>CM040405.1:97446463-98646463 GCA_022702515.1 Ilyophis sp. 1 JC-2022
AAGGGGGGGGGGGGGGGGGGGGGGGAGAGAGGTGGTGTTGGAGGAGGGAGGGGGGGGGGGGGGGCGGGGGCTTTTGTGATGTGTCTGAATCTCCATCTAAATGAAGGAACATGTGTGTAGTCCGGCTCTGCCAAAAAAACCCAGCAGCCCGCCGGATGTCAGGTGGCCCCGGCACTCATAACAGCCACCATGCAAAAACAAGTCTGAGCTCAGCTGGTGCCGGGGAGATTCACTTATTCTACTTGAATGCACATTCAAAGGGCCACTGAATGAAGCCAAGCAACAATACATAACCTGACAGCTCTGCTTTGGGGCCACCTTCTGCCTATAATGCGGCTACAGCGCGGCTTTGCTCCAATCAATGCTATCGTACAGACTGTGGATATTGTCCCCTTGTTTCGGACACACGGATGTCGTATATATCCCCGCGTACTAAATCCGGCCGGATAAGGCGGGTCGATACGCTGTAGCGCATTCCCCCTTGCTCAAAAGTCAAAGATAAGTTGTGAGGGTAAGGATGGGGTTGGTTGGGGGGGGGTGTGGATGAGCTGACGTGTAGTTTGGGGGGCGTGAGGGCCAAGAGAGAAGGGGGGGCGGGGCTTTGAAGGAGTCGTGGCGGAGCGCGGGAGTGCGTCTCGCCTGCAGCCATTCATTGCTCAGCCTATTAGCTGTGGTGACCTTGCCGGAGCCTTTGTCTTTGTGCTCCGCTCCCGCTGTTTTCCCTCCTTAAGCATTCCCTTTTGTTGTCTCAGAAATTGGGAAAAACGCCACATCTCTCTCCAGCCCCCCCCCCCGCGGCTCCGGTTCCAGAGATCCAGTGACACACCCAGCCAGTAAGCAACCCCCGCGCCCCGTGTGATCCTGGCAGGAGGAACTCCCACCATTAAGCACGGAGCGGAGGCTGAAACAGACAGGCGTGCCGGCCCGCTCGGGCCCCCCCCCAAACCAGGACCTCCTCTTTATTGCCTGTCCTTCATGTAAAGGGAAGTCGCCTCACAGCCAAGTTTTGACTCCGCCACATATGGCGCTCTCCATCAGTCTGACTAATCAAGCATCGAGGAGAAGCAAAGCCAGCTTAATTGCCAGCCAGATATCGCCGGTCTCACTTGATACAACCTGAAATTGATACAGGTCTGGGGGAGAAGGAGCCAGCCGAAGACAAAAGATTATGGCCATTGTTCTGGCTTTTTTAGCGGCATGATTTTCGCCTTGTTCTTTGCGACGAAATTATAAAACTAAGCGCTAAGAACGAAGCACTAAGAATATTAACAACTAAGAATATTGTCGATAATAATAATAATAATAATAATAATAATAAACAACTAGTATTGCAACTAACCATTGTGAGGACCTTTTTTCAGCTCCCCCTGAAACAATGTGTGTGTGTGTGTGTGTGTGTGTGTGCGTGCCGGGTGATAGAGGGGCTGAGATTTCCCATGAAGGGTTACTACAATCCTTCCGGGGAAGAGCCCACTCGCAGAGAGCTTCCTGTTTTCCTGTGGGTCCCACTGGAATTTAGGCAGGGCACAACTGCGCTGGAGGAGGAGAAAAAGGAAGACGAGAGGCATATTCCCATGCCTCTCTGTTTCCCACTCTTTCTTGCTTTCATTATCTTCTCGCATATAAACACTCCAGTGTTGTGATGTGGACTGGCCTTTTGTCCAGACTGTTTAGGCCGGCCTCCGCGCGCCTGCTTCAAAATGCACTGACTGACAGGTGACATTCTCCTGTTTATTATCAAGAAGTAGACTTCCGATATCATCAGGGTGGAAGGAGGGAAAAAAACAGTCCAAATGTCAAAGACTGAATATCTACCCCCTCCTTTTTTCATAAAAATGACCTCTTACGATGCCCGGCTCATTGTGCAAAAGAGCCATCTGTCGTTACGCAAGCATATGCACAGAGAGACGCGGATATCGTCCAATTCTGTTGTCTCCAAATCCGGCACTACACACCGCCCTGGCCCAAAAAATAACATATATACAAAATCTCCACTTTGTGACCTTTCAAGGCCAATAGACTGAAATAGACTGTTCCTATACACTACGACTGGATCAGACTGGGGGGGTCGTAAGAGGGTTTGGGTGGAGGTAATAATCAAGGCTTGCCCGGTGCTGCATTCAATTTTAATATGAAAGAAAGACTTTACATATCTACCCAAAAGGCCACATCTCAAAGCTCTTGTTGGTCTCCTGCAGACAGCCATTTTCCAACTCTGCATGCATAAAATAGGCTACAGTAGGTGTCAGTAATTAAACTATCGTGTTTCAAAGTACTGACAACAGCGCAGAAGCGAAAAAAAGAACAGGATGATAATGTGATTAGGCTGAAGAGCTAACTCATAATTAGGTGCCTTTCACAGAGGAAAGTAGTGGACAAAAGACTGGAAGCCAACCCACCTCCCCCCATCCCCCATCCCCCATCACCAAGCTGTGGCGAAACATATCCAAACTCCCAGTCTACAAGGTTAACCACTGGGCAGAACAGGCAACTGGCTACAAAGTCCGCCCTGAGACAATCGCTCTCTTTCTTTCGCCGTGGCTGAAAGAAAGGAAACGGTGTTGCGACAGCGCAGAAAGGATTTTAAGAAGTCGATAACAATTGAAAATCAGCGGACTATTGTTGGACTGAAACCCAAATTCGTATCTCGCTTCTTGGAACAGATAGTTTTCCAGTCCCCGGGCAATGTGTGTCTTCTTGTTTTTTTTCTTTTTGTTTTCTTTTCTGATGTCACTTGACTCATCGCTGGAAATGTCACCGCTTGTTTTCGTTTTAGCATTTTTCCTCTCTCTCTCTCTCCCTGGCTCTCTCTCTCTCTTTCTCTCTCTCCAATTAAGGCAATTTAGCATGTTTTTGTCTCCCCTCGACTTCTGCGAAATAACATTTACGCACAAACCTAAACTGAGGTGGGAAACGTGCGTTTTCAGGAAGTCATTAATGCGCAGTTTAATGTTTGTTTCACTTTATTTATCTCTGTCTTTACTTGCGGAGGGAATTTGCATATTTAATTGATCAATATGCTCCCTGTTCCTTGTGCACATCTGCCAAGCCGGTCCCATCCTCTCATCGTCCTCATTTCTCAAACTGACAGCTCTCTCTGCCTGATGCTGCCCCGCCCCCCCCCTCCCCTCCCCTCCCCAACCCTCACTCACATTCTATCCCCTCTCAATAGTCCCTGACTCGGAGAGACTCAGGAGCACCTTCCAGCGTCGTGACAAGCGGCCCGCACATCCCACGAGCCAATTAAGGCCCTAAATCAAATACAACCTCTTACGTCGCGCGCGGGCGCGCGTCGTCACCGCCGCCGCCGTCCTCCTCGACGGCGCGGGCCGGAAAAGAAGTCGTAGACTTTTTTTTTATGGAGATTTTCCACATGGCTAAACGTCCTAGTGCCGGGGCGCAACATGTGGGTTATTGTCTCGCGCTCAACATCTGTCACTGTCGCGGCGCCTGCCTACGCCGCAGCCTTGAATCGGGGCCCCTGCTTATCAGCGGCGTGTCAGAAACCCGGCCTGCCTCCTCTTTCCTGTTTAATCTTTTATTAAGAGCTACAATGCGGGCGTCAGATAGCGACTGACTCCTCCACTTCATCATTCATAAATCCCGGCCCGGCATCAATAACCCGGGGCCTCTCCGCAGAAATCAAAAAGACGGCGGGCCAGCAAACCACCCGAAAGAGATTCGGAGAGACCCATCGAGCAGACGGGGCGGGGAGGTCCCCATCGATCGCGACGCCCGCGATCCCAGTCCTACGCCGGCCGCTTTATCAATTAGGGCCTCGACGCGGGAAGGGCGGAGGCACACCCAGTTCGCGGCCGGGCTTCTCCTCCACTGTCAATCCAGGCGATGCAATTCTGTTATCAGCGCGAGCCAAAATTGTGTTTCTCCACGGAAAAACCGCAATCGATTTGAATACAGTTTGAATAAAGCAAATACGTATTCGAGACGCACGTGCGAAATGATTGCTGTTTGTATAACGGCTGAGGTTTTTTTTTTACTTGTGTACTATTTGCCGGGTGATTTAAAAAAGAATCACCAAGGAATGCTCATTACTTCTCCTTGTCGGAGTTTATCAGGCTGCGACTCTACTTTTGATTGATGCTTCAGTCAGGAGCGTCCTTCGTTAAATTAATTTTCTTTCAAAGACCGTGAAAAAGGCTCTTATGAGACTGTAAAAATAGACCATCATTTGGAGGAAATTCAGACGTGTTGCATGCTCCGTGTCATTATGGAGAGGGAGTGCTTTAATTCCATCTGAATATCTCAAGAGGAACTTTAAATTAAGTTTAGCTCAACAGAGTTCGCAGCACAGTAGCGATACAAAGCAGCAAATAATAATAATGAATAATAAAAAAAAGTGACTGCCTGACTGCTGACTAGAGCGTTTCTCCTCCACCTGCTACTAAACACTCTCTTTTTATTTCCTATTCAGGCTAAATAAATGCCAATATTCACCTTGTAAGAATCATCATAAAGATAGTTCCCTGAGGTATAAAGACAGAGTCCTCTCATCTGCCTTCCCAACGACGTCAGCTATAGCAGGAAGACCTGGTAAATGTGCTAAAGCAAGCCTGTGTAAATTACTTCTAGCGTTCTAAGTGAGCAGTCATTCTCTGAAGTGTCAGGGATAAGACTGCACGCTGCAAATAACGGTGAAATGACTTCAACATTCACAGAGAGATGCATTTGGCTGGATTTATCTTGAGTTTTTAAAAAAAATTAATAAATAAATCCAGCCTGTTTCTCATTATCGGCACAGAATCCTCGCCGAATTGTTGGATGAAAATTTGAACTGTGGTTTTTGTGTTTGTGTGTTACTTTTTTAGGAAATGCTACTTAAAAAGGGGGGGGGATTAGCGGTGGGCGGGTAGGTGGCGGGGGGGGGGGGGGGGGGGGGGTGTGACTCAAGATGCCCGGTGCCACAGAACGAACAGGCCTCGGAAGCCAGAATTTTGAAAGCAAACTTTAAAAGAGGTGTTTCGTGTTTGTCTCCATCACATGCAGTAATTTCCTTTTTGGTTAGGGTCATTACGGCACAGGCTGGTTCAAAAAGTATCCTGGATTTAATTTTAATTGTACAGTGCAGAAATCACGCTGTGACTCTCTATGTGTTAGAAGCATCTCAGTGATTTATCCTCATTATTGTGTAAATAGGTTTTGGCAGATCTCAGTAAATAAAACAAAGACTGACAGGAGCACAAGGGGGAATTTGCCTTCCTACCAATTAGAGTAGCCTTAGGCTGTACTTTTAAGAGGAGATAAATCCAGCAAATTCACTAAAATGATCCTGTCACATGCACCAAAATATTAAAATGGCACAGCGGCGCACTGCGTACAGTTTGCCCGTCTTTAATGAGTTGGGGTGGGTTTCGTCGCGAGGGTTGCGTCTCACAGCTGGGGACTGCTGATTGACAGAGAGGATCGAGCTCAGCCACAGCTCTCCAACCAGTGAGGCCAGATGGAAAAGAACAGCTCATGTTTAATATGCCGCAATTTCAGCTCACGGAAATTCCCAAATTGTCGTCTCACCTCCTACCTGCGAAATTATTGCCCGTAACAAATGCACAATGCTTATTTCCTTGGAGCAATTCGTAAAAAAAACAAAAAATAAATAAAGAAATAAAAAGAAATAAAAAGGAATGAACGTCGGCGAATCTCGTCCCGTTAACCCGATTCCTGAGCTAACGTGCTAAAATTCAATTACGTCAAACCTTAAAGATGAACATGTGCAGGAAGGCAGAGAAGACATGGGGGTGAACTTGCAATAATTGTCTCGTCTGCTGGAATATATAGAACAAAGTCGCCGGTGTTCATTGTTTCCCAGTGAAATCTTACCTTACTTGGGTGAGCACAAAGTTCAACGTGTTACCAGGGAAACGGCGCAATCTGAATTTAAAGCAACCCACAAAACTTTGCGTCACCCGCAAGCTGTGGAGCTGGGGGAGTGTCTAACACAGCAGGGCCTCTTTATATAGGAAAATGGGAGAATTAAAAGAATCATTATGAATTTTAGGAGAGGGAAAAACGGACACATGGCGGTCTGACGCGTAAACAGAGGGGAGCCTGCCCTCCGATGTTTCCTGCTCTCATCCACGCCGTCTTCCTGCCTTCCTCGTGAATGTGAACGCTCCTGTTTTTACAGCTAATGCTGTTTGCTTGTTTTAGCGTTGATCTCATCTCTTTCCTGACACTGAGCTGCTAAAAACGTGTGTGTGTGCGCGCGCGTGTGTGTGTGTGTGCATCCGTGTGTGTGTGTGTTTGAGAGAGAATGTTATTTTTTTTGGGGGGTGGGGGGTTCAGGGCAGAGGGTCACAGGCAACCTGAGAAGAGAAGGTTAGCAGCGAACCAAGACAAAACAAAATGCACGTGTCGTCCGTCCGTGAGGGTGAGAACCGGGAGAGGGGAGGAAGGTGGTCAGGAACAGTGGGAGAGAAGTAGACAATGAGGGACCAGCCAACAGCTGCTGTAACAGAATCAGCTATATGAATTCATCCATTACCGGATATTGGCCCAGACAACTGATGATAAATGTAAGGCATAGGCAACTGTAAGTTAGATCAGTCAACCTAACATCTAACATCTCTCTTCCTTCATGCGAATGAGTAACACTAAAGAGAACAGTAATAAAATAAAATAAATGCAATATATATATATAAATAATATATGAATAGTTTTCCGTTTTTTAATACGCCAACACACACCTAAGACTAATGACTGCTGTTAAAGTACTCTGATAGTTCCTACAGCTCTTTGCAGGGCACGTTCGGTCAATTTACAGTCTATTTTTCTTCCAGGACCGTCCCAAAGTGATGACCAGTAAATGCTCCGAGACGCAGCCCATGAAGATCCGTTATCGAAAAGCGGGAGCGGCACTTCATCGACCGTCTTGTTAGCTTGTCCTTTTACACCTCGAACTTCCCTCTCCCCGTTTTTTTATGAATCATTCGCAATTTCATTCCTGAATTAATGTAAATCCCTGGCACAAATCAAATTGCTAAAGAATGAAGCCGGGACAATAAATTTGTCCTTATAACGCTTAAGGAAGCCTCCCAGAGGGAGTCGTTGAGTGGATGTGTAGAGAGGAGAGGGAGAGGGAGAGAGAGAGAGATAGAGAGAAAGAGAGCGAGAGAGAGAGAGAGAAAGATGGCAGTCAGGCTCCACTTTATCATGACAGATCTCCTTTACACACTAATTTTCTTGTTAAAGAAGAGAGAATGGAGTTAAATCCAGTGAAATCCTTTTCCCTGCTGCTTATCTTTGGCAGTTAAGGGATGTGTGGGAACTTCCTCTCCCAACCACAGCAACTGTTCGAAGCACACAAACCATGAGTCTGCTAAAAACAATATAGTTTAGTCTTTATGATGATTCTACTCATTCCTATCACTATTATTGCCCTTTGACATTATTATATTGTTGTTTTTTATCAATGTTAAAAAAAATACATATAGAAGAATATGGGTTCATCTATCTATCATCTATCTGAGTCAGATATGTCCGCTGTCCATGTCGATGCAATAAATAACTACGACTAACCAAATGCTGTTGACATTTAAATCAATTTAAAACACATCTATGCCTTTATTCATATGGCAACGCGAACAGTTATAGCCTCAAATGCATACCCACGACACCACTAAGAATCAATTTACGCAAGGAAATCACTTACAGCACATTGAATGTTGCTCAATACATTCAATTTAATTTAGCTTTATTAAGTACGACAAAGATCTTTTTTTTTTGTAGTCCAAAGCATTTGCAAGGTAAAGTAATTTGCCTGAATGTGAGTCAAATGATATCAAGAATCAAATATATATATTTTTTATTTTTTGTAATATTGCTAATATGTAAATATACTGTGATTTTAAGGCTTAATTCAAGACATGAAATTAGTGTCAGGTGTAGCTGTCCTGCTTGAATCACTGTCTTAACATCATCAAAATTTCAAAATCCTATAAAACTGCTGTGGATTCTTAAATCACAACACAGATGGTACTATGGAAAACTTTGGGAAAACAACAATAAATCTACAGGAAAGCCACTACAGTAAAGCTACAGGAAACTAGCAAGACAATGAGTTAATTGAATGATTTTAATGTAGATCAAATTTTCATATTCTAACACTGATGTGTCTGTTCTTCATTAATAGCACAGGAAAGTATTTTATTATCAGTTATTAACACTTTTTTAATAAAAGATTAATTCTAACTTCAAAACGGACATGTACGATACAACAAAAACAAAATTCTGCCAGGCGAATCAAACTAATCGGCGGACAAAAAGCTCGCGAGGTTTTGTCAAAGAAATGCCTTTTCACGCAACTTCACTTTTGACAAGCGCAGATTTAGACTTGCTCGAGGTTTATGGCAACACAACTCACTTCAGAAACGGGAGGGGGGGGGTGTGTATGGGGCAATCGAGAAACTACAACTTTCCTGCCCTTAATAAGACAAGCTTCAAAATGACCCTCCTCATTTCATCATTGCGCCGTCTGGAAGCCACTCAGCGGGAGAGCAAACTCAGAAATCCAGCGGTGTGGACAGGAACGAAATGATGAAACTTGTCAGAGTTCAAATTTATCCATACTTCTCGCTCATGACATGATTGATTTTCCTTCAGAGCGCTCGAATATGGGATTGTCTCCTTACCCCTCCGCTGTGGTAGCGGCTAATGTATACAGCCCCGGCCTGTCCGCGAATGGCAAGGGGGCTGACATGTGGAAGAACAACTGAAATGAATACGGATGAAATTTGAAAGCGCAATTTTCCGTCCGTCAATCACCTCCTAAAAGAACAACTTAACCACCAATCAGAGGGGTCCGGCGTGAGGTCATTCTCATTTGGGGATTCCAAAGTGACGGGGCCATTTCGTAGCATCGCCCGGTGTTTAGAATGGCAAAAAAAAAAATGGATTCGTTGAGATTGTGAGAAGTGTCTTCCGCGGCTGCTTTCTTAAATTGGACACATTACCTTTTCTTCGCAAATCGCACGGCCTTAAACAAATGAACAGAAATATAAATGAATAAATAATGCCTCCTTTTATAATGCGGGGCCCCTGAAATTAACTGGACAGTATCTTGTAGGGTGCCTCGAAAGAGAACCAATTATGGTTTATTTAATTATTAAGCTTGAATAAATAACAGACATTCATGTTAAAAATCTTTTGGTCCCAGTCAATCATGATAAAACATTAATGAGGGCAAGATAGGGAGCCATAAAGGCAGATAGGCACCAATAGTGAATTATAAATTGGTATTGATTTTTCTTTTCCTTCTCTATATGACTCCCAGGTAATCGTATGTTGCCACATGTAAAGTGCACTTTCCTGGCGGAGGCCGATATCAACCATCAAATATAAATGAGATGGATGAATTTGTGACCGGCCTCATTTTGCAAACAAAGGGAAGAGTCGTGTGGAGGAATGGGGCACGGGGGGGCGGCTGTGCGGCGCGGAGTCCCAGGGAGTTTATGGTGGCAGTGAGGGGCCCTGCGGAGCGGCTGCTTGATATGTTACCTTGTTAGCATCACTAAGAGGAGCATAAATATTTCTTTATTATTTGCCGAACACATCCTGTCTCTCCTAATAGGCAGGCCACATGGAGTTAAAGCAGCATTATCCGCCACTGTGCTAGAGTGATCGCTCAAAAAAAACGAGAGGGGCTCATATTTTTAGGGATGTCTTGTCCATATTAATGAACATCCCCACCTCGCGGATTGTGAAGTGCTGGTGTTTGCGCGTGCTTCGCGTCTGTGCGTGTGTGTGTGTGTGTGTGTGTGTGTGAGCGTGTGCGTGTGTGTGTGCGCGCCTGTTAAGGAGGGAGGTGGTAGTGTGCTTTCTACTCTCCTGTTCATTGAAGACTCGAGGAGACAAATAAGGCGTTTCCAGCGGCAACCCCAGACGGAGTGGACAATTACTATTGGCATTCTACATGTAAATATTTAACACTTCACAGCTAGTTTGGCCCTAAATGGCCATTGGATATTGCTACAAGCCTCAATACCATTTCCCAAATGGACCGCGCTGGCCCTCGGCCGCGCCGTTATATTGGATTACGGTTAACACAAATCTCGTCGTGAGAGGCGCTGAAAGGAAGACCCAATTTGAATTGCCGCAGAACGATGGCGGCGCGACGCTCAGGGCCAGACGGGGGTGGGGGGGCCCAGTCGCGGCGACTTCAAATAAAAACGCCGGTCCCTGGCTAAACGACTCTTTGTCAGGTTAATTGATAAGCTCCCACCTCACTTCATTAGCCAGACAGGTCAGGCTAAGCGATGAGGACGGTGAGGCGGACCTTTCTCGGAATACGTTAGCCCGCACCAGGCCGCGTCCGCGTCCTCCCATTCACATATGTCATACCTATCTATATTCCACATCCAAATAGTATATTCGCTCATGAATTCAGCGTGTTCGAGGCTAGCACGGGCATTCCCCTATTTCCACACTCAATATGGGACGGATACTGCATATGGCCACATTATGTCCTTTTTTTTTCCGACAGGACAGTGAGACAGTGATTTTGTAAAGAGCGGCGGATGACATGACAGTATCCGTACAGGGGAGCTGTAATGAAAGGGTCCTCCTGAACAGCGAGCCGTTTTTACTGTCACCCCGTTTCCCCGGGTCCAAATTGACTTGAGTACTCATAGCTGCGGTGAACCTCGGACCTCCAGCTTTGACCCCTCCCCCGCATGTATATTTAATAGGCCGGCAGTTAGCAAGAGTGCAGCTCTGATCAGAATTCAGAAAGTGGCTTTGAACACCCTTGTGAATTCCCGCCTGCATGGCCCACAGCTGCAGGCGACGGAGGCCTAAATCGCGCTCCGCGGCGGCCCCGCCGAGGGGCCCGCGCCGCGGAACGCCGTGGGCCGGGAGAAGAACCGACCGAAAACGAAACGGTAAACAGCGGAGCGGGCCAGAAGGGGCGCCACCTGGACGGCTCCTCATCCTGGCGGGAGAACGGGCGGGACCCGCGTTGGGAAAGCAGCGCCAGGCGAGTGAGCGGGCGAGCGGGCGGGCGGGCGGAAGCAGTTCATTTCGGAGGTGCAATTAGTTTACAGAAACACTATTGACTGCCTAATGCCTGTTTGTTCAACAGCTCTCCGCGTGCCGCACGCTCATCTACGTGACAAAACATTAACGAGGGGAGCACGGGATTTCTCCAGAGTGCCTGCCTCTCCGCCGATATCTCCCCTGTGCAACCACCTCTGGGGGCTTCCACCGAACATGAGTCTCCATAACAACACCTGAAAGGGAGGGGGGGAACAAACAAACAAACGCACAAAAAAAAAGGAACAAGTCTACCGACACATATTCTTAGACCCTGCGAGGAGGATAAAAATATCATCTTAACCTTTAAGCGTTATTACAGCTGTTCTTTCCTTTTGTGGCAAGCTGTTAACAGAAAGCATTTTCTCTTTTTTTTGTATTTCATAGTCTCTGCCTTTCTTCAGCCAAGTGAAAAATGAACAAAGACGACAAACTAATCTGTTTAGAAACTGCAATGTCAAACCGTGTATCGCGAGGTGCGGGTCTCTCTCTCTCTCTCTCTCTCTCTCTCACTCTCTCACTCTCTCTCTCTGCGCTCCACCGGTACAGAGCGCAGTCTTACATGACTGTCAGGGAACACAAAGCAAAAACAAAACAAAAAAATCGGGGGTGGCGGGAAGGGTGGGGGGAGATGGGTCATATTGAATTACACCGTGTCTGAGCTGCATCCTCTTAGATCTCAATTGCCCCTTGTCAAAACAGACGTTTATTTTAAGGGATGCAAAATTCTCAACAGGACTTACTCCCTTTGGCGTGACAAGCCAGCGAGAGTACTGTGTGGGGGGGCGAGCTCAAGGGGGATTAGTGTAGACCTGGAGAACTGCCACTCATGTACCTGTGCGGGAGACAACCGGGAGGCTGTGTGTTCTCTTCCACCACCCCTCTGCTACAAAACTGCCATGAACAGACACCCCGAGCCACCCACACACTGACAAACACACGCGCACACACACACACATACACACACACACACCACCCCCCAGTTCCAAACCCCCTCATTCTTTGCGATGACCCCTGTGCTCTGGAAACAATTACTCCTGGAAAAGCCTGTCAATATCATTATTTTTACAAGAAATCAATACGCCTCACAAAGTTAATGGGGGCTTCAGGCAGCAAACGTTTACCTTCTCACTGTCAGCGGTGCAGCGGTCTGCGGCCCCCGGACCCAGATGACAGATTCGTCCCGACACCGAGCAGACAGTAAGCAACGGACGGAGGAGAGAGATGGGCTGCAGGCAGGCGTGGAAAACGTCAGCCTCCGCGGGCAGCCCTGCTCTAACGAGCCCAAGATGTCAGCCGCGCCGAGTGTCCGCCGCCGAGCGGCTTGGGAGAGGGGAGGCCGCCGCTGCAGCGGGGATTAGAAAGCGAGGCCCCCCTGCACTTACTACCCGGAGCTTTTAATTGGCCCCCGCATTTAAGACGGCCCCCGGCCTACGCAGAAAAGAAAAAAAACGCCGGCTTTCGCCATTAGCGGATTAAGTGTCATTTCCGCGACAAATGACGTTCGAGACCGGTTGCGTGCGCTCACGTCATTTGTTTAGGGCGGACAAACAACAGTGGCAAATTAATCGACCATTTTGTTTGGTTTTAAGAACGGGGCGCAAATCCGCGGTTCCCGATTCCGTTCGACTTCTTCCCCCGCGGCAGCATACGCTAGATAGTTATTTAACTACGTTGATGCATAGCTGTAGAATAGTCCCGATGCTTCGTATCAGCACCTCCCAGATGGGCTACAACCTGTGCCAAAATGTCGCTCGTCAACAGCCTTGTGAACTATGTGATCATATGGCGACAGGAGCTGTGTCTTTATATTAATTTTGTTTTATTGCTCCGGCACTGTTTGCTTGTCCAATTCATCATCTGCATATAGGCCTGTCAAGTGAACACCACGAGGAAATGCTTCTCCTTTCTTAGATAACGGCTGTGTGGAGTACAGGGTACTTCTCAACGGAAGAAACAACTCCAGCCTGAAGCATTTTGCAATAAAATTGGCTTTTCTTTTCTTTTCTACTTGGTGGGATTTTACTTGCATTTATTTAAAAGACTATTTGTGTAATCTGTTTGTAAATATTGTAATATTCTCTCACGCATGCGCATGCATGTATCCCAGTGCTGGGGTGTATCTACAGCACATTTTGTAGTGATTTGCTTTATTTGTACTTCCTCCCTTGGTTTTTATGGCTTGACACCAACGCCGGAAGAAAGAAAATTAAAACGAGATAAAAACGAGGGCCCGAAAGTAGCGAGAGGATTCCCGAGGAGCTCCTCGCCCGCCATCCAACAGATTGGAATTTGCGCGAGTGCCGCACGTCATTAGAGCCGTCGTTCACAGCTTTTGGGGCCTTAATGCGAACCGCATGCAGAACCACGGCTGATTACAGAGCCTCGTAAAACAGCTGCCTCCTGATTGGCCGATGCAGGATGGGAAATGGCGGGTCTCGGAGGGAAAAAACAACAAACAGATCTCATGTCTACAAAGCAGAACTCAAAACATTTTTCATGCATTGCGGGCCTCAGCAGAAGCAAGCAAGCTGTTTAAAAAAAATTATAAAAATAAAAATACAGGACCAAATTGAACATTTGTCTGACATGATGGAAAAGTGAGTGCTATTTTCTGTTATATTGCCCCTATTCTACGTTGACAAGAATATATTTTTTGCCGTTCCCAGCTGATTTCACAGCAGTGAACTCCGTTTATGAGTTATCTGACACATTTCTTGCATTTTTTTTTTTCCTGACAACAGCGCTCAGTGGAAATTTCAAGGCACCTCTCTCCTGACAAGTAGAAATATCAATATTTGAATAAATTGTGGATTTTAAACTTCTCACTTGGATGCACCAGAGCAGGGAAGACTGATATTTTTTCTCTTTTGCTGGGTCTAATCCCCCGGAGCTTAAAGGGAGAATTCTGTATGCAGCATTTCATTACAAGAAAGCTGTACTGAGTGACATTTGAGGCACACATCTAAGTCGACCTGATGAAGTTTACTTCCTTCAAACAACAAATAGCGGCTTTGTATTATTTCCCCCCTTACCGGGGAGAACGAGGAGTTGCGATGCCGGAGCTAAAAGCGGAAATGTTGATTCACAAATTGACAGGCCAATCTTTAAACAAATGTGTTTCTTGTGGGGGGGAAAACAAGGTGCAGCCTTAGTCAAGCAGAGTGTTCTCATTTCCTGATAGAAGTTTAAAAAAAAAAAAATAATAACAATAAAATAAAAAAATGTAAAAAGCGGGAGCTGATTAGAAAGGAACTTGTTAGGATGGAGCCTCAGACACTCCGGGTTTTAACAAGCATGTGAAGAAAAACAACATAAAGACAACAAAACATTGTCATTAACATTTATGAGTGTCGCAGATGTCAGTCAAGATGTGGTGTTATGAACAAAGTAATTAAATCTGCACGCAGTGGCAAATGGGGGAGAAAGGGAGAAATGGAGACGGAAAGGTTGCGGATGAGTGTTTTCATTTACATACTGTATACGTTTAGAAAAAAAAATAAAGACTTTAATAGGGACATCAGCGCTTTTCGCACACAACCTTGTACAAAGGCTAATGTCGCCATACTTTGCCCGAGCAATTGAATCTCGAAAATTGTGAGCGTTATCGCGAGGGAAGGGATGACATCACGGGGTGTCAACAAAGATGTGATAGCCCACACTTTTCTTCACGACATTCAATTGGCCTTTGCTAGACCTGCAAAATAGTCAATATAAAAGCACTGGCGTAAGCGGTCAAAATAAGGATTACGCTAAATGAGCAACCCGCTTTGCGATGTCATGGTTCTTTCCTTGTCAGTTTCTTTTTATGCAATGTTAGCCATTGAAAACCATTGCGATTTATTTTATTACTGATAAATGATCAAAAACTGATTTTTTTTTAAATCCGTTATCACAGCGTTATATATACAGACCGTGGATGTACAATATATTAGGCCCAACGCCATATTTAAACCTCCAAACTCTATTATATAAAATATTTATTTTGAATGAAAATAGTTTCGCATTCGAGGCGAAAGAAAAAGTTGTCCGTGTTTGTTTTGCGTGACACCCCCTGGTTGTTATTGGCTGTCAACTACAGGCCCTCCACCATGAGGGTGTGGAAGAGCTCTGCTTATCAGGCACTCATCACTGGGGGGGAGGGGGGTCTCGACTGACAGGGCTCCGTCCTCTCCTCGCACCCCCGACCCCGTGGCGGACCTATCAGGGGCCCCTGATGAGAGCCGCCCGCCCACCCTCCGTGACTGGCTCCCTCTTTAAGCCGGCCACAGAAGCCGACTGCCGTCCGACACTGCCACTAATGATAGATTGTTCTGCCCCTGTTCGTTCTCTTCTGAACCTGAAGAGGAAAGGCTTGTGAGAGGGCTCTTGTGTGCCTAAAGGAGGGGGGTGGGGGATCGCAGCGGGGTGCGTGTGTGTGTGGGGGTGTGTTGGGGTCTGGGGGATCACGGCACCTCTACCCTCGTCTTACCTCCTTCACCTCAGCCTCAGTGCTGTCATCTTATTTTATTTTTTTCACCCTGTGGGGAAAATATCGCTCCCAGACGCTGAGCCGCAACCAGTGTTTGGTCACTCTCCCTATTTTTTCGGACGAAGCGCCCCGCCGAAAAGAGCCCTTCCATACGAGATCACACCCTGTCATTTGAAAATCAGATTTGTCTGTGACAATGCATTTTCTTTTTCTTTTTTTTTGTGGGGGGGGTACATTGTCAGTTTAATTCCAGACATTGTGTACTCTCTTCCTCTCTCCGCCACAAACCCCCATTCCTTGTGTACATAGCTTAATACGCGATGAGGCCCTCCTTATAATGGGAGCCCTGGAATTGGTCTGCTTGTTTCCGATATCCAGGACTCTATCTGGAGAAGTGAGGCGGGGACACACTCAGCCCACTTCCCTTTTCAATTTCAGCATGTTCTGGTGAACCAACACTGCTCTGCTGCTTTTCACTCTTGACTGGATACAGTGAGATTGCTAATCAGGATGACTTGATTCAGTCAACACTGATTTCAATGAAAAAGACAAAGAAATTATCATAAATATAGAGAGAGGGCCAGCGGTTGTGGCAGGTGATTAAAATCTCATTCGCCGGGAATCCGCCTGATTCACGGTGGTCAGATAGCGGAGTCCTCGTATCGGCGGCGAGATGATTATTATCCGGCTCGCCCCCGAGTCGTTTCTGATTGCACATGCACACACAAATTGGCACAAAGTAGATTCATGAACAACAAATCATTGCGTAGGGAGCCTGACCTCTTCAAAATGAGCCTTTGTTACAATAATTTCACACAGGCAAGCAAGCACAGGGTGGCTAATACTAATTTGCTGTCTGAGGGAGAGAAAAAAAGAAAAAGGACAGGCAGTGTCGACAGTTTGGTCTGTCTCTCTCACTAACATTAGGACCCTAAAACGGATGTGACAGCTGACCTTATTTCGTAATGGGATGACAAGGTAATCGCTTCCTAAGGGATACGCATTACCCCCGTGCATCACGTTATTACCGACTCCCTTTTTTTTCTCTTCTTTTTTTAACTTTACGGACCGAAATATTTTTAAATGCAAGATAAGTGCTTTTTGCCTGTGGAGTGATAGATTATTTGACTTTTAATTATACCACAGAAGCATCTGATGCAATACTTTGTTCACTCAGTGAAATTACAGTGTAAACACTTTTTTTTTTCTCCCCCCTTTCCCTTTTCTAATAACATTCCCTGTTAGAAGTCTAGTTATGCGTTTAATAGCCTTGCCTGTAAACACACAGCAATTGTGCATCGAGATGACTATTTTAATGTCACCATTATTATTAGTAGGAGTTTTAGTAGCGCTGTAATAGCAGACGCAGTGTAGTGGTTGCAATAGGTGAAGCTGATGTATAAATTTAGAAGTTGTATTAATGTTTTCAGTGCAACACTATTATCAGTCCCGGGAGGAATAATGCATGTGAAAGTGCAAGCCAATGTGTTTCGTTGTCTTATTGAAATTTATAGGAGCAGTTGAAGCTATGGGAGATTTGCTTGAAGCAGTGGATCTGGCTTGTTTTCCAAGCAATTAAAGACTGCTGAATCAATGTGGTAAGCAAAGAGGCGGGGATGGTGGGGGACTGAAGCAAGATGTCATTAAGTACGGTCACGGGTCATAAAATCAACCTGTTGAGGAAGGACCGAAGAGGGGCGGGTGCTTAAGGGGTACCCACGAGTCGTCTGGAAGGCGTCAGGCCAATGGGGCAGCCAGGTTTCGGAACCCAGGAACTGACCCCTGGAGGCCAAACGCTTAGCAGAAATAATGTCCAGTTCCCTGGCGCTGCCTCATCTGATATACCGATTACCCTCAATCTACTGGCTACTGCACGGCTCTCTCCAACACACACTTTATTTAGCGAGCCTTCAATACCACTTGTGTACTTCTACCACTTGTGTACAACCTGCAGACTGCCTAAGTGATATGGACATTGCTGCTCAAAGGTTTGGGCTTATACGAAATCACTATGTCCAAACAGTGCTTGTCTTTGCCTCATTCGACAGAAGCGTGAATAAAAAAAACATGCTCTCTGGTTGTTTATCTTCATAATTTCAGGGCTTTCACAGGGTTTCAGGGAAAAGGAAGTGAAATCAAACCTCGCCCCCCCCCCCCCCCCCTGTTCGTCGTAAAAAGGCGCTGTGTTCAGTGTACAACAGCCAGAGGGGACATCACCTTCGCCCGCAAGAGACAGACTTTTGCACCGCATTTAAGTTTGAGGAAATCTGGCAGAGTTTTATTTCTTTGGAAATGGCACCTCTGAGGTTGTGGTTTGAAACCAGGGCACCGAAGAGGGCCGTTCCATCTTACCACCACGACACTTTGTCCTTAACCTTGGGCAATAAATTTGAGCAATCACTCAGCCGCCACGCCATTATTACACACCACGAGCTCCGCGGTCACTGAAACGCGGCCAAATGTTGTGCAAAAAATGTAAAATGTTCCGACATAGAGGTGGAGACGCCATAATTTTCCCTGAGCGAAAGGCGCTGGGAACGTGCGCTATATTGCCGCGGAGCGGCGGGAGTCCGGAAAGTTCCATCCGTGCCACACCCAGCTGGCGCCTAGGGTCAGGCCGGACAGCCCGGACACTGAAGTGGCGCGTTTCGGCATTGGAAATCACACCCGGGTCCGTTTGCGATAGCAGGGAGGTAAAGTAAACAGTAACGAGCACGAGGTAGGGGGAGTCCACGCCATTTTGAGTCTCAGCCAGTGAAGAATGTCCACCCCTGGACATTCACACTCACTCCAGAGCATTATAGACAGCGCCATTGGCGTGCCATAGAGCCATATTGTTTTTTTTGCATGTTTTTTTTAAAACTTTTTTATCTGGCTGCTAAAGCTACTAGAGAATTGATCATCGGTAATGATGTATTATTATTGCTATTATTACGTTTTTCATTCTTGTGACAGAACCCCTAGGGCCTGATTTACTAAGATGTTTATCATGTGCAAAACTTTTTAGCACACACAAAAGGAATAACATGACCAATGATTGGTCATGGCATTTGTTTTGTGCCAATCAATTGTTGCGTTATTAGTTTTGTGTGTAAAACTAATAGTAAATCAGGCTCTTGGAGTACAAGGTGACCTGCGTCGATCAGTGCCAGTCAACTCACGCGAGGCGAGGTGGGGTTAGGCGTCTTTGACCCGAGCGCAAAGTGTTTATCTCTCATCGGTTCCCCCTGTTCGCTCCGTGTTCGTGGGACACCAGTGACTCGGCGAGCCCTGCTTCCCCTGCTATAAAAGAAAAGCAAACCTGCAGTCCAAACACAGGGAACGAGGGGGGCGAGCGAGAGATCCGCCGGGCTGTACTTCATTACACCCACTTTGTGCACGGCTGGGCCCAATGGGAAAAGGGGTTCCAGTGGCTTTCCTCAGACAAATAAACAGCAAATACTTGGGGGGGGGGGGAGGGGCACAACCTTGTTGAGCCAATGCCTTAATCAACGGTTTAGAGAATTAAATTGGATTTGCCCTGTCACAAATAAAATTAATTCCAGATTGTCTGTGCCGCCCCTGCAACCGTGTGGCGGCCTTGCCCTCTAAGGACCGACTGGAGAATTCCCCTTTAAAAGTATCTCTTAAATGCGGCATCCCACAGGGAATTGTGGTTTTCTCCGTCATTATATAACTGTAAACTTCTGGATGTCGAAGATTGGATAATTCCTTTCAGATGTCCGTAGCCTCCGCAGGATTTGGACAAGGCGGTTGGGAATCATCGGGCTGCCAGCAGGAGAGAGAGCAGGGGAGACTGGGAACGAGGCATGACTCAGAGCAGACAGGTTCTCACAGTGTAGACCACTCGATCCATATTATATGCAACAAAAATAAATAAATAAAAGCGCGCTGGGGCAAAGGTTGGTGTGCGCCTGCGTGAGTGAGCGTGTAATGACACTGAGAAAGTAATATTAAGCTGTGAGAACTCATGACATACTTTAATCATTTAATAATTGAGTTGATGGGAACGTGGCTTAACCTTTATTTGCAGCATGCATTCCAATTAATGATGGGCATGTCTGGTTCAATGTTCACAAGGAGATTTATTATTATTATTATTATTCAGAAGAAGAAGAAGAAGACACCGCGAATGTGTGTACATGGGTACATGTGTAAAGGCTTGAATCAATAGCCAACACTAACCATTATCTAGCTGTTTTCAGGAATCATTGTTGGTCCTGGCATTGTTGCAGTTGTTCTTAACACCTGCGACCGTTTCTCTTTTTCAGTCAATGAAGGGCAGGTGCGGCTATGCTTTTTTCATTTAGGGTATCGAACCCGCTGCTGGACATGCAGAGGAGTTTTTATTGTTAATCAATGCCAATCCATTCCGAGCCTTGATGTTAAATACGGATCAATACCGCCGAGCTGCGGATGAGATCTGATTTCAATTGGCCGGCAGACCAGCGGCTTTACATCACAAGGTAAATCAAGACATGGGAACATAAGTCACATGAATTCATGCAGACCGTACTGGGTTTGTATTGCCACAGAACCAGCACTAGGAAATATTGGTCGTATTTCATCATCACAGTTAAGGCAGGTTTATTCCTTACTGATTTTATATTTTGGTCTGTTTTTTTTTTTTTTCCCCCTCGCTTTTCCCATGTGATATAAAGGAATGGCTATCTTAAAAATCCTACGGTGAAAAGAACTGGAACCGCGCTGTAGTTTAGACCCAGCCAGAATGGTTATATACTGCCCAATTAATCACTTTTTGTTCTCTTCATGTTAAGAGCCATAAAAAATCAATAGCTCTCCTTGAGCAATTCACATTCTACCTGGCGAAATATCATAAGGGGTACGTCGCCTCTGAATACTTTTTGCCTAAGATCAAACGGCTCAGCTATTATCTGCTTTGTGGTGCAGGGAGAAAGATCCAATAATGTTAAAGAGAGCCGGCACCCGTATTTTTGCCTTTTCGCTCACCTCTGGGCCCACATCCGGGGACATTTGCGAGGGACATTTCCACGTGGCACGGACGGGTCTGTCTTCAAAGGAGCTTTTGGATAGTAAGTCTGGGAAGCGGGGGCTGGTCGCAAACCGATCCGGCTCGAGGTCGCGAGACCGCGCTCACCTCTCAGATAACCATCAACTTAAGGAGATAATTTGCAGAACGCTCGCGGGCCAATGGCTGGGGAACGGTCGCCCCGGCCGTTCTCTAAGGCGTTTAATAAAATACGGCCCGGCGAAGGGGGCCGATTGATCGGGGGGAGCTCGGCGAATCGCGAGGCTTCCGCGCGCGCTCCCGCGGTCTCCCTCCCGTCCTAAGCCGCTACCGCTATGTTTCCATCTATGATGATAAATTAGCATTAGATGGAACCTAATGAGTTTACTAAACATTTGGGATTTGCGCTAATAAACTGGCTGGCTGGGAACTCGCAGAGAGAATGAGCAATCCCCCAGCTCTCTCTTATCTCAGTAACATGACAGTTAAACCAGGCTCCCAATCTGTGATCAATTCATCATTCCGGCGCCATTGTACACTCTTCACAAAAAGATAATTACTCCGCCCTAGCGTCACAAGACTCATATTTCCTTGGAATTGCAGGTCATGAAAGCAAGTGTCGTCCCTGCTTCTTCTTCCTCCTTTAAACAGAACCTCTGTTACACAACTTTATTTCCTAATTGCCGTGTTTTCGCCGTCTTTCGCTTGTCGTCGTCTTAAAGAAGACGCTAGCCTGGTGAGCGCTACACGTGCATTTCTCGCCGTGCTAAATGTTAAACGTTTAACGCACAAACAACAAAGCCCCTCAGAACCTCGCAGGTTATTCTTTTTTTCCAAAGACATTACTGATTACCGTGTTGAACAGTGAAAAAATAGATTCCCCTTTAAGGGCACTGTGCGTCGAGAACGTAAACAGAGTTTTGAGGGCGGGGTATTTGGGGGGGGTGATATTTACCATGTCTAATGATGTTGCCAGAGACTCAGTCAACTTCACCTGACCTGAAGCACACACAATAAATTAACATTGCGCCGCACATTTACAACAATGCAAATGAGCTACTGCTTTAAGCCTAATAAATAGAAACTAATGTGTCTTGGACTAGAGTAGGGCTCTGGACGCTATAATTGCTGGGAATAATTATAATGAGGTCTTCAGAAACATGAGCGGTGGTTCACTTATAATGACAAATAGCCTTAAGCAAGTGAATGTGTTTCAGTCTCTGCGAATTTCTCAACCCACGATTGCACTCCTTGCAGTAGAGTTTTTCTTTGGTGCGGATGTGTTTTTTTAAGTGTTTTTTTTTTCCCCCCTTCGCTTTCTTTTTTTATCTTAAGAGTGTTTCAGCATTGCATCATCCGCGCTCACTCGACACGGGGCATTTCTGCGCTACGTCTTAACGCCGATGAACTGAAAACCCCGTTTCTGAGCCAGACAAACGCAGCGACGATGTTTCATCACAATGCTAACCCAAATGGGAGGAATAACAGAGAGTGAATGATTCTTCTCGATCGTCTTTTCGGTTCAGAGTTATTCGCCTCTTAGAGAGAATGAGAAATCGTCCCCCTTGATTTAAAAAAAAACAAAAAACGAAGAAAAAGCTATATTTAGAACTTGTCAGCTTTAAAAAAAATAAAAAAATGATACATGTTTGCTCCAGGTTTTCTGAAGGCTTTTCGACAGATCCATCCCCTGCACCCCAGGGGCCTGGTAGCAGGCCAAGGACCGGCGCCCCTCTCTTGGAGGTAACTGATGGCTCCTGCCCAGTGACCAGATCGTTGTCCTGTGACCTCAAATTGGTGGGACCAGCACCATGTCCAATACAATCCCCAGACTGTTTCCTAACCTAATCTTTCTGGTGTCACACTACAAATTGCTACATTCAGAGAATGGAAATGGATGGAGGGGAGCTCGCGCTGGCAACGTTTCCGGTAAGCAAACAGCGAGAGAGGAATGACATAAGACAGGCCCGCTGACGAGACACACGTTGATCTGATTCACAAACCTTCTGTAACGCGAAACAAATTCTGTGGGTGTGAATTCATACTTAACCATAAAGCCCTCTCTTGCATTACTCCGCCACAGATGAAATAACACGTGCGCTAGGGCCCTCGACGGGATGTTTTCCAGGGATGGTTAAAGCTTACCCAACATTTTCTACTGCACAAGCTTCTTCTATCCTCAAATGGGAGGGCCTACAAGTCAGATGCTACGATTCAAAACAGGGTCCAGTTACGGACACCTTCTGAGCTTAACGCAGCTGGATAACTCAGGGTTTTTCATAGCTCACAAGCAGACAAAACAGCCATAATTTAAGTGTGTTTAATACTGCTTATTTTTGTTGTTAATTTATTCTTTTTTTTTTTTTTTTTCCTTCCCCTGAACTGTTTCCAACCAATTATATTCTTCCATTTTATTTTTTTTGGTTTTCTCACAACGAGCTATTTGACACAGTGAGAGACAGATGGACTGTGGATACCGTGAACCCCGCTACACTGTAGCAGCACGCGGAAAACGCAAACACATACACACACTCCGCGCTGCTGTGCGTGCTCAGAAAAACCATAATGGAAGCTCAGCTATAAAGTAAATTCGTGGCCCAAAAAATAAATAAATAAATAAATAAATGCTGA
The DNA here is from genome assembly GCA_022702515.1 of Ilyophis sp. 1 JC-2022. Lineage (NCBI taxonomy): Eukaryota > Metazoa > Chordata > Actinopteri > Anguilliformes > Synaphobranchidae > Ilyophis > Ilyophis sp. 1 JC-2022. The sequence goes on from CM040405.1 coordinate 97,469,599, forward strand.
AAAAGAATCCTAATGGAACTTGGATGGGCTGTGCGCATTCCTTACAATCAACACAATACCAAAACCGATTCAATTTGGCTGGTCGCTATTCAAAAGCACCAGGCCCCCGCGTCTGTCCATTGTGCTTGATCCCATCTCAGAGTGTCTGGGTTTGTTTTGTAAAGTGTGCGTGCATGTCCTCCGACTGGGCCAACCCCTCTGTGCCATCAGGGGGGGGGGGGGGTCAAGACCACCCCCCCCCACCACACACACACACACACACACACACACACACACACACACACGCACACACACAAGCGATGCCGATCGGTGACGTCTGTAGCCCCATAGGGGGCCCCCAAACAGCCCAACCAAGAGGAGGGGCCTCCATTGTAAACATGATTAAATAAAGTTCTTTTGCCGCACATATGTCACCCTCAAAGGGTCCAGGCCTGGGTGGAGGGAATGGTCCCCTAATAACTCCGCCAGGCCCTAAAGAAATCCTCCTTCCGCCCACACATTTCTTCTCCTTCTCTGGTCCCAAGAAAAAACAGGGCTTTTGTAAGAAAAAGATGAAGAAACCTATGTCTTACAATATCTCGTTTAGAAAAAGAAAAAAAAACTTCTTGCCTAAAACTGCATTTTAAGGAACAAACTTGTATCAATGAAGCAAGAGTCAGCTGGTGTGATTTATCAGCTTCATTTCTTTCTGAAGTGTCACTGCTCCTGCTAATCGTCCGGCTCAGAACTGAAGCTCTTTTTTTTCTTCTTTCTGTAACTGCTCTCGGCTACGTGAAGGAGAGCTGTCTCAGTCGAACCGGCTGCTCTTTCTCAGAAGACGCAAGTGCCTGTTTCGTCTTTCGCTGGCGACGCGCTGGAGCCGGCTCCTTCCGCTAGCCGGGCGAGTGCTACATGTCTTACAACAACACCAATGCGCGTCCCTTCCTATCCACACATGCTAAAGCCATTTCCCAATGAGCTGCAAGAAAAACACGACAGCTTCGTCAGCGCCGTTATCAAGCCCCTGCTATTTACTAATGTCACACAGGAATTCACGCCTGTTCTGGGTTAAAGAAGGTGGGCGGCTATCAATGAAAAAAGAGAATGCTGGCTTGCATAAATATATATTTAAAAAAATTAAATACCACATGCTAATTGACGTGCTGACATGCGTGCTCATGAATACAAAAAAGCGGAGACATTGTAACTAAACCAGAGTGTAACTAAATTTTCTCTAAATATTTGGATTATTGACCAGCTATTCCAAACCAGCACATTGTGTCTGGCCTCAACCGCGATGTGGGATTCTGGCTTTCGGGCCACAACGACCGGCTTTAATTTTATCCAAGTGCAAGCTGGGAGACGTCTGCCAAACGCAGGTTAAGCTCCCTGAGTTTTCAGTTCCTACGGCTCTGGCACTCCATCACTTCCTGGCACAAGAGGTGACAGTCTTCATTTGAAGGTCTTGGAGGCAACTGCCATTTGCACTCTGTTAAGGGTTGCCAGCACAGGCGCCCCCATTCACTCCAATCTCATAAATTCACCTGTCCAACTCAAATTACGCCTAAATCATTAGCGAAAACAGCGAGGACAACGGCAAGTCGCGATAGCATTTATGAATGGGGGAATGCTGGGTAAAACTACTATGTGTGCCTGTGCATGCGCGTGTGTACGTGCGGGGGTGCCCGCATGCGTGCGTGAGTGAGCGCGTGTGCGCGTGGGTGTACAATACACATTGATCCTATTTACAGATAATAATCACTCCGCTGCTCTGCTTCACTACAAGGGCTCCGTTTGTCAGATTTTTCTTCCATAATGCAATTCATCAAAGACAACCCAACAGAATGACTGGCTGCGGTGCTATCTCTCTTTCACTTGATAAGGCAGTACCAGAAGCAGAGGATGTCTGTTATCAAGGCACCTTGCTGAGTATAGTTTTTGACAGCGCTGCTTGTCTCTCTCCACCCTCTCCCGCCCTCTCTCCCCCACACCCAGCTTCTGCCTTTTCTTTAAAACATACAAACTGTAAACCGTCTCATTCCCTGTACAAGGGGTCTCATAGTGTAGGTTAACATGCTTAGGGCAACACTAGACAGCAAGAGGAGGGAACTCTCGAGCAAACAGGGGAGGCGATACAAAAAAGACAATGATACCGCATGCCAAAGACGGTCTGGAATAGACGCAAATAAATTAAAAGCGAAGCATGTTAAATGCAAGACGCATAATTACTGACGCATTTTAAACACTCCCAACCAGGACTGCAAAGGGGAACAAACAAACAAAAACAATGTTTTTTTTCCCTTTGTCTGACCTCCTTTATCCAATTCCTGCTCTATTGCTCGTTCTCTGCTGTGACAACAAGAAGTGTGCTTTTACCAGGTACACTACATTTATTTGAAGGAGAAAGGCCCTCTCTCTTTCTCTCTCCCCCCCCCCCCCTCTCTCTCTCTCTTCTTTCTGTGGTCGTGCAAGGGGTTGTTGAGTTGCTCATAAATAACTCAGATGTTCACACCTGTGCACTTGCATGACTACAGCTCTTGGTAGGTGTATCTTGGCCTGAGATGCATTTTCTCCCAATGCCCTCATTAATCAGACACATACAGTGTGTTCACAATCAATGCTAGGGCTTCAGCAGGAGGCTAAAAAGACACAGCAATTTACACAGCAGAGAGGGAGAGAGAAACACACACACACGCATACACACACACACACACACACACGCACACACGCACGGGCGACAACTCTACGACAACAAAACAGCTGAGCATCTCCTAAAAGAGAGAAGCCCACAGCTCAAGGCAAATCTAAGCGCTGATCTGCCCTCTGCTCCACCGATTTAACCTGTTCCTGGAGAGGGTGGGAAGAGGAATTAACACTGAGCGTGCTGTTTTAATTACACTGTGCAGATGCAGTCAAAACATGTCATTTAAGAAGCTAATAAACAGGACCTCCTCTTTGCAGGTTATCCGAATTCCGCCTCATTGAAAACCCTCTGTTTCCGAGCTGATATGTAATTAAAATTATTTCAGAAATCCTCCTTGACAGTCCGGGACTTAGCCAAAATGTAAATGACATTAAAGGAGACAATGAATTGAATTTTGTTTAATGTCCCTTTTTGCAGATCCTAATTTACATAGCGCTTCCAACAAAAGCGCTGACCTTATAAATGCTGGCATTTGTACAGCTTCCACTGAGTCGGATTTAATCACGCTTTCGCAAAGCCACGAGGGAAAACGCTTTAAGTTGTCTGCTTGGTTTTTGCGGGAGAGGAAACAAAAAAACACGAGCAATGGTCAAGTGTAGATGCTCTTTTTGCCTCTGATAATGACCTGACAAGATGACAGGTCTTGAGAAATTACCCCTTGGCTGTTTATAATAATCTAGTAATAATCATCCATAATCCTTTAGAAATATACCTAATAAAAAAAATAATAATACACAATGAATGTGAAGCAAAATCAGCATTCGGCCCAAATGACGTGATATTAATACTTGAACAGGTGCAGAGAGGCCCGTAAAGGCGCTAAATGAATAGAGTGTCCCAGAGCACAACTGTGTATCCTGACAAAAAAGTCAATCACATGAATTATTCAGCGAGTGGGCTGCCTGCAAAGGTCACTCTGGCTTGACCTTTGTGACAGGAAGTGAAAGGAAGCGGCGTTGACTAGGAAAACCCCAATCACTCTTCAGACACTTCACCATTATTAGTCCAAAGACATAAACTACAGTTGTAAATACATCCGGAGCCCAGTTGCAGTAGAGCAACCTGGTTGTTTGGTAAGAAGTCATTCATTTATATAATGGAGGCTGTAAGTTCAACTAGCTATATATATGTATATACGGACATACATAGTTTTACAACACAACATATACCACACACGGTATAAATGATAAATGTACGAGAGACTGAGGTCAGTTTTGAAATATTTAAAGATCCAGCCAGATTTAAATTCTGTAACAGCTGTTAAATCTGACAAACTTTTTTTTCCCCCTTTCCTTTTTTTTTTTCTCAACAAAAACCTAGTGCTGTAACAAACTCCAAGAGAAAATGGGATAAACAGATGTCTGGCTCGACTACAGGAAAATAGAACACATTTGGAATGATAAGTCTCCTAAACTCCGTTGAAAATGCCAGATCCTTGAGGATGCCAGTTACTGTCCAACAAGATGCCAGCTAGCAGTACGGCTGCCCCTCGTACCATCTGGGGAAATGTTGCTGAGAATGCTATCGATGAGAGTCCGCCAGTCTTTCCAGCGCGCGGCCCCTTGCAGCATCCTCAATAGTGGGCCGCGGTTTTAATGTTTTGATTGTAACATAATCGGACCTCCCTTGTCTGCCTCCACAATCAGCCTTTTGAGTATTCGAACAGTTGGGCATTCTGTCCGTTCGTTCTCAGCCCACGTTCGGGAAGGGGCTTCTCGAAGGGATGTAGCCAGCCCAGGAATTTCCGCAGCGTCGTTGCAAACGGAGAAGAAAAACAACCCGCGCGTCTCAACCAGAATAGCCACGCACGCCGTATTTTTGAATCCGTGCATAAGTGTCGAAACGGAGCGCATTTGATATTATTAGGCCTTACTAGAGTACCGCACAATGTTTAGTGTCGATCTTTACACAGTGCACGTGATGAGCGTTTACGTCGGCGGGCATCCACAGGAGCAGCGCTGCAGTACGTTGCGGTTGCTGGAATGTTCTGGGTGTGATAGGATAAAAAACGATCTGCTCGTAGTTGTGATACGCAGACAATGGGACTGCTTAATGAGGAACATCTGCTTTTGTGATTTCACAGAGCTGATCTCTCCTCTATGAAAACGATACTCCAGACCCTTTACAGCCAGAGCACAATGAAAATGTGAGCTTTTTATCCACTGTTTGAACTTACTACAATGTCCTTGCTATTTTTTTCCCTGGGCCTCAAATCCGGGCCCACTGCACCTCTCTTTTCCGATTTTACTACTGTTACAAGCATTGTTCGGCAGATTGAAGCACAATGCGGCGAGATATCATATGGTTTAAAGTCTGTTTAGTGACAATACAAAGCCACGCAATTCATAAGAAGCACAAATGTGTAAAATATCAGTGACACTTAATGTTTTAAAGTGGTCACCTAAGATCACTTTGAAAGTAAATATATCACAGGCTTTTCAGCTGGAAGGGGGGAAAAAAAGACTAGAGTAAGCTTCATGTGTCAGAGACTTCCAACAGGAAGTGGGACAGGGCTAGTTTTTATCTCTTTTTTTTGCAGTTTAAAATCAATCATTACATCTTTTGAGTTACAGACAGATATCTCGACATGTGAACAGCAAATGTGATCAAAGATCTCAGATTTATGATGGAACCACATCACATCCTACGGAGTAATAGAATACGCCGGTCCCTGTGCACTGCCACACTGTGACCACTGCCTTTTATAGGGATTCTTAGCCATTCCTATTACAGTAATGCCAGTGATACCGTCCAGTGATACTGTTTATTGCACCATTGCTTATGCCATCAGCCAGAAAATACCACAATATACGAGCAAGATGAAATATATAAATACCCAAAATACACAGACACCAATACACAGGCTGCATAGAAACAAACTAATAAACAGAAACAGTTTGTTCTCTGTAGAGATAGATAGATAGAGTATATAGATAGACAGATAGATACAGTATTTAGACAGACAGACAGATAAATAGAGGATATAGACAGACAGACAGATAGATATAGACAGACAGACAGATAGATAGATAGATAGAGTATATAGATAGAGTATATAGACAGACAGACAGACATATAGATAGATAGACAGACAGACAGAAAGAGTATATAGACAGACAGATAGATAGATAGATAGATAGATAGATAGATAGATAGATAGATAGATAGATACAGTATATAGATAGACAGGCAGACAGATAGATAGATATGAAATGCTAGTTCTGTGAAATGCTGCACATTGGTCTCAAGGTTCAGACCTGCTCTACATATTTATTGAATTTTGGATATTCAAGCACCAGAAACAGATCACAAATTCTTTCAAAACCATGATATGTATAAATATAGCAACATAAAGCAGATTTCTCCTCCATAATTATGTCTTTTAACACAATTCTGCTTGAAACAAATAGATCTTAGTTTCTTGAATGCAGTTATTAAAATGTAGAAAAAATTGTTATCATCTCTTTTTTTCTGTTATAATCTAATTTACCATTTCTAGGTGATAAAATATCTTTTACTTTAAAAGTGCTAAAATAATATCCTGACTGAGTTACACTTCAGTCTTTAACCCGAAGAGTGTTTCATAAAAGTTGTAGAAAACAAATATAATTTTACTGTCTTCTATTTTCTTTCATTATGTATTCTATTGTTGTTATTCAAGTAAGATTCTTTCAAGGTTTATGTAGAACAGGTTTCTAATAAATACATTTCAAATTTGTACCTTAAACATAAAAAAAATAACATTTCATTTACACTTTTGCTTTACGTTTACGTATCTTTCCTTTACCTAACTTTTTGTATTCTTTCCTTTTGTAAACCATTATTAAAGCAAAACTCATTGGCCATTCTGTAAAACACAGAACCACTCCTCCAACCACATCATCTTCAGTTCTGTGGATGCACTCCCCAGAACATGTCCGACTTTCTGATAGTGACCACACTCTCAGAGTGAAGGCAACAACTGGCCAGTCCTATTTGATTACTAATAAGAGAGATGTCCCCCTGTCACATACCAAACAGTCTCTACTAAGCAAACAGCTATTCCAGCTAGTCAAACATTAGCATTGCTATCCAGTGGCGGTGCATATTTCCCCGTGGCTTAACTCGTCGTTTTCCCCTGGTCTAATTTCTCAGTCAGTGGACGGCAAAGTTCATGATCAGAAGCTGACCCTCCGCGACCAAGAGAGCTGACAGAAACCCGGCCCCACTCTGGGAGCAAACCAACGAGCCCCGCGTCCAGCTTGTTAGCCATACACGCAGCAGACCTGTCTGTTCAATGCATCTGGGTGCAGTGCGGTTCCCGACTTTACGGAACGGGGTGAGCCAGTTCAAACCAAAAGAACCAATAGGGCCATTTTTGAGTAACTCCACACCGTTCCATCCTGTTTCACATTTGGAATGTACATCAGGCTTGGCAAATATTCATAATCGAAAGCACAAAAAAAATGCATCAATGGTTCAAGGCCCTCTTGAACAACTTAAACAATGACAACAGTGCGTCTCGAGAATGAAATGGAGAAAAAAAAAAAACCCTTCATCCTCTGCAGTGGTGAACCGCTGACGACTTCAACATGCGACTACACACAACAGCAAGACTAAAATTCCACATGTACTTCAAAAAAATATATAAATAAATAAATAAATAAAAACATAACACTGACAACAAACAACGCCATGTTACGTGAAAAGCCCTCTCGCAAACAAATTGCCCTTCAAACCATCACTGGTAGCCACAAAACCCAACCAAGGGAGCAAAACAGCAAGCCAAAGTGTTAACTACAAAAAACAACAAAAAACAAAACAAACCAAAAAACAATGACGTGGACTAAATGGAGTAAAACACTTGTTAGCAAATTAGAAAGAGACATTGGGCGATACATCTCTGCATTTAAAGCCAAAAACTCTCTAGGCATAAACTGCTCCTCACAGCAAGAGGAGAGCGAGATGAGGCTGCTTCCCCTGACAACTCGCAGGCAATTACCGAATCCCCACAGAGTTGGCCAGGTTTCCAAGTCAACCCACCTGTGCATGATAACACAGGAGAACAACAAATGGTACAATGCACAAAATGAACTTAACACGGGCTGGAAGGACACCGGCAGCACCCTGAACAGGAAGCAGGGGAGAGAGGCACAGGAAAGGGTCGCCTACCTGTCAATGATCACCGGGTCCGAGGGAGTCTCGTTCCTGTTGCCACAGCTCTTCTTGTCACAGCACCGACTGTGTGGAGAGTGAAAAGCATATGATCAACGCTGACCCAGGGCGTGCGTTGTGCAACTGTGCATGTTAGGGTTTTTTTTTTCCTTCGTTCTTGTTTTTTTGTTGTTTGTTGAAAACTCTCACAATAGTGTTCACGCGGTCTCGCTGCCTTTCTTTTTCTTTTGTATTTTTTCTCTCGTTTTTTTTTCTTTTTTTTCTCGTTTTATCGTGAAAACGGTTGATCGTACCGCGTGTCTGGTTGTTGTTGTTGATAAGTGTGGTACTCAATGAATCGCACCGAGTAAACATCTACTATTGCGCCGCTGCTAAAAGATGGAAAAACAACATGTTGTGGTGTTTGTCTTAGCAGTGAACTGAGAAGAGGCGATGCCAGGAGGCTGGGGAATACACTTTCACAGCTTCAGCTTTTGTTTACCTCTAATTGTCAAGCTGTTGTTTCTGGAGAGGATGCAAGATGCCACCTTCAACCAATATTTCTGTGGGGCATTATTAATTACCAGCTCAAAAGCCTTCATCCATCCATCTTGCACAAAGTGGAATCGTTTCTATTCTGTGAGCCTACCTATAGTTCATTATTGAATCTTCAAATAAAAGCAGAAATTAACAAAAATGTGTTTACTGCTTGCACATTTTAAAAAAAAATGTACTTGTTTAATGGTTGCACATTTAAATTAGCTAAATTAACACCATATGGTATGGGAAGTATATAAAGCTCTTTAAAGCTGACAGCTAAAGAGATTAAAGAAAGTCTACATGTCTTCAACATATAGCTTAAAATCACATCTGTGCACTTCACATGTTAATTGTAGAACATGTAGAAGTGGATAAGATATTGCCTTAATGGGCAATCATTTATATTTGTTTTCCAGAAAGAGGAAAAATCATATTTACCTATATCACCATAAAACATATGCATATTAGTACCATTGCTATCTGTGCCGAAATGGCATTTAGCAAATATGTACAGTATGTTAGTCAGTAATAGTATGCCCCTTAGAGTACGTTGCATGCTACTGTAGTCCGGGATGTTGGCGTTCACTTCCTGATCAACCATGCACTTCTGTGAAACAACCATGTTTTCTATACCACAGCAATAAAGCATTCATAATCTATGTCAAAAGTCTTTCAGTAAAATAAAATATGTAGGGTACTATTCCTGTGACAAAAAAAATATTTTATAATAATACAAAAAACACGAGGTTAACTGCCTAAAAAGCCAATCGGTAAATACACAGTTCCCTTTGAAACCGAGAGTGCAGTTGTATATCAGTGAACTCGAGGGCCTTAGGACTGAAAAGTAAAATGATTCCTGACATTCGATAACATCGATGACCTGTTTTCAGGTTTTTTAATCCATTTCAGTCACACTGGCGTATATGAAGCACCTCCATGGTATCGCGTCGTATGTGCACTCCATGTTCATTGGTGGGAGTGATAACACTAGGCTAAGTTCTCCTTCAGTCTGTATATTAGTGTGTAATGACAGTATAGTGTAGTTAATGACAGATAATACTGTTTGGACGATATGAGAAGTGTGCCCCTTGATATTGATTTTATATTAGCTATCTCGGGCAGGTATGTCAAAATACAAATGAAGATCAAGGACAATTCTCGTAAAGCGTTTATTGTCGGTTTATAGAATTAGCAGAGGTTTCATCGGGCCTCGGCCTATTCGTATTGAAATATGCCCAAATAAAATGCATCTAGGTTGGTTCCATGCGATTGTGAGTGAGCTTCATGAGATTTTAGTAGCAACCTTGCTTGTGTATGTTAAGCGATATCAAGAGCATGGAAAGTCAATAAGCCGAAGAATAACATTGATCGGAATGGGAAAAAAATTGATTGCAAGACAGTAAGAATATGTAAAACCTGCTGATAATTCAGACGTAATTTTAATGATGAGGGGGGAAAAAAACAAAAAAAATTTAAAGTCTTTCTCTTACCTGCACATAATTTCGTGCGTGAGGAGGACTCGGCACATCTCCGGATTTTTGTCTTGGCCTTCATAAATAATAGCCTTAAAATCAAAGCAAAAATTACTTGAGTTTCAAATCGTAAAAGTGAAACACAAATAACATTTAACTGTGCGTGTAGGCTACACAACGGATTTAAATAATAGGGTTAAGAAAATTAAAGCATGCAAAAAGTCTAAATTAAGCATTTCTATTATTACGAATAATAAATATATTAAATTATTTACATACAAATGATATGTTAATTATGTTATTATTTTGTTATATTTTGATTTTGAGAAAATTTGGAAAAATATCTATATATAATATATATAATTTTATATTTTTAAAGCATTTGTGTGCTTTATGAATAGGGGGCACTTAATATGTAATTGACATGGAATACATGAGCGTTGATTGCACAAAGGGGGCCCGCATTCGTTCGTTTACAGTGAAACAAGGATTCCCTATAAACTTTATTAAAATCGGTATCAAAAGCAAAACATTTTATTACAAAATACTGAGATTTGCAACTATCTGAAACATCGGCGATCTATTTAGCACCGTTTTAATATAATAAAGATTAAGAGCACTACATTTTAGTGTTGAGGTTTTCAGGCGCAGAAGGGCGGTTCAAATAATAGCCATAACCGTATACATCAACATGGTTATAATCTGGAGATATTTGGGGGGAAAAGTGCTAATAGGCAATCTGTTGTTTATTTTTGAGCCGCTAACAATGATTTTTCTTTGGATAAAAAGCGGTGTCTGGGGGTACGGTTGAGTAATTTTTGAGCAGTGTCTTAAACAGATGGCGTAGAGCTGTAGGTGCGCTCGCCTTCAGTTCTTTCAGTGTCTCTCTCTCTCTCTCTCCCTCCCCTTTCTATGTCTGTGATGTAGTAGAACAGACTCCGCCGTGCTTTCTTGTGAGCATGGCTACCCGCACGCCGTATAGTCTACTCTACAACTCAACAGAGTGCAACGCGAAGTCCGTTCCTCCATTGGAAATTCTAGCCTATAATTACCAGTCTAATAAATTCTGCTCGACAGCCTCGCATGTGCTGAGTGTAACAATGGAATAAGAGCATGGAAGAATAAAGCGTTATATACATTTACAAAAACTATATAATAAACACAATATTAAAGCGGCCTACATAACAATCAATATTTACTATAGTATTAAGGAAAATTAAAATTAAAGTTGAATCTTATTAATAATATTTACGTCATTTAAATGTCCACATGAAATGTTCAGCAGGTAACTAAATTGGCGAAAGCGCACTGGGTCAGTAACATTATTATTGTTGGTAGCAAAAATATATAACAGCCTAAATGTAAAAAAAAATAGCTTATCATAAAAAGCGTGACAATGTTTACAATGCACATCCTTATGTCCACTTTTATCTATTCATGGCAAGAGTTCCAGGCACTTCATCAAGCTATTTTCCCCCAACCTATCATCTATATTGGGGTGATTTATTTTTCTAGTTTCAGCTGCAGATACAGAAATCCATAAACTGACTGTTCAGCGCCATTGACTCTTTGATCATTTACAGGGCTATTTTACCTCAATGAAGAGGGAGATTAAACGTCCCTATTTTCACCAGTATTTGAGCTGCCACAACAGAGTAAACGAATGATAATAATAACCGTATTTAAACCTCGCCACTTAAGCTTTCTATTCCGTGAAAGTGGAGTGTGCAGTTATCAATATATGTCCCTTAATTAGCCGCCAGTGATTTCCGAAAACATTTAGCCTCTGTATACAAAGGAAATAGACTACATTGTGAACTCAAGAGCCTCTCACCGCCAGTAAGGGTCTTTTCTACTTTGAAATCATTAGCCTACTGAGGACTGAGAAGTACAGACCGTTGGTCTTTGCCAGATACATTTGAGCATAGTCTACATGTCACACCACGTGTCGTAATAACAAATTGAACAAACTTTAAAACCAATGGTTTGTATAGGTTGATCCTATAAGATATATTTTCGCAATATTTTTATGGGTTGAAGTAACCTATTGTCCATGGTTTATTTGTTATAGCCGTTAGCGATAGAGTTATCACTGTGGTGTAAACAAAACAAAAATATTCTGCCGAATTTATTATTATTATTATTATTATTAGGCCATTCATCCATTTATATATTTTACTAATTTATATAGATTCATTATTTTCAAACCGTGAATAGAAATGTAAAAAGGACCGTCGTTTGAAAGACATTATCAGTTACAGTATTGATTATTTTAGATATTCCAGCAATATGACAATTACAGACACGTGTCCAATTTAAATTCTAGTATGCTAAAATATATTATTAGAACATATAATTACGCTATGTCCAAAGAGTGACGTGCAAGAAATAGCGGCCGATCTGGGCAAAATGAACGGATTGTGGAGACCCCTGGAGCTTACAACTTGAATTATAGAGATGTGTGTCCGGGGGTCATGTTAGAAAAAATTACATCATGTGTCATTAAAGTAGACGTTACGTTCGATGTTTTACATAGTGAAAAGTTATTCAAAACAGCTACTCAAATCACAAGCCATCTCACACCGATAATATAGCCTATTGTGTTGAAATAAATATTATCATCCAAACTCTTTCAAGCGCGCAATGCAACATAAATAATCAAATGTGTTTGTAATAATTATAATGAAATAAAATGCATGTGTAATAACACAGTTAGTCTACTAAATAAATATATTGGTCAAAAAAAAGTTAGTCTCCATTTATAATGAAAGCATGTGCATCAACACGCCGCAAATAATAGGCTAATAAGTCAGACATCATTTAGAAAAACAATAATAATGAATTATGATGTAAACAAATAACTTACCTGTTTTGTCATGGAATCGATTAGTCGTACGAAAAGATCCTGTTCTGTTCTGACGCCTGGAGAAATTATTTTATTAATTGAGACAATGAATATAACAAGTGACTGTCTTCATGTTGTTAAGCTGTCAATAGGCCGATAGTATTCATAACATCCAAACAAAGCAAGGCATAATTATTTTCTTAACTCAAAAGTGATAAATTGAATAGTTCATATCCGCATGCGTCTTCGTAATGTGTAAATATTTTCATAAAATATAATCAAACTGGGCAGTGCTTTACATAACGTATATATTACATAACGTATTTTAATTATGAAAATTATATGAGAAGCAATTAAATATTTTTTGACTCATAAAAACACAATCATCTGAAAAAGTAAGGGGGGAACTTACACTTACATAAACATAAAGTAACTCAGTCCCCATGCATTTCTGGTTTTATGCTCCATATACATATTAATAGTTTTATGTTTTTTTTTTTTTTTTTTTTTTTTACCACTCTCTTGCAAACCCATATAACCACCCATATAACCAGGGAATTATCAAATAAATCAACGTAATTAATCTCAAAATGTACACTCGGATATGCTGGATAGTTAGATTTGACTTACCATTGCTGTACAATAACTGTATTTTGTAATGAATCCCATTGTTAGTTTTTTCACTGTTTGGTTCCTGTAAATAATCAGCATTGTTTTGAATCAGATTGGCATCTTCAGCAATTGTTTTGGTGAGTGCAGCTATCTAAAATGTATGCATCATGTATCTAAAATGTATGTGGTGACAGTTGTATGAGTATGTGTCTCAAGTAGAAAGTTGTATATATAGATATATATCTATCCAACTCTGTTTAACATAACGACATATGTAATTTGAAAAATAGCCAATCGTTAACATTTATATTTCTATATTAAATACAAAATTAAAAGTAATTTGTTTTATTTCCCCATGTGCTATACGAATGTTATTGAACATCAAAAGTACACGTGGCTTCCACGACCTCCAGAGCACCGTGATGATATTTTAGTATTGAAGGTAAAGTGAAAATCACATATGTGGCAAATTGTTTTGGACGATATTCCAAAGTAGCGCTTACTTTGTCCTTCTCCACAAAGTCCACATAAGCTGTCCTTTCGATCTCGACGGGTTGTCCCTGTCTGTCATACAGAGCCAGGACGAAGTGGAAAAAATTGGATTTTCTGAGGTTGGATGGCGGTTGCTTTTCATAGTGTGCCCGAGCCAAACCTACACCGCTGCGGGGAGAAAACGAGAGACCGTATCGGTTAAATGTGAGATACACCAGAGATAAACGGAACTGATGAAAACATTTGAGATGGGCAAGTGCGTTTTGGAGACAGGAGATTTCTTGATTTGTCACTTTAACAGTAATATGATGTAATGAAAGGGAAAGAGGCTGAAGAGGGGCATGGGGAGATTGTAATTGATACTGGGTATTGAGGGGATTTAGGGTCGATCTGAGAAATACATTAAAAATCGGATGATTTGGCATACGTACCTTTGGGCGGCTGTGTTAGCATCCACTACCCCAGCTGTGTGCATCCACGATCGGACCGGATTCATCCCACTGCCCAGCGGTTCCTCTTTCATTGTCGTTCCACCTCTCGGAATATTTTCCTGAATCCCAAACATTAAAACAGTTTTTGTGCAAAACCAGCTCCGACCGAATGTGAAATATTTTTTTTCCTTGGTGATTGGAAGGTAAGTCTGAGTTTGCTCTTGAGTGATCTGTGGAGAGAAAGCCCAGTTCACAAGTCCTGTTTCCTTCTTCAGTCCGTCCTGTGTTGGCACGACATAAACAATTTACACAGAGTAGGCTACTGTACTTCAGCAGCTATAGTTGGAACCTTATCCTTCCGTCGGAGAAGTCGCTCAACTCGCGATATGCTTTGTTGTAGTTGTTTGTTTCTTGTTTTAATAATAATATTAAAAAAGAAGTATTTTTGCAAGTTGTGTTTTGGTTATGCTCTCAGTGTGGTGTCATCCTTCTAGAACAGCATCAAAAAACCTTCAGGACACTGCTGAATCGACCACTTCTGGCAAGGCGCTCCTGCTCCAAAAGACAAATAAACGAAAAAATGATTACCATGGAGGTGTTCCCGGACACAGGAGAGGTTGATGAGGGGCCTTTAGCGTCTTGCAGAATGGATGGAAGCATACAAAACTCAGCCCTCTATCCCCTAGGAATGGAACCTTTCCCGGGAGCCAAAACTCTAAACCCACGGGATCCGCGCTGTCAGAATATGACGCTCAATGGGCGTGGCTTTGACCAAATATGGGAGACTGACAATTTCTGTCTGCTTGCGCTCCTAGCTCTGTGAGTAGACTATTATAGCCGCAACCTGAGAACACCAGCACTACGTTCTCCTACAATATAGTGAAAAATTTCCCCTCAAATGAACATTCACTGAAGATGTTATTCTAAAAAAAAAAAAAAAAAAAAACCTTAAAGAAATAAGGCCAGCCAATAATAGTCCGTTGTCAATTGGAATAAAAAAAAGTTATTTGAACTGGAGCTAAAATTTTATTGTAAATACTTGACTACCTTTACGGTTCTAAATAGTCGATATGCAAATTTGTTACATTTTAGCGCCAAAACAAGATACTAGGTGTATCGCAAAGAAAACAGTACTGACAATGCATCATACGGAGAAGACACACGCACATCATAAACCTACAGTTAAAATCATTCAAATGCAGTGTATGTGTTATATGAGCTATTACTGTATAACACAATAACGATAAAGAGTTGATTCTTAAAAAATGTGACATGCAGATGAGAAAATAAATAGTTTTCGCGTGAACAAATGTCATTAAATGGGGAGGGGCAAAAACATACACATAAACAACATACATATTGCGGATTTAACACGTTATATTTCACTACTTAATTTATAGGAACTGAAAACATTATTTGGCAAAGTATTTTAAAAACACTAATATGCCTTGTTCAAAATATAGGCTATGCTATAATGAGACATATGTCCAACCAAATAAATATAAAAGTACACAGCAATTACACATTCCGAGTTCAGAGTCAGACTATAAGCAGAGGTCATGCAAAATAAATACATTCTTCTAGAAGTGATTTCCCATTTTGATACTTGACGCCGTATATCAGCATGATAACTTATACCCGTTGTATTTTACATGCTAAATGTAAGCGCGTTTAATTTATTTTAATTTGGGTGCATTTCATGTTACCCAGGAAGAGGACTCAGGGGATGCACAATGTGTCCTTCCTCTTTTCCTGTGGAGAAGAGCCGGGATGTCTTTGATAATAATAAAACAGAAAGACCTGAAGACAACCATAGCATTGAGTGATGGGTCTTTTTTACCCTTGTAAGTTAAGGCTTCCGTTTTTGTCAATTGGCAGAGTATGTATGTTAATATTTTAATTAATCGGTGAAAATCGATGTCCGATTTGTGCTATCAGGGGACCCCCAGCCCTCTGCACAGAAGGGGGTGGGTGGGGGGAACGTAGAAAGGAAGAGAGATGTGTTTTAGAGAGCAATCTATTTTGCTGGTGTTGGGGGTTAATGACTATTGCCAAAGATAAGTGAATTATCAAAGCTGTTGCTCTTGCCTCGTCTCAAAATCCATTACAATGCCTGGTCGTCTAATTAAATACGTAAGTATAATAAAATTATATTTTATGACGATTTGAGAGTAATAAGATTAGTCTTTTGAAGTGTACGTCACATCCAAGTGTATCCAAAGTGTTAGCTAATATTCGTATCGAATAGTATTTTTGTGAAGTGAATCATATTCAGTGCAAGGACTGTGTAAAAAAAAATGTTGTCGGACATTTAACCTGATGTCAAGACTTGCATGGATAAAATTGCGTTGAATTGTTTATATAGAAAAAGATGTTTGTGAAACAAGTAAAAGAGGAATAGGGCATAAGATAGAACGCAAGATCACTTTGTTATATTTTTTACATATAGATATACGTATCATCTTATGGTCTGCATTTCAAATAACATTTGTTTCTTAATTATACGCGGGTATCTCATCTTTTCCTTTTTTTTCTTTAATGTCGTAGAAATTGCATATTGCTTTAAGTCATTTACTGTATCTTTAATACAGATTACACGCCAAAGCGATTTCAATCTGATTACCAAATTAGGGGTTTTAAGACAAATCCTTTTAAAGCTGATACTGTTGACTGGAGAGGGAAAAGAAAACTTCGACAAACACATCACGTAGGTAACGATCCTGTCCTAAAAAGGGGTTTTAAACCTTATTTGACAACAAATGCAGCTGCCCCACTATTTTGGAAGATATTAGGCGAAAATGAATGCAAATCTGTGTTCAGAAGCCATCTGGCCAGAAATAGGGGAATCAGCTGCTCTTCACAACAGGCGCTGAGCCTGAATCTATTTCAGCTCATTTTCTAGGATCATCTGGTCCTGGATCCAAAGCGTGGAAAATGCGCTCTTTAATTCAACCAACTTTAACTTTGACTCCAGCAAACTGCTAGCATGTAAGCTAAATTTATCAACATGCCACACAAGGAAAGAAAGGACAACGGATCACTACCTTTACGCAAATACCATTCGTTATATATGTTTTGTTCATAAATTAGAGATGAAAAATAGCGGGAAACATGTATACATCGCAAGGACAGAATATTCGCGGTTAGTCTAGATGTTATCACAGCTGATTTCTTGCGCAAAAACTATGCAAAATACATCAACATCATTCAATTAAAAAATAACGCATTTCTTGCTGGTAGCTACAGTATTTACGAAAATGCATGTGACAGGCTAAGAACGTTTGGTTTCCTTGTGGCACTGAGACATACGTGTTCAATCACAGATAACTGTATTCTTGTGGACCACGACTAATCAGCGTCAAAATTAGGCTCTTACCTCTGCTACTGGCCCCTCTAAGCCACAGGCTGGTTAATAATAATAATAATAATAATAATAATAATAATAATAATAGCCTAGTAATAGCCTAATGATACTAATAATAATAGCCTAGTAATAATAATAATAATAATAATAATAATAATAATACATTCAGAATGACCGCTATCCATTGCCTGTAGTCTGCTTATTATACAAATCAAGGTAGCGAATGTTGATTTAGTTGTTATGTTATATGTCGGCGGTGTTAGATCTCATTTTGAAAAGTGAGCTAATAGTGACTGTCGGACAAAGGAAAAGTTAGTCATGCTGAAGGTGTGTGGGTTTGAATAAGATTTGCCTGGTGATGCCAAGACCTCCCGAAGAAACGAGCCTCCTCCTTATTGTGTGTGAAGTGTTCCTTTTGTGTGAATTTACGGGGTGAGGCTTCAATGATCCCCCACAAATTTGCATTTAAATAGCGACATCAACCGATTCGCGTGCCACACACCAGTGGGTTTCCCAGATGTCAAGGCAAAGTCAGTCAGATGGTCATTGCCCAGCTGTCCTCCGAACATCATACCAGAGCAGCGCGAGAGCTTAAAGATACACTGATTTCCTATTTTCAACTCCGATCACTTAGCTAGATCCAGCTTGGTTGTGGCTAATGATGTAATGATGGGGAAAGAAGGAAACAACAGCGTAAGAAACAACATTTATTCAAGGAAACGGCGCTGATGACAGCAAATCCGTTTACTAACAAACAGATAATATCATATCACAGATATCACGCCACTTTGTAGGCTGTAAAAACAAGCGAATAAGAAGTAGGCTAATGAACTCTGGGACAAAAACAATCATGGAAAAAAAAACCAGCAGCCACTATGTTTTTTCCATGGAAACAGCAAGCCACAGCTCTTAAAAATAATAACACGCAAAGATGTATCCTAAACTCTAATGATGCTTCGGGTAAAATGCAAGCGAACTTGACGAAGCTTGCATCACATTTTTATTGCAATTTGTTGATTACCACATTCACTTTTATTCCTGGCTTAGTGGCCACCAGGATGTAGACAATGCAATCAATATAGTTCAAAGCGTCACACAGTAGACCACACCACAATACCGTACATGACCAGTTCAATCATCTGTATACATTGAACATAAGATGCATTTAGACAAATTTCGAATGATACTGCAGCATAATGTATATTTTTAAACGTCACTAAAAATAAAAAAATGATATACATATTATACATACATATTATAAAAATACATATTATTTATAATTTGTTTACTTTTGCCTATGCTCATTTTCTTATTTCATATAACACGCAACTATGCATTGTGTGTGTATGGTAAGTTTACTCTACGTGTACAACACAAATGCTCGCTGAAGCCAACTATTTTCAAGCAACTGGTCGCAATATTGACTATTGTAGCCTGCATCACAAACTTATTTAATCACAAGTTGCATTGGTAATGACTATTATTGGAAACGATCAGAAATTATTGTAAGATGACATATGCGCCAATTCTCAAGTCTTGATATAAAATATTGAAAGATGTTTTGTTTTCATTGACTCGTGATTGGAGTAAACATGAAAATCTCTAGACCAGAAGGCCTGTCTTGAATTTCTATAAAACAAAATGTTACACATATTCCGCAACTAATCAGACATAAGACCGAATTAACCTATATATGCCCTATGTGTATTATTTTTATTATTAGCCTACCCATTCATAATTCATATAGCCTAGGCTAGGGTACAGACAGCAAGCCTACATATGATTTAAAACACAGATTTCAGATAATTGTGGCTACACGAGATTGCTTAATCAACAGTTTGCTAAGTTTAGCTTAATCTTTTTTAGGCCTTGTAGTATTATTTCAAACGAATTAAGCTTTTTCTTTCCTTTAAGTAAAAATGTCAAGCTAACGTTTGTATGACACCAAACACTGTGATTTGCACAAATATGACATAGCCTATATGGTTTACTATGTATGGAATAAAATAAACATGTCAAGTAGCTAATACTATTACTAATAAATAGTCCTCGGTCGAATTAACTATATTACTTTTGAAATGGCCAAGAAGGAGGAACCGAAATGTAAAAAAGTAGGTACATTGATTTTATAACGACTGAACGGCTAACACAGATCTCGTGCAACACATACCTCGAGATGTTAGGTTTTGCTTTAAAGTTGATGAACAGCGCCTCCCTCGGGCACGTGGTGAGAAAATTACCTTGGACTGCAGCAGAACACAGAAACATTTCCGACCACCTCAATTGTCGGTATATTGACCTTACGTGACTAATATGTTTACTCTTCTAAGAGCATACCAACTAAGTACCGCTCTGTTTTATCGCTTTTTAATTCTCAGTGAATTCCATGCTGCAATTTATTCCTGAAGCAAATACATGACACGTATAGGCTAACTCAACTGCACTAGCCGAAGTATAAGGCAAATAAAATGTTTTTGTTTTCAACATGAATTCGTAATTCGTTTGTACAGTTTTTATTATATATAAATTGGGCTATAGCACAGGTTATATCTGCTAAAAAAATAAATAAAATAAAAAATAATACATGTTAAAACTCGTGGAACATATACCCTGCAGCAATCATTATGTCCCATTTTGGCAACACAAATACATTATCCAGCATTAGCCTATAGGTTTTCACATATACTATAGTCCATTCCATGTAATGACATGTCAGGTGAAATTCTGTAGAATATCACACACATTTTAAAACGGTCAAATATCCAACTACGACATAATTAAAAGTAGGCCTATGTTTCAGAAATAAAATGTGAAAAACTAATAGAAAAAAATAAAAAACTAATCGGGGCACCTTCATATTAGAACAAGGATCGATCATTTAATTTTAGATATTGTAATTAGTTTTAATTAAACATGCATCGTTCTAATTAACTCTGAAATTTTAGTAGCCGCTGGGACACTGGTGTCAGTTTTGATACTGTCAGTCCAGATGTCCTAATACAATTCAATCTTCAATTAAAAGTTTAAATATTCATTGGGAAAAAGTTTAAATTTATATCATGCAATGCATTCCCAATTATTAAGAACCGGAATAATAAGCATTAAAGGATGACCAGAAATTTCATTGGAAAGTCATACTCATCTGACCTGCAAACTGTGTGAAGGTTAGGGTTACGGCGCGCTATAATAACCGATATAGCTTCACCAAAATCTCCAAATCTCCGTTTCTGCAGATCTGACATCTCACCATGGACCTATTAACGCTATAGTAAATGGCGAAAAGAAACACTTCACTTCCGATGAATTCGAAAGGTTTTCTTACAAACATTGTTTATATGCTAATCTTAAAAATAAATATGTTGCTTGTTGTAATGTTGTAGCCTATAGTTAGCCTACCATTGACCGTGTCAGCGTTACATTTCATATCATTTAAAAGAAGAAGAAAAAAACAACATCAGGGGTATTTCTTGAATTATTTCTACGTGGAATCTACAGAATACATGAATTGGTGAGTTATGCCAAGGGCCCCGGTCGCTGTATAATTTGCATTTTCATTCTGGTACTAAAATGAAGAGAGAGAGATGCTGTGCGGTTTGGGTGCCCGAAGCATAGCCCCGGGCGATACCGATATAAAGAAGGAGGAAAAAATGAATAAAGAAACCGAGACCTCTTCTAGACAATTAACATGTAAAATATCCAGTGGAAATCGAGACCGAAAAGAGTAGGGTTGGGTCACCCCCTCCTCATTTCAACATTTCACACAAGTAATATACTGGGTTCATTGTTTACAAAGTTTGCCTCTGTAATTAAAGGCTTGCGGAAGCTCTGCACCTGCACACGAATTCTAGCTGACCGGGACGAAAATGGTAAACGCCTGTCTAGCCAAGGGGTAATTCTAAAAGCTTTCAAAGTGTTTAGTTTTCCACACTCAATATTAATCAATTCGACCCTTTCTGTTTCAGTGGTCGGCAGCACCTGCTTAACTTGCCTTCTTCGCGACAAAACAGTGCAGTTACAATATCAAGCGCAAACGTTCGGCTCAAATGCATTTGGCAATCAGAGGAAATCTCTTTCCTTTCTCACAGACCCTTTGTACTGCACGCTCTCACCCATCACTGGCTGCGGGGAGGACAAACGGAGGACTTCCTCTCTCGAAAAAAGCTTTTCTATGGTGACAGTGCCCCACCTACAGGAACCAGAAAGACGCTCCAACCGACGACCAGACAAAATGCAGCCCGAATCTCATGTAGCCTATTATTGTTATTACCATTTCAACAACAACAACAATAAGGGTATCGATACTATATAAATAACATTTCTTAATTTTAATCCACATCATCATTACTTTAATTATAATTATCACTAGCACAACAATCAGGAGAAGCAGAGATGGACATACAATATTTTTATTACTGCCTTGTGACGTAAACCAATAGATCTACGCCACCCTGTGATTTCTTTAGGCTATTTATTAATTTAGCTGCCAATCGATCTGCCATACAGAAATTGTTACAATAAATTGATATTCATCTAGCCTATTTTACTATACATTGAACACCTTAATTCTGTTTTTCTGAATATTTTTCATCCCAACTAAATGAGTCAAGTCTAAGTAACCAACAATTCAGAACCATTGTCTTACGCCAGACAAATGTTTAATTTGTTGTTTCACCACACAGTAATGGCTGAACTGTGTGTAAGTTCCACAAAACATCGCCATCGTGAAAGTGCGGATAGCCTACTCCATGAACAAAAAAGAGAAGTGAAGCTACGTTTTAAGCGTTTATTTTATTGGAGAAAATTGGCACTCTATAGGCCTACTTTAGGATTTAGCCTATTTATTAGCCTACAAGAGTGAAATGAACAGAAAACATGCGCCGCTATACAATGTAGCAAGCTCTGAATCGTCCGCAGCTACAAGTGGTATTTGAGCATTGAAAAAAAAGAACCATTATTTAATTATGATGAATGTATATAACTTTAATCAGGACATATGCCTTAACTAATTTGCAATGCCTCTTCTCATTGTGCATAGGTTTTTTCGAGCTATTTATGTCTTGTCTGAAACGGAAAAGGGGCACTTCGTGCCACGGCTTATTTGCTTTATTTGTAAGCCAGATAGGGAAGAGATGACAAATACTCCACTGGAAACCGCACCCTTGGCATGTCAAATGGAAAACAAGTTCTTTGATTGGAAATACGACTATTGTTCAAAATATCCTATTTTAATGACAGGTATACGATCACAATTGTGTTTGGCTATCTATAGTCATACCAACAGTATTTCCCTGTTACACATTTAAGACGTTTTTAATTCTTTCTCATGAAATAAGACACGGTCATTTAGGTAGCCTACAATTCACGCAATGATGAAACCTTTTAATGACGGCAAAATTGAAGCCTAAACAATTTCATGAACATAGTACAGAATATGAGATAACAAATGTAGCATTCATTTGAATTGTGACGCACTTTATATAGCTCTTGGAATGCCCTACATCTAAAAGACCAGGGCTTCAGGCCAGAGTTCATAAATCTAGTAGATGTAAAGTGTTTTTATTTTCTTTGAAAAGGTCAGACAAAATATAACTGTGTATTGTGCATGCAAATGTTTTTTTGGTCATGTGATATCAGGTAGTAGTGTTTGAATTATAGCCCATAATGGAGACACACCATAATCTATATCTAAAACCTAATTAACATGCATTTTTGCCAACTAATAATGATGCCATGTAAGTATTTTGACAGTCAACCTGTATTCTTACAGTATGACCATGCCATGTGTCTGTCCTGTGGTCATCTTAAATAATGGAATGTGTATTTGCGATGTCTCGTGAGAACAAACTTGCACCGGACGGTGAAAAGACTTCATTGAAGACTGTCCATCTCTTACAAACCTTACTACCCCTGTAAGGGAGCCGTGCTGCCAGAACATCCTCCACAAGGGGATCGGTCAGGGCTACGCCTGGGTAGGAGTCCAAGACGCCTGCGAAGCGCTCAGAGGAAAGGATCCTAGACGTGCGCCAAAAAACTGTCAATACATCTCCGAGAGGGCGGATCGTTACAGCATCACCTGAGAGAGGGGTGGAGAGTTCACCAGGTGGCTCTGCGGTCAGCCGCTACCGGCATGGGTGGGTCAGGATGTTTGAAATCAAAGCTGTTAATTGTGATGGTTGGCGGTAGCACAGCAGCTCTCGCGCTCAGCTGCCCCCCACCCTCGCAGACAATGGATAAGAGAACAGAAACAGAGCTAATAATATACAAGGCCGTCCAAGTCAGATGGCGTTGAGAGAACGAGCGTCAAGCACCGCGGCGAGCGTGCGGTTTCAATAAAAGCACACCTTAGTGTCCCGCCGTCAGAGAGCTCCCTGCAGAAACAAAAACCGAAGCAATTGGATACTGTACATTTTACACATTAAGTACGTTTATACACCTACACACCTTTGCCTGTTATCTAGCTCCATTGTAATACAGCATTTGCTAGTTTCAGATTGAGAATGATTTGATACTAAACTAATGTATTGATATATGCATTAATGTATGGGGGCGGATGCAGGCAAGCATACTCCAGTGGTTACGTTGCTTTATGGAGATTAAACAACAACATTCAATAAGAGTAACTTGGCACAACCTTCATCTCCATCTCTCCAAATACATTTACACCAAGAGACAATTTAAATGAATGGTTAGCAGTACATATGGGCTAAAGGGAGAGAGATCGAGAGAGAGAGGGAGAGAAATATTACTGCCTTCTTCCCATTTAAAATTGTTAGAGGAGAATAAAAGCCCAGAGAGCACAGTGTTTCAGCGGTGGAAACTAATTCAGATGTGTGAAGACCCTTTTATTAACACGACGAATGAAAAGAACATTGCTGTGAAAACAACAAAGCGAACGCTAAAAATAATCAGAACTATTCTTCCTCTGCATAACGGTGGGAGGCTAGGGACCTTTTGTGGCAACAAAGTGGTAAAAAAAAGGGGGGAAACACGTTAAATTAAACAGCGGGCAGAAATTTCACGTCAGAGTGCAGCGGCTTTTCTTTCTATTTGGAGCCTTGAGACAGCCAGCCCTTCCTGGATATTGGTTTTGTGTTTGCGCGCGCGCGGAGACATGAGCGTGCAAATGCGTGCGAGCGCGGGCCTGTGCGCACACGTACACGCAGATATCAGACTTTGTTGATTAGTGTGGCGGTGCATGAATGGCCATTCAAAGCTCAGAAAAAAACAAGCTGAGAACATAATTATCATAAACGAAACACCCTGGTGGTGGCTTGCCCTACTTTCTGCAGTAACACCAGGGGGGAGGAAAGAGGGAGAAAAATGCTGTGAACATCATGTGATTACTGTGCGCTGCCATATCGACTGCCTATACATCGCCGTGGCAATTCATAGATTAGTCATGTCACTCATCAAACAACGTCAAGTCCCCCCTCTTTGTTGTGATTTTAATAAGTCTGACGGTGATATTTTTTTATTGTATTTATGTGAAAAGGCTCTTCTTCATGAGTGGTGGAAAGTGAATCCAGAGACTGTATTGAGGAGAAGCCTGTGCATCAGGACATTATACACAACAATAAAGATGCAGATACCATACGTTTTATTATTATTTTTTTAAACCATATTTTGACACTGAAGTTATGACAATTAACGGCAGAGTTTGTATCATTGGGATGTTTGCTTCATTACGGACAAATCAGCAGTCAAAAAATACCACCGAATGAATCCCTTGACAGTCCAAATCATCTAAAACAAAATACTGAAGTCTCCCAGCCCAACTTTTATATAAGTAAAGTGAGGAAGAAGGCATAAACAAGTCTTTTCTTGAGAGTATAGTGAAGAAATTTCACTGAGATAATAGATAATTTTAATTTCAACAGTACCTAACAGTGGTACGGTTGAAGGGAAGTGTTTTGGTAATGGGTTTAATAGAGGATTTGAGGTGATACCAGCTGGTTAGATGCACAGAACAGGGTGGTTAAGAGCCCACAACCCCCCACTCCCACACACACACACACACACACACACACACACACACACACACACACACGAGGGTGTATATTGTAGGGAGTGCTACAAATTTGATTCCTTCATCAAATCCAGGATTTAAAGGAACTGATTCACAATTCTGGTTCCCATGTTTGTCCTCCTACTGCTATGAGAAGGGATGATTTTGATCCTGTGATTTGGCATCGGTCCTAGACATTAGGATCAAATGACTATTATCCATTTTACACACTGCAGTAGATAGAGGTTTCCTATCAAGGCAATGAAAACTTCAAGTCGACAGACTCTGAATGAGATTAATTTGTCAGCCGGTGAATCAGATCACTGGGTTTTCTACTATTGCAGCACACCAACCAACATGTTTTATTCTCTCTCCAAGAAAATCTGTTGAACTGATATCAGATTTGACAAAGGACAAGTACCCTCCAACTCACATAAATTCTAAGTGATTGATTGCTTGGAGGACGCCCAATTCTCTCTGCACAACGCTGGTAGGTGGTGTTTTGAAACTATAGCAGTCTTATTTGAACCGCAATAGTACAAGTTCATTTTAAAAATCCCAAACAGCAATAATGAATTAATCTTGATTTAATTTTACTTTCACTCTTTTGAGTGAGACATTATTGAAGAAATACTGTAGGTATTATTTAAAACAAATTAAAGAACAAAAAAACAACAAATGGGCGTCATTGTAAAAGAGAGCTCTGTTCTCACCTGGCCTTTCCTGATTAATTAAAGGTGGTTGAAATGCCACATCACCTGTAGCCAACTTCTTAAAATGCTACAAATCAAACATTAAAAAAACAAAAAAAGGCATCATACTCATTAGCAGAATATTTGTGACACACTGATGCTGATGTTTTGTAATTTGCTGGTATACAATCAACACATGGAATGATCAATGAATATATATATATATATATATATATATATATATATATATATATAGATTATATAATATTGTTACTTTTTTCTAATTTTCTGGCACCAGTTTGTTCCTCTAGATTATATTTATTACGTGTCTTTTCTTCACTAATTACCAAAGGGCCATTGGAGTCTTAAATAGTTCAGGATGCTTGAGGTAAACAAATAAATACAAAATAAAAAAGGGAACGTGAATGCCTGAAGAATTAGTGCGACTGTCATAACATTGCAACGTGTGGCTCATTTGCACTCTCTCAAAACAGAGCCATCTGTGATATTATGTGGGATGAAGCACTCCTCGGCAGAAAGAGGCATGTGTCTTAATTCCCTTCACCTTTAACCCCCCAGAGAGACGACGGGGTTCTCCCATCTCCGAAATGGATGCGATTTAACCCTTAAGCGAGACAGCCCGCCCCCTCCGTAAACATTTCGAACCGCATTTTACAACCAAGGTGTTCGGATGCAACAAGCGCACTGAAGTCAACACCCGTGAGCATTTATAATTCATGACGGAGTCATTATTCTTTATGGTGGCCTGGGGATAAAGTAAAAGGCAGGCATTAACGGGCATCTCCCTCACCGTGCCTGACATGAAGGCATCTTCGGGGGTCGTCTGCTTTCATGTGCTCGGCGACACGTCCCTGCGCCGCCGCCATTAGCATCCGCGGTCGGGTGACTGACAGATCGACGCCGCGATGGCACTCCGAGTGATGCCGGGGGTCTTCGGGGATGCCTTTGAGCTACCCGACAGCCCAGGGTACTGTCAAGACATGGCAAAGCTGAAAAGGGCGATTTTTGTTAAGTAAATAACTTTAAAAACATCTGCATCCATCTTGCCCCGAACCACCCCCCTCGCTGTGGGTTAGGGTCCCTTGGGTGACAAGCAGTAGTGCTACCTAAGGCTGCGGTCCTTGACCTCATATCCTATGATACTCGACTACTCTTCAACCTGTCTAAAGCTGAGGTTTTGCTGAAAATGACAGTAAACATATTAAAGCTATTGCGTTTGGTCTACAACCTCTGTCTTTATGTTCAATACATTTTCTTTAGATTATTCTCATTTATAATACATTTACTTTCTAAATTGTTGTGTTTTTTCATGTTTATTTTGTATGGAAAAGCCATAATATTACTTACTATTACTATATTAATTGTTTTTACCATACTGTAATATGATTATTCTGTGTTAACGGGCCATGTGAATGCACTCAAACACCAGCCAAACACAAGGTGCCTGCCGTTTAATATCACATGCTCTGGAGAAGTCCTAAAACTATATTTCCAGTTTCTATATTCACACTGGCATACAACACCACCAACTTCCCATCTCTCTCTACACCTGTACACAGCAGCATTTATAAAGCATAAGATGTTCCATGATTTAAAGAGCATGTTTCCTGACAAGAAATATAATGAAATCCCTGGAAGCTTAATGTTTACCATGGACCTTGGCACTCTGAAACGAGCACTGAGTTTTATTTTGTCTGGAAAGATTATGGCGCACTGAAATCTGATAACACTAGTGTTCAAGCAGAACTTTGACACTGAAATTGTTAAGAATTCCAGAGCGTATCACAGTTCACAAACAGTCACTGCAGAACATAATGGAACACTTATTGGGCCTAAATTACATGGGGTTTTTTTATGATGTGGTTACATTTTAAAGATGACCTCCAAATGTACCAGTTCATAAATTGCATGCACTTAATCTGAAGTGTTCAAATAGTTAAGTTAGCTTTACTAAATGTCTCTTTCCACTAAATGCACACAATGTCATTTCATGTTTGAATGAATAAACAAGGATGCAATGAAAAGGCAAAATGGTAAGTTAAAATAAATAGAAATCGAATAGTTGTCTAACATAGTTTTCCAAAGTTGGGGGGCGGGGCAAAATCATCCAAAGTAAATGTTAACATATATAAAAAAGATAATAAAATCTGGTTTAAATCTGTTTTTTAAGACCCAAATTGTGCGATTCCAAAGCATTTACCTCAGGAATCGATGGTCATACAGTGAACTCCTCTCATCTGTCCTATACCACAGAAATTCTATACAGACCTATGCCCTGGTTTCATTTCAAGAGGAGGTGGAAAAAAGCTAAAGGTACACAATATCCAACTTCAAAACTGATATGACACCATAGTTATTTTCTATAGGGTATGGTATTGCAAGCCCATTTAATTTTAGTCCCATCACTAAAATTGAGCCTCCTTGCTCATTGACCGCCATTTAATTTCTTTAAAATGGCTTGGGTTTAAGCAACATTAGTCCTTCACTGTGACTTAATGAATTCACGAAGCTTGGCTGACGTAATTCTGGTGATGCACAAACTCGCCCCTTCAGTCTGGTGAAGATTAACACAAACACCTGTATTTATTTTCAAGTTAAAGTTAAGGACACATACTTATTTTGCCCAGGCCAATGACTTCCCAACAAAGATTCTTTGGTAATGAAGAACAATTAAGAGTAGACACTGTTTGCCAAAGATCTGTGATGCCATACCTCCATCTCCATCAAGTAGTACCATTTATGCGACATATTCAAACTTGACTTGTGAAGGAAAAATAAATCCCACGGGATACAGAAATAGCATGTCTATATGCAGTGAAATAATACAATGTTTTACGGGAATGTAGATGTTGAAACACTGATTGGGTACGAATCTCATTATTCACAGTGTAACACTGTAAATTACGTAAAATGTTACCATTCAATTCTCAAAAAAGTCAAAACTGGAAACATTTTCGGAGCGGAGCAAAATTGGACCATTAAAGAGAGCATAAAGTCGTGTCTTTGTGCGTGATCTTTTGTTCAGTACCTTCGGAGAGCTCTGTTACTGAAGGGGGACTACTTTTGCAGAGGAAATATAAAAAGACTCCACGGGTATAAAGTTCCCATTGGGAACAATGATGAGAGTTTCACCTTGCGGTACATGGGTGTAACTTTAACTGGAATATTGCGGATCAAAGACTCATAAACAAAGTGGGTGGAAATGCTGTAAGAGTATATGCAGTCCAGTAAAAGACACATTCATGAAAGAGAAAGGCCAAGGTTTAGGAGGCAGAGGAGACCACGGACTCCTGAAATGATGATGAAAAAGTTACTGAAGAAATTATATAAATAAAATCAAATATTCACATAGCACCTTAAAGGTTACCGCATGGCAAATCAATTCACTATATATGTGTATACATAAAGTGCAGATTCTCAGCTTTGGTTTCGCCATGTAGCACTTTTTGTACATAGCCCCCATATTGGGACAGTGACACAAAAGTTTTTTTTGTTTGTTTTGTACTGTTTTTGGATTTGAAATAAAACAATGACGCTGAGGTTAGAGCGCAGACTGTCAGCATTAACTTGTGTCTATTTACATCCATATCAAGTGCTCCGTGTAGGAATTATACATATACATGTTCCCTCCATTTTAGGGGAGCAAAGGTAATTGGACAGTTGGCTGCTCGGCTGTTTCTTGGCCAGCTTCTTGTCTTTTCATCCATTGTTCATGCACAAGAGAAGGTCTGGAGTTCATTCCATGCGTGGAATTTGCGAGTCTATTGCTGTTGCCTCTCAACATAAAGACCAAATAACTGTCAATGCCAGTAAAGCAGGCCATCATGAGACTGAACCCTTACGAAAATGTAATATACTGCAGTATATTTTAAATATATTGTGATGATAATTTTGATATATACTACTCAAAAGAAGTTAAGGGTCAAAAATATTTGTGCATATAAATATAAACGAGCTAAAATGGTGACAACTAATGACAAAATAATTATTTGATGGCTCAAGAACAGAAAACACAAAACAAAAAACTTTTGATTCGACACTAGTTTATTACCCTGATGAGGTCATGCACCCCCCAAAATGATGATGTGATGATGAATGGAAAATGCTCAGCCATTTTATTGCTAAAATTGGCATGCATGGAATGACACTCATGCAAAACACGTGCAAATGGTGCATGAGGTGTCGCAATGGGTGTTTCGAGGCAGTTTGTCAGTTTAGTCTGACTAAGTTTGTGCTTCAAAACCATGAAAAGGAAATCTGGGTTAACTTAAAAATGCAATGAATGCATGTCCCATAATAACGTGATGTCTATAGTCCAAATAACAACCCAAAGGGGGATATTCTAACCCTGTCTGGCTTAAAAAGACATGCTTACAAAAATGATCAAAAAATTTCCTTTGACCCTTAAATTCTTTTGAGTAGTATATTTACAATATACTGCAGTATATTCTTTTTCCATAAGAGAAGAATCAGAATAAATTTAGACATACGCAAAACACAGGGTGTGTCAAAATCAAGTGTTTGGTACATTGTTAGGAAGCAAGCATGTACTGGTGAGCTCAGGAATATCACACAATATATCTGGTAGACCACGGAAGAACGTTGTAGTGGACGACCGAACAATACATTAAATTGTGAAGAAAAACCCTGTCAAACGGATCAAAAACAATCCCAGGATGTAGGTATGGATGTGTGAAAGACTACCATGAAGAGAAGGCGACACAAGCACATCCTCAGAGGATTCTCCTCAAGATGCAAACCACCGGTAAGCCTCATGAACAAAACAGCTAGGTTCGAATCTGCTAAAAAGTACATTAAGAAATATATTTTAAAAAATAAAAACTGTAGAATTCTAGAACAAAGTCTTGTGGATAGATGAGATGAGTATTAACCTATACCAGGTAAGTGATGGAAAGACAAAAGTGTGGAGATAACAGATCTCTCCCCAACCCCCATCAGTGAAACATGGTGGAGGCAGTGTAAAGCTGGGTTTTCACTAAATCCGGGGACATGCCTCAGTTCAACGCATTCGATTAAGTTTCTACAGAGAGCCGGAGATGTAGTCGCGTGGTGCACGATGGATGCGGCCCGGCGGGCGGTGTGGTACATTTGCCGGTTCGGAATTTGCA
This sequence comes from Ilyophis sp. 1 JC-2022, assembly GCA_022702515.1. Classification (NCBI taxonomy): domain Eukaryota; kingdom Metazoa; phylum Chordata; class Actinopteri; order Anguilliformes; family Synaphobranchidae; genus Ilyophis; species Ilyophis sp. 1 JC-2022. Next base: position 97,501,018 of record CM040405.1, read on the forward strand.
CAGGATATACTCCAGAGTCATTCTACGCGAATTAATCCATCCAGTGCAGCTCGTCTGGCTCTATACACTCAGATCTAACTGTCAAACTAGGCCTTGCAGGTCAAATATGAATCAAGATTGACCAGCGGCATTGCCTACTTCTCGCCTCTCGCCTATTTTAGTGGACAGTTTAGGTGGAACAGGTCACCCTATAGTTCCACACATTAAAGCAGAGTCTGCACTTTAACCTGATATTCATTGTTTTAACTCAAATCCAATGTGCTAGAATACAGAGCCAAAATAACATATATATATATATATATATATATACAGTGCCCTTCACAATTATTGGCACCCCTGGTAAAGATGAGTAAAAAGGGTTATAAAAAATTCACCGTTTGGTGAATTTGCTTAATCTCACACTGAAAAAAAAACAAAAAAACCCAACCTTTAATGGAAGTGCATTTATTCTGAGAAAAAAAATCCCTCATCAAGAAATAATTATTTTTAACAAAACCACATGTGCAAAAATTATTGGCACCCCTTCATTTAATGTACAACCTCCCTTTGCCAATAAAACAGCATTCTTTTCCCGTAACATCTAATAAGGTCGGAGAATACAGTGCAAGGATTCTGAGACCATTCCTCTTTACAGAATCTCTCCAGATCATCCAGTCCTAGGTCCTCTCTTGTGCACGATCCTCTTCAGCTCAGCCCACAGGTTTTCAATGGGGTTTAGGTCAGGGAACTGAGATGGCCATGGCAGAAGCTTGATTTTATGTTCAGTTAACCATTTTTGTGTTGATTTGGACGTATGTTTTGGATCATTGTCCTGCTGGAAGATCCAACGACGACCCACTTTTAGTTTCCTGGCAGAGGCAGCCAGATTAAGATTGAAAATGTCCTGGTATTTCATGGAGTTCATGATGCCATGTACCCTATCAAGGTTCCCAGGGCCTTTGGAGGAACTTTTTTTTTTTGCTTTGAACTTCTTAAGTATTGCCCTAACCGTAGATATGGGCATTTTCAGATGAGTAGCCATTCCCTGACTTATGAACCTCAACACACGTTTCCGTCATTTGATTCGTGTGTTCTCTTATCTTTCCCATGTTAATGTATGACTAAAAAAAATGGCCTCGGTGTCACCTCATATTTATACCCCAGTGAAACAGGAAGTCATGGATTACTGCTTGAAAGTTCCTAAACACTCTGACCAACTTCAAAATGTTAAATATAAATGGAAAAAATGCTTCAGTTACATAAAAAATTATAGGGGTGCCAATAATTGTGGCACATGTGGTTTTGTTAAAAATAATTATTTCTTGATGAGGGATTTTTTTTTCCTCAGAATAAATGTACTTCAATTAAAGGTTGGATTTTTCTCATTTTTTCAGTGTGAAATTAAGCTAATTCACCAAAAGGTTAATTTTTTATAACCCTTTTTACTCATTTTACCAGGGGTGCCAATAATTGTGGAGGGCACTGTGTATATATATATATATATAAAATTAAGTTCCAATTTATGTTTAGTAATTGCAATATACTTATGTTGTTATATTAATTATGATAAACTAAATAAATCAGCTCAAATGCAGATGAAATTAAAAGTGGAATTTAAACTTCTAAATCAACAATTCGAAAAGATAGCAGAACAAATAAGCGAGCACCTTTAGTTCATAATCCCTGCCCCACTGTGCCCTTAAGCAAGATCCTAATAGCCCCCTGTTTTCCCTCTTAAGAGAACAATGGTAACTTCCACCACTTACAAGAAAAAAAAAATGTCAGAGTGCACATGGACCACTGGGACATGTAACATACAAAAAATATGTGTGGAAATATATAAAGGGTAAATGAAAACATCAAAATAAGCAGATGTGCACTTGTCATAAAAAAAACCCTAAGGAAATTTAAAAAAAAAATACAAAATAATATCCAGAGAATCAAATGGCAGTTGTCAGGGCTGGTCAATATGGAGGCTCAGCACCTCTGTCAGAACCGGTGTTCTCATTACTGTCTTTATGAAATATCCTTCTGAAGGACCTCTTAATCTTCAAATATGTTTGAAGACTCCCGCCCCCCACCCCTCCGCCTTTATTAGTTGCTGAGCCCCTCATACTTGTAGCATATTGCAGCAGGTTACAGGACTAAGCTTTATTGTCTTACATTATTGAAAATGTAGACCCACAGAGGCATTTCCCCAAGGCCGGGCTTTGTCTGAGAACACCTTCTCATTTCTCTGTGTATGCCGCACGGCTCCGAGAGGCGGACAGCGGAGCTCGCGCTGGTAATGCACCTTAAATCCATCCTGGTTGACTTACAAACTTCAGCCTTTCCCAATTGCTTCTTTTTTATTTTTTTTAACCACAGTCATTCCTTGAGAAGTTTTAAAAGCAGGAACTATGACGTCTATGATTAAAGGCGATACCAAAGATATTCCAAAGCCGTCACGTAGCGTGGCTTTATGAGGTCGGCTGAAAAGCACAGCATTGCCGCTAGAGGGATGTGTCTTTAAAAATAAAAAAGGTTTTAAATAAAAATAAGTGTTAGAAGGGGGGAGGAAACTATACTAATGAAACCCCCGATTCCATCCAAACATTTTTTGTCACTAAGAAATTCATGGTTTCTGAAATGAACAACGTTGCATTCTTTATATAAAAAATAAAATAAAATGTGTTTGCTTTTCTTATTAAAAGTTGAGGATTAAGCACACAGAGTAGATTAAATCTGGACTTGTACATATGGAAAGTGATGAAAAAATAACAATTGAAACCACCAGCTCTATTTCAACAAAGTACCATGACGGTGCCTAGGGTAACACCAGTGCATTACAAAACAATGGTTAGTCTAGGACATTTCCCCATCATCTTTATTTCTACTCATTTTTTGATTTACAGGTGCAGCTCAAAAAATTAGAATATTGTGAAAAAGTTATCATATATTATATAGATTCATTACACATAGTGAAATATTTCAAGCCTTTATTTCTTGTAATTTTGATTACGGCTTACAGCTAATGAAACCCCAAATTCAGTGTCTCAGAAAATTTGAATATTTTGCTTTAACATATTTTTAAAGTATCATATTTAATATTTGGTCGCATATCCTTTGCATGCTGTTACTTCCTGAAGTCTGTGACCAATCAACATCAAAAGACTCGATATCTTATTTTCAGGTACTGTTACAAGCGATACTATAACCTCTCTGCATTTGAACTGATCTCTATGAGAATTGGGGGGTAAGACTAGATTCAGCTGTAAATTACGCTGGTACAGTATGGAACACATGACTGGCGAAATGGCTGTACGTCATCAAGGGTCTAAGGCAGGGGTGTCAAACTCCGGTCCTGGAGGGCCGCAGTGTCTGCTGGTTTTTGGTGTGTTTCAGCACAAGTGATGAATTTAAGTCACTGATTGGCTAAGAAGTCCAAACACCTTGTTCTCAAAGCTTTAACTGGGTGCTAATTAAAAGGAAACCACAAATACCTGTAGACACTGCGGCCCTCCAGGACTGGAGTTTGACACCCCTGGTCTAAGGTATCAAACGAGCCCCAAACCATCACTCTGCGGCCAGATATGGAGTAGATGTGGATGGATGTGCTCGTCATGTGTTCCATACAGTCCCAGCATAATTTACAGCTGAATCTAGTCTCACCCCCGAATCCCCATAGAGATCAATTCAAATGCAGAGAGGTTATAGTATCGCTTGTAACAGTACCTGAAAATAAGGTAGTCTTTTGATGTTGATGGGTCACAGACTTCAGGAAGTAACAGCATGCAAAGGATATGCGACCAAATATGATACTTTAAAAATACATTAAAGCAAAGGGTATGAATACGTATACACATGAGATTTCAGTTTTAGATTTTTAATACATATGCAAAAATTTCTAAAAACTTTGTCATTATGGGTTATTGAGTTTAGATTGATGGGCAAAAATGGCAATTTTATCCATTTAAAATTAAATCTACAACACAATAAAGTGTGCAAAAAGTGAAGGGGTATGAATACTTTCTAGCACCACTGTATAAAACCCTAACCCAAAAATACATTTGCAAACACACAGTAATGTTGCTGCACAAGGTCAAGTCTCCAAATTCACCCTTGGATTGCAAGTGTCCATTTTTGTTGACCAGCTGCAACACAGCCTTACTACAATTGTTGCCTCTTTATTGTGTGTAATACCTAGGACACAACATAGGCTTTTCAAACCCGGTATGTGGAAAAACATGCTTCGCAGGAAACGGCCAAGATTTAAAAAGACCACATCCCCAAGTTAAGCTTAACTACGCTTTTAGTTCAAAATTAATGAAAACGAGAAACATTCCCTGTTGCAACGTCAACTTGTTCAAATATAGGAAGTGTTTTCATGGGTATGAATAGATCCCATCAACATGCAATGATCCAGGATCACACTTTACAGGACTGGGCCTTGGAGTAGAGGTGACTAGAATGGTGCTGGCAAGGCCATTATGTACAAAACGTATCAAAAGCTTGATAACGTGTGCATCAGACCATAATGAACGGCACAGCGCCACCTTGTGCACAGAGAGAAAAGTGTGTGCGTGTGTGTGTGTGTGTGTTCTATGGAACAAAGTTACACTATAATTTAATACCAAGGTAATGTCTTCAGCATTGAACAATACCCACAAACCACAATGCACTTTTTTTAATAGAAAGAGCTTTATAGAAAGTCTGAATTACATTGTATTAAAAGGCTAATCTATGTATTGGTTACAATCTATTACAACCCTTTATACTCTGATTCTGTTACTGAAAAATAACTTCTGGCCAGTGTCAGAAATTACAAGCCTATTTAGACAGAAATCACTTATCAGTCACGCACATAAACATGACTTAGTTTTGAATATTTGCTTGAAAATACAAATTAAAATACTTTCGCTGAGCGGCAGGACAGAATGCATGTTAAATTGCATGTTAAAAATCCGGAAATTTTACTTAGAAAGGTGGCAATTTAGACTGCAAAAATCTACCTGAGAAGCAATCCTGATTGACAATTAACAATTTTGTTTGTTTTCTTTCTTTTTTAACCAAATGTCTTTTTCTTTTTTTAAAGCTGGATAAAAGTTTACTGGATCAGAGTATGTATAAAATAAAAATGTCTAACTTTTCCCTTTTACAATATTCTCAAAATGACTGTGTAAAACACAGAGTTATTAAAAACAATCTGTTTCACTAAATTACTTGCATACTCTGTATGTATATCAGAGAGAACAAAACTGTTTCAGGAAACTTTCCTCTGAAACAATGCAATACTTACCGAGTAGTTAATTAAGGATTTAATCACATTTTTCTAAATTCCAAAAATATTTTCATAACATTTTTTAAATCCTCACACGCACACAAGGATGGCATCCGTGGTATATTAAAATACCATAAAAAACATTTAGAATCAAAGTCATTTTCATTCAACTGTTGATCTCACTAGCCACTTTCTAGTAGAAAAACTACAGGTGTACCATTAAATGCGGTGCCATTAATAGGCAGAGTGCTTCAGGAATTATTCTATACGAATAAGCCTTGTCCAACACAAGAGTGCCTCAATGGAAACTTCAAGAACATTCTGTGGAGCAAGTACTTTGGTTAAATAAATTTAAAAAAAGTTGTTTAACACTTATATATGTCTAGATGGAAGGCACTCCAAAACACTGAGCTAAGAACATAAATGGTCAGTCTACCCTCCATTACACCAATGATGTTTCTTCAGAAATCACCGGTTGAATTGTTCAGCATCCCATTATATGGTTAATGTGACCCTGAGAAAGAGAGAGAGAACAGAGAACAAATCAAACCTTGAAACAAGAGCCCCACATTTATTTTGTCTTTGTAATATTTTCTTGTGGAAACTAATTCTGGTGACAGAGTACTCGTGTATAGCAAAAACAGAAAGCAAATTATAAAAGGACTAATATCCCATTTATTTCAGTGGATCAAAATCATGTGAGCAGACTATCTTCAGATTATCCTGATATTTTAATCTTTTTTTATACTTGTACAATTAGCTGTTCCTTTTGAATTTAATGTTATTTAAGTCAATGCTTTAATGCTCAATAAAGCATATTATTTTGACAATGCTGTTGTACTCATGTGAAAGTTTAAGGTTTATAAAATTAATAGAAACCTAAAACTGAAAAAAGAAATTTGCATGCAATTGCTCATATACAAATAAGGGATATCTACAATCCATCTTCCATGACTAATCTTAGATGGAACGTCCCAGATTTTATTTGTATCTAACCTTCCAAACTGAATTTCACCAGTGGATAGCAATGAAATGCAATAGTGCTTCAAACATAAAGGGGACCCCGGGCCTAGTGGCAAGCTAAAATAAATGCATGCTTACTTATCAACGCAAATAACCATTTCATGATAATTTAATCCATTAATTGGTTACATAGTACATCCTAAATAAAAAAGAAAATGGGTTAGTGTCCTTCAGAATTTGCACAAATTGAAAGATGCATTGCACAAGAATATAAATATATATATATTTTTTTTTTTAAGTAAAATGTTTATTATTATTATTATTTATTTTTTTAGTCAGGGGTGGACAAATCGGACATCCAGATGTCCCGATTAATACTTTTACAAATGTAATCCCTCCCATCCCTCAACATGCACTCATGAATTATTCAGGAACCTTCCAAACTCATCCTACGAAAAAAAAGATTCATCTTCTTCACGTGTGGAGCATTGCATTGTGGGATTCCTTCTTACTGAAAGCTTGTATTTTATACCCTTGGCATGAGGGAGGAAAAACGAGGGAATGCAATGGCTCCCTCCCCCTTCATAAACTGGAACCGAACACCACTTGGTGTGGCCGCCATATTTAATTCTGCCATTTTGAGATCCCTCCCCTTGAAGCAAAGGAAGGGAACGTCAGAAAGAAAGCATAAAACTCGGATCGATTTGTTAAATCATTGTGTCATTTGAACTATTATTTTAATATTTTGTGGACCAATCAGGGACCGTTTGCGTTACTCAGGAGGTGAAGGGAGGTTTTGCTTAGTGGATATCCCTTAGAGTATATATAATGTAGAGACAGTGATGCCAATAGAAATCAATGAGGAGCACAACCGAACCAGTAAGTTTTAATTTTGCACTCATCTCACATGCGCAGTTGTTTCCAGTCAAGTTACATGTTTTTTTTTGTCAAGTCACATGTACAACGAGAAAGGCGCAGAGCGGTGACGCAGAGAAGGCTATGCCAAAGCCCATCCCCCTTATACACAAGTTCTCCACGGGTGATAAACGCATGGGACAAATGCAAAGTTGATGATAGGACAGGCTACACTTATGTGGAAAAAACATGTTTGCACAGATTCAAACAACAATACGATATTAAGAAAAGTGTATTTTTTTAATCAAATCCAACATTAATTTGTCTAGTTAAAACTGGCATTAGCGATCTCTCAAACTTTTTAACATCATCCGACAGCTAAAATGAGATACTGACACCCATTTCTAATTTCTCCAAGATTAGTTGTTTACTTGTTATGAGCGTGTGTGCTGTTGCAGTAGCCTAGGCCACACACACACACACACACACACACTAGGTGGTTTTCCACCGTATTGAATTAGCTACACACCTATCGAAAATTCCATGAACTTGATATTGTCACAGCTATTGGTAAATGAACAATGTCCGCTTGAAATGAATTCACTCTATGGGTATAGTGCTATCATACAATTATCATTCTATAATTTGATGCCACAAAATATGTTCATAAACATAGCCTATTAATATGTAGGCTACATGTTTTATTCAATACAATAACAGCAAACACAAACTAATTAAGATTAAATTTAACAGATGACAAAGTGCCTCAGCAAGTGCATTTTCCTGTATGTTGTTAGTGTATAATGGAATTTGCCAATACAGGCGTTAATGCAAAGTTCACGATAGGCTACAAGAATAGAAATATAATGCAACTTAATATGACAGGCCCGGCTACTATGATAAACATTACTAGGCCTACCATTTTATTAAATTATTTAGCTTAGCTATTAGGGAATGATGCAATAAATACCGCAGCTTCACACGCAGCCGTGGATTTAGGGCATTGGCCTACCTGAAACGGTGTATCCCCGAGATCGAACCTGAGCGATGGTAGCCTACAGTTGTCAGCACAAACTGGCATTTTGACTAAATAGCCTACTCTGTAGGTTACAAATGTACGCAAATTGGGCAACTGCATTCCTAACACACTAGTTATACGAATCTCCAGAACCACATGATGTCATTATCCAACTCAGACATGCCCACTTTCACTACAGCGCGAAAATGTGACGTAGGCCAAAATAAATACAAACGAAAATAATGGGTGCATCCCAATAGTCGAAAAATGCAACATTTCCTCCTCATTACCACTCCTCTACTCCGTGCCTCTGAAACCGATCTTTCGTTCCTCCCTAAGAAAAGGCAACAGTGATGATGCGAAACTATGCCTTATATGAATTTCCCCAAGATAATAATGCCCAATGAAAGCTATTTAGCCTAAATTGTGTGTGCTTCAGTAGGTTATTAGCACACAGAAGACATAGCATTTTTGTGGTTCATATCCTACATTAAAAATCGGCAATTTAAGTCGGGGAAACAGCTTTATTTATTTTCTGGCACATTAACGTTGCTTATTAACGAACATGACTGTACATAAATATAGTCTAAGCATGACAGCTACCATTTCAGTAGCCAAGTGAATGCATTAATGAATTTATTTAACCATTCCAAAGGACGTTTTAAAATTTGATTTCAAAAATTACATTAGCCTATAGGCCTATGAGGTGAATTAGGCTAGTGCTCGGTATGTTCAGACATCGGGATTCTGGAATTACAGTAAATTGTTATGTTTCCGTAAACTATACTACAACATGTTTACTTTGATCTAATGTTGCTGATTACATGTTAATTAGTGTCTCGACGCGAACCGCAATACAGGCTATATTTACACAACACAACTAGGTTACTTGCACTTGTAACTTAAAATATATTTTGGAGCTTTAAATGGGCTGACCATGTGGAAGATCTGTGATTGGCTTTGGGAATATTTGTGGGCTCGGCGTCAGTCAAAGTTGATAGGGCAACTTCATCAATAGTCGACGGCGATTTTGATGACTGTGAAGCAGATTCGCTGCCCCAATTTTGTTCACGGCTCCTCTCCTCCACATACTTCCGGGTAGTGGTGGTGGGGAGTGACGAATATTGGGACGCACCCAATATCTTTGTCTGAGTGGTGGAACAGAAAAAAAAATACTTCGGAAAAATTATATGTGATTTTTTAAAAAGAAATATAATGCATGGACTCAACATCATTATATTAGTGAAAATATTTTTTATTTGCTGTCAAAAAATGAATGGAGCCCAATGGGAAAACCTTTTGAGCGCAAATCATAGATATCAGCAGAGCCGCCGCCCCCATTCCCGCCCTGCTTCTGCTCGCGTCAATTTGTCGGTGAGCTACTCTTCCCCTGATTGGCTGTAGGTAGGTACAGTTTGTATTTTTCCCAGATCGTACACAGAAATAGTGCCAAAATGGTTTGTATTTTTTTGCCCACAGATTGAGATTTATAGTCTGAAATTTGTAGTTTGAGATTTGTAAAACAGGATTTCTAAAAACAGGATGCGTAAAACACTTGTGTGATTTATGTCTTGCAGTGCACAAAACATGTGTGTTGTGAAAGACCTGTAAATAGTCTTGGCACTAAATTCGCTCCATACTTATATCTTAGCGCCGTTTTCCAGCTGTGTCACATGCCATGTGCCCATGTCCTACGTCCTTGACCTTGCTGTACATGCATATTGATGGCTCATAAATAGCTCAGGACAAGAATATTGCCCAATAAAATACATTTCTCACCTTCCTGAAATTTAAAATAGCCTAGGTCATGAAAATAATTAAATCGGCAAGAAAATAAATGTATACCAACCGATTCCCCTGCCATGCATCTTGGACACATTTGTGGATATACCCCAGCTTGAGACGCCGCACACACCTGTTTGCGAGAACAAGTTCAAGAACTGGAACGAACCTCTAAGAGTAAACTGGAATTATTGCACCAACAGAACAGCAGTTACAGAATGGATGCATACACCATAGCAGAACGGAAAGAACACACGTGCCTTTATGTAGGTGGGGGTTGGCTGGGTCATTGTGGAGAAAACATAGGCCAGTGATTATTTGCAAGGGGCCAAGGGCTGATAGACTCTGCACTTATAAACACCCATTACTCTTATCACGTTTTCCTAAGTAGCTACCCATAAAATAACTAGGGCGTCATGGATGCAGTTACTAATCATTAAAAGCCATACTCCAATCGGAGCTGGAAGTTTATAGCAGTCGGCTGCATACCATATTCTGATCGCGGTGGTTTCGGAGAGAATTGCAGTTTTGAAGGCCCTGCTGTAGACTATCCCGTGTATCCATCGGGCTCTCCGCCACCGCGCCATATTCAACCTGACCACAGCTTCCCAAGCCGTTGCATACTTTTTTCTGAAAGGGGGGAAATTACTGTATTAACAGCTGCATTAACGTTACTGCACAATAAGTAACGTCACCATGGAAAACGACAGGACTGTGGAACCAACAAGCTCAAGTAGCGTTACAAGTGCGTGTATTGGCGATCATTAACGTTAGCTAGCTAGCAAGTGTGGTTAATGTCCGGATTTGTTTTAATTTGTTATAAAAGTATCAGAACGCTGCTAGCCGACGTTGGCATGACCTTAATATTTACCAAACTGTTTGCATTCAATCGCCTCTCCAGATAATGATGAGCGAATACAATATTTTGTTGCCATAAACTAACGTTAACGTTATTCTAGTAACGCTCAGTTAGTAATCAAACACTTCATACCTGCTAAAATAGCAGGTAACTACGTTAGCTAACAGTTTATTGACTAACGTTAGCGAAGAAAATCCCATCGATAGTAACGTTATATGGAACGTACTGTTAGTTACAAAGCAACAGAATAACCCATTAACGTTAGCTAAATTAGGATATCGTTAAAATTGCAATGCTAGACTGCTAAATAACGTTAGCTATTAAAATGCAAGTGAAGACATAGTACTATTAGCAAGCTAGCTAACCGCTTCTTTACTTACTGCTTGATGGAAATCCTCAAGGTCTCCGTGTCGTCTTTTGTTTGGAACGGAAATCATATAATCCATTTAAACTAATTTGACATCGACTTTAAGTAAGTTAAGTAGTCTTTGCTATATCTATCCAATTATATATAATACCTAGTAGTAACGTTACCTAGGAAAATCCGTCTTATTAAATTAAAACGATTTGGAACAATACCAAGGTCCAATTCTGATATCACAGCCTACTGCGTCTTAGAATTACGAGTAATTAAATGAACGTTAGTTAAATGCTCTGCGTGATAAATAAGTTAACATTGCTCCCGTCCTCTTTGCGGAAACGATGTCCAAGAGGACACCAAAACTCAGAACTGCAACCGCGTTACTTTTATTTTTCTCATAAGTTTAGTGACAGGAAACACACACTGACTGTAAACATGTCGACCAATCAGGGCGGAAAACACAAAAATAAACCGGATGTTAGATGTTAAAGTCGCCATCTTTGTAAGGGGAAATGACGATTAAAAAAAAACATTCTAACTTTTTATTCTTTCAGGTTTCTATACATGTCTCTTGCATGATATTCACTTACAAAATTGAATACACTAAAATTTGGCTAAAGGCACGTGATTAAATCACAGCTTGCTACTACGAGACTGCATCCAAAGACAAAGAAGTAGCATTACTACCGCTCAAAAAGGAATAGCCTATAACAACCTCTCCCCTGGGATTCGAGTCGGGAGATCTGATGCTGGAGCACAGCTAGAACCCAGCCGTTACTATATTTACCTGAATTTTTTTATATCTCGGTTGGAATGTTAAGTGTGGACTTAATGCTTATTTAATATCAGTAATGTTGCATCGATATTATATAAACATATCCCCTCAACTTTATTATCATACCATTCCCATTATATATAATTTATGATATAAAACTATGCTTAGACTTAATTCAGTTTGTATGTTGTGGGATTTAATCGTCGAGTTACATATAACTAGCTATATATGATGTATGTCTATGTATGTAACTCGAATTGTGCCGATAGTAATGTCTTGTTCTGTCTGCGCAGAATCGACTGCTCACGTCTAACAAGCATGGCGAATTTTGTGGAGGTTTCATCTTCGCTGCAATTTGAGGACTTGTTAAAAAAAGCTGGCAAGTATGTATTTGTTAGTTCGCCATATGTAATTTGTATGTATGTGTAAGGGCGGGCAACTGGAGTTGTAAGGTCTGTAAAGGTGATTAACGTCAATTCGAATGTGCTGTAATCACATGGAAGCTAGCTAACTAACGTTAGCTAACGTATGTTACCTACTACGTAAATCTTCTAAATGAGATCCGAATGACAGCTAGCCGGCTAAGTTAAGGGCTGATTTACATTAACTAATGTTTTTCTCATTTCAGATCAAGCAAACACGTGTTTACATGTTCAAGTGTATCACTAAATTTCCTCTATTTGTTTACCTCATGTTTTTAAAGCGCACTATCGGGTTTGTGTAAAATACGTTAACTGGTTTGCTGATGTCCATGTCGCGTTTAGAGAGCTAGTTAGCCGTCTGTGTCGCAGAAAGGCCTTTCTGAGTTTAGATGTGAGTTGGGATTGGGGAAGTCTTCGCGCATACAGCATTGCTTGTCTCCTTAAACCGTGTTGATGTTCGTATCAATCATTAGCCAGATAGCTAGCATGTGGTCTTTACTAGCATGGATATAAAAAGTGGGCTGTGGCATAATGGATGGGACCCTATTGTATGTAACGTTACTCCTGCACACAACGTTATTGTTTTCTATACTCGAAGTTCGAATTTAGCTTCCAACGGCCATCTTGAAGGGTCCTCCAAAAATATATCGCGCTGTGCACGTATCTTCCAGGAATAATTGAAACTTGACACTTTTTAAATTATTCTCGAATGGCGTTCCATACTTATTTCAGGAGTTATTTTTTGATTATTACTATTTATTTTTTTACATTTTTTTTTGTCCAAAAAAAGTCCCATACAGCTTCAATGGTACATACAGATAGGACTTTTGAACAAGTGTCTTATGTCATTGTGACATATGTATACAAACACACATACACGTCCTGCCAAAGTAAAACTTGTTGGATGACATAACTGTCATCTGCAGGTATACTTTCCATACAAAAAAACCAAATAATTCCTGTTAGTAGGTGTGGTTGTCAAACCACACCTTTTGTTATTCACCATGCTTATTATTATTCCACCACTTTTTAAGAACCCATCTCCTCCTACACCATTCATACCTCATATTATACCTTTATACACCATCCAGGTTGCTATTACTTTTTACCTTTATACCATATACACTTTTTCAGATAATTTACCTTTTATCACCAAAAAAATGAATGGGAGTCAATGGGCACATTTTGAAAACCGATGCAATAGAATGTCGATGCTGTAACATATTACACTGCTTATGACATCACAATGCCTTCCTCTACAACACTGTTATGACCCAACAATACCCAGATTTGACATTACCTTTCATCACAATTCATTACTTATTTGTATGACTTTCAGGTTCTGTTTAGACTACAAACAATACAATGCCATAGTTGAACACTTCTTTAGATCCCTTTATACCGCATTACCATGTCAGACATTTCCACATTGTATTTACCACCTCACACTATACCATATGATATTACCTTCTTTCTATACCATTTCCAGCAATTGATACCATTGCGAAGAAACCACACATACAATTACTTTAGGAATTGTTAATCTAGTTGGGAATGTTCACAAAATCCAGGTGTGACATAATCTAACATAAACAAGCATCTTATTGCAACATTCCAAATATGTGATTTTAAATGTAACAGCCATGTATTAACCCTCCTGTTATCCTTGGGGTCAATTTGACCCCATTCAATGTTTGACGTATCTAAATAAATGGTTGACATTATTTTTTTTTTTTGTTTTTTTTTTTTTTTTTCTAATTCAATTGAGGACAATGGGGTAAAATAAAAAAAAAATATGATGATATGTTTTTTTTTGTTGTTACATGTACGCATTGTTGTTCCTTGGTTCCTTTGTCTTGGGTTGATTTGACCTACTTTAACTTTAACTAAAATAAAAAAAAATGTCAACATTTAACTTTATTTGTTTGATTGTTTAGGATTGTTTTGATGACTATTTATTATAAATGTATAATAAAAAAAAAAAAGGTTAATCTACATACCATACCCATAGTGGCATGAACCACTTATACTGCACATGGGGGAGGGGGGGAGGGGAGGGAAGAACTCTGATATTTCCATTTTTGGGGGGGGGGGGGGAGGGGGTGGGAGGGGGGCCCAGCGCCCAAACTCTGAACTTCATGGTTCCTGCGATTATTGGGACATTGGGAGGAGGGGCTTACATAAAAGCTACATAGCAGCCTTCTAAAAAATTTCTCTTGATTCTCTGTGTCTCTTCTCTTCATGTTCTCTGTCTCTTCATGTCATCTGAAAAAAAAAAATTCCTTCAGAAAAGTTTTGTTTTTTTTTTTCTTGAGTCTTTGAGATGAAAGGAAATGAGAAGAGAGAGAGAAGAGAGAGGGAGGATCTGATTTATAGGGAGAGGGAGAGATCTGAGTGATATGAGATTTTATATATATTTTTTATATATATTCGATAGTATATTCATAGGTATAAAATTCTGGGTGTGGGGGGGGGGGGGGGGGGGGGGGGGGGGGGGGTATTTTTTATTTTATTTATTTAAAAAAACAACAAAAATTAAAACAAAAAACAAACAAAAATAAAACAATTTTGATTATGATCATTTTTTGGAGGTTTAAACTGCTTGGGTCAAAGGTGAAAATGTGTGGGGTCAAAATGAAAGTAAAAAAGAAGGGTCAGGAGGGGTGGTTCACTATTTGGAGTTTCTTGGTAATACTTTTAGTGTAGGCTATGTTTTTTTGATTGGCTTGTAAAAGTAGCTTGTACAGTGACCTTATGTATCAAGAGGCTGTACATATGACCATATTAATTGTATTGTGTTTATTAACAATAAAAAAAAACCTAAATATCAGTTTTTATATTGTGCTGGTACTTCTTTCTTTGAGCACAGTGGTCTCAGGAAAAGAAGCGGATTCTGTCAATAGAAAAAATAACCAGTCCTCTTACGTATTTCTTTTGTGTAGGCTAATTAATATTATTTATAAAGTACTATTTTTTTTCAATGTTGTTAGCAAGCTACCAGAAAAGACTACCAAAATGTCGGCCGGTCGAACCATTTAATTAATAAAAAAAATAAAAAAATACGTAAGAAAAATGCTTATTGCTTGTATTGACAGAATCCTCTTAGTTCACGATCGTATATGTGCTAGAAGTGTAATTTTGAGACCGTTTTAGCTTTCCCATAGAAGTGAATGGAGAGCGGCGAATACCCTATTCTGGATTATCACCCCAGGGGAGCACAGAGCAACTAACGAACATATTTCACCACCATTTGGACTCATGGCCAAGTAACTACACAACCCAAAGTTCTACCCAACTTCAGTTGTGCTTTAAATGTATTTATATTTGTTATAGATTTTAATATGTTATTCATTTAAAACATTTTTTTAATGATTTTACAAAGATGTGATCAGACATTTTATTAGGGATTAATTTAGCTTTTTATTTCAAACCTCTGGCCAATTCATAATGTAACTGTTGTATCACTACATTTCATTAATAATGGGTGCATTCCAAACAATTGGAATACTGAATGATTTATGGCAATATGTCAATATTAGAAAACATTTAACATCTTTTCATAAATTTCATAGAAGTGAAAACAATGGTCTAACCAATCGGGTGCCGGCTGTTTCCGTTGTGGGCGAGAACAATGTTCTATATGACGTAGTTTTACGAAGAAATAGGTACTCCGATGTCACGATTAGGGCGGGGCCAGAGCGGGCAGCAGAAAGGAAAATTTAAACCGTTAGGGGCAGCACAAAGACGCTTTTCTACCAGTTTCTCCTGATTTATGTTATTATTTCAGAATTGATGAAATAACGGAATGGATGAATACGTTCATTATAAGTTAGGCATACAAATACGTTTACATCTAAAAAAAGTGATCTAGGGTTTAGTTACCTTTTAATGAAAGGGTTTATTTGGACAAAATTAATGGTTTTCAATGAGTTGAATGCTTTGAAATGTGAGCGTTACACTGCTATTTTTATTTAACATATATCATGCCAAATTATTTGATTAAGAATTTTATTGAGAACATTTTACACTTTTACGCACTTTTGATCTCTGCACTTTTGATCTATTAGAACACCAAAACTCCAAAAACAAATTGTATTAAAAAAATTAACATGGTTTTTAAATAAGGAGATAGGATAGAATGTTTAATGTATTACATGTATTTCTGTAGTTTTTTTCTTAATGAAAATGATGGATACAGACACAAAAAATTGGCATGTCACTGTAAAGCCGGCAGGCCGTCAGAAACTTATCTAAATGTCTTAAGTGTCCTTCATCACTCACAGAAAGTGTCTGGGCCAAACATAAACATACATTAACAGTGAAATATTATTTTCGATATTTGTTATGCAAACAAACCTGTTGCCTCTTTGCTGCATTTGATCAATATCTCTGGGTAAGTAGTTAAATGCTAGGTTCAGCTGAATCTCTCTGCTAGCCACAGTAAACTTTCCAGTGTGGCTCAATTGAAACACAAATGTTTGTACTGTATTGAGTGCATTGCTCTGTAATGTAGCCTATTTGGTAAAGCACGCAACACGGACCTCAAAATTGGTATGCTGTGTGTATGTGTTCTGGATGTACAGTAATGCTTGAGATTTTGTTTGACACATTTTTTCTGTTATGGAACCTCCCAGGATGTGCAAACATCTACACATGTTCACGTTGCAGTTTATTCCAAAGTACCTTTTTTCCCCCCCGCGTAAACTGCATGATTGGACATTAAAGCTTTAGTTTATGCACATGGAAACTGATAATTTGGCACGTTATTTTAGAATTCACACATTTCAGTATTTCCAGCGTGAAAATGTTGTAATTAGCCTGAACGAGTGCCCTCCCCTGAATCTCTTTGGTACATATCCAGTTATATATGTAACGTAATGCAATGTGATGGATTTCTCACCTCGCTTCTCCTCAGGTCTCTCTCAGTGGCACATTTCTATGCATCATGGGCCCCGCAGTGTGCCCAGATGAACGATGTCATGGCAGAGCTGGCGAAGGACCTACCTCATGTGACATTTATCAAGGTACGGCCTCTCCCCGATGCGTCCGCGCTGTCAGCTGTTGAGTCATAAAGATGTCCTCAACTCTGTGGGCACGGTTGCCTCTATAAATGGCTACTTCACGATGTTCAAATGTGTCCTCAACTTTAAAGCGACAAAACAATTCCCCGTTTGAGAGGTGTGTGTGTGTGTGTGTGTGTGTGTGTGTGTGTGTGTGTGCATGTGCACGTGGATTTCAGGGGGATGTGAAATGGTTACACGGACAAGGCAAAGCACAAGGTTGAACCTGACCTTCAGCGGTTCATACTTTTATTTTTTGTCGTTTAAAAGAAACACAGGTCACTGATTGATTGATCTGTATTTTTGTTTCTGCAAGGTCTGCTGTAACCCAGTATTGCAATTTTTCATTTTAATAGATTTCCTACCCCCCCCCCAAATCTACCCTTGAAGTCTTGCAGCTGTAGTTGAGACTCATGGAAGGGGCCTCTCTGGCCCCAGAGGACACTGTCACTACAGGGCTACCAGCTCTTGCTGACCTTTCCGCTCCATCCTCTCATTGTGTCCTGATCAGTTTGGGCAGTGGCTGCGGAGTACAAGGGGGTTCTTAATAGCGATCGTGTTCATCGGTAGTCCTGCCGATTTGTGCGGACCGAGTCCTTCATTCAGTCCACGTTTAATATTTACAAGGGTTGTTTTTTCCCCTCACGAGCACAATTTGGCGTCTTCTGCAATCACCCAAAAATGTACTCGATGAACTGTTTTAATTAAGAAAAATCCCCACGCAGACCGACGACTCGCCTCCTCAGATCGCGCCACGGCTCCCCTCACCCCCTTTAGAAAATCTTTATTTGTCTTTTTTCCCTTCTCTTTGAATAATATTATAGTTATAGCCGTGCAAAGATAGGTTGTCCGTCTAGTGGTACGTCCTTTAGTTACAACGCAGGCTGTTATTTGTTAGGTTAATATTACGCTTATTGATTATTAATGAGCCTCTGCGCCTTCTTGGTGATGTCACATTTGTGTAGTCCTGAGAGTGACGCTGATGGTCTCCGCTTGTGTTCGTCGCTCTGGATAAGCGCGCCCGCTAAAGTGCCTGTAATGTAATGTTTTAATGTAAAATAAAAATGAGCATTTATTTGTCAAGGAACTTGAATGAATCCAGCCCGATGTGTTTTGAGTAATTATATGTGTAGGAATAAGCCTTGCGGTGCTCAGCCGCATTCATAATGGGCAGTTAGTGCAGTGTTCTCTGTCGCATATTTATTGAAATAATCTTGATCAGCTAGCAAGCTATTTATTGCCATTGCCATAATGGAGATTTTGTGATTTAATGTAACATAAAATTTGGAATGCACGGAGCAGTCTAAACCACTGTGTGTGTTGTTTTATTTTTAAATCGGCACTGTAGATGCACAACATAGACGTATTTCATCAACAGGATTTTCTCCGCGGCACGCAACGCTCGGCGCTATTTTATACGGTCTGTGTTGTAAAGTCTAATTTGGCTTTGCCTGTACCGCAAGTAAAATTAGCTTTTGACGGAAAGGGCAGAGCGCGGACGTCACTCTACATCTCCGTTGCCGCGGCGCTACGGCGGAGGCTTGTTGAAGTGCCTGTCAGTTTCCGTGCGCAGGTCCATGGATCTTGTCAGAAGCGCGAAACCGCCCGATGTGCTCGAGGCAGAAAATAAGCGCTGTTATCACGACATAACTGGGGTCAGTGATTTATGGATTTCAATATCCGGTAGCTAAATATGATTGAAAATTTAGTGGGTCAGTAGTGCATCAAAATATTCGTCCTGAGCCTGCGGGGGGTATTTCGTGAAAGTAGCTGTGAAGTAAAAACCCGTGAACCCGCTTTGACATTGCGCTCACTGTTTAGTAGGGCAAATGCCCATGCAAAGATCTAAAATTGCCTCTCATAACGCTGCTTATCATAGCTGTTTATATTACTTTTTTTTTATTTTTACAGAAGTGATACACACACATTCACAGTAAAAGTAATAATACTGGATGACTTCCAAAGGCTCTCTGCTACCCTTAGCAAAGTGAGTATGTTCTGTGACATCGGCAATGAGGTTGCCAGCGAGTGAGTGTGTAGGGAAGCAAAAAAATAAATAAAATAAATAAAAAAGCACTTCAGCAGTTCAGTGGGATAAAAGCTCCAATTTATTGAAATTGAGCTATATGGCACTTAAAGCCAACCACTCCAAAAAAAGATTATTTGGGAGAGACTTGCAGAACTGTTACACCGTTGGCATAACCGACCAAGACAGTTATTCTTCCAGTATAAATATTTCACATAAGATGATCATTTTGCGAGCTCATTTCCCTGGCCCCATTTCCTTTATTTTGTGTGTGTAGGCAACAGACACAGATACCTGCTCAGAAACTGTCCAAAAGTGAGTGTGATGGTCTGCACGTCCTTCAGCTTTGTCTAAGCTTAAGCCATTTGGCCATCCACCTCATCAATACATTTCTCTGGATAAAAACAGAATTTCACTTTTGACCTGCTTGCCAGTTTAAACTAATAGTACATTTCTCTATTTACAGCATGGCTGGATTCTGTAAATGGGTGCAGGTTAAAGTTCTAAACCGGTTCTAAGGCTTGACTTGTGAATGGCCGTGATGTTGTATTGATTTGCGGACTAGCCTTTTTTGCGCCACCGTCCCGTTGAAGCTTCAGGTTTTACCGATTTTATGGAATTGTACGCGTCGTAATAAGATTGGCTTGTTCAGTCTTGAAGTGTGTACACGTTGCTTATTTCTCTTGCATTGTCTTGGCTCGGTCTCTCTTGCAAAAGAGTTTGTAAATCACCCATTTTACTTTTGTGCATAATTACTTGTTGGGGAAAGTGCTGGAAGTATAGAAGAACCCCGGGTAAGTTGCGGTGGAGTGTGTACTCTGAAACTGAGGGCTCAGGCTCCAAGGTAGTTCCAGGCAGTTTTCACTAAAAATGCACATTTTATTTGGCTCCGCCGTCTAATTAGCTGTCGATGGCCAAGCTTAAGAAATGAACCGGTAACCGTCTGCATGTTCTTCTCGGATGCTACCTTTTACCTGCTACAAGACGTGTCCTCAAGGTGCATACATTATTCATGCAATTACAATGAGAAGTACTTTTCGTCTTAGTCAACAAATTATAACTCAACGCCTCGACGTCTATTAGAGGAAAATCCATAGTTCTGGAACTCTGTGCAAAATAATATTCCTACCAAGTCTCTCGTGGAAAAACGACTTGATGTTAGCAGTTTTTTGATATGTCGCCATAACACTGGCATCCTTTCACAGTTGTGTATACAGAAATAGTTTTTGGTAAGGAATATTGCATTTATCAAGGGGAGTGGGTGCAGCAAACATCATTACGAGCAGCGTCGGACATTTTGGAACCCCCTCCCGCTGAAGACGCGCCGTTTCCGCTTTATTAATTCCTCAGTCACAACTTTCGTACCTGGGACCGGCTTTCGAAAAAAGGCGAACTTGAGAATAGCGCGCGGCGTATCATGCCGCACTTTGTTGAAAGGTGCTTCAAAGTTTCCCTAATTCGATCCCGGAGGACAGGAACGGCGGAGAACAAAAGAGCTGTCCGTCACAGCCTGAGCAGATGAGAGATGCGTCGCTCTCTGGTTTTTGTCTTGCTTGTTAGAAATTTCAAAAAGTGTCTTGCCTTCTTCTATCCCTTCTCTCCCTGAAGTGCGCACCGCGTGGCAGGGCGAATAGCGCGTTGAGGAAACGCGCTACTTCCTCACGCGTGGATGTAGTGAGTGTTTAATGGTTCTGAAGTGGTGGAACAAAAGGAAACTAACACTGTTTTGCCCCCCTCACCCCCCCCAGCTGGAGGCAGAGGGTGTGCCCGAGGTGTCGGAGAAGTACGAAATCAGCTCTGTTCCCACCTTCCTCTTCTTCAAGGTAAGCCTCGGAGTATCGTGCACAAACACACATACACACACACACCTCAATTGGGACTGCAATTTCTTTAATTAGTGCTGCAGGCAACTGGTCACAAGCGGACTCAATTCTATGTTCACTGATGTTACTGATGGGAAAGCACACACTGGTCATATTTAATGACTGGTTTGAATGCTTTGTTTAGTTTAAGATAATGGGATGTGTTCAATAGCATTGTATTATTATGATTATTGTTATTATTATTCATAATGATAATACTAGACTTTTAATCTCATCTTTAAAGCTGGTGAGAGCACAAACCTTCTTTATCTAGGGTGGTGAAAGAGTGGGTATTTCTTTTGTCTAATGAAAGTACACTGAGAAGGTGGTGAAGCAGTGAGCAGTTCTGTGTGTGATGAAAGTACACTGAGAAGGTGGTGAAGCAGTGAGCAGTTCTGTGTGTGATGAAAGTACACTGAGAAGGTGGTGAAGCAGCGAGCAGTTCTGTGTTTGTGTTGATGGCAGTAAAAGAGGGAGGGTTTTCGAGAGAGAAGCTGAATGGGGGTAAGCGTGTGTCCTGCCACCCGGCCTTCACACACCATGTCCTCGGGTCCCACTCCACATGAAAAGGAAAGAACACAAAGATAGCACCAAGAGAATGAATAGATTTTCTTATATAAACACACACACACAGAGCATATTTACGTACATGTATTTATTTCCCCTTACGACCCACCTCCTGCCCGAACAGAGCGGTGAGAAGGTTGACAAGCTGGACGGAGCTCACGCCCCGGAGCTCACAAAGAAGGTCCAGAAGCTGGCGCCCGGCGTTGGCGTCCTGGCCAGAGGGTCGGACCCCCCAAAAGAGGACCTTAACGACAGGCTGAAGAAGCTGATCAATGCCGGACCCTGCATGCTCTTTATGAAGGGGTCCCCCCAGGAACCCCGCTGCGGTAAACACGCTTTGGGGGGGTTTGGGGCATACAGGCAGTAAGAGAGAGAGAGAGAGAGAGAGAGAGAGAGTGTGTGTGTGTCTGTGTGTGGGGCGGGGGTGGGGGGCAGGCATTCTATCCCCAGCTCAGCGCAGCAGGGAGCTAATCTCACTGACAGGCCTCAACTCCACCCCTGTGCTGTGGCCCCACTAAGTGCAGAGGGGGTAAGTTACTGCTCAATAATAACACCCCCTATACACATCTGACAACTCTGATTGGGGGGGGGGGGGGGGGGGGGATTTGTTGTGTAAAGAGATTTGTGATATTAATTTATCAATGGAAACATTCAATTGAATGCAACAAAGCAGCCCCCCCCCCCACACTTCCGTTCCCCTCCTGAGAGATATAAGAGGTGTTTAAAAACGGGGACGTTTGGTTTGTGTGATTTGGGGAAGGCTGAGTTTTGCCAGGATCAAAGGCACCAGCGATGAGGTGAAATCAGGACAGAATTGATGTATTTCTTTTAACAAGCGAAAAGGAAAGTGTGGTTTAGCGGCCCGCAGACGGGGGGGAGTACAGAGTGTTATTGCTCTGCTTCTTAACTGCTTTTGTTGACGTTGCCATGGTGGTAAAGCATTAATTCACTCTTTTTTAAAATTTATATCCATTATTTGCCTTTTGGCTATACGACAGCAGTCTGCTTAGCACGCACGCTATGCTGTTGAATTCAGAGCCCCTTACGGTTGTCTTAAAAGTGGTTTACAATGGCCCAGTTTACTTGGAAGCCTATTCCAGCAATATTTGCACGCAGCTGTGGGAAATCAGCGCTTCTTTTGTTAAGGAAGCCTAATTGCGTAATATTTTCAGCATAATTTACATTGTACATGATGTGCGGTACGTCCTTATTGCAGTGCCTAATTGCCAATATATTCCCTTTATACCTCTACTGAGCTAGTGCTGTGATTTAACATAGCTGCTGTTTTGCCACCAATTTTAAACATGCGCCGTCTAACCTAGCGGGATTAGATTTTTCTTGAAAACATGGAGTGTCTGTTGTGTAATGACGCATTATCTGGTAGAGCCCGGCTCTGTTAGCATCAGCGAGAAGCTCAGTCGACTCTAAATTAAAAGGTTGGGAACGAGGCAGCGGAATCAAACAGCGGTGTGCAAACACGCTTTTATTTGGGATGCTTGCATAATAAGATATCTTTCCCCGGGAAAAGAAATAAGCGAGGCTTTAATTTTGCTTATCCTCAAGCAGGGCGTCTGTAGATGGTGCTCCCGATTCTTTAAAAAAATAAAAAATAAAAAAATAGAACTAAACAAAACCCACACCAATCAATCTCTCTTGTCTGGTAGTTTTTGCCTCGAGCAAGAGAAAGCAGCTGGACTGCATGTTTGCTTGGTGTAATAGAAACAAGTTAATATATCGCCAACTGAATAACCATTAGTGTGGGGCCTCTAGCTGTTTTATAATGAATTCCCAGATGAATGGGGAAATATCAGAATGAGTATTTTACTGCAGGCTGTGCGTGAAGTTAACACTTCACCTTACTGTACAGAAGCGAGCGAATGCACACTCGCTTCTCCGAGCCGCATGCCGCAAATATAAATAAGGCGCGTCATTTTTACATCACGTATACACGGGTTCTCCGGTTCTCTGAGGCCGATTTAATGATGAATCTCGAAAGCAATGCTTGCGAGGTTTGGGCTCGGGCACACAGCTCGCGGTCAAATTGGACATAAAAAATAAATAAAAATTCTTTGTTTTCACTATTGCAAGTCGGTTGGCAAGGTATCTGCTCTGGCTCATTATAATAAGTCATGTGGCCTAAATCCCTTAAAGGGGAGGGGCGGGGGGAGGGGGTTGGTTGTCAGTTATTGTGGGGGGTTCATGATTAGCATTATGCAACACGAACATGGGTGTAAGAAAATAATGTATCGAATCATCTCAGTGCTCGAAGGCCAAAGCTTCGTGCAGCTTATCTATATAATAAAGTGTCCATTATTTCTTTGTTGACTGGCAGCAAGTGAATTGCATTGTGTGTGTGTGACTGGTCTTAGTGACCTGTAGGCTAATCAATAGCGGTGTCAAATGAGTAGTTATTCGATCCGATACGAGCAGTAGGCAAGAGGCGAAGTCCCCGTTTTCAGGGATGACGTAATAATTGTCACTGCAATATAAGGAGGGCTTCAGTACGCGCTTCATCGGAACAGTCCGTCGCCGGGTGATATTTTTCCAGCAGTGTGTAATTACAATGCGTCCCTCCCTCATTGCCTCTTGCATTCTCCCGCAGGTCTGGGGCACTCTAGGTTAAATGCTTAAGCCCTTAAACTTTTCACCGAGAGTCACACGTACATTTGTACCGAATTCCTTTTGAATCTGCCGTTGTAAAGACAAAGACGGTGAAGACCGCGGTCTTGCCGCGGCTGTCTTCGGCAGCCGGCGTTCAGCTTTCTTCCCCTACGTCCAGGATATAGAGGGTGCAAAGGCAATGCTAAATTTGTCCGCGGAGCATTCTAGGTGTTCTTGAGGTGTCTGTGATCTGTGGCTGGATATTCTCTGTGTCCCAATAACAAACAGTCTTAATGACGGTGAAAATAATTTTAACCAGCATTCTTTTTTCAAATAAATAAACATGCATGCACACACTAGTAGAACGTGTCTGTATAAGAACTGATGGACTTTTGACATACCATTGGTGTGGGAAAAAAACAGTGGATCGCTTCAATTGATCTATAAATGTCCTTGCTCTTTTTCAGTTTCATTCATTCTTTCATTAGATGACACACGTTATATTGTGATTTAGGGATCCAATACAATCATTACATTACCTTATTTTGATCTACTTAATTTTACTTGTACCATTATTATTATTTAATAAGTTTTCCCAAATATTACCCTTGGCCTGAAATGCAGGACCTGCTCTCTGTATTTCACGGTGCTTCTTGCTCTGTTGCGTTGCGTTTGTAGGCTTCAGCAAGCAAATCGCGCAGATCCTGAAGGATCACGATATCAAGTACAGCAGCTTCGACATCCTGTCTGACGAGGAGGTGCGGCAGGGCCTGAAGACCTACTCCAACTGGCCCACGTACCCCCAGGTCTACGTCAACGGCGAGCTGCTGGGGGGCCTGGACATCATCAAGGTGCGTAGCCGAGCGTGGCGCGGGCGGGCGTGGGCGGGCGGGCGGGCGCGTTATTTCCTCTCCCGGTTGCTCCAGCGCTCCTCTTTTGTGGCACGCTCGCAGAAAGGCATCTCCCACTTAAAAGGCACAAGGACTCCCTGCTGGGGGAGGTGGGCTGGATTAGCCAGGGGCGTCCCGGTGGCTAGAGCCTGCTAACGCACGCTAACGCGCACTCCTCGCCCCCGTTTGATAATGGCTTCCAGGCACAGAGGCGCTTTTGAGCTGCCCCTCCCTCATTAGGCAAACGGTCCACCTGCTGAGCCCCCTCTCCCCCCTCCTTGCTTCCACTCACCTCACTGTGTGTGTGTGTGTGTGTGTGTGTGTGTCTGTGTGCGTGCGTGCTTGCGTGTGTGCGCACACCAGTTCTTGCGTTTATGTGTGTCTGTGTTAAGTGCATGCGTGAGTGCATACATGCCTGCGTGTGGAAAAATACCGTTCTCACACCGTGACGCATTTAAGGAAAGCGCTCCGTTTCCGAGGAGCCGCAGACCCACTTCCCAAGCTTCTTGTGCTGTGTGTCGTAGGAGCTGGCCGAATCCGGAGAGCTGGAGAAGACCTTCCAGAAGGCGCCAACGCTAGAGCACAGGTAGGAGCGTGGAGCTTCACCCGCGCCCACAGACCGTGCCAAAGCCCCCCTACCCGGCGTGCCCACGGACCGTCCTCAATCCCCCGTCTCCTGTCCCCACAGGCTCAAGTCCGTCATCAACAGAAGTCCCGTCATGCTGTTCATGAAAGGCGACAAGGAGGTGAGGTGCGCCGCGTACGGCAAAAAAAACAGGCGCTCACGCACCTTTTTATTTTCTTTACAGAAAGCCCGCAGTGGGGAGAGGGGAAAGGGCGTGCGCATACGCTTTAAAGAGGCCGCGCCCAATTGACGCTAATCTGAAATCGATCAGGAGCGGAACATGAATCGGAGGGAGCTGAAGTTCCTCCTCCGTAACGGAGCGAAGAGACCCTTCACCTCCCTCTCCCGCCGTATCGATTTTTGGCTGCCCACGGATGAAAGGAACTCGCAGCGCCGGTTTAAAGCCGGTCCCGTGTGAATCCCAACTCTCCCCCTCTCCCTTTTCCCAGATTCACATCTGTGCTCGCTTTTTTTTTTTTTTTTTTTCTTCCTTCTTCCAGCCACTGCTTGAAAGGCTGTTTTAAAGTGTTTTTATTTGATGGCGGTTGGAAATATAAAATGCTAAATGAAAGCTCAGTTCCGCGGCGTTCCGGAGATTGAGGCGGCTGTTTCTGGGCGCTTACCTTTTTGTCATCGGCAGCACTGCTCTCGCACACAGCCTCGCGTTTCAAATGGCTTTGCTTTCATTCCGGAGACGAGAGAATATCTCCCTCTCTGATTTTGCTCTCCAAAGCGGTTTTGTGTGACTTCAATCCTCGTCTTCGCCGTTGTTCTTTTTTGATCCTAAAGAACGTCTTTGTGAATGTTTAGGTGGCCAAATGTGGATTCAGCCGTCAAATAATTGAACTGATCAACAGCACGGGGTAAGAGTTCAACTCAGGTGTTAAATATAAGTACTGAAATATGTGATTGTGTGTACTGCATACATGTGTGGGTTGGAGATGGTGTATGGGATAGAGAGTGCCGTTTAACGGAGCTCTTATTGTCTAGCCTCTATTCAGATTCAAAGGGAGATAAATACATGAGACAAACCTAATGGCCAATATTGTGTGTAATGCTGTAAAAGTTGTCCATGTTTTTTCATCTAATGTTCTATTTCTCATCTGTTATACAACTAACAAAGCAGACCTAAACTTTAGAATGTGTGAAGATGCGCCGTTCCGTTATCCAAACACTTACCGTTTCCAGTGTAGTCGGTTGGCGCAACTTCCAAGTGATAGTCTTGTGAATAAAAGCCTTCTGATTCTAGTCTGAATGCCATTGCAGTTATTATGCCTTGCACTATGTTTAAAGGCATACTGAACTTTGTTAGAACATAATGTTGTGTAGCTACCTGGCCTCGATATGAGTCGTAATATTCAAGCTCACCTTCATGACTTGCTCCATTGGTCAGAAACTGGCCAACGGAGAATGACGTTTTGTTTCTCTCTCCATTCACTCCCATTGCGTGGCGAAACGGGTCTCAAAAGCAAACTTTTAGCACATAAACGAATGCAAACAACGCAGATTATGCCGATATACAAAATCACGACACCCGGAAACTGAACGTGTTAAACTTTTGAACCAATTTTTGATTGATTTGATTTTGAAGAACTGTTTTCTGAGAAGTAGCAACTGTTGCTAGCTTCTTTGCTGCTCAGTTTGTTTACTAACGCACGCTTCAAGATGTGAGTGGGACCGTTACGGGCGCAAGAACGAAACGAGGTAGCTATACAACATTACGTTCTAACAAAGTTCAGTATGCCTTTAACGTCTTGCTAAATTTGCCGGTGGAATGTGGCTTTAATGCTATCTGTGCTGTCAATGACCGGCATCTGATTTCAAATATTCTCTCATATTTTATGCAGGGTGGATTATGACACGTTTGATATTCTTGAAGATGAGGAGGTAGGTCATGACCTGGCGATATGTTCAAGAGCTCAAGAGATGTTGACAGAGGAATGATTACGCATTTATATATGCAAGCGACATCCCCCAGTAACAGCATGTTGTGAATGACAGATCAATTGTAAGTAGTGGTACAGAAGCAAGCTGTTGGACAGTTGAATACTACATTCGAGAAATGTCGGTAGATTTTATGTGTAATGCAGGGGTGTCCAATCTTCTCCGTAAAGGGCCAGTGTGGCTGCAGGTTTATGTTTTAGTCCAGCACTACAACACCTGGGGTATTTCACAAAGCAGGATTACTGAGTTAGCTGGATAACTGTACTGAGTAAAACCCAGAACAGCTCTTTTTACTTAATTCCATGTTCCAGATTTGGGAGGGTTCCGGGTTTACCTCAGTGCAGTCATCCAGCTCTCAGTAATCCTCCTTTGTGAAATACCAACCTGTTCAACTAATGCGACTAATTAACTAATCCTGTTCTCCAATCAAGACCTTGGCTGTGTCAGAATCGGCACCCTTCCACACTTGAGTATGCTTGTTGAGTACGCTGGATGATAAAGTAGTTAAATAGAACCCCCGGATGATATACTTACTTCCAGGGTTTCGCTGAGTATATTCGGGAGCACACTTCAAGAAGTAAGCGAACATTTTGGTTGCATAAATACAAACCCCAATACCAAAAAAGTTGGGACAGTATGTAAAATGCACATAAAAGCAGAAAGCAGTGATTTGATGCCTGCAACATGTTCCAAAAAAGACTGGGAAGTTAAAAAAACATCTGTTTGGAACATTCCACTGGTAAACAGGTGTTTCTATCATGGCTGGGTATAAAAGGTATCAAAAGATATCTTATTTTCAGGTACTCTTACAAGCGATAATATAACCTCTGTATTTGAATGGATCTCTATGGGAATTGGGGGGTGGGGCTAGATTAAGATGTAAATTGTAAAATGGAACCCATGGTTGGCTAAATGGCTGTAAGTCATCAAGGATCTGAGGTATCGAACGAGCCCCAAACCATCACTGTGCTGCCAGATATGCATGGATCACTTTACGGGTTGTTTCTCCTGACTCATTTTCCTATTGAACTCTATGCAAAAAATAAGTCAGGAAAAACAACTATTCAAGTGATCTGTCCATATCTACTGCATATCTGGCAGCACAGTGATGGTTTGAGGCTCGTTTGATAACTCAGACCCTTGATGACTTACAGCCATTTAGCCAACCATGGGTTTTTATAAAAATGAGGTGCAGTTTCGCGAACGTTTTCTTTCAACAACAAAAACAACACGTGACATGGCCGTGCAAGGTCGGGGATGTCTTACGACACTTATATTTTTCACACACTAAACATCAGACCATACACAGCTGCTAATACACAGGACACAGTAGATAGCGCTTTGATTTGGACACAGCCTTTGATAAGCAGAATGAGGTGTCTTAGCACTGAGCTAACACAAAAACCTGCACCCACACCAGTTTGGACACCCCTGGCTTAAGGAGTCTCCATCCAAGCTTGGACATCTTGTTGTCAGTGCCCCCACTAAATTAATGCCCCCACTAAATTAATGACCCCACTAATTTATTGCTGGGATGAATATAGTTCCAACAAATTTTTATGAAACTTTGTGGAAATGTTGACAGTTGGGTAAGAATCTAGAATTCTTTCCCCGATCGGTCAATGCCCGCCTTCACAGTGCAAGATCAAATTTTTTGCCCTATGCACGGGTGTAGAATCTCTCGAGTGCCATTCTCGTTTAAAATGTATTTCCTCTTTTCTTTACACCGTTTTGTAGGTACGACAAGGACTGAAAACATATTCCAACTGGCCAACATATCCTCAGCTGTATGTGAAAGGTGAACTCATTGGTGGACTGGATATTGTAAAGGTGAGAGATGTTCACAGGCATTTGCATAAAACATCTGCGGCCCAACACCCTATGAAATATCTTTACAGTGGCGTGTCCATTTTTTTTAACTACCTGTACATTGATTTAGAGCCGCAACAAAGACTACCCCCCTTGCACTACCTTTGATTGCCCACCAGATGGCAGCTCAGCTCCATCATTGACTGAACCAGAGGTTTTCAACCTTGTCTGATCCAGGGACACTCCCTACCCAGGCTCAAAAGCATCCAGGGGACCCCTATCATAAAAAGGGACATATTTAAAAAAGGTTATATAAAGATTGCCGACTAAGCAGGTTTGGGGGGACAAGACGCTATCTTTAAGATTAAGTAGTCTCCTCAAAGATTTGCTTGCTAGTGAATGAGTCTTGTATAGCAAGGCATACTGCGAACGTAGTTGAGAAACATGGCTCTTGGTTTCAAGGCAGTAACGACCACCCAAGAACTAGCTTTTTTTTTTTTTTTTTAACAAACTGCCATGTGTCACCTAAATTCTGGCACAAATCTAGTGTGAATATGTATGGTTATATAAAAGTAGTTGTTTTGGGGATTGCCTTTGCTGTCAAGCAATTCTCTATAGAGCCTTGCACTCCCAACAAACATGCAAATCGAGCGATTCTTTAATACATCAGCCTGTGGCAAGACAACCTTTGTGCTACTTTCCACTTTAAAGTCCCTTTAACGAAGTTACTTTGGAACTCGATAGACCACACGGGCAATGTTTCAGCTCTTAATGAAATTTAATCTAGTTTTTTAAGGGTTAAACATTTAATTATCACGTTGATTTAAAGGTTTTTAAAGGTTGTTCTATCGGAGAAGCCAAAGTTACCGGTGCCCGGTGTCTCTTTAGGGTAGATTACTAATGATATAACGCCAATGGATTGCGTTTATATAACACCTTTTATCTAATGAACTCAAAGCACTTCACTGCGAAAGGGAAAACCCACTTTGCTGGCTTTGCTTTGTGAAACGATACCCGACTTGGCCTCTAACACACATCTCCTTTTAAGATACTCAGTACAAATTTTTTTTTCCTGAAGTATTTTTTTCAACCCGTCGATCTGTGTGGACAGGCATTTACAACGGACAAAAAAAAGTTCACGTTTTGACTGATACCGCCGCCTTTCACATTTGCGTTTGAACCTGTTGCAAGTATACGTCTCCGGTGTGATCGTTTGCGTTTTTCGGAGAGCGTTAGACTGATAATGTGATGTGATGTATTCTAATGGCGCAAGGTCCTCTCTCTTCTGTAGGTTCTACTTTTTGAAGATGTAATTTACTGTTTAATGCTGCAGCCACATTATGTAATTCACTTTGCTGATGTAAGGTAGTCTCAAAAATGTATTTGTTTGCACCATTTCTTCTCACAGGCCTTAGCCCTTGAATGCGCGCTACATGATCTGTATTGCTTTGCAGGAGCTAAAAGAGAGTGGGGACCTCCAATCCACCTTGAAAGGCGAAAACTAGTGCCAATAACGACGCTGACCTGATGGGACGGGAACCATTCGCACCGTAGAAAAACGATAAGGATCCTTCCCGTTTTAACCATTCGGGTTTGGAAGGAAGAAGCAATCTGTCTTACATTGGCCAATTTCAGTTTTTTTTTTGGTTGTTTGTTTTTTGTTTTCCTCCCCGCCAGACACGGCTGTGTGGCTGAGCGCACGAGTGTGTTTTTTAAAACGCAGGCCTCGCACGCTGCATTCAAAATAAATCTGTCCATGTGATATTATCGTAGTGTGTTGTGTCATAATTATATGCATGGCGATATGTGATAAAGCGCGTGAACACGAATGATCGTCTTCGCCCTAGTTTGCGCCAAACGTAACATTTTCTCATCGCAGGAGAGCGACAGTTACGTTGACGTAAGGGCGCCGTGTGAGAACGCGGTGGAGGTGTGTGAACGGGCGCTTAAAAATAAATAACGCAGAGATATCCAACGTAAGCACTTGCCTTGACTGGCCACTGGCCAAACAGCGCTGTTGCGCCGTTGGCCGTTTGCAAAGCCCTTTTCACACGGCGCCAGGCTCACCTGTGGCTCTTCGGATAATTTTGGCAACGGGACGGACCCCTGCCGCTGATGCGCCGGGCTCGGCTTTTCTCTCACTCTTCTTTTCCTCTTCACACAACGGGGCTCTCAAAAGTGAGCGAGGACGGTCGAAATCAACAGAAGTGGGGGGAGTTACTGCATGAATTCGCTCAGTATCTATTTTGGTCGCTTGTGTTTAAGACCCATTTTCAGTGGGCTTTTGAAGTTTAAAAATAAAAAAATAATACAAATAAAAGAACTATTATTATTTTTGGAAACATCTTTCATGTCAGCCTGAATTATGGCAGTAGAATAAAAACTAAAACTTTCTGCACTGCAGGGCTGATTAATGGTTTGGCTTAAAATGTCTTGGGAAGTAATGTTCGCATGTTAATTGGAGCAGGGGGTGAGGGTGGGCAGCTGACGGCTGTTTTCATTGCATCCAATGGCAATGGATTATGGCTAATCAATATTCATCAGGTCAAATAATGGCAAAAAAAATGTAAAAGATGCTTTACAAATATTCCTGGAATTCTGGTATGGCAGGCGTCACTCTCGTTCCCTTAAATCTTATCGAGTTTCCCAAACTGCATTTTCCTAATTTCTCGTTGAATATCCCACTCACAATAAAGGTTGTAAAGGTAATAAAGGTATACATACTAAAATATCAGTTCCAGTATAGCCTTACACATAATAGCATTGTGACAGGGACCTTTTAGTTTTGAATGTAAATATACTGTGGATTAGAACCTTACATGGAAAACATGTTTCATCCTCTTCACATTTGGTTCCCTATTATTAAATCATTTATTTTGCTTGTTTGTGTTTTTGACTCATCAGTTCACAATGCAATTCTTCAATAAACCGTAGAACTGCTGGTGTTCTGTGATTGAGTTGAATAACGCCCATTCCTATATTTTATATATTTTTTTGACATTTATTTCTGAAGTCCGCCATGATATGTGGTCATACGCCACCATTTTTTAAATATCACACTTTTTGCTACATTATTTATTCATTTAGGTAAATCCATGCCAATGGTATAACTGCACGCTATCAAATTTCTGCCTGTGGAAAGTAGGTCTCTAATGCCATTTTGATTTGGAAATATCCTGTGAGAACAAAAAAAAAGGCCATGAAAAGCCGCCTTTTTGTAATAAACAAAAATATCCCACTTCATTGGGGATGGCAGAGATTGACGGAGGTAAAATTGACTAATAAATTAAAGAATATGAAGAACAAAGAACATAAACCACTCTCCAGTGATTAGGCCTACGCAATGTCTGTTGGCTGTCCTTGGTTAGTCACTCGTTTATTTTTGGGATAATGGGTTGCTATACAACATTCAACATTATATTAAAGAGATACATTCATTTAGAAATACATTGTGTGGATTAAAAGACGCGGTGCTTCCATGGTGTATCCGAAGTGCCCCCCAGAGACATTCCAAGCGCCCATAAATGTATTCAAACCCTGTTTTAGGAACCAGCGAGCATATTTCCCCCGTTCAGCGTGAAATGGCACAAAACCCAGGAATTCTAAAGTGGCTCACAGAATATCTCTTTTATAACAGAGTCCTAGTGCAAGTTCCACCGAATGACTTTACATATCATGAAAGATATGATCGACTCTGAAACAAGACGGAGCTTATTAACTGCAGCAACGCGTAGGCTTACGGGCCGAGGTGTAAAATCCGGGTTAAGAAAGTCCTCCCCAGTATTTGGTTCCAATCACCTGGATTTGCTAATTGGCACAATTCTTCAATTGGGAGGTGAAGTTCATGGGTGGAAGAAAGCCATGGCAGGATTTTTACTTTCTGAACCCTGGATTTTACACCTCTGCTTACGGGTTGCTGGTGGTGGTCTCAGTTCTGTAGAGGTGGAAAATCCAGGTTCAGGAAGTAAAAGTCCTCCCCGGTATTTTGTTCCAGTCACCTGGACTTGCTAACCAGCACAATTATTCAATTAGGAGGTAGAACTAATTGGTGAAATCAGCTGGCTGAGTTCATGGGTGGGGAAAGAAAAAAAACGAGTGGCAGACTTTTACATTACATTACATTATAGACATTTAGCAGACGCTCTTATCGAGAGCGACGTACATAGTGCATTTCCGAACTAGGAACAAGTGCGTTAAAACAACCCTAAAAAGGTAAATACGTATCTAAGTACTAGGCGCAGTCAGTATGATTGGGTTTTTTATTTTTTATTTGAAATATTTTTTTTGGGGTGGGGGTAACCACACAATATTGATAACAATAGTCACAAGGAGGTAGGGAGGGGTGGAGAGAGGTGCAGCTTGAAGAGGTGAGTCTTCAATCTGCGCTTGAAGGCAGTCAGACTTTCTGCTGTTCTGACCTCCACGGGGAGCTCATTCCACCACCGTCGGGCCAGGACAGACAGACGTCGAGACCCGGTGCTAGTATGAAGAGGGAGGGGTACCAGTCGTCCTGAGAAGGCGGAACGCAGGGATCTGGCAGGTGTGTAGGGTCTGATGAGCTTTTGGAGGTATGGAGGGGCAGATCCTCTGACTGCCTGGAAGGCGAGCACCAATGTTTTGAATTTGATGCGAGCCATCACCGGTAGCCAGTGGAGGTCAATGAGCAGGGGGGTGACATGGGAGTGTCGGGGGAGGTTGAAGACCAGGCACGCTGCTGCGTTCTGGATAAGCTTTTACTTCCTGACCCATCGACTCTCCACCTCTGGATAGGAACA
Source organism: Ilyophis sp. 1 JC-2022 (assembly GCA_022702515.1). Lineage (NCBI taxonomy): Eukaryota > Metazoa > Chordata > Actinopteri > Anguilliformes > Synaphobranchidae > Ilyophis > Ilyophis sp. 1 JC-2022. The sequence continues at coordinate 97,535,451 of CM040405.1, forward strand.
TGTAGCTGACTACACATTCACAGACCAAAGACAAAAATATAGGCCTAGAAACAGAATAATGTAGACTACAAAAATTTATTTCTTACCACTGAGACCCCCTGCCAAAAAATTATCACACATTAATTAAACTTCTGTAGGACCTAAGCTACTTAGCATGCACTTCCCCTGTTTTTTTCAGTGTTACAGTGATACAGCAGTAGCCTCGGCCTACATCTATCCAGAATGCCTCGAGCATTTTATTTTAAACCATTAAAGGTTGAGATCAACTAAACATTTTTCAACTTTTTGACTTTATCTCCTGTAGTTTTGTAGGATGCATTGCAGGGTTTTTTTTTTGTTTATTTATTTTTTGTCGTTTTTGGACATCTACGTTTCATTTCAATATAGGCTAATACACACCATAGGCATTGTAGGCTAACACGTCCTTCGCAAAAAAACCACTTTGTCGTCCAGAGGAAATGCAGTAGCCTATTCCCTGTAACCTTGTTGTGTCTTTGCTCTGAGCGTGTTTTGTGGGCTTCATTAAAACTGTTTCCAGGGCGAAGTGTGATTTCGTACTCCTCTGCCTGGGAGCCAATGAAAGACGCCGGAGACACCGAGATGGAAAGGGTTTGGCGAGCGATCGAGACGAACTGCCTACCTTCTGCTGTGTTTCTCCAACCTTTATCTTCCCGAACTGTTTAACCTTGGCTAGGCCCAGACAACGCGGGTCACAGCTCCACGACTATCCGAGCAGAAACGCGCGGCAGTAGGCTAGCCTGAATAAAGAAAGAAAAACGATGGGCTTTTGGGCCGATCAATAATGTCATCCTCCTACTATGAAGAGGAGAATATAAGGTCCATAGTGTCATTAACAGGGCTGTCGTTGCGGTCTTCGGTTGCAAATCGAAGAATAAAACACGTGTCGTCATTGGGGGTGTTAACTGCATTATGCTAAGACGCTTTAAATTACACATGTCGCATGGTTACTAACCCAAAAAAAATGACGTTGCCAGATGCCTGAATGAATTCCCCCTAAAAAATTCAGAAAATCCCCCATCTTCAGTTGACTCCCATACAGTTTTCACACAATTTATCCCCCGTACGTCCTTTTAAAATCTCCCATCTGTAGACTCTCAACTCTGCCAAAACTAATGAAGTAATATAAAGGCCAAAGTCTGACGGTTACTTTGAGCACACTATGCATGTGTGTGCAGCCTAGCCTACTCTCCTGTAGGCTATGCTTTTTGGTTAGGTTTCACTTTTGAAATTTCAATGTAAATCTTTGTTAAAATAATGGTTGGAATACTGTCATGCAGACAATAGCCTAGTTAAAATAGGGTAGCCTACACATGAGCCTATACAGGTAGATAAGCCATCCATTTTACAATTCGCTTCCATGTCCTTAGTGTGTCTATATAATGCATCGGATGTCTGTGAAATTGGAAGTGATTTGTAAATTTTTTTAATACAGCATAGGCTATATTTTTTTATATCTGAAATATGTATTGGGGCATTTTACCACGCTTAGGCCTACTCGAGCATAGATTGGCATGTGTAAAAGCAATAAGATCCGTATTTAGTTTGGATCTTTCCAGGTAGCAATGAGAAACAAGGCTATTACAAGTGAATGTTCAGCGCTAATGGTGTCCGGCTACATCTACCTTTCACGACAGTAGCCTGTAAGACTAGATACAGCAGTTAATCGGCATTGCAATTACAGGACCACAAAGAGGTTTTTTTCTCTCCATATTCTTTTGTTAACCAGGTGTTATACCTACCACATAACAAGGCCTATTTCATTAGGAGGGATTGATTATGTCATAACCTTTTATAAATATGAATCTTCTATAATAGTTTGATCAAACATTGATACAGTTTCATATTTCAGACTGTAGGTCATAGTCCTTTCCAAAAGAATATATATAAAAATTTTTATCCATGTAAATTGCTGTGTAAAGTTGCTTTCATGATTGGGACCTTTGTATCAGGTCACGTGCTCGACGTGAAGAATGGTTGTGCTAAACTTCTTGACGTGCCTAAGTTCTAACAGCATAGTATTTTCAACTTGACCACTGTAGCCTACCTTTCAGAATTGGAGTGATCTGCTTTGTACTCTGTGATTAAAATCACTTGAAAACCTGAAAAATGAATGTGCGCTTTAAAGTGAAAGAAGCACTTTTGCCTTTTTGTACAGGAAGAACTCACTCTCTCTCACTCTCACTGTCTCTCTCCCCCTCCCTCTCTCCCTCCGAAAATGAATGAAATGTGCTTCAATTTCAAAGCTCCAGCTTGTCAATTGAAAACCACCACCAGGGGGCTGCAAAGACTGGGTAATCCTCATTTTCATTTTCATTTCATTCCGTACTTCAACACACGGGGGCACAATGTGAAAGGAGTTGGTTTTCTAAAAGTCTACGTCACAATGCAGCTGAACTGTTATGTAAAAAAAAAAAACAGCAACCATTCCCATGTATTAAATTAGATATTCCGTTTTAAATGTTAAATTAAAAGGAATTCTGATTAAATGTCAGGATGAGTCAGTCGCGGGTCACATCACAGGAATCCTAAGTTCATGCATGCACTAAAAAACGACTTGGGTTTGGATTGCTTCCCTTTGTATTTTGGGGTTCTACTGTGAAGGCAATACGAGTAATGTTTCATCCTTACCATATGTTATCAGAAGAACACATTTGTGATTAAAGGTTACAGTCTGTTAATAAGGGGATTAGTTTAACAGGGTCATGAGTTCACCACTTAAAATAGTAAAATAGACCAGGTGGATTATTCATGCAATTATGATTTTTTTATTGAGTGATGCTTATAAATAGAAAGAGAACTACAAACGATTGTCTTCTTTGGCCAGCTTGTGTACTGCAACCATGGTGTAGCCTATGAGCCCTCAAATCTCCATGTCGCCCTTGGGTTGTGTAATTCAGCTAAAATCAGAGCTATGTGCCTTCCCTTAACAATGTCTGAACAGAGGCTGCTAAGTGGCTCATTCAGTTAAGGTATCACCGTGCAGCGCAGAGATGAGCCCCGCGGTCTCGTTTGAAATCCGGACCGTGCCCGTGCCGACTGTGGCCCATAGGTCCAAAGGGCGTCGCACCGTTGTTGCAGTTACACCAGCCCGGGTCAGGGATGGTCACGCATTTGCGTTTCATTGCTAGCTGGCGACCCCCGATGGTTGATGGGTGCCTGTAGAGATTAGCCGTATTCAGCAGTGTAAATAGAAGCATCTGGCGACGCCGCGTGTTTAGGAGGAGTCTTCTACGCTTTCCCAAATCAGCGGTGGGCTATCCGCTAGAGCGCGGCTGCGGTTGCAGACAGTTGGACATTTCAAATTAGGATGGGAATTGGGTATGCTCAGCCCCAACTTGGGGGCCAATTCTTTAAAGAAATCTGAACAGAAATGCTTTTGTAAAGCCTGAATATAACTTGTGTATAACTTGAATAGGCCTACTAAATAAATAAAAAACGCTGACTCCCATATTGTGCGTTTGCTCTGCGAGATGTCTGTTTGCTTCAGTCACATCTTATTTTAGGATAAACAAGGAAGGGAATATTGCTAATTAGGCGACATCAGTTCACAGCCTGTGCTCAGTAAACATACAGGTAAGGTAACAGTTCAGTCCCTGTAAGGCCTTTTCTGCACCCACCTTTAAATTATTATGGAGTTGTCCTGGCGAAATGTGCTTTTTCCATAATTATTTGCGAAACTTGGTTTGACTATTCGTGTCCGTGGCACACACAGAAAAATATGACATGATTGAAGCCTAAAAAAACAGCATTATCTTTCTATTTTTTGACACGGCCGACATTTTGTCCATTGGGAATGTGAGCAGTGAGCGAGATCTACTCCGGAACAGGATTGCACAAGTCGTATGTCGGATGGGGTTCCCTCTCTGTTGGATTTGTGTTCCCCTTTGCAGCACTGTGCGATGTCTGATTTAAAAAAATTGTATTACTAACAGGTCCTACATCTCTTCCTGTATCTTAGCAAATGAGGACGTGAGCAGATTTACCAGATAAGAATGAGCTTCTTTTTTTTTTTTGTAAAGCTGTATTTTAATATTTATTTATGGAAACTGGCTGTGGTAGGATATGCAGAATGAACTACTCGAAACCGTGCGTTCGCTGGAGACGCACAGTTCTTGGGTGGAAATGACTCTCAGACTTGCTACCGCAGCGCTTCTTAATACACAGAAAAGAGGTTTTGGTTACAGCAACTTGCACAGGAACACATTTTCAATTTACTTTCATTTAATTTTCTGTACAATGTAATTTTGAGCCTGTACAAAAGGATGTGAGGGTAGGGATTATGAGGCCCGACTTTTTCATTAAAGATATGAAAATTGTGGCAGATTTGCTATAATTACACAGGAGCCAGGTTAGGCAGGTGGATTATAAGGTGTGTCTGGGGTTGATGACACACTGTTCTTACCTCTTCAGAAGCAGTCCTAATCCTGTCCCCATTTCCCAAGCTCTCTACACGCTCGGTTCCTCCCCACCTCTCGCTTCTTATCAGGCAGCTAACTTTAATCACACCGGGGTGAGAAAATGTTAGCAGTCTGATTTGCATGCTTCAAATTCAGTTCATACAGTGCCCTCCACAATTATTGGCACCCCTGGTAATGTTTCAGATTCAGTTCATACAGTGCCCTCCACAATGATTGGCACCCCTGAGTAAAAAGGGTTATAAAATGATTAGCTTAATCTCAGACTGAAAATACTAGAAAAATCCAACCTTTAATTGAATTAAATTTATTCTGAGAAAAAAGAATCCCTCATCAAGAAATAATAATTTTTAACAAAACCATGTGTGCCACAATTATTGGTACCCCTGCATTTAATACTTTGTACAACCTCCCTTTGCCAATAAAACAGCACTGAGTCTTCTCCCGTAACATCTAATAAGGTTGGAAAATACAGAGCAAGGAATCCGAGACCATTCCTCTTTACAGAATCTCTCCAGATCATCCAGCGTCTGAGGGTCCTCTCTTGTGCACTCTCCTCTTCAGCTCAGCTCACAGGGTTTCAATGGGGTTTAGGTCAGGGGACTGAGATGGCCATGGCAAAAGCCTGATCTTGTGTTCAGTTAACCATTTTTGTGTTGATTTGGACGTACAGTGGATATAAAAAGTCTACACGCAGGTTTTTGTGATATAAAAAAAATGAAACCAAGATAAGTCATGTCAGAACTTTTTCCACCTTTAATGTGAAATTGCAACCTGTGAAAATAAAGTGAAAAACAAACAGAAAAATTTTAGGGAAACATTTTTTAATAAGAAACTTACAATAACCAGGTTGCATAAGTATGTATTTATTTAAGTATTTATAATTGGGGATGTGACTGTGTTCTGAATCAACCAGTCACATTCAAACTGATGTTAAATAGTAGTCAGTATACACCTGCCATAAAATAATGTGACTGATTAACCCCAAATAAAGTTCAGCTGTTCCTGCATCCTACTGCAAAAGCCATGGTCCACAAAGAGCTTACAAAGCATGAACAGCATCTCATTGTTGAAAGGTATCGATCAGGAGAGGGGTACAAAAGAATTACCATGGAACACAGTGAAGACAATCATCAACAAATGGAGAAAATATGGCACAACAGTGACATTACCAAAAACAGGACGTCCCTCCAAAATTGATGAGAAGACAAGGAGAAAACTGGTCAGGGAGGCTGCCAAGAGGCCTACGGCAACATTAAAATAATTTCTAGCAAGTACTGGTTGCTCCCTACATGTGACAGCAATCTCCCATATTCTTCATATGTCTGGGCTATGGGGTAGGGTGGCAAGAGGGAAGCCTTTTCTCAGGAAAAAAAAACATCCAAGCCCAGCTAAATTTAGCAAAAAGACATATCCAGTCTCCCAAAACCATCTGGAAAAATGTGTTATGGTCTGATGAGACCAAGGTTGTACTTTTTGGCCATAATTCCAAAAGGTATGTTTGGCGCAAAAACAACACGGCACATCATCAAAAGAACACCATACCCACGGTGAAGCATGGTGGTGGCAGCATCATGCTTTGGGGGGGCGGGGGGTTGCTTTTCTTCAGCTGGAACTGGGGCTTTAGTCAAGGTGGAGGAAATCATGAATAGCTCCAAATACCAGTCGATTTTGGTGCCAAACCTTCTGGCGTCTGCTAGAAAGCTGAAGATAAAGCAGAATTTCACATTTCAGCACGACCAAGACCCAAAGCATACATTCAAATCAACAAAGGAATGGCTTCAGCAGAAGAAGAGCCCAGACCTCAATCCAATTGAAAATCTGTGGGGTGACGTGAAGAGGGCTGTGCTCAGGAGATTCCCTCGCAATTTGATGGATCTAGAACATTTTTGCAAGGAAGAGTGGGGAAATATTCCCAAGTCAAGATGTGACAAGATGATAGACTCTTACCCAAAACGAGTGCTGTAATAAAATCAAGAGGTGCTTCAACAAAGTATTAGTTTAGGGGTGTGGATACTTATGCAACCAGGTTATTGTAAGTTTTTATTTTTTATTTTTCTTCCTGAAAATGTTTCAGTTTGTTTTTCACTTTATTTTCACAGGTTGCAATTTCACATTAAAGGTGGAAGAAAAAAAAATTAAATCACAAAAACCTGCCATTTTAACAGGGGTGTGTAGACTTTTTATATCCACTATATGTTTTGGATCATTGTTCTGCTGGAAGATCCAACGACGACCCAGTTTTAGTTTCCTGGCAGAGGCAGCCGGATTCAGGTTTAAAATGTCCTGGTATTTCATGTTCATGATGCCATGTACCCTAACAAGGTTCCCAGGGCCTTTGGAGGAAAAACAGCCCCACAACATCACAGAACCTCCACCATACTAAACAGTGGGGATCAGGTTATTTTCGGTATAGCCATCCTTCTTTTTACGCCAAACCCACCTTGAGTGTTGGTTGCACAAAAGCTCAATTTAAATTTCATCTGACTATAGAACACGGTTCCGGTCAAAGTTCCAGTAGTGTTTAGCAAACTCCAGGTGCTTACATTTGTGGTGAAATGACAGGAAAGGCTTTTTTCTGGCATGCCTTCCAAATAATTTGTTGGCATGTAGGTGATGTCTAATGGTAGTTTTGGAGACTTAATGACCCCAAGATGCTACCTTAATTCTCCAACAGTGATCCTTGAGGATTTTTTTGCCTCTCTTACCATCCTCCTCACTGTGCGTGGGGCCAAAATAAACTTGGCTCCTCTTCCAGGCAAGTTTGTAACAGTTCCAGTTGCTTTTAACTTTTTAAGTATTGCCCTAATGGTAGATATGGGCATTTTCAGGTGAGTAGCTATTAAAGGTTTTGTTAAAAATAATTATTTCTTGAGGGATTTTTTTTTATTTTATCAGAATAAATTTACTTCAATTAAAGGTTGAATTTTTCAATTTTTCTCAGTGTGAGATTAAGCTAATTCACCAAAAAGGTGAATTTTTTATAACCCTTTTTACTCATCTTTACCAGGGGTGCCAATAATAGTGGAGGGCACTGCATATGAATTACAACATCCCTTATAATAACCGGGTTTTTACACCGACGGTTCTCTGTGCAATGCATAACTATGCCCGAACAAGCTTATGCTGACATGCGCATACAGTGAGTCTTAGAAGGGCTATGGGTTATCTGTAGCGTTTTTGTCAATAGTATAATTAGAAGTGCCCTAGGCAAGCTCTTTTTCGGCCTAAGGGTGAGTCTGTTTCTTGGTTTCATTAAATATCACTGTGAATTTGAAAGCAGTTTCTGCAGTGTGGTGTTATGTAGCGATTTCCTGGTTTAGGTGAAAAGAAAAAGCGAAAGCTTGTGAAGACAAAGGCGGGCACAGAATATAATACTGTGTGTTTTATGACTTGATGCAGAAACTCATCGTCTCATCAAAGCTCTGTATAGTACATTTTTAGAGGTCTTATAGCACACAGTCCAATGCATGCAGGTATTCCTTAGCTTACAGGTTCAAATCTGAGGTTGGCCAATGCTATCAACCCCATGCCTTAGTAAGTGGTTTAGCTTACAAATGTACAATATGTGAAAGAAAAAAGGTTACCGCCTTTTGAAAAAGGTTATGTTAGCTGCTCTCGATTGATGTATCTGAAGAAAATTGGTTGTAATATTATTAGTATCACTGCAGGGAAGATCTGGGCAGCCTTAGTCTCACGATGTTTAAAAGATGTCTTCTATTTTTTATAACTTCAAATTGCATCTGGGCAGATTAAAGTCACCTGACTCAACTGCGCTAACATGCTCTGCCATCCCACTGTTTCACTTCCTCTTAAGAAAAGAAAGTTAAGTTGTGAAGTTAGGAATGATGGCTCCCGCCTGGCTAACTCCGCTCTTGTCACAAGGCCCGGCTGACGACTGACAGATGGTCCAGCCGCGCGTGCGGACGGGAGTACCCGTCAATCCAGATGGCGCTGTCTTGCGATGAGCGATGTCACAGCGTGTCATAAGGATAGAAACCCCGGTGTCTCACCTGGCACGGCGCGAGTAGGCCTGCACGTAAGCCGTTTGTCGCCAGTCAGAAATAAAATAACGTTCTTCGAAGATACAAAAATCCCCCGCGCTCCGTACGCGACTCACGATGCGTCGTCTCCAGCGCGAGGCGGCAAACGACCCCGGGGGGGATGGCGATAGGCAACTGAAGGAGACTGATGTCGTCGTTCAGTGCTCTCCGCTTGTCAATTCTCCCCCATTGATTTTTTTTACACATGAAAGATTGACAGAATGTTTCTGTGAGTCACTTTGTGTTGTCTGTTTTCAAACTAAACTCACGGGACAGTCGCGGCGTGGCGTTGGGCGGTTTTCTGAGCGGAAGTGATCCTCGTGAATGTTCACAGGTGTTTTTGCATTGTGTTTGGGGGAACTGATGCTTTACCTGCGGCTATTCAGTCCCTTGCGGGATCCCGCTCTCAAGCAGGCTGGCGTACAGCCCAATACCAGCACACTGCCATTATGAAACCGTATCTCTCTATCGCTGCAGGAAGATTGTGGCCAGTCAGTAGAAATGTAGGATTTCTACTGGATAGAAATGGGCAGAACTTTCATATTGGCAATGACTCACTGATTTGAGCAAGTCACTGAGGTTTTTCTATTCAGAGCAGATTCGTTTGGCTCATAATCTTTTGTCCACACAAGCCGGTGATTGTGTAAAAAACCTGGTAGCTGCACCATTACAGGGTTTGTAGAGCCTAACGTTCTCATCAAAGCAACATACATATTATTTAATGAATTAATTAATTAATTAATTAATTAATTAATTAATTACGTTTATTTATTTATGACTGTAGGCATATTGTAATGTAATGGTCTCCTCTTACAACATGCCTACAAATGTAACAAGCGGCAATATGTAATACTAAGATATGTGTGATATATTCTGTCACTCTTTCATGTGTAAAAAAATCAAAGGGAGAGCACCGCACTCGACTACATCCGTCTCCTTCAGTAGCCTATCGCCATTCTGAAATAGTATTTTACATCATAAGAAACTGGTAGAAAAGGTGCTGCCCTCTTAATGCTTTAAATTGTATTTCTGCTCCCTACTCTGCCCCCGCCCCAATCGAATGTCAGAGTACCTCTTTGGCGGTATCTCTATGTCATTTGGATAATTGTTGCTGCCCACAACGTAAATAACCAGCACCTGATTGGTTAGATGCACTATGGTCCTTTGGTTTTGGCTCCATGATATTAAACCGGAACAATGTGGCGGCCTGTTCATAAACTGTCTTATTCCACCAAATTAGTCCACTAAAATATGTTTCTGAAAATATTTGTGGTAAGAAATAGGCCATGCAGTTGCTGAATCTTGATTCACATTTGATCTGCAAGGTCTAGTTTGACAGTTTCACCTGAATCATACAAAATAATTTATATATTGTACATTAATTTATGTAAATGACGGTGGACACACCCCACAAAGTATTTTTCAATATTGTGTCGTGGGAGACAGGCTGAGTCAGTGAGTGCACGTACTCTCTTTAAGAGAACTTTAGGTCAGTTTTAGCCCTTGCTCATTTACTGGGCAATATAACTGGATAATTACCTGGATTTAGTGACCCATACATTTCATTTTAATATCTTTTGTTGTTGTTTCATTTCTTAGCCTGTTAAGGAGGGTCACAGCGCCTGATTTCTCATTCTTCCTCCAACTGAGATGGGCGTCATGGCGATATGACAGCTAACATTCGCTGTTAATCCCATTCATATAGATTAGCATCAGAAAATGAAAATTCCCTCTGGCGGTTTTCTACCGAGATGATAAGCTTTGACTTTTGATTTGTTTCACCTTGAAGGTCGCACAATTGCAGAGCCATCCATTCACTTTGATTGTCATCCGTCTGCTCCTTCCCCTTTATAATCTCGCATCTCCCATCTGATATTTCTATACCCCACATTTTCCTACAGGAGGAGTGCAGACGAGCGTCATTTTGCTGAAGTGATTTTAAATGTATAGCAAACGGAAAATAAGATACTCAACTGAGTTAAAAGTAGTCACTGTGGTCATTGTGCGAGCATCCTGTCCTCTTATTCTATACCGTATCTATAGCATTTAGCTTTGTTTTCATTAGGGTATAAATGAGAGAACGTTTTCAAAGTACTCTTTTTATTTAATTGCTTTTGTTTTGTGCTTAGGTGAAAATGGGTTTTTGAGATCCTCTGAAGGTCATTTTAATACTGATTACATAAGATTTTGCGCAATGTTGAAATGTGTATTTAGCTCTGAAACTAATTTAAGCCGCACATTTCACTATCTCGTATACATAATACGATGCATAGATATGGTAGTGGAATGTGTATTTAGCTCTGTAACTAATCAGATACAGGTTTACCTTGATAAATCAATACAATAAAGATACTGTAAGATAAATGTAGAAGATTGAGGGACATGCCATGATGTGAGTATGCCGAGTGTCGCCCCGTTAGATTCCCAGCCGTAGTCGCTACTGGTCAGAGCTTAATGTCCGATCCTGGGGCAGTTTGTTGCACTGAGGATCAGTAACCTAGCTAGATACACCACCCAGAAGCCACAATTCGCACCTTATGTATGTGTCATACAGACAAGACTATTTTGGGAGATAATGTTTTCATCTTTATTGTATTTTATTGTATTTATTTCACTTGTGCTTTGCAGTCACACATTAAAATATCCAACACTGAAACAGATTTGGGAATCTGCTTACTGCTGATATGCATTGTAAGCAGTATCGGCTGCTAGCACATTGCCAAATCTGTTTGAATGTTGGATTACCGTGTATTTCACGATGATGATCATTGCCTCAGTTCTTTTTTTTAGCCTCTGTGACAGCATTGTGAAACTATGGTGGCCTGAACAGACCCCATTCAAGAAATATTTGTATCGCTGTTTGCAGAGTTTGTCAAGATCACGCGGAAGTGGGAAACATTCTACTAATGTATTCCTTAGCGTGTGTACGGATTAGAAAATGGACATAAGGATATTGTGAGAAGATCACTTCACCATCCTTTCCGTGCGAGCAGCGTAGGCGTAACATAGAAAACACATTACAGTAACATTGGCTCCCCATGAGTAAGAGGTCCTGGCAGGCAGCACTGTGAACGTTATTGCTTTTACACACATGCCTGGTCTGGGAACGGTGGCTGTTTCACTACATTACCACAAAAAAGCTGTTTACAGAGATTGTCGATGCAATCATAGATGTGGGGGGGAGAAAGAAAATAAATAAATTATTTCAATATGTTTGTCATGAGAGTACATGCAGCAGAATGTTTGCTTGTGCTGAGACGGGTGGTGCATTGGACTTAACAGCTAGAAGGTTTCAGGTTCGGATCGCTGGAAGGACATTTCCCATATACCCTCAAGTAAATATTACTTCACCTTGATTACTTCTACAAAATATAATGGTGTGTATATGATACCCTGATACACACTGCAAAACACATACTTTGTCTTTCAAAATCTGCTTGCTTTTGGAATTGCATTGTTTGGGTCCTTGGGGCCTAATTCTTGGGGCAGGGTGACTTTTACCTAACGTGGTTTTCCAACATGACAAAATAAATAAAACACCCTCCGCCATCATTTGTTGGCATTTTCACATCGCCGATTTTGAATGATGTCGCTTGAAAATGAATTTAATGGCATTAAAACCGCCTCATTTTCCACAAGAAGATTTTTCTTTCCCGTGAGAAATGAGAAGAGTAATAGCACAGAAAGCAAGGGATGTCACCATTTAATTGGAAAGAGCGCAAATGACAGATTCTATATTCATAACTCTCATTATAAAACTAGATCAATCAAGCGGGGGCTGTGTGGTCCACCCTTTTTGGACAGTGATCAGCCGTCGCCTGCATGTCTTTCAAACGGCATCGCCTGCAATAAATGCTACTCATTCATTACACTGACAGAGCAATCACTCCCGACTGAAATATCTGAAAAACACTGGAGGAAAAACGGCAAAAACAGGACCCCGCCTCAGCTAATAAAATACTTGGGTCATTAGCGCGTAGCGGCTGGCAGCTGAAGCTTTATGGCTGTGAGAGGTGGGATTTGGATTATTATTTACTAGCTTAGCGGACGCCCTTGTCCGGAATGACTTATGCAGCCAAGCTTCCATTTTTACTTATTATCAATTTATACAGCTGAATACTTACTGAGCCAATCGTTCAGCTTGTTCAGCTTGTGCACCTTGTTCAAGGGCACGACTACGACGCGTGAACCTGCGACCTTTTGGCCACAAGCCTAATGTGAAAATAACCTCACTTAGCGGGATGTCAAATCTAGGCCTTCATTGCTGCTGTACTCTGACACGGTACTCTTCCGTCATCACAATAAGAGGCCGTCTCTTTATAGTTCCCTGATGTGTATGCTGTGCGGGAGAAATGAGTCAGCCAAATAGCGAATAATAAAGACCCAAAAAAGAACCCACGCTGCCCCCTTCTCTCATGGCTCCTCTTACCAGGATGCTGTGTCATAGCTGAAGGTGAGTAAAACTATTACACGCCTGGGTTAGCCTACTAACAGAATTATTCCCACCCGATGTTTTCGGGGGCAAAGAGCATCAAAGAGTTAATTAGTTCATTTGTTCATCTCTGGGCGTGTAGCTTTGTGGATAAGGAACTTTATAGCGCTGGATCTGAGGACATTTCGCTTGACTGACGGGCTGAGACATAGAGAAACATATGGCAATCCATACTGAACTGCAGAACTTGCCTTTCCTCATGAGACCCGCAGTCAAAGGCTCCTTGTTTTTTGAACCAGAGAATTTCTGTCTGAAGATCCCACTTTGTTGTTGAATGAGTAGGGGTGATAAAAACATTGGGACATTCAACAAGAAAAATGCTTCTCAAGGCTTACTGGACAACAAAAACAGAGCCAGAAACACACATTTTTATTTGTATTTATTATTATTATTATTATTTTTTACATGTTATTCTCATACTTTTCCCCATAATTAGCATTAATTTAAAGCCTCAGCAATATTTTGGTGTAAGATATTTTGAGGGAAAAATATGTGATTCCCACTGAAGCTGTACCTGCTAAAGATAGCTAATAGTTCATATAACACTTTTGTAACAATGTGTTACATCTTTGAGAAATGTTTTCTTTCCCTGTCAAGCCAAAATAGATCAGTTCCTCCAGTTTCTGAATAGATGCGGAATACAAAAGGGGCTCAAACATAAACAGTAATGGTTAGTAGATTCTAAATAAGCAGCTACTGAGACTATAACAAGGTATGCCTTTTTGCCTTTAATATGTGAAAATAATATATTTTTTGTAGTCTCTTCTTCACAGAAGGTACTGCGTAGGTCAAGAAGCCATGAAACCCAGATGGACTTTGAGAGCTCTCAGGACACACTCGACACACTCGCCTTAATCTGGGAGCAGCACTTGCTACAGCAGTGATAGCTACACCGGGGGCAGGCCAGTTTAGACAGGTCAGATTCTCAGAAGAAGTTTCTGGAAGTGTGACATATTTGGCATGACTCTTTTTGCCATTCAACCCTTTTTTTCCGTTTTATGGTTTATGTTCAACCGTCATTCACCAGGCTATTTTGATTTGTTTGAAAATGCTGGATATTGTCCTGAAAAATTGATGGGTTTCTTCCTGTGAACTACGCTGCTTTCGACAGACAACTATAAGCCTAGCACATAAGGCGAGAAGTTAACTAAGACCATTACGTAATGCTCAACAAGTGGTCTTTTTTTATTTGTATGCTGTGGAGTGCAAAGACAACAATAGCAACTGCAAAGTCAGTTTCAATATATGGTGATATATTTTTCTTTGTTAGTTAACCTTTCCCCCACTGCTAATACTTACATGAATAAAGATTCCATAAATCCTTTGTCAATTCATTTGTTGGTGGTTTTTGTTAACATAAACACATATTGTTTATTCTTTAACATATGAATTATTCATTCATGCTCACTAATGCATTAGTTCATATTCTCATATGTTTAGTTCAAATGGCTAACCGCTATACAGGGTGACATAAAACATACTTACGTAGGATGCTAGGCTAACTGTGCCATAACACTGTTGCAGTGGCAGTAACTATGGGTCGTATTAAAAGTGAGCCACGCAGCTAGTAGCACTTAGTAATGAAAATGTCCTGTTAATGCTCTCACCTACTCTTGGCTCACAAGATGGCATGGACCTTCAGTCCTCCCAGGCTTGGTCATCCACTGGACTCTTAGATTATGTCCCTGACTCTGTGCCACTTATGCTTTTGTTGATTTGGATTGTTACATGACATCAAGTGACATCATTTGTTATGTCACACTTAGTCTAGTCTCCTACATAGGCATGTTTTATGTCACCTTTTATGACGTTTAGCCATTAGCCAGGTGACATTGTTGGTTATGCCATAGTTGGCATGACATGTTGCATAAGAAGGTGTTATGTCACCCTTTATGAAGCATGACATTTGCTTATGTATGATTTATGAAGCCATTATGTCACGTCTATGAAGGCATTATATATGCTATATAAAGCCTTTATGAGAAACACTTTGTTTAAAGTGTGACCGTTAATGCTAATGGGAAGCGTCAACTGTACAAAATGTGAAGGTTCTAGCAGTTTATTTTGGTACAATAAGCCATGTTAAGGAGTTTTCTGTTCAGTATTTTAAAACGTACCAGAATATTGAGCAGAATGATACAAAATAGGCAAAGGCTGTGCCACAGTCAAATATAAACAAAACATTTCAGACACAGTTACACTAATTGCATTTTCATTAGAAAATATTTAAATCAATTTAGTGCCAGCATTAGTATTCAGCTGAGAAACGAATACAAAAGAAAACACATGAAATACAATATTTTAATCAGTTTTATTTTATATAAATTTTGGGAGATGAAAGGACCTGTATTTATTAACAGAATCTGATTCTCATTTACGTCCAACAGCTTAAATATCTTCATTTGCTTCATTATCTGCACAGCCTTTCAAGGGCTAACAAAACATAATACCAACGGTCCTATTCCGTATTTCAGTCAGCCACAATGGAACAAACTATCATGTTTGTGGCATTTGAGCTCCCATGCTTACATTCACACCTAGATTGTTATATAAATATAAACTAAATAATTCACCCTATCATTACTTAAATATTGTGGCTTGAAGTTATGTTTAAAGTTCCAGGAACAATTAAATATATATTAGGCAGTAAACGAAAAGTTGGATGTAGAGTAAAGTCTATAGCACAATACTATTATTATAATTACATGCAGTAGAAGCTCAAGAATGAATGTGTCTTTATTTATTAATTTATTCATTCATTTTAATTGCCTGAAAGGGATGTGCTTTTTATTCAAATTTGCTTATTAGTTAGTGAGGCCAATCCTTATTGGTTAGCCTTTAAAACAATATCATTCAACCATTAAAATTGGTCTTCACGCAAAGTCAATTAAGAGAATTTCAATACAACACGACATCACGGTGCAGTTGTGATCTATCTGTACATATAGGCTTATGTTTAGCTTTGCTTTATACAATACAATATTCTAAAACAACTATGCATAATCTTAACATACATAATGTGTAGTCCCTATTTAATTAGCGCACATACACACACACATTCAAATAATAATAAATACAAAAGAAACATTTTAAATCCTGTGAACTCTGAAGTTTGTGAGTAGAGAAGAAATGTTACTTGAAAAGTTAGTATTTATATGGTGCTGGAAACAATGCCTATGACTTCTAGCTGTATGTGTCCTGCCAAGAAGGAGCTTCCCTATTGAGACTGCCAAAATATCCTGCTAAAGCCAAAAATCTTTCCGTACGTTTCAGATGATGACCCAAGTCTACTCATTTTTTAAAATATGCACTTTCATATTATTTTTAAAGCCAAAAAAGCATTGAAATTAAAAAGCTGTGAGACCGCTGTGAAGCATGTCTTATCGTTTTATGTGAGACGAAAGAATATCATTATGTAGTTTCATAGAATAAAGAAAAGACGGATGTTTGTCAGAGAAGCAGATGTGTTTAGTTGGGGGATATGCTCTGTGAGTTAATGCTCCACTAATGATTAGTGAGACTCCCAGCATTTAAATACACATGCTCCTCTATTCCATGTGTAGTGATGAAGTATGCTATATATACTGTATACTGTGTATAGATACTCATTGCCTGGTGATGTTCATGGGTTACAAACTTCAGGCAGTCATGGAATGCAACGGATTTACAACCAAGTACTAAATATGACTATATCAGATCATGTTAATTTTGTCCAATTACTTCTGTTCTTCTAAAATTGGGGGACTATGTATAAAAAGGGCTGTAATTCCTACACGGGTTACCTGACATGGATGTAAGTACCCTCAAATTAAAGCTGACAGGCTGCACTTTAATCTCATATTCATAGGTTTTATATCAAATCCAATGTGCCGAAGTACAGTCAAAACAACAAAAAATATGTATATCTATAAATATAAATACAGTCACACCCCTCTCCTCTCTGTCCATGGCTTTTAAGATGCCTGAAAATCTGCAACGACAGGATCACAAGCTCTCCTCTCCGACGACTTCTCTAGTTTTACACCAATTTTTTTCAATTCCATATAAGGCAAAGCTCCATATCAATCCCATGCATGCTGTTTTTTTTTTTTTAAAATCCGGTTTTAGCTTCTCAAACTTTCTCCTTCACCCCAATCTGCCCTCTCTGCGGATTACTTTGCAGACCACTTCAAATGTGACAATAAGATTAGTCTGACCGTAACATTATCAATATTTGGTTTTACTGCTGGATTTACTGTGCAATGCACTGCAGAATTAATGGTAGTGATTCTAACCTTTTTTTTATAGATACAATAAACCACAACTTACACAGACTTACACATGGGGAAGGAATGCTGAACAGAGAATATTTCTTTTTTTCAAGAGTTTGTTCATCTTATAATTATTTTTATAAAACGATGAGACGTCTCCTCCATAAAACTTCAAAGAACCAATTTGGGTTGCGGGCGGGGTGTGTACGGGAGCATTTCACAGTCTCACTAAATGTGTATCGGGAATTCTTGGGTGATATGCCGTGAGGAGCACTCTCTGTACTATTCTAAATGATTCCCTGGGCGAGGATAATTTTTTTCAGGACTGGCTGTTGGTCTGTCCCCCTCCAGCGGGCCTCACCTCCAGACCACCATTTTAATGGCATCAATTCGCTGACCTTGTAAACCAAGACCCTGCTCTCGTTCCCCAATAATCTCTGTGCACATGAACCTGTCGCCCCATTCTCGGGGGACGGTCCGTCATGTCTGGCACAGGGTCAACTCCATCCATCTCTCTTCACGGCTTTCCCAGGAGAGGCTAATTATAATGCTCGGCAAACTCTGTGAAATCTGCACGGCTAAGAGGCCTCACGGAGCTGTCCTGCCCACAGGAGTGCAGCCCGGACACTCTGAGCTCCCCCATCGCCAATTTTAGGTCAGACAAGAAATGCACCCATTCTCAAAGAAGCAGGAGAAACGGAGGGAGGGAAATAGCACGGTGTCTGAGTGTTTGTTGATGAATGCACCTGGGTAACTTTGGCCTCGCAAAAAGGCTTTTTTTTTTAAACTTACGTTCACGGTTTATAAAACTGAGCAGCACTCTAAGCCGTACTCAAGTGGCAAGCTGCATTTCAGAGAAAGGTAACAGATTTTGTTTGTCTGCTTGTAGGTTACATGTGTTTTTTGTAGCGTCTCTAATCTACTGTTGCTTTCTTGGCCAGGCCTCTCTTGAAAAATAGATTTTTAATCTCAATGAGACCAACTTGGTGAAATAAAGGTTAAATAACAAGTAAAATAAAATTTACCGATCCATATTTTGCCATTCATTTCAACTTCATCGCAGCAATTTAGTCATCGACACCTCCAGGGCTAGCCAATTGAACGATTTAGTGAATGAAAGCCTGCGGAGGACTGTTCATCAATAAATTAAGGGTGAAGGGATGGATAATGTCCATTAATTAAACAAGGAACCTGGTTGAATGACACACAATCCCAATAGTAAATAGTGGCTTGACAGGTTTTTATGTTGCTTTTATGGGTCCTTGAGCTGATCTGCCTGATGCAAGGTGGATCATGAGACCTCAGGAGAGGTGGAGGTCACACTCCGCAAACAAGCACAATGTTTAATCAGATAGAGCAATGCGTGAATGCCAATGTAGACGACACGGTTCAACAGTCAGAGGGACCAAAGGAGGATTCCCTGGATGTTTGGCAGCCTCTGTTCATCCATGGGCGCGGAGCAAAGAGCACGCTACGACTGGGCTTCGTCCTTCAGGGTCGCCGTATCCTCGGTGTCCTATAACGGTGATCGATGCCCCTTTTTGGTTGGACGATGAACGGGGGGGCTTTTCTTCTGTCCACAGAGCAAAAGGGCAAAAGAAACAAACCGAAATAAATGGAAAAGGAAATGAAAAATGAATGTGTCGTAAAAAAAAAAACTTTGAGGAAAATGCAGTTGGCAGACCGGCCTTGTTATGTGAACAGCATTGTAACTGAACAACGTTAAAAAAGATTTTTTTTTTTAAAAAGACTGCCTGCCCTTTCTCGCACTACCAGTTGTTTTCCGATGATACATTACATTGTTAGCTAATATGGCCAGATTTCATCCAAAATGCAATCTCCTACTTTTAGATGTCACCCATTAGGGTTTGGGAAAAGTTATTTGTACAAATCAATGTCTATCTCCCCAAAGCCCATTATGCTATGGTATGCCAATAAAAATGGTAAAAACTAAAAAACTAACAGCAAGCATTTCCATTGTAAATACTATGCAAGTAGATATCATTTGTAAGCACTGAGGTACAACCTGTATGACAGGCTATACAGATATACCACAGATATTGTATAATGTTTACTATGCTTTTGTAAAGCCAAATGAAATCTCAGAAAAAATAAGCGATGATCCAATCAGGTGATTGTTTACTCAACCGAGGTTATGTAATATGTGGTTTGAAAAAAACGCAGAGAATATATTTGATTTGCTATAGATCAAGCCCCCTTTTCTCATTGTATATGTTTTAACCCTTGTGTGGTGTTCATGTTTTTGTTATTCACCCAGTGTTCGCAGGTCTGGTGGACCCACTACATTATTTGGTTTTTAAAACAATAAAGCCATAACAATTTATGTAAAATGGTAAATGGTAAATGGACTGCACTTATATAGCGCCTTTATCCAAAGCGCTTTACAATGGCCTCTCACTCACCCATTCACACACCAATGGCAGCAGCTGCCATGCAAGGTGCTAGCCTGCTCATTGGGAGCAATTTGGGGTTCAGTGTCTTGCCCAAGGACACTTCGACATGTGGACAGGAGGAGCCGGGAATCAAACCGCCAACCCTGCGATCAGCGGACGACCCGCTCTACCTCCTGAGCCACAGCCGCCCGAAAACTACTTAACAGATGTTGACTTTATCTCAATTACAAGCAATATAGAGTGCATATATTTAATATTGACCATTTACCTCTGCTTGATCACATTTATCAAAAATAAAAGTTCTATTCATTTTTTGTGATAAGATGTGATTTTTGTAAAAAAAAACACAAAAAAAACATAATCAAGACATGGGAGGAATAAATCTTGTTTATCTTGAATAGATATAAATGAAACAAGGTTTTCCTCACGATTGATGTTTATTGCTTTGAACTGAACAAATTGTAATGACACATTTTGAACACAAATTCATGCCGGTCTACACACCACATGAGGGTGAGCAGAGATTATTTTGGCCATACTGATCGATTCTTGTAAGTAGCCACACATGCAAAACTATTTATTTGTTGTGTCCCTCCCCCAATTTTCAGCTGTGGTAGAATGCGAGAAAATATTGAATGTTTCGATCAGGGCTGCCCAACCTTGTTCCTGGAGATCTACCGTCCTGTAGGTTTTCACTCCAACCCTAACAAAGCACAACTCATTCAACAGCTAGAGATCTGATTAAGCTGCTAATTAGTAGAATCAGGTGTGCCAAATTAGGGTTGAAATGAAAACCTAAAGGATGTTAGATCTCCAGGAACAGGGTTGGACAGCCATGGTTTAGATTGTTTTGAAATAACATTGTGCAGGTTCCAGCAAGGCATTGTGTCGTATCACACACTACGGTGGGTGAAGAGTGCAGGAAAATGAGGGAGCAGACAGGTTCTCAGTGCTATGTTGAAACCTTGTGTGTGTGTTGGGGTGTATTGGTGGAGGTTGGGTGGGTGTGGGGGGTGGTGATGGGACTAGGTTTGGGACATTTGTCCCAATAATGCCTATAAAATGGTGGAGAGGATCGTGTTCAATCTATGCAACATGCTGCAAATCTAAAGGAGCAACCAACCCCACACACACACACACACACACACACACACACACACACACACACACAGCAGGGCCAGGTAGTAGGAACCCTTACGAAAAAATACTTTAGGATTCCTATCATACTCTTTAGTGAATCCTATAGTCACATATAGTATGTTATATACCCTATAGTTCGCCTAATGTATTTTTAAAAAAGTATTCCTATAAGATCCTATAATAGTCTGAAGTAGCCTTGTTTGTCCTATAGGGATTGCTATGGGAAATCTTATAGGAATTTGTAGAAATTGTCCCAAAATATCATAAGATTCCTCATAAGAGTACTTTTTCGTAAGCAAACCTTTTTGTTTCATTTTTACTATGTTTACTTGCTTTCACCTACAATTTCTAGAATTGTATTACCATTGGGTCCAGTGGACCCGAACACCACATATGTAATATAAATGTGTAGGGGGGGTGCACAATGTGCACTCAAAGAAAATGTGTTCTTTTACATGTTCATCACAGAAAATGAGCCAAGGCCAATGAGTCTCAGGTTGAAAAAATAATGAATTGTATCACTTTTAGTAAACACTGAAAATGGGTCCCACAGACCCGAACACCACACAAGGGTTAAAATCCATACTGTAAGGGTTTGGTTTGAAACGATGAATCAAACGCGACAAAACAAAACACGATTTACTCACGGATGTGAGGACCACTAAAGGAGTCTAGGAAGACTGATAATAGTAGAAATGAAAAAGAAGGGATAAAAAACTCCCTGGCCGTAGCCAAATAATAAACAACCCACTAAAACAGGTGTGGCTCGTAGACACGAGTAGAAAGGTGCAATATCACTCCCAAACAGAAATACACGAGCATAAGCTCAAAAAGGGAGAAAACAAAGAATCACCTTCGGAACGTTGACTATAACGCCCGATAAGAGGTGAAAAAATGTATTAAATAAAAATAAACCTCTCACTCTCAATATAGCAGAGAGTAGAAGATAAGTACTGTAAAGAAACAAAAATAGTGAAAGGAACTATTCCCTAAAAAGCTTCAAGGACAGCTAAAGCCAATCTAGTAGTGAAAATCTAGAGCAGCTATAACCTAACCATCTCTGACTTCGTGAAGGCACGAAATGACAAATACGCGCCAGAAAGCGGAAGTGAGGTGTCATGGATCTTACCTTTCTTCCCTTATCGCCGCGTCGCTTTATTCGTTTTTATCGTTTACCGGTAATCTATCGGATTTTCCTGTGTTCCGCCACGGGTTTTGCTTTCGCCTCGTCATTAGTGAGTTCACCTGGCATTTATTTCCGCTCACTATTTATACCCCGCTTCCGGCCTCTCTCGTTGCTTCCATGTTATTTCACATGACATTTGAGCCGGTAAAAAAGGGTATAGGAAGTTGTATTGCTATCGACCGCTTTGATTAGCAACGCGGGACTTGTTAGCAGTACAACCTTAGAAAGAAAGCAATTCTTGTTTATACGCTCTTATTTCAGAGCAGAGGTTTTCGTTTTCTTTTGTTTCTCTACTCAACCTACGAGTGTCTCACCCAAAGTTTTTTGGGGTCTTTTCAGTTCTCTGTTTTTGTTGTTTCACTCCACAAACGGGAGTTAGATAAGCGTTATTGCTTATTTCTTTGTTTTGCTCGATTATCGAGCTCCTCGTTTTTATTGCGAGGTTTGTGTTCTTTTATTTTTGTTTCTCCACTACGGATCATTGTCCGTTTCTAGTGGTGTTCTTAGGAACACTTTAAGATTGCCCAGCTATTGCATTTGGATCTCCAACATTCCCATCTCTGTCTCTGACAGAGATCCCTTACAGAACATGGAAGCCACAGGGGAGTTTCCAGCGATAGTTGCCAATCTTAAAGTGGTCATTGCCACTCAGGAGGCAGCCCTGGCGGACCAGAGAGAGTATTCGTGCCTTGCAACACTCACAGCAAGCCTTACATGAGCAGCTGCAGCTACAAGCTGTAGCGCTACGAGATCTGGTTGAAAATATCCGAACTCTCTCTCTCAGGTCCGATCTTCCTCCAGTTGCACAAGCACCTACACAGTCCACCCCCCCAACATTTACACCTGACGTTAGGGAGCCGAAACTCCAACTCCCCTTGCGGTATAATGGAGTTTCTGGGAAGTGTCAGGGGTTTTTAACACAATGTTGAATTTTTTTTAAAGTACAGCCCTCGCGGTTTCATGCACAAGAGTCCAGAGTAGCCTTCATTCTCTCTCTCTTAACCGGTAATGCTCTCGCATGGGCCGACCCACTTATCAGGGCTAATTCACCCATCGTTAGTAATACAGAGCGGCTTATGGCGGAAATGGTGTCAGTGTTCGATCAAGACGTTTCTGGCAAGGAGGCTGCCATGCGTTTAACCCGTCTTCGTCAGGGCACTGACACCGTGGCTGCATTCGCTATTACTTTCCGTGCTCTTGCGGGGGTGAGAGGGTGGTCCGATGAGCCTCTATGTGCACTGTTCCTAAACGCCTTATCGGAAACCATAAAGGATGCCATTGCGGGTATCGAACCACCCGCTACATTCGGGGCTCTGGTATCTACGGCCATTCGGTTGGATAACCGGTTTAGAGAGAGAGAAGGAGAGGGCTTATAAGGGTTTTAAACAGCACCCACCTCGTTACTCTTCCTCTCACACGCCAGCACCGGCTCACAGTCCTTTTGTAGCTCCCATTAACCCTTTGACACGTACGGTCACACCGGTTGTACAGCGCTAGAGTGGTCCCTGAAGTACGGGGGTCACGGTGTGTGATTAGACACAAGATTAGAACGATCTATAACGAAAATGACGCAAATAGGCCCTTGGGCTGCAACAAAAAAAGGCCCCTGGCTAACTAACCCTACACAACACACAGTCACAAAAAAAAATGTAAAAAATAAACATTACAACATACACATACATTTTTTTTTATTTTACGTTCACACTTCTTTCAAGTAACTATAATAAGCAAATAACCCCCCCCTATAACGTTATATTTTTGATTTTAGCTAGCTAAACGTACTAACATTCTGCTCAAAGCTGCTCAACTAAATAACTGACAGAAAAATATTATATATAATACAATTGTGACACATAATATATATACAGCGATTTACATTACATTACATCACTAAATCAACATCCAAACAAAATAATAATTGAATATATAAAAAAAAAAAAAAAAAAAAAAAAAAAAGAAAAAAAAGTAGTTTTGTTTGCGCGGCTGCCTGCCATTGCAAACAGATGATGATGAAGATGAAAAGATTGTAACAGATGTACCAACCTAAAACCATATCAACTCAACACCAAGTTAACCTAGTAGTTAAGTTCTTTATCAATATCATCTTTGGTTTGATGACGATGACCAGAGATGCTGCGCCCCCGTATATAGTAGTTTATTATTTTGTATAGAATATATAGCAGAATAGCAGCAGCCGGTGGCACACAGTGGCACCAATGCACCAACCAAAAAAAAAAAAAAAAAAAGAAAAAAATAATATAATAGATAGCATATGGTAACATACGTACGTACAAACTAAAAAACCTTAAAAATGTAATTTAATGTGATCTGCAATGGTTGCTGCTTGAATCAACACATTTGTAACACAACAACTAACAAAAAACAAAAAAAAAAAAAAAAAAAAAAAAAACAAAAAACAATTATTTTTAAACAATTTTTTTTTTTTATTTTTTTTGATGCAAAAGAAAAAAATGTTGCAGTTAGATTGATGATGTCCCTTGTCGCCTCTTGTTGATCTGTCTCACATAGTGTTGTTATATTATATATATATATATATATATATATTATATATATATATATATATATATATATATATATATATATTATATATGTAATATATATATATTGTATAACTCTCGAAGTGCATATATTATATAGCTGTGTAAAACAATTAGAGAATAGCTGAAAAAAACACAAAAAAAAAAAAAAAAAAAAAAAAAAAAAAAAAAAAAAAAAAAAAAAAAAAACAAAAAAAAAAAAAAAAAAAGTTAAACAGGAGGAGTCCATGCAGGTCGATAGTTCCTCCATGCGCGAAACTGGGGATGCTAAGTCTCGTGAATGGTGGTGTAGGTATTGTAAAAGGAGGGGCCATTTAAGGGACCACTGTCCCAAACTTTTGGGAAAAGGAGTAGTCCCGCTAGTGGAACCGAGTCGCCTAGCGGGACTTGATTTAAATTACCCTCGGACCTTCCTGTCGGTGTATTTGCGCTGGAACGACCGCCAGATTTCCTGCAATGCGTTCATTGATTCTGGGGCAGTTGAGTGCCTCGTCGATTCCAACTGGGTTAAATCCCACAAGATCCCCACCCACCCTCTTTCTCTACCTCGCCTGGTTACGGCTTTAGATGGCCGGCCCTTAGGCACTGGCACTATCTCCCGGGTTACCGCCGCTATACGCATGCGCGTTCTGTTTCGTAAGCATACGGAGGAGATTCCGTTTTTTTTAGTGGAGTCCCCAGCTTATCCGCTGGTTTTGGGTCATTCCTGGCTCACTCGCCATAACCCACACATTAATTGGGGGGGGGGGGGCAGGTTCTGTTATTCAGAAATGGGGTCCCAAATGCAAACGCCACTGTTATGTCACCAGTCATTTTTTGTTGAGAGAAGGGGGTGAGGATTATGCACAGTCTGACTCAGAGAGTGAGGAGAATTACGTTATTAACCAGCAGTCCTCTCATGTTCCCTCCGAGAATGGAGAGGAGAGTTTAGACTGGGATTACTCTGCTGAACGACCTCCTGCGTGGCAGGAGTTGACGTCCGAGTCAGATATTGATTGGGATATTCACTTTGTCTCGGACACTGAGGGTGTTGAAGTGGGAGGGGCACTCGAATTCCAGCTGCCCGCTAATGTCCCTAAACAGTACGCCGATCTGGCGGAGACATTTAGCAAACAACGTTCCACTTCACTACCACCTCACAGACCATATGACTGCGCTATAGAACTATACCCAGGCACTACCCCCTCTAGAGGGTCTCTTTATTCGTTATCCATCCCTGAGAGCGCAGCCATGCATAAATATATTGAGGAGGCTTTGGTTAATGGGTTTATTAGACCTTCCACCTCGCCTGCAGGGGCGGGGTTTTTTTTTGTTAAAAAGAAAGACGGAGGTCTCAGACCCTGTATTGATTACAGGTCCTTAAATGACATAACGGTGAAGAACAGGTACCCCCTTCCTCTTATGAACTCCGCTTTCGAGCGCCTTCAGGGGGCGTCTGTTTTCACTAAGCTGGACCTACGTAACGCCTATAACCTCGTTCGCATTCGCGAAGGCGACGAATGGAAGACCGCTTTTAACACGCACAGCGGCCACTACGAATATCGCGTAATACCGTTCGGGCTCACTAGCGCCCCCTCTGTGTTTCAGGCGTTGATTAACGATGTGCTGAGGGAGATGCTGGAGAGATTCATCTTATGAGGGGCTTAAATACCTAGCAGGTAATAGGACAGGTGAAACGAATAATAAGCGGGGAGAAGCAATACCCCAAAACCGGAACATGGAAAAAAATCTGATAGACTGCTAACCGGAGAAGGAGGACGAGAACCGTTGCGAAAAAGGAAAGAAATTGTCAAGGACCATGACACCGTACACCTGAGAGTTTTAAAGATGGAAGAATGTCACACAAAGGAAATTATTACAAAATAGCAGGGGCTGAATGGCAGAAACAATGAAGCAGCACTCAAAACCTTTTACCTTTGTAAAACTACGTTTCGGTTTTCAGCCTCGTGACATTTATTCGTTTCTGAATACTGAAAGGCACAAGCCATTAAGCCGGCACAAGCTGTGGAGAGGCAATGATTTGATAACTTTCGCCGCTTAGTATAACACACCATCTTCAGTCAAAAGTGGCTCCATAACGGAGCGGAATATAAATCCCTGAAGGTCAGCGGCTTCATTGCTAGGTCTCACAAAATTGATGTGAAATAGAACAAGGTGTATGCATGTACACAATGTGCCTGCGTCGGCATACAACTAATGCAATGCAGGCACAGATATAGCAAGCTAAATCTAAAATGGGCTTTTTGTTTGTTTTTAGGTCAGATCAAACTAGACATATAGAGGACATTTGACAATGGGGTCGGCTGTGGCTTTGTCAAGATATCCTGCAAAGTTATAATAATGGCTTAGGTATAGAACTATACAGTATATTCATCAACACAAATCCGAGCTTTTTAATTAAAGCCAATAATTCGTTGAGATCTGAGCTCTGGGAATTTTGTATTTTTTTGAATAAACGAACAGTGTGCGCCTGCTGGTTCCTCGCCTAATTCATAAACAACAGAAGTTTGGCAGACTCTGCTTGCTGCGTTAACTTTTCTTTCGAGACAGCGCTGTAATATTCCTCAGTAGGCGGAGAGGCGCGCAGTCAAAGTCCTCAGCTCAATTTGAGGTCGAGAGTGCGAGGTACGCTGGAAGACCGGGGGAGGCTGCGGCTCGGTTGTTTTTATACCGGCTTCTTTAAACGTAAGTCCTCAGAAAGTGACTCATCCTTTTAAAGGTGTGACGCCTCCGGATTCAGCTCCCCAATCTGTGAGCCATGGAGCTAATTAAGTGCCACTTTCTTCGCAGGGTAGTTGTGTATCAGTTATGGCGCATGTGTATATTGTATGCAACATGACTGATCCGCATGACAATGGTGAGGGTAATGAATACAATTAACCAAAATGCATCAAAGGATAATAATAATAATCATAATAATAATAATAATTTTATAATATTATTATTTATATAATAATAATAAGATTGTATGTGTTTAGTTGGGGGATATGCTCTTTTAATATAATAATAAGTCCATTTTAACTAAGATCGTCAAGGCAAAATTGTACACATAGCGCAAATACTATGTAACATCTCATAAATTTTTTACAAAATAATGCATATAGTGAATCCTGTGCCCCATGAAGCAGTCGCCCAGCTATACTCTGGGGGTTTTGCCCTTGAGCAGTTCTCATGAATAGGGGTCCAAATGACTGGGGCTTAGTGCACATGCTGACCCAAGCTGGTTAATGAAAACCAGAAGAGAAAAAAACTGTGCCGCCATCAAAGGCCATAAAACCAAATTCCCTTTGACAAAGTCAAATCAACACCAACAACACATTCCTTTCAGTAGAGTTAAAGGGGTGTGCATAAATGATGTCCCAATCAATTTTCCCGCTATTATGAAAGGTCATGAGCGTTAATCAAACACGGCTCCGCATTCCCAATCATTTGTGAGGCTTCTGCTATGACAACACTGCAACAAAAAAAAAGAGAGATGGATATGACTACTGATGTGTTTGTCAGGTTTAAACATAAGCTACGCTAATGTAATGCCATTTAATGGTTCCTCTTGACATCCTTGTGATGCTTTAAGATTTAAAGCCATAAAAACACATTTGCTCCTTATATTACTCACCTTAGTATTCCCTTTGCAAGCAAGCCCTATCATTCTCTCTCTTTAAGTGCATCTGGTGGGTAAAATGTATGTTTATATAAATGTGGACTGCTGACAATACTGCAATTGGGAAAGTGTAAAACAGACATGCAGCTGGTATGTGACTAAACAACATTAACTGTCTTCCATAGTGGCTCCTTTGTTTTCTTATATTTTTAATAGCATTTTTAGTATCTTGTGAACTTTTTCATATGAAAAACACACGATAGATAGATACATGATAGATTGATGAAAGCTAGATAGATGATAACCAGACAGATAAATGATTAGATATCTCAAATGAGTACATGTGTCTCTAAAACTGTGGTCAATGAGTCATTAGGTCCATTAAAATGGACTTGTTTCAGTCTGACCTTCAGTGTTGATGACTCACACGCCATGTGACACCCCTGGGAGGGAAATGCGGCAACTCCAAAAAACTGAACGCATCACGCCTGATCTCAGATGACTACACTGGCTTCCAGTATGCTATAGGTGTCACGGTTTTCGCTGGTGGCCGCCTCTTCTTCGCTTCCCGCCGCTCCCTCTGACTCCAGGGCGGCGGCTGGTCCGGGTTTTCTTCGCTAATTGACTTTCAGTTGGCACACCTGTTCAGGTGATTTCGCCTTCCGCTTCCGGTGCTTGGTTGTTTTTGCTCATTTAGCACTAAGCTGGTACGGAATAGGAAGGCACTTTAAGAAGACCTCTTTCCTCCATTGCTTTGAACTACGAGGGACTTGCCTTCTTGTGCTTTAGAGTTATTTAGCATTATTGATCTCTTAGTATTTTCTGTCCCTCGCTCCTGTTTACCTTCCTCATCTCTCGGAGACAGTTTTCTTTTCTGTTTCTCTCTACCTCGCTTTATTTCTTGGTGTTCGCTCTATTTAAGAGTGAGAGGTATTTTTTTCCTTTTATCTTTATTCTCGAGCCGACAAGATCTGTTCGCCTGATTATTTTCGGGTTGCTATTATTTCTCCCTTTTTCTGTCTCCTCAGTATTTCTCTCCAGTTAGAGAGTAGGAGCTGCTTTTCATTCTCCTTTTTCTTTTTTTCCTATTCGCGGAGATCTCTAGTGGTGTTTCACTGTGAACACTTTAAGATTCCCTGTTGTCGCATTCGGTCTTCCGAACCATTCGCCTTCCCCTTACAATAGGGTTGATTTTGGTATAGAAAGCACTCAATGGCCTTGTTCCACAATACATCCGTGACCTTCTTATTGATTATGCGGCAACTAGGCTTCTAAGGTCTTCTGGCTCCCGTCGTTTAGTTGTTCCAAAAATAAAACCAAGAACTGGTGAAATTTCCCTTAGTCATAATGCTCACAGTTGGTGGAATGGTTCGCCAGAGGACCTGAGATGTGCGCCAACTTTAACTTCATTTAAAAGCAGACTTAAAACTTTCCTTTTCACTAAGTCTTTCGGTTAGTGCTCGTGTTTGTACGTCTGTCTACTTGGACCTTTGTTTGTGTGGTCTTCTGATGGGGCTGGGTGGGCCCTGGTATGTGAGGGTTCGCTTTTGTCTTTTATTATGCATGTATGTATTTATTTAATCATGGCTGTATTGCACTTTAATTAATTTAATTAACTTGATTGATGAAATGATTCTGTTGGATGTCTTTGTTTGATATGTTTGTTTGTGTGTTGTGGGTCTGCCCCACTGTCTGGGCAAGTTCTCTTGCGGGAAAATAAAAGTTATTCTATTCTATGTATGTATGTATGTATGTATGTACGTACTGTATATATAAAATGTAATGCACATTTTTGTGCCATTAATTTTAATGTGAAGCACATTGGGCCTAATTTGTCAATATGGTTGTAAAAAGCATGTATTTGAGCGTTCCAACGGAAATCTCACGTGTGATTCATGAAATCACTGATCTGAGCGTAAATGTGTTTGTAGGTTGATAAATCAGACTTGACTGTATATTAGATAAGCGCATGCACATCAATATGAATTACCATACTCACACGCTCATTTGCTACCACATTTGGCAGGGCCACCTCCTTTAAAACGCACAACGCCGTTTTCTCCAGTATATAGCCTAGGCCATGGTGGCCAACAGGAAAGCAATAAAAAATAATTTTCCTTTGAGGGTAAAATTTGAATGCTTGTGAATGAGCATGAAAATAAACGTGTGCTTTTTGGGAGCATTAGTAGTGGTGTGCAGCCTAGCTCAAAAGCTACAACTGAGATTAAAAAAGTAAAATAAAAAAAGAAGGTAACCATTCACAAAAAAGTTCTGCCTGTACAGGTGGAGGAAAGGGCATCCCGGACCTCTCTCCTGCAGAAGAGATTATGGAGGATTTAATTGGGAAAGTGGCCGTGGAAGGAGTGATAGAAGCCACTTGATTCATCAAGACTTCAAGCTTCTCTCACGCAGGGTTGCGACATTTACGAGGTCTTCTAGGCTAATAAAGCTAAAAAAAACAACATTTTGCACTTTTTCATCTTGCATATAACATGACTGGTGATGTGTAATTATTTTGAGAGTTTTAAAGATGTATATCAATTATATTTATGTCCAATAAATCCTTATACAGATTTAATCAGATTTCCTGATTTAATCATTGTAACCGGCTTATGCTTCATTCCATTTAGGCTGCACGTGATGAAAAACTAATAACGGTGTAAAATTAAAAATCTACTTATTCAGATATTATTTTTGCCAATGAAGCTACACAACATACGTCTACAGACGCAACACGTAGGCCAAGTGCATTGTAAAATATTGCCCAGATGCATAAATATAATATAAATAAAAATGTATATATAATTTTATATTTTGTTTTGTGTGAAAAGCAGATAAATCCACAATCAGATCCACTTTTTTTTGGTATTAAGGCTCCACATTATCACTGCATAGTGATTATAATCACTAATATAATATCATGAAATAGTATTTATTTAAATAGAAAAAAGGGTTTTGAGAAAATAAAACCCATATTTATTGGGGGGGGGGCTAAAACTCTGGCTTGTAGGTGATCACATTATCACATTGTCATCAATATCCTGAGATGCATAAATGTGGGGGGGAAGAAAAACATACACCGTATCCCTGAAGGAAATAGAATATTTTTGTAAGAAATAGAATATGTTTGTATTTCCTCACAATATGAAAATTTGATCAAACCATCATGCCCCCACCTCCATCCTGAATGTCAACAACATAATAGTGTTTCCTTTGAGGCTGTAGGATTGAGAGCAAAATGATATCATCAGCTTTATCCTCAAACATAAATCCAGATACACTGTAATACAAGAATCAGGCTTAAACAACTGCTTACAGCAACTCAACTCACATTTCTATAACTTACAAGTCATAGGATTGATGAAAAGTAAATATGGCTTTATCCATAAACATAAATCCTCAGAATAGAATAGAGGAATCAGGCTTAAATAACGCAAGGCTTAAATAGTTGTTAATGCCGTTAAATTGTATCACTGAAAGAAGTTGTGAGTTTAGGTACGATAGACACATCCTGACATACGCGTATACACTACCGTTATAAGAACTGTCAGAAACTAGGCTATTAGCACAGGCATAATTGTCTGGAAGTCGCTTCCTTTTACAGTGATGAGAGCAGCAGTGTCAAAACTTTTCATTCTTTCGAGAGAAATATGCTCTGTTTGGATTTTTTTTTGCATATTTAGCAAGGCAAAAGATCAGAACAAGGAGGCTGATGTATTGGAATCATGTGGCCGTAATGTTGCACGCTTATTGGCTAAGTGGATTGGTTTGTGTTAACAAGAGGGCATGGCTTATATCGGTTTCTGCAACGAAACGTTGAATAACTGCACATAACAAATTAGATACATTACGTTTCGCAACAAAACTATTTGGAAATTGCAAAGGTGGCATTGTGATCTCAATCACAGCTTGTATAGTTTAGTTTTGGCAGGAAAGGTGTTTATCAGTTTTTGGGTATGACATATTCACTTGAAGCCAGACTGGTATGGCCATGCTACTGTTAGTGTTTGATCTAAGCTCTGTTAAGAAGGTAACATACATTTTATATTTCATTCAATGGCAATCTATATTGTTCAAAAAACTAATTATCTCCGTAGTGTTCTAAAGGGTGGGTGTGATCACGGAAATATTTTTGGAGCGTGGAAACGCCATACTTGTGAGGAAAGAATTATATTTGCAAATTGGAAGTAAAAATCCTTGCAAATCACTTTTTGAAACGAGCCCCAGTTTCTATATTGGATTATGACTTTATAAAGTTTCAGACTCATTATGGAGAGGATGTAGAGAGGAGGTAAAACCATGGCAAATAACCACGTTTAGACATGAGCATTGTACGTCCTCAATGTTAGACCACTATGGACAAACATTTTCTGGCTTTCAGGGTTTTTTCTTCAACTGCAATGGATTTAATTTAGGTAAACATGTTTGAAATTGCAGGGTTGAGTTGTCCTTTCATGAACAATTTGTTATAGTTTGTTGGTGTGTATGACTTAGACCAGGGATGGGCAACTCCATGCCTCGTGGGCAGCTGTGTATGGAGATTTTTGCTGCCACCAATTACCCTGGCTCAATCAGCTAATTAGTCATATACACCAACACTGATTCACTCGTGAATTAGACCACAATAAAACGCTACAATACATGCATACAGTCACAGGAACATTCATCAGCTTCTGTTCATATCGCGGAATGTAGCTAAAATATCAGATAATGTAGCTAAATGATTGGGCTAATAAAATAATTGGTAATTGGTGGCAGCAAAAACCTGCATACACACCGGCCCACGAGGCCTGGAGTTGCCCATCCCTGGTCTAAGACAGTGTCTAAAATTCCAGAATATGTGATATTTCTGTGGAACCTCAGCATTGACAAATAGCAAGTAATGTAAAACCAGGCAATCAGTTGGAGGGTGAGAGGCGGTTTCATACCCTCGCAGACAACTCACCGGCTCAACCCCTGTTTTATTCATTCTGACATATTTCGAACTATACTGTGGTTAAAAATGCATGGCATTAGCGAGAGCTTCTCACATGGATAGAAACATTGGGGGTAGAAATGTCGACATGAGGCACGGTGGACGATTAAAGGCGACGCACGTTGCCGTGGGAGAGGCCCTCATAAGGCACTTGGCGACAAATCTGGTGATGCCTGTCTTCAATTGTGCACAAACTCTTTGCCCCCCACTCCAACACCCTACAATCCCTTCATGCTCTATACCAGTGGTCCGCAACCCTGTGACTAGAGAGCTACCGTCCTGTAGGTTTTCACTCCAACCCTAACAAAGCACACCTCATTCAACAGCTAGAGCTCTCATTGAAGTGCTAATTAGTAGAATCAGGTGTGCCAAATTAGGTTTGAAATTAAAACCTACAAGATGGTAGATCTCCAGGAACAGGGTTGGTGACCACTGCTCTATACAGTATTTATTTGATTCCACCCTGGTTCGCGATTCATAATTCCACCAATCACAATTCACAGATCCAGCTTAGATGTAAACCTGGTGACGTCAGCCCATCCAGTTTGATGTTTTCTGGCCTTTTCAGTTTGTTTATTTATAATAAGAATTTGTAGAAAGATTAATATGGTCAACACAGATGAGTGCACAAAACCTGTACATTGTAAAAGCCTAATAGTACATACGTAGTAAAAACAAAAATGTTTCCAGTCTTTTATGATCCACTCGACTGGAACCAGATCCAATTCCCTACAACTCATTGTATAAGCCGTTTTTCCACAGGCACTTTCAACGTGCCAATATAGTAACTAAAGCATAATGCTGGGGAACAGCTATGAGAAAGTTATAGTCAAAGTGAGAAATGTCACAAAACACTTTTTGCATTATACTTCAAGGGAATGATGGATAAAAAAAGGTAAGCCAAGATTTTGAATGAATGGACTGGACATAAAATAGGATTACTTATTTATTAATTCATTCCATTCTTGACTTTTTTCTACAATATATTTTCTCTCACCAAGCTTTCCCCTTTGCACTAACAAAAGGAAAGAATATGGGTCATAGTGAACAGACAGAGCACAAGCTGTTAAAATGATTTATCTGTATGGACTAAGCGTCAGGAGAGGTAAATGGAAGTTTAAATCCAGCAGAAACACCACATGAAGCAGACCATGTTGCATGCCTGTGGTTTTCCCTGGCTTTCTGGGTAATGTTGTTTCTCTCCTTTCACAATACTTTACTTGCCACTGCCTAAGTTCTTCCAAATACTCTGTTTATTAACAATGATTATTATCAAGCAAATGTGAAATTCATACATTTACAAAACGTAACTACACAATACGACAGACTATTCATGGTTTTTAAAGTTTCAATGAGCAAAAAGATAACTTTTTTCACATATTACTTGAATATTTTTGCAATATTAGTCCAGCTGGGTTATGTGTTTTGTTGTGTCTGGCTTTTGTCTGTTGTTTTTTTATGCGCAGTGTGTCTGTTATGGGACTGGAAAGCAGGGTGGAGATTTTTCAGGGCACTCCTGTTACTCGTTTTGATAATATTGCCGAATTATCCAGTCGGGATAATTTTGTTTATGGTCGTCACCATGAAGACGCATTCACAGCATAGGCTATAGAATAGAATAACTTTTATTTTTCCATTAGGGAACTTCAGTTGTAGCCCCAGCAACAACAAAAAATACATAGACAATGGGGCAGACCCACAACGCACAAACAAACAAGTGAATTGAAGTGGAATACAGCCATGATTTAAAATAGCCCCCGCTGTCCCGAGATGTCCAGTGCCAACACATAAACTCCGCCTCCATGACTTTCCTCCATACACACAGTGTTGCGGTCTCTGTACACTGTCGAAACGGAGCACCGAACTGCCTCAGCCTTCCCAGTCGTCGCCTCACTCCTCCCCCGCATTATCTTCTCCTTCCCTACCTGTGTTAGTGGATCCGTGAGGTATGGGATGAGTAAGCAGACCGGGTACAAGACAGGCAGGCAGGCAGGCAGGAGAAGAGCAGGTAGGCACAACTGCAGCATTGAGTATGGGTGTAAATAAGGTTAACTAAAGAGTCCAACTGGAGTTGCTATGAATGGTGAACTAAATCTAAAATAAAAATGCAACTAAGGTCTAGAGTTCAAAGTCCAAGTATAATTCAATTCAAGCTATTCAAAACGATTGAGTCTAAATATTTGAGCAAAGTAAAAAACTGTAGGCTCACAGCGTCTTCCAGTTCCTTTGTCTAACGACTAAACTGAGGAGCCATCTTTAAAGAGGCTATGTGTTCCTATACCAAAATAAAAGTGTCCACACCAAAATAAAGGTCTTCAAAGAGAAAACAAATATGTCTTAAACAGAAATTAAATTTGGCTCCTACACCAGTGAAGAGCGATTGTAAACTTTGTTGCTGCAGATCCAACGGACATTCCTGAGCAAATGTTGTGAATGCGTCTCCATGGTGACGACCACAAACAAAATTATATCGACTAAACAATTAGTCAATATTATCAAAACAAGCAGCAGGAGTGCCCTGAAAAATCTCCAGCCCGCTTTCTCGTCCCACTACAGACACACAGCGCATGAAAAAAACAAGACAAAAGCCCAACACAAGAAAACACATTCAAATTAACAAACACAAACACGAGAGACAGCTGGACTACATGTCGCCATTACAGCGCGACGTGACGTATGTATACTCGGGAATGACCGTTAGATCTGAAGCTACAAAGTTACCATCACTCTTCACCGGAGTTGAAGATATCGGAACTGATCCAGGACTGCGGGCAATTCTGAAAAGGCTGCCAGGGAAGGGAAGGAGAAGAAAATGCGGGGGAGGAGTGAGCGGCGACTGGGGAATGGAGAGGTTGAGGCAGTTTGGGGCTCTGTTTCGACTGGACAGTGGACAGAGACTTCGCATGTGGAGAAAAGTCACGGAGACAGAGTTTGTGTACGTCGACAGCTTTGTTCCTACAGCTGTTGGACTGCTTGATCACACTGGACATCTCGGGACAGCGGGGGCAGATGAGGAGCTGTTGCTTTTCATGCTCAATTTTTAATCATGACTCATACCTTCACTTTAATTCACTTAATTATTTTGATTAATTCAATGATTCTATTGAATGTCTTTATTTGATATGTTTGTCTGTGTGTCTTTTTTTGTTGTTGCTGGTGGCTACAACTGAAGGTCCCTCACGGAAAAATAAAAGTTCTATTCTATTCTATTCTATGATTTCTTACATTTGATATTTCTATGAATTTAAAAAAAAAAAACAAGACACTGACATTTTCATATTGCTTTTAGCTTGATACAAAAAGCATTTTTTGAATGGATGTTATGAGGTGACCAGATATTGCACTTCACAATGCTTGTCACAGAACATTAAGGATGTTTGGAAGTCTCACCCATTCAAATGAACCGTGATAATGGGCCGTTAGATAAACCGCCTTGTCATTGGAATGGATTGGCCTTGCAATCATAGGGGTGCTTTTCTTTTTTTTTTGGTCGGTTGCTCAGCCAATTTGACAAAGTCACACTATGGTACAGCCTCCTAGAAACAGAATAAATGTGACAGGACATATACTGAGAGAGAATGTGTGTATGAATGAGTATTTGTGAGAGAAAGTTAGATTTCAGTGAAATATTCAGAAAACACTTCATATGTCGATGTGGAACTCAGTGGAGTAATATGAATTATGCATGTATTTATATGAATATTTAATCAATATTTTTAGATATTGATATTATTGAATGGCTTGTGTGACTAACAAATACAGTATCTCACATATAATTGTTGTAATTCATGGAAGTAATTCATGGAAGTAACTGGAAGTAATTCATGGAAGTAACTACTGAAGGAGCTGCCATTCAAAAGAAGGGTGTGGTGGGATTAAAAAAACAACATTGGTTTACTTTATGTGTTTGCAAGAAGATATAACCTGAACATGGTTTACCTGGACTTGCCAGCTTCAGTATCTCTGCAGTGAAATACAGTTGTTTAAACAGTGATGATAGCAGATTTCTCACATGTATTCTTTGGGGTGTAAAAAACTGGCATGTTCCCTCCTCTCTGTCAAGGTTCATCTCATCCCAATGGCTTGTCTCACGGAGGCGTGGGTTTGAGAAATGTCTGAAAAGGGGTTAAGCCCACATATGGAGTCTTCCAAATGCCTCACAAAGCCTGTGTTTTTCTTCATTCTGCAGTGAAATATTCTGTATAAATCTAGAGAGCCACTTGGCAAGCCACTACTACAGCTGCTCCTCCTACCGCTAATGCTACTAAGAACTACTGCTGCTACTATTACTACTACTACCTAGAGCTGCTCCTCCTACTGCTAATGCTACTAAGAACTATTACTACTACCTAGAGCTGCTCCACCTACCGCTAATGCTACTAAGAACTACTACTATTACTACCTACAGCTGCTCCTTCTACTGCTAATGCTACTAAGAACTACTATTACTACTACTACTACTACTACCTAGAGCTGCTCCTCCTACTGCTAATGCTACTAAGAACTACTATTACTACTACTACTACCTTGAGCTACTACGACTACCAATGCTACTACTACCTAGAGCTACTACTACTACTACTACTACCTAGAGCTGCTCCTCCTACTGCTAATTCTACTAAAAACTACTACTACTACTACCTAGAGCTGCTCCTTCTACCGCTAATGCTACTAAGAACTACTACTACTACCTAGAGCTGCTCATCCTACCGCTAATGCTACTAAGAACTACTACTACTACCTAGAGCTGCTCTCCTACCGCTAATGCTACTAAGAACTACTACTACTACTACCTAGAGCTGCTCCTCCTACCGCTAATGCTACTAAGAACTACTATTACTACTACTACTACTACTACCTAGAGCTGCTCCTCCTACCGCTAATGCTACTAAGAACTACTACTACTACCTAGAGCTGCTCCTCCTACTGCTAATGCTACTAAAAACTAAAAACTACTACTAGCTAGAGCTGCTCCTCCTAACGCTAATGCTACTAAGAACTACTAATACTACTACTACCTTGAGCTACTACTACTACCAGTGCTACTACTACTACCTAGAGCTACTACTACTACTACTACCTAGAGCTGCTCTACCTACCGCTAATGCTACTAAGAACTATTACTACTACTACTATCTTGAGCTACTACTATCAATACTACTACTACTACTACTACTACATAGAGCTACTACTACTACTACTAATACGAGCTACTACTACCACTCAGAATAACAGTTGTAATAATGAAATGTGTATGAAATGTGAAATGTTTATGAATGTGTTTGTTTTGTAGTTACAACGGGTACCACTGCTGCGGATACTATTAGTAATACTCATAAAAATAACAATGAGACACAACACACGCCCGCACACACACACTCACAAGAAAGGTGAGTCATGTTTCTATTCATGTACATCCTTCTTACAAGTCCTTTGAGTGTACTTTGTTATAAAGCACAGTTTGAAAACAAATCATATTTTAGGTATGCCTGAGCTAATATCACCAACAAAAAATGTTTTTAACAATAACACCTACTCCAGGGACTGAAATTAAACATTACTTTTCATACCCAAACAAAATGGCTTGGCAAGGATGCCCTTTATAGTTTTTATATATACACTCTATTCCAGAGCCTTATCTATCATTCCCTCTCTCGTCCTTTAGCAAACTTAACCCCTGTTATCATGTAATTATTTCTCCTTACAGAGCAAATTGACTAAAGACTTAAGGTGACTAAAGTCAATGTTTCAATGACTGGGTTGACTGAGCCGGCGACCGCTGCACTCTTGTGACATCAAATTTTTATTTGAAATGAGTGACATTAGATAATAGTTCCATTTTGTTTCAGCTAATCACGCGACCGACTGCCTTTCACCAGTTAACCAAATTCCAAAGTCAAGAAAAAAGACAAATACTGGATTAAAAAAAGTTAATATTTTATGCATTTTGCCTCCAATTAGCTAATGTGTATATACACAGTGGCTCAATGACAGGGCCTTTTGATTAGCAAGAAGATCATGGTCATATTCAAGTGAGAAACAAAATAAGTTAGCATGTATTTATTAATTCCATACCAAATTACTGCATTTTTACAAAGATTTGGAATTCGGAGGTCTGACTCCATATAGAGCTACAGAGTTCCTTTGGAAACTGACAAATACTCACAGGCAGACAAAAGTTTGAATTAGGCATTCATTCTGTAACAATTATGTGATTAGTTTATTTTGATTATTGATTAATTTTTAACCCTTTAATGTTACTTATACATTGATTCAGCGGTTGTTCTTCTTGTTTGCATTTTGGTAAATAATTTATTTTCGAAAACCTCCAGGTTTGAGAAACCAGTTAGAAATGTACCACCAGAGTCACAGTGGTTTGAACACTCATATACTGAAACAATGCATCTTTAAAGGACTATATGTACAGCGACAATTGCGTTTGTATGACCTACACCCTCGGATGTCACATTTCTTTGTCAATAAACACGGTTACTTGCCAAATTTGTAATTTTCCTAGCTTACTTGCAAAGGCATACACGGGCATGCTTGCGCTTCCTATTTTTCAGTTTCAGTGAAGATCAGACCCAAGAAACAAATCAAGGAGAATGATGCTGATAATGTGTATTTATTTTCCAGAGTAAAATGCATGTGATCAGGAAACATGGCTTTGCATAATCACAATGTTTCTAAACACACTTTCTGTTGTTTTACAGGATAAACAGATCTACTTCCTTATGAATATCTAGCACTTGTGTTTGGACAGCATACTGTTGGCCAAGGTCAATTTGATTTGTAAGTGCCTCTAGCTAAGCCTAAAAACATGACTTATGTTTGCTGTTGCTATTTCATTTGTGTGTAGGAAAATATACCCCCCCCCCCCCCACACACACACACACATGCCCCTCTTACCAGGGGAACCACCTCAGTGTAACCTGAGAAACAGATATTTTTGTGTTTCTGAAGTGTCATTCATACAAAAAGTCAGTGGTCATCAAATTAATTATTCTAACTTTTCCACTTGTTTATGACATTTCTCAAGGTAACACTTTTTTAAAAGTCAAGGGCTGTTCTTCGCTGATTTGTTACGGAAAGTATTTGCCTATGAAAATAAATTAAAATTGTCTCTGCATGTGGTTGTTTTGGCTGTCAATTCTAAGCAGCCAAAACAACCACATGTAGAGAACATCTAAATATGACAAGAAACCATTTGACATTGTGGCACAGCTGAACTCTAGGCCCGTGTAAACTGCATATTTCTTTCATGAATACCCAGCGTCCTGGTTTCCCTTGGTTTTTGCAGCCGGGAAGGAAGCTCAAGAAGTCATGTGACTGAAGTAAGGGCACTCAGACCCAGACTCGGAGCCAGGTTTCTAATTAAGACTGTTCGGACAGCGTGCGCCAGATCGTCCGACGGAATCTGGAGCAGATTGAAAGGTCAGCGTTGGCGGTAAATCCACGGCTCCGCAGAGGTCAGAAGGCACGTTTAATGCTGGGTGTGCGAAAGGATTTTCTGATGCTCTCTCATAACAGAAAATATTCCAAGAAAAGTACACTTAGTCATAGACAATAAATAACAGTAGAGGTAATTTTTTCTGTAACAATCATAGAACTAACCGCACGGGAAAGTATATAGTTGGACATAGCAAAGTATATAGTATATATAAAGTATATACAAA
The DNA here is from genome assembly GCA_022702515.1 of Ilyophis sp. 1 JC-2022. Lineage (NCBI taxonomy): Eukaryota > Metazoa > Chordata > Actinopteri > Anguilliformes > Synaphobranchidae > Ilyophis > Ilyophis sp. 1 JC-2022. Next base: position 97,576,222 of record CM040405.1, read on the forward strand.
GTATATAGTTGGAACAAGCATAGGCCAATGCCTCAATTCAATCAAAACGTGTAACCTGACTTGGACTAATGTATTATTTTTTCTTCTTCCGATACAGTAAGTGCTCTCACCAAATGTGTCTCTGGAGATAAACCTGCATTTGCTAGTCAATGGACAGATGTACACATCAACGGGTTTATAAAGTTTTGCCATGTCCAACCAAATGAAACGTGCCGTTTTCCCTGGGCCTCATTATAAAAGTCTTTTTTTGAAGACTCACCCTGCACTTTTTAATGTAAGCGTACCGTGAGCTGAGAAGAGGCATACTCTGTTTTTCTTTCAAAGGATATTATTGTATCCCATGACATGGCATGGCAGGGAAAGATAACCCGCATTCAATAAGGCATTGGGGGAGCTCTTTTGAGGGGAATCTGTAGTCTCACGACGTGAACTGACAGGTTGCGCAGTCTCAATGCAGCCATTGAGAGAGAGAGTACAGTCATACAGTTCTCTGTGAGAAGAGAGGACGCGCCTCAATGCTGGTGATGCAAAAGACGATAAGTGTGAAAAGCGGGAAACCCACAGAGCTTGTAGTTCCAGCAATCTACTGTACACATAAGGCATGTTAACTCCCTGCCAGCCGTGCTCAGGTCTATAGGGAAGGATCAGGTTGACAAGAACAAAGAGCACTTAGGGAACTGAAAACAGAATTCTCCACGATGGATATCGGCGGAACGGACCGTACTTCTCAAACGTTGGATGACATTCCTCACCTGATGCTTCCATTGCTAACAAAATGAGTAAATAAATAAATAAAAACACTGGGGAGTTTTGAATTTCTAGTGGTGTGTGCCACATAATAATTCAATTACAATAAAAGTATCATAACTGTCCCTAGCAGTAGGGTAGATTTGGCTTGTTTATAGAACAATATGTGGACTCGATGGGCTGCAATTATAAACACTGTTGCAGTTAAGTCTTAGTAAAAATACTATTTCATGTCAAATCATCCCAAAATCCACAAAGCCTTGAGACGAAGTGTGGAAATGAACAAACTTTTAAAAAATGCCTTTTTTTAACCGAAAAGTTAGAATATCAGCGAGCGCAACATTGTATCCTTAACAAATCGATACCTACGGTGCCTCGAATGCATCCTTAACTGAAGCACGTCATTAAAAAGTGTTCAGTGTGAATCATCGTCGTTTTCACTTTGAAGTTTGATAAACACTTTTTATGCCGCTTGCAGCTTTTGGGAAGATCCCCTCCACAGAGCACATGGCTAATGCCCATTTCATTCAAGCTTTGATCACCAGGATGGGATGAAAGTCGTCCAGCTGCTGCTGATGCAAATTGCCATCAGCAAAAGAATGGATGATTAGTCCAGAGTATTTTCAAGAGGCAGAAAAAATTCAAATTGAAAAGTTCCCATTGTAGAAATTGTAATGAGACCATTGCACCTCAACAATGGCATAAAGTGTTCCCGCAATCGCTGCGCAATAGGGAGAGCTTATTGAAATACTGAAGTGAGCCTTTGCATGTATGAGACTTTGCTGTCATTACTTGTACTTAAAAGGTATTTTTTTGCGTGTATGTACGTGTGTGCATGTGTGCTTAAACAGGCACACACACACGCGTACACACACACACACATGCACAAACACATACAGATTATTGGCAGAATGCTGTCACCTCTTCATGTCTCACAGATACATTTGAAAATCTGTCACCCACAGAAGATTTCATATGATTTTATATTCACTTTATATTCAGGATCAAATAATTAGTGGGAAAGTGAGGCTTCATGAACCCCAAAGAGCAGTATGTTATCAGCTAGGTACTGATTTTAGCCAGTCATAAATACATTTTTCATATAGAGACCAATGACTTTTGAGTGGGTAATGAACAGCACATGGTAACTTTACCTTTTGTGAGGTTCATGAAGAATCACTTTCAAACTAGTTAAACATTCAGTCTTACCATAGCCATGTGAGAGGCTTGTCCCATGCTAGTAAAAATCGAAGGGAAATGAAGTTGATGTTAAAGGGTGGTAGTGTCTTATTTTTCTTATGGTCAGTTTCAGTTGCTATGCTAATGCTAATAACAACAGCAAGGTGATGGGCTCTGATACTAATGTGGGCCCTTACTAATCTGCAGTTCAGCAACTAGGGTATACTTGTAACCAGCGGGCAATAGGTTAAGATCTCAGGGTTGACAATGGTGCTATATTAGGCCCTAAAGAAAGGTACTTAATCACAACAGCTTCAGTAAATATCCAGCAGCAAACAAATGCTATGTTAGTTGCCCTATGTCTGATGAGTATATATAAAATATTAATTAATTTGAACAGTCATACAGATGGCTTGGAGAATCATGCCTTTGGCAACACTGCTTCACTGCAAAGTCGTTACATCTACATCCATTCCCACCTACATTCCCAGAGGAAAAGCAGTCTTCTGGTGGAAAACCTTTGACCCGACAGAGCAGAGGGCGTGTCGATACTCCTCTCCCACTCTGGGCTGCCTGAGGAAGAGTCGCTGTCAGGGCGGACGCGACTTAAGGTCACACACCCCGCGGCCCTTCGACTTGGACGGGGCAACTTAGCATTCCGCTGCCATTATCGCGGGTGCCAATCCGCTGTTCTCCTGCCAAAGCCTCACTAAAAAGGGCAGTTGCAGATATTGATGTACCTTTTAACAAGGCTGAGGTGAAGGCAGGCGTACGTGCGAGGATTGCAAAACAGTGGCGGACCCACTTGGGGAAAAAAAGCACTAGAAAAATCTCTGCGGTGTTCAGAAACTTGCTTCTATAACTGCGCTTCTGAGGGGTGTGTGTGTGGGGGGGGGGGAGCTATTGAGCACATTCTTGTTCATGCAAGGGACTATGCACACAAACTGTCAAAACTTAGATCAGACTTAGAGTTCAACCCATCGTCACAGATATGTATCGGGTCTCAATTCCATTTTCACAACCTAAGCAACCAGGCATTCATCATCTGTGGTTCAGACCCTACATTCCAGCACACAAGCTACCGCAAAACAGTGTAAATGTTGCACAGCAGGCTACAAAAAAAAACTGGGGGTAAGAAAAGGAAAGAGACATAGAAGAGACATAGAAGAGAGGAGAGTAGTGAGGGAGGATAAGACGGATAAGACGGCAAAAACTTGACAGGCACTACCGCGGGCAACTGTCCCTGCGTTCCCGTGGAGAGCAGTGTAGGCTGCAAATATAATCTCCTGACGTAGGTGAGACAGGTGTGCGCTGTCGGAGAGGGAGTCAAGCTGAGCTGGCTGGCTGCTGGAGAAAAGGAGTACTGGAGAACTGCCCGCAGGCAGCATACAGTGACCAGCAGGTCGCTCGGCAGTTTTGTCTGGAGGTTCTTATTTAAGGGTATCTCACATAATGCACTTTTACTCAAAGGATAATGCCGGTGTAATTATATATTTTTTTAAAGATTTTTTTTTCTAGCCTACTTTTTTCTGAAACAACTTCATGAAGTTATAGCTATTGTTTTTTTTTCGATATGCTTTCCTATTCACTACTGCATCAAATATATACAAATGAATGGCACCAAAATAGTTCCTATCGAAATGTACAATTTGTTTTGAAATAAATTTTGTTCAATCTAAATTGACTTCCTGTCCTCAATCTAAACTTGCTATGTTCTTTTTCGTTATAAAAGGTTGGGTTTTCTTAAGATGAAAATATGTCTTTCTGAGCCGTATTTAATGATTTTAGCACACAATTTGAATGAATGGCTTCCTGGTTGAGTGCTAAATGGGGTAGGAGAATGTATGATAGTATTGAAAGTCAGACAGAAGCATTGTAGGTCTTATCATAAGGTATGTTGACAATAAGAAAAATTATACCAAATTATACCAGCCTTATCCTTTAATCTTTTCCGTCCTTTTCAACATTGTGAGCACTATTCCAGTTCACAAAATTTGTATCAGATTTTTTAGGGTCTATTTTATTTATTCTGTCCTCGAGTATGGTATAAATAGAACTCATAAACCGTGTTGCTTGGTGTCTGTCATGTGACATGTTTAGAAAAGTGTAAAAGGGTTTTTGGGTTGTGACAGGTGACAAATGCAGTATTCATGAATAAATTCCAGTAGATCTTGTGCTTCTGTGATTGCTTTACTTTTTGGTATGGTAAGTACATTGCTTTTTCCATGTAATTCAGCCTCTGATCTCTCAATTTACTCCATGATCAAATACCCAAGTGTACAGAAAAGTAGTGAAGATAGAGAGTAATCAAGAAGAAAAATAAGAAAACAGTTTTCAGTAAGCTCAACCCTGAACTTTAACTATATTATTTTCCTGTATTCAGGAAATATATTGGTAAATTGCATAAATGCACGATTGCATATTCCATTGTGATAACCAGGTAATGTAATTCAACAATGTGATAACACTTTAGTTTTGAAGTTGAGCTTTAGGGCTCTGTTTTCTGGCTGGCACATGGCGTGCGGCGAGCCGTCGTAGTCAATGGCGCAGCACGTGGTGCACTGGGCGTGGCTACTGAATTTAGCTATTTTCAGACTAGAGGTTCTTTCTTGTCGTGTCTACAATACAGTCAGTTACAAGACTTGGCTAGATGTGGTTCAGCCACAGCTGAACACATTGCTGTCCCTTCTCATTAAACTCTGCCAAGTCCGATGCTGTGCAGGGCTGTTCCAGCATGGGGCATATCAGGAGGTGCTGCATGGTTTGTGGTTCAGTGCCACAATCACACACGACGTCCCCGTCAATTAGGTATCCCCATTTGGCGAGAGTGGTTTTTGTACGTCCAGCACCAGATCTTATTCTGTTTAGGCATTTCCACACTGCGTAGTTGGTGTCTGCTCCAGGGGGCAGTGCCTCGCTCGCCTTTAGCTCCATTGTTGTTGCTGGTGGGAGGTCGTTTAGTCTTTCTTCCCACCGAGTGACTCTTTCACTGCTTATGCTCGGTGTTCCAAGGGGCGGGACGCTCTTTAGGAAGCTTTTCCTTGATTTAAGGCGGCTTTTGGCTGGCACATGGCCGAAGAGAGGATGTCTTTGGTCAGTAGACTGCTGTTGGCGTTCTTTCTTGCTTGCTGCATTTCGTCTTATCTCTGGTGGGGCTATGCCTGCCAGGATGTACAAACGGTCTGTAGGTGTTGATTTCAGGCAGCCTGTGATGAGGCGGCAGCTAGCATTGAGGGCGGGATCCAACTTCTTGGCATGGACAGCTCGCTCCCATACTGGGCAGGCATACTCGGCAGTTGAGTAGCAGAGAGCTAGTGCGGTTGACTTCAGAGTCTGTGGGTTAGCACCCCAGGTTGTGCCAGTGAGCTTGCGAATGATGTTGTTCCTCCCACTCACTTTGCACTTGGTCTTCTCAATGTGGGTCTTAAAAGAGAGACATCTGTCCAGGGTTACCCCTAGGTAGACTGGGTGCTCACAGTGTTCAAGGGAGGTTCCTGACCAGTTGACCTTCAGTTGACGCTTGGCTTCATGGTTTCGAAGGTGGAAGGCACACACCTGTGTCTTAGATGGGTTTGCACGTAGGTGGTTCTCTTCATAGTAAGGTGTTAGCTCTGCCAGAGCGTTGGAGAGTCTGTTTTCCACAACTTTGAAATCAGTGGCTTGTGCACCTATGCCAAGATCGTCTGCATAGATGAAGCGGCGAGTGTCTGCACTTTTTGGTTGGTCATTGGTGTAGATGTTAAAGAGAAGTGGTGCGAGCACACTTCCCTGTGGAAGGCCATTCTTGAGTCTTCGCCACCTGCTTTTCATTCCTCCAAGCTCAACAAAGAAGTGCCTGGAGGTGAGGAGCACAAAGCAGTAGACTGCAGTGGAAGACGATAACGTTATATCGCAAAAAATATATACTATCAATGTGATAATGCATTTGTTTCCCAGAGGAATGCCTATAATCACAAACTAAGAAGGCCAATACCTAATCATTCGTGTTTAAGTCTTATGGTTTTTTATAGGATAGCTATGTAGTGCAATGATTGCATCAGATTGCGTAAGTCAATAAATTCTACTAAACTATTAGGCTATATATAAAAAAGTGTGCCTTTGTGTGGTAGCCTAGGATGTTATAATAAAACAAAGTCCACCATATACTGAAATAGCCCATGTAGAAAGTATTTGTATTTTTAAATGACCATTTCAAATAAACATTTTCACTAATCAAGCATTCAATTGTGCATCTGGAAAACGTCATGTGTGAATAAAAGAAAATCAGAAATACGAGTTAATCCATCTGTCCATCCATTGCCAAGGGTGTATGTCTTTATTCATAAGCACCAAAGCACCATTGATCGCTACAACGATACAACACAATCGATTTAATTAAAATACATTTTCAAAATAGTCATGTAGAATAACGGCAATAACTTGTTATTTAGTGGCCATCCTCTAAAATAACAGGATTTATACATTCATTAAATGGTTTTTCACTGGTAACATTGCTCTTACGAGATATTTTTGGCATGTGCAGAACATTGATAATCATAATTAGGACTGAGTCTAGTCTAGCCTACTATTTACAGTTTTGTAGCCTACGGTGAGTGGTCTACATCTTTTCAAACGAGCTTCACTTTCTGTTCATAAAAAGCTACAAATACTGCAATTTACAGTGTCCACATGAGCATCGCACAGCTGTGTTTATACACTGCCTGGCCAAAAACAAAGTCACCCACTCTTATATTTAGTTGGACCGCCTTTAGCTTTGATTATGGCACGTATTCGTAGTGGCATTGTTTCGACAACCTTATGCAATGTCACAACTTTTATTTCAGTCCAAAGTTGCCTCATTTCGTCGAGATCTTGTATTGACGACAGGAGAGAGTCGAACCACTCCGTAAAGTCTCCTCCAGCACATCCCAAATACTTTCAATGGGGTTAAGGTCAGGACTCTGGAGGCCAATTCATGTGTGAAAATGATTCCTCATGCTCCCTGAACCACTCTTTCACAAGTTGAGCCCGATGAATCTTGGCATTGTCATCCTGGAATATGCCCACTGATGGGATAACCTGGTCATTCAGTACATTCAGGTATTCAGCTGACTTAATTTTATTGCTGCATAATGTTGCTGAGCCTAGACCTGAACAATTGAAGCAACCCCAGATCATAACACTGCCTCCAGAGGCTTGTCCAGTGGACACTATGCATGACGGGTGCAACGGCAACTTTTTTTTTTGGCCAGGCAGTGTATATACTTATTACAGACAGGATTTTCACGCTCTTGAGCCCGTTTGACTCACCGTGCGTCAAAGTGGGAGGAGAGCCGCTGTGTGGGTGTGTCAGTTCATAGTGAGTTTCTCATTTTGGGGCTTGCAAGCAATGCATGCATGATCATTCTGTAAGACTGGAATTGAAATCTCAGAGCAGCTGAACATGATACCATGGGGGGAAGCCTGTGACGTCTCTGGGAGGCTGTGATGCCAGAACTTCAGTGCCATAAAAGTCATCTGCGTGAAGAAGTTGACGGTCAAAAAAGAATGCCAGGTCTGTCATGGCTTTGTGAGGAAACGCTTGTGTCTGTGGGTGGACACAACAACACACAACACACACATGGGTATTTTGCTTTTTTCCTCCAAAAACTTAAAAACATACAGATGTGATAATATACTTTTGCTACATTACAGTACACTGGAACTAGTCTGGGGGCTGGAAACATACATTATACACTCTTTCCCAGAGAGAATCATGTATATTGTTTTTTTTTTTTGTTAATTGTAGTAGTTTAAAGTAATTAAATGACTGTATAAAATAAGGAACAATTAGGGTTGTTATGTAATAAACATAAATTATCTTAATATTGTGGTATTGGGATCATCACATCTTGATATCAATCTGAGAAAAGAGAATTTCATGGATTTCATGGCACACAAAACTTAGACCTATTCATGTTTGATATCATTTTGATTGTCGGTGTGTGTGTGGCAATGGATGTAAACATCTAAATGTGTGTGATGGTATGGATGGATGGTATATTAAATAAAAACTGGAAAAAGGTTGTTATTAAATTAAATAATATAAAAAAACATCTGTGAAAAGAAAAGAAAAAAGTGAATTTTATTTTTGGTTTTTGACGACCGGCCAGCAGACAGAACAACAGTTTTTAGAAGATTGAGGAACGAAGACAGGACTAAGGGAGACAGGATTGTAGAACCAGGATTTCCTGTAACCAATCTCAGTGTCCTACTTCTAGTCATTGTCATTGTATTTTTTATCACTTTGTGTATAAAATTTTTTTTTTGTGTGTAATCTGTTGCTCTGTATATGTTAATTTAAGTAAAGTACCTACAATTAAATAATTTTTTAAATTTTTAATTTTTTTTTGTTTGTTCTCTTTTTTTTTGTTAATATGTCTGTTATGGTTATATCTTGATTAATTTGTTTCAGGTGGGTTTGGTCCTCAGTTGGTCTGGAGAGGTTGACTATTTAGTTAATGTTGAACGGAGTATTGCACCTGGAGTATTGCTATAATAAGTTAATTGTATGTTATACAATCAGTATATTTATTATACTTGTTACATGGTTATATACAATTTAGAGTCGTCCCCCTTTCGGTACCATAGAGTATCTTATTCAGTTTACCCTTCTTAGTACTCGCAAGAAACCTAGTCAGCTATGTGTGTCTGCAGTCGTACGCATTAAGTAACCGGCGTAATGTAAAGCATTAAGGGCAAATCGAAAATCAACCTAAAGTATGAGAGTCTTTTACGAGAGACAAGTAGAATTGTATATACATAAATTTTATAAAAAAAAATTACAGATATAAATTAATAAAGAGAAAATTATAATGGAATGTATTAAGATAACAGGTCGTATAGAACTGGCTTATATAAACTATAATCTTGGTTATAACTGTGATAAAGATATAAACGGTAGATCAGAAAGAAAACTGGCCTGGTGTAGGTAATTGTAGTTAATTGTTGTGTTGTTTGTGTCCCGTTGCAATTTGATTTGTCTATTTTTTTTTTTTTATCCTTTTTTTTTTTCTTTACATTAATATTTTTTTATTTTTTTTTTTTTTCCCTTTTTTTTTATTAAGCCTTCCAAATTAGCTTTTTTCTCTTTTTTTATTTTATTTTGTTTTTTTTTTTTTTTATTTAATTTAAATTTATTTATACATTTTGGTTTTTTGATTTTTTTTTTTTATTTTTTTTTTTTTGATGTTTTCCAGAATTCATAACCTATTCAAAAGCCAATGCACCATTTTCGTGGATCATATGTCATCCGATTTGACTTCAATATAAAACCCCCAAGCAGGAAAAATGCATACTTTGCGTTTATTGTACATTGTCTTTTTTATTTATTTTTTACATTCGGCTGATTCCTGTATTTCTGTTTTTAATTGTTTTTGGCTGTTTTTATATTGCATTGTGTTCCCGGGGGTAGGCTGCTGTATTCCATTATTTTTCTTACACCATGAAAAAAATGTCACTTTGCCAGTGCGCCGGCTTGCCACTTGCCATGCACCGGGCGGAAAATAGAGCCCTTAGTGGTAAAACTGAGTTTCGGGAGAGCTTGAAATCTCAAAGTTTTTGTGAGCTTTTTGAATGAGATTGAATGATAAATGTGGATTATTCCATTTTCAGAGATAATAGGGTAAAACAAATCTTCAAAAATAGGAATTGAGCACCCATAGATTGTTCTCAACTAGAATTATTTCAAGCACAACACAACCGGATATATAAATCTAAACCGATACCCCATATGAGCAGTGGTGAATAATAGGTTTAACAATCATTTTCCTCCATAAAATAAACTATCCATGCTAGGGTGAACCTGTACAACTATTTTGTCATCCTTAATGTGTAGCAATAATTGAGGTGGTTTGTTTTGAAATAATAACTATTCCTTAGGGCAGCCTTTTTTTTTTAAAGCAAGCAGATGGAATTTGTCGGTACGCGCTCATAAAAATAAGTAACAACAGGCGGTTTGCTGAGGCCGCCACTGTTTTGACATTAGTGGCGGGCTCCCCGTGCGGTATGTGGACATGTTTGATGATAATCACACGCCACTGTCCGCTCGGCTGGCAGAATCAATAGGCCTGACACATGACTGACATTCGGGAGCAACACAAGCATTCCCATGCTGCGTTGCTTTCCATTTAAAATCATAGGGCTGGAAGGCTAAAATCGTTGCGTTGAGCTGTTCAAAATTCTGCAAGCTTCATTTTGTTTCAGCAGTTTCACCTTCTCCACAGAGGATAGAAATAAAGGTACAGTTGAGGTACATTTCCCAAATGTACCCTGAAGGTACAATAATGTTCTCTTTGGGTACTAATAAGTACTCTTTGGGTACTAATAAGTACTTTTTCAAGATAAAAAGGTATAAATTAATTATGTATTGTTGGCTAGGGGTACAATTTTATGTACCTATAGGTTACCACCCCAGCGACAAGTTTTTACACCTTTTTTCCTGAGTGTGTGTTTTTAAAAAGCGAGCTCACGTGTCATTTCACTGACACTTCCAGTATAACACTTGATCATCCGGAATTTTAAAGTGCGATGAAGATAGATTTGAGCAAATTATCGCGTATATGCACATGTACGTTCCAGTTGCTTCCGGGGATGCATTTGTGTGTAATTGCAGTTACAGGCACCCAGTCTGACTCACAGATAACAACAGGTCTCACGCTCTCACATACAGACCTGATAATGGTGTGAGTTTGAAAGTGGGTTTTTTTTCTTCTAATTTATGTTAATCACCATGCAGATGTATCATTGATGTGGGGGGGAAAAAAAGAGCTGGCATTGGACAAAAGAAGTAAACTTGAGAGATTTTACTGCAAAGCGACAGTTCAAAATAGATGTTGCAATGCTTTCACACCCACTCTCCTCCCGCCCCCAGTCTTAGCCAATGAATCTCCATATCTATCCCCAGTTTGCTAAGCCACCCCCACCCCGAGAAAAGAACATCATCTCAACTTAATATATGAAATAAAATTAACACAATGTTTTTCTTTGTACAGAAATTGTGCTCCCATTTCTGACTTACATTCTGTGCACTTTGTCCAAAAAGAACTGCTAAACATTCAACTACTTTTATGTTTGTTGGCATGCTGTGAGTGAAGCTTGTCCCAGATATTGACTAACCCGTGGAAATGAATAAATAATTCAACAGATTTATTATTCAAACTGAGACAGTAGCAACATAAATGCCAGGGGAGAAGCGTGCAACAGAAAAAATGGATAGCAAGACTGATTGGCAACAGGCTTCAATAATAATATATTGACCTGGCCTTATTTAGGTGAGGAACCATTGAGTGAGACCCATTGATGATGGATTTGAATGACATCTGGTGAATGATCAAAAGTAGAGCATTTTATATTGTCTCCCACAAAAAATGAACACACAGTACGACTAACACAACGTGGTTCTCCCAACTGGTCTCTCTTCCAAGTACTAACAAAGCCCAGCTGTAATTAACTACAGGTGAGGAGAAGGCTACAGGGTGGTTGAGCTGCTGTCTTATATGTATGTATTAATCTATTTACAATACCAGTTAAAAGTTTGGACACAGTTGAATTGAATGTATCTTTCTCATTATCTTAGAAACATTTTGATCTAAAGGCTTATGCTTAAATGCTTGAATTTTATTTTCTTAGGTAAATATAAATAGTGCAGTTGATTCCTATGTATGAATTTATTTCCAAAACCAAAATAAATAAAAAAATATATATTTTTATTTTTAAACAATTTTTTTTTAAAAGAACAAGTTTTTGAAATGCACCCCCAACAAGTAGTTTCAGGTTGGGGGGGGGGGGGGGGGGGGGGGGGGGGGGGGGTGCTGGTGACACTGGACTGGTTGTAGAATTGAAAGCAATTGAAACCAGCCACATACCCCACCCACTACTACAGTCCACACACCACCATCCCATCTGGCTTGCATTTTAGTTGGGCCCTCATTTGATTTTCAACAGGACAATGACCAAAAACACACCTCCAGGCTGTGTAAGAGCTATTGGGTGGCTACTTTGAATAATCTAAAATATAAGAACACTTTTTTGGTCATTGCATAATTACATTTATGTTTTTTTCATAGTTTTTTATGTTTTTACTATTATTCTAAACTGTAAAAATGTCAAAATAAATGAAACCCCTTCTATGAGTATAGGTGTGTCCAAACTTTTGACTAGTACTGTATTTTTTAAGTAAAATAAAATCTCTAATACAGCTAAAACGGTTGCAGAAATGCACAAGCTATTTTCCCTCCTTAAACTTGTAATTGGGTAGAGCAGACAGCTATAAGATCATTAAAATGATTCATGCGTTCTGCCGTTTTCAGAGACTAAATGATCAAGTCATAAAATAATGGTTCATCATCTTAACTTCACTACACTAGAGATATGCCCTTGTTAATTATGATAGAACTCATCTTGGTCCGCCCGCAGAATTGTGAGACTGAACTAAAGTTACCTAACATCTCACAGCATAATGGACGCAGTCAAATGTGGTAATTTCTTTACCAAAATGATCCCATTCCAAATATAATATAAAATCTAAAACACCACTCTCCAAACATAACGACAGTCTCAACCCCAATAACCTGTCTATACACAATCTGTCCATTTAAGGTTTGCTTTGTCTTTCAGGCAAGTTTTTTTTTATAGGTAATTTCAGTTGAAGTTCAGTTGAAGAATATCATGCATATTTCTCATATCACTCAACACAAATAACTTAAGCCCGTACACTTGCTTGCTTAATTATACATGTGGGAAGCATCCACAAATGTGCAATTGAACTTTTGGGTCACACTAAATGAGACAATGAAGTCTACAGCAATGTTAACAGTAGTGCTATTACTATACACAAGACAGCATATGTCAGTTAAGTTACTCTGCTGACAGGCTGATGTATTTAACATTTTCACATTACTAATACATGTATTTTATCAAACAGGTTATAAATAATCATTAATATTTTATAAAATATGTATTCATATTTTTCATCAATGTCATTGTAGATAATAACACCGTTATTATTTTACCTCTGTGTAAAGGTAACATTAAATTACACAGATGTTATATGACAGGAATACTACAAAAGATCAACAGTTTTATCCATAAACTTTATGGTTACTTGTATTGATACTTGAACCATAACAAGGTGCCCATGCAATATATGTTATTAAAAGACTGATGTTAAGAAATTAATAAAAAATTAATGTTAAGAATTGAGGAAGAATTGCTAGTTATGGATGGAGGTCGGGGGGGTGTAGATGAATCATAATTATCAACAGCATAATGACCATAATTTGGGGAGGGTGGGGGAAGCCTTCCTCACAGAAGAAATGCCCAGATCAGGCAGTGTTCATTCTTCTGAATGTCTCTTTCCATGTCTCTCTGGAATGTTCTGTTCTCACTCTCCATCTGGACTCCAGATGAGTCCACTGCTCCAGATGGGACTGCTCCTGGCTCATAAATAAAAATAGCCTAGTAGCGTTCTAAAATAGCCTAGTAGCAAAACCTTAGCTGCTAGTTTGCAAACACTTTTTTTAAACATTATTTTAGTCGTTTTCCAACTGATGTGTAATGGCCAGTCAGTCATATTCATAGGCATGCTCTGTTGCTACAACATCTTCCGTCCGTTTGCGAGATAAAAATTGACAGCTGTGCGAAAAATACTTTTTCGCACAGCTGTCATAAACAGACACCAGGCAACTTGATCATACACACTCAGACATTGGATTCCCTATTGATAGAAATCCTCACTCCCTGGGTAAAGATATGACCAATTATGAATCCCCCTGTGGTACTCCTGGCTACAGTCCACACTGGCATCCCCTATGAAAGGACTTATGCATCAGCTGGACATGCTATCCTGAGAGGATCCTATGAGATCCATTTTGCTTTTTTGTTTTGGTGTTATTTTAGACAGAAACAATTTTTATATTATGTTATTAAGAAAATACATATATTTAAATTTACACTATGGGGTGGGGGGTGTTCATAAAATTGTGTGGGAAGGCAGATTTTTTCATATTCACGTACGAAGCACTTCCACATTATTTTGTGATTAGCATAAATCCACGCCCATGAATTGCCTTATATGGAGGCTATCACTTCCATTTAAAGGTCCATACCTAGTCAAAATGGCCCAAAGGAAATAATTATTCCGACACTGGAATCAAAGTTTTATTAGCAGATGTTCAATTAAGGGGAAAAAAATTGTTTAGTATTGTCAGTACCAGTAGACTACCATGAACTGGGGAAGTAAAGGCCTAGCAGGAGATAACATGTATCCTCAATGCAGGATCACCCCACACGAACTGTTAAAGTAGTCAAATAAAAATAAATAAATGCATTGACATTAAATTGGAGGCTAAGAAACGCATAGCTGCGCATCTACGTCTGCATCGGACGAGCAAGCACATTGCTTTATCGCTGCCTGGAAATAAATTAAACGTTATTAATTTTGTCATTTTGTTGGGGTTCTGTGCATACGAGTTGTGATTTGAAATTGGGTAATCATAGGCTATTTTATTTCAGAATCTCTCTGGCGCGTTCTAATTGCGGCCACTAATTGATGCGCGCGTCCCACTGAGCAAAAAGCCAGGATCGAGCTCAGGTTTTACCGGGATATAGCCTGCCTACGTTCTAATCGGTTACAAAACTTTCACTTTTAAATCAAGTTTATCCTGTTTTTCATCTGAACGTGAGACGGCGTTTCATCGACTTTTCAACAAAAACGTTCACTGGGGTGTGCAGTCTATGGTAGGCTACCGATAACATTGGACAGGTTGGCAATTTCATAAAAACTCGCTTTATAAAACGCTTTACCTCCCATCCAGCTGCATGAATAAAACAGGGCATTCCTGGCTTTCTAACTGGCTATATCAACCCGCTTTATATATATATATATACATACATAACTCAGCAATTTATCTTAACTCCAATGCCCACCCTCTCTAAAAGTTCTTAACTAAAAAGGAAATTATTCACTCGAGGTCTTATTTAATGGTTAGACTGCATATTTAACACCACTGAGCTGTTTGGAACAGTGACATTCCTGCTACGCTCATCTTTGCTTTCATACCATTTGCCCAACTCTGTGTCATGGCTCGTGTGTTATTTTTTCCTTTTTCGTTGTGGTTCTCATCCTGTTTCCCCCTATTGAGAATCTATTGGATTTTTTCCACGTTCTGGTCTGGGGTTTTGCTTCCCCGTGCTCGTTATTCATTTCACCTGTGCTTCTACCTGCGGGGTATTTAAGTTCCTCACTTCCGCTTCCCCTGTGCTTCTTTGTCATTTTGTATTACATTGAGCCAGGTATAGCCAGGTACTAGCGACCTTGTGATATTAAACTTGTTTTATGTTCATGAGGGACTTGCTTAATAGCTTTATCTTTTCAGGTATAGGTTTATCCACTCTTGTAAGCTTTGCTGTGCTATTTTATCCGTGCTGTTCTCACTGAGACAGTTTTTCTTTGGAGGTTTCACTTTTGTTTCACCTTCTTCTGGCCATGCTAGGTTTACGTGCCGAAGGTGTTATTTTCTTTTTCAGTTTCCTGTGTTAGCTCTCGTACTGAGCTCGGGAGACTTAGTTTTGTGTTCTTACTCGTGTTTCGAGTTCGCCCTGTTTTCCTGGGCTGATTATTATTTTGCTGTTTTAGCTTCTAGGATTATTCCTTTTCTTTTCCACCCTTTAGGGGTTTAATCTATTTGTTGTCCTCACCGTTTGTGAGTGACTTGTTCTGATCCCAATTTCCCATTGCATTTGATTCTCCACCACTGGAAACCATCACACTCATCCCAAAAAGTATTCCAAAAATGTTTTTAAAAAAAGAAGAAAATAAACATCAGAGAATGAGTCTATGTCATAAACCTATGAAACGAACACGGTCTGAGCATGGAACCAATTAGTCAGATACCAAGCTGTGTACAACACATTTTCAATGATGTGTTGTTGATGTAGTTTCACAGCTGTGGTAATGGACTCATGCATTCATAATACCTTTGAATGTATTGTATGTGTGATGTTCTGTTTGCCCATCAGCGTGATGCATTCCAGCTGCTCTTGAGCATAGCTCTCCGGTAGTATTCGTGAGACAATTTCTGTTGAATGGTTTCACCTCAGCAAAAACTATTTCAGTATTCAAAAAGTTACAGGCATAACACAAATAAAAATATTTAAATAAAACACAGTTCTGAAATATCTGTATACAAACTAAATTATTGATATCAAAAAGATGCTATTGCAACTAAACTAACAATTTTTTTTACAAAACCTAAACAAGCCATTTACAGCACAACACTACCCATCCATTCCTACAATCCTTCCAGTAACATGGTCCTGTATTTCATGCTTGAAGCTAAGAAGCGTTAATGATGCTCAGTGTAGTTTGGTAGCCAAACAGCTGCATGAATAAAACAGGGCCTTCCTGGCTTTTTGACTGGCTATATCAAATCCTTTTTGGTTTAACCCATATAATATCTTCAGGGTCAATTTGACCTGATTCAGTGTTCGACATCTGTTTAAAACCAGTTAACCTTATTTTTTCATCTTGACACTATGTGACTTTTCCTAATTTGTTGGGATTATAAGATTCTTGCTCTGGTAATACAGTATCGTTAACGTGGCTTTCTATAAATAAAAAATAAAATTAGTGACATTATTATTTTATTACATAATATTAATTTACTAAGTGCATATACTGACTTTATTTCAAAACTATTTTATCTGTATATACATATGAAACAGTGTATTAGAGTATAATGGTGGAGAAGCTAACTATGCTTATTACAGCATTATCATTTGACTACTTGAACAAGGAACATTAGGCAAATAATGTTACATTGATTTGAGAGATACATATGGTGGAAAATAAAAACAATAAACTAAAGTGAAGAAACTGAGACCTGTATTTATCAGGGTTTAAAAAATAATAATTCTGGAGAGCTGTTTCCACAGGTGACAAGAAACAAGATGACTTGAATACAATGGGCGATATTTATAGACTGCACATTTCCAATACTGTGATTAATGTCTGAGTTAATCACATCGAAGGACCTCCAGTCAAGCCACTTGTGGCAGTTAGTCCACTGCGCGGCGTGCTACGTCTGAAGAGGGTAACTGTGCCCCCGTCGGGGCCTGCTTCTTCATTACTCAGCCAGCTGGTGACAAGTGGAGAGCGCTGCTGTGTGATCTCCAATGTAAATCAGCGTGACATTAAACTGATCTCCTTCAACTGAGCCGCCAGATCAGCAATTATGAATGGAACCAGCGGCAGCGCCACCCGTCGCGACGCAAATAGAATTAATGAGGAGAACTCCTGACCTTGAAAACCGACTGTCAGAGGTGTGTGTGTGTGTGTGTTTTTTGTTGTTGTTTTTTCCGCGAGAAGAAAAAAAACTATGGTCTTTATGTCGGGTGCTTAGTGAGACAACAGGTGGGGCTAATGCATGCGGCAAGAAAGATGAAAATGAAGAAGACGATTGCGATGAAGATAGGAATACGTTGGCCGCAAATTGGCTCCCTGAATAGCTGCTGGGGTTTTGAAGCTAATGAGATATGACAGAATAGAACTTTAAGATAAGTAAGCTGTAAATATTTTCCTGGCTAAATTTTGAAACATTCATAAAGTTTTTCCTTAATGGGAGTGTAAAAATGTGAAGTAAATAAACAAACAAAGTGAGCAGCAATGGAGATGCCGATTTTATAAACGTTTTGAATAGGTTATAAACTCAGGTTATAATTATGTATTTATAAAAGAAAATGGGCAATCGAAACCAAATTTGGATAATATATAATTATGAAACTATTTAAAATGGTATTAAAAAAAAATTCAATGCCATGTAATACATGTAATTATATTTTTATGACATTTCAGTCTGACAATATTCAATTTGAAGGATGTAATACTTGCTCTATGACCATATAGCACGGGGAGTCGTTTTTGACACATTTATCCACCGTTTGGCCCTCTGCCTGGATATTAATCCTGGGTTTGGTCTGGGATCAATGCGGGGATTGATAGGCCAGGAAGAAAATTGTCCGCTGTGAAGCAGGCGGCGACATGGCTGGGACAGGTCACTGAGCCGCGGGAAAGCAGACACACCCTTTGTCTGCTGCGTCTTAAGCGGCGGAGTCTTAGAGTTAATCCCGCCGGTAACAGCCAGCCAGCTGGTGACGTGTCCAAACAGCCGTGATATGTGGGGAGGAGAAGAATCAAAAAAAATAATAGAAAAACCCCTGCACAGCCTGGATCCCAGCAAGACAGCGCTCCCTCGTTTTCTTTGAAATACCAAATACCTGAAACGACACTAGAGGAAAAAGAATCAGGAAAAAAATGTAAGAGATGGCGGAAGGCTATACAGTCTTATTTATTAAGTGCTTGACTTTTTTGTAATTGAACCTCTCCTTTTTTGAAAGATAGGTTTCAATTATGGTGTGTGTGTGCGTGCGTGCGAGAGCTTTTGTTTTTTATATATTTGTTGATTTGACACAAAGCCATATTCCTAAACCAACAGAAGTCAAATACATGTATATTTCAATGATTTTTGTTCTGATACCCATTAGGTAAATGCATATTAATTAGTACATTATTACATTTTACTGATCCCGTACACTGGAGATCACAATATAGAAGAACCCATGCTAAAGTACTTCAGTATAATAACAGAAAAAACATATTAGAAAAGTTTGAACATTTTTTGAGTTTTGAAGTGGGGGATTGTGAGCTTGTATTGTGTGTGTACTTTAACACAGATACATGAACATAAACGTTTAGCCCACAAGAACAAGCGTTTGATCCGCTTTTAAACAGCAACACAATTATTCAACTTATTTTCAGACAGTCAAGCAATAGATGCTTGTTTGACAACGTCTTCCCGTTCAGTGCAGGGTCTCGACTCAGAGTCTAAATTAGGAAGTCTTGAATAAAATTTTAATAAATTCTCAGGTCTTTGCATATATTAGCGCCAACACATTGTTAACTAAAAAACTATTTTGATGACAACCATAATGACACTGTTCTGCTCAGTTGTGAACTCTCTCTTAAGCCTGTGCACAGGCTATTCCCCTTGTTTTAATAGGACAAACAATTCTCAGGTAAAGGCTCAGCAGAATGAGCATTTTTAGTTAAAATTTTAAATACCAAGAGTAAATACGGCACTGTAACCCCAAATTACACATGTACTCTATGTGCATACAGTATATTGCCTTGCATTTTTTGTTTATTTTAACATGTGAAAGTTACCACCACGAAGCTGTCATTTCATCAAATCTTGAGTAAGCTCGGGAATCACTTAGAAGCAATAAAGCCGAGTACAAGAAATGCTCACAGTGCCCGAGAAGGCCAGGTGGCAGACGGAACAAAACAAAAACGTTATAGACAATCAAAATGTACATTTTGTTCCTTGCAGCTCTCGGGCAGGGAAGGTACAGAATTCATGGTCACACAGTGAGGTATGTCTTTCATTCAGGGAATTTCAGTTCATAAAATGACACTTTGTGCAACTCGAGTACTGTAGGCTAGTGCATATACTTTTTGTGTTTCAGCGCAAACAGTTTTGTGTTCAACAAGTAATCTCTGAAGAGGTTATTATACAGTGGGAAAAAAGAACGCATGGGGAGAAGGAGGTAGAAAAACGATGAGAAAAAAACATTTTACCGTTCAGTCAATAAGGCCGCCAGCCAGTGGCGCCGTCATAGGCGGCTTTTGCTATGTTTCATTCGTTTCACCTGAAACGGGCCTCACAACTGAAAAGGGCCTTGCCTCAAATTGTAAATAGAAAAAAAATATTTTTTTTATTAAAAATCCCCATGTGAATGAAAGAACCGTCTACACAGTAGTTTCCCCATTCAGCCATTGTGGCTCTGTTTCTAACTTAAGCTACACTGCCTGGCCAAAAAAGAAAGTCGCTGTTGCACCCGTCATGCATGGTGCCCACTGTACAAGCCTCTGGAGGCAGTGTTATGATCTGGGGTTGCTTCAATTGGTCAGGTCTAGGCTCAGCAATGTTATGCAGCAATAAAGTGAAGTCAGCTGAGTACCTGAATGTACTGAATGACCAGGTTATCCCATCAATGGGCATATTCCAGGATGACAATGCCAAGATTCATCTGGCTCAAATTGTGAAAGAGTGGTTCAGGGAGCATGAGGAATAATTTTCACACATGAATTGGCCACCAGAGTCCTGACCTTAACTCCATTGAAAGTCTTTGGGATATGCTGGAGGAGACTTTACGGAGTGTTTCGACTCTCCCGCCGTCAATACAATATCTCGGCCAAAAATGAATGCAACTCTGGACGGAAATAAATGTTGTGACATTGCATAAGGTTGTCGAAACAATGCCACTACAAATACGTGCCGTAATCAAAGCTAAAGGCGGCCCGACGAAATATTAGAGTGGGCGACTTTGTTTTTGGCCAGGCAGTGTATAAACACAGCTGTGCGATGCTCATGTGGACACTGTAAATTGCAGTATTTGTAGCTTATTATGAATGGAAAGTGAAGCTCGTTTGAAAAAATGTAGACTACTCACCGGAGGCTACAAAACTAGTAGGCTAGACTAGACTCATTCCTAATTATGATTATCAATATTCTGCACTGTAAAATATATCTCGTAAGAGCAATGTTACCAGTGAAAAACCATTTAATTAATGTATAAATCCTGTTATTTTAGGGGATAGCCGTTAAATAACAAGTTATTGCCGTTATTCTACATGACTGTTTTGAAAATGTATTTTAATTAAATTGATTGTGTTGTATCGTTGTGGGCCAGGCAGTGTATTTCAGTGATGGCACTATTCAGTGATCGCACTATTTTGGAAGAAGTTAGGAGGGAGGGAGTTAATTGGCAATTTGAAGGGCGCTGACTGACAGAGGCCCTCAACAGATGGTGCTGCAATGGTAATGGTGCAGGCAAGGGGTGGCCTGGCCCAACTGTGAGATATTTTCTTGGGACCCATAATTCCTGGCGGAACCCCGTCAGCCTTACCTAGCTTTTACTCTCCAGTTAACACAAGCTATTCTTAATGTTTCCCTAGACTTGATTGCGACTATTGCTTGATTTCACGTAGCCTCTGTGTATGCTGTTTACATGTGCTGTTTGCATGTGAGTTATTGTTGCTTCTCACCTTCGTGTTCAACTTGTGAAAACAATGCAAACAGCTGTGGTCAAAAAAAAAAGAGGTGCCAGTGGCTCTACAAGTGGAAAGCAGAGATGCCTTGCCATGCATAATAATATTAAATCTTCAGTAACAGACAAAAAAGGGAGAACGTGTGATAGAACGTGTTTCTGGCATCCACAATATCAGAAAACCTGTTGGAGTTGGCTGAAGCAGACAGGTTCTTATTCAATGCCACAGAGCAAAGATATCTGTGCAAATGTAACATTGATGAGTCCCCAGGCTCATATAAACATCCTAGGGTATTAAATGTACACCACCATCTTTGCTGTGTATTGCCAAGATTGGTCAACTTAAGTCAGCTATTTTAACCTCTTCATGCAGATGCCAAATTCTCACCTATTTAGGGGGAGTACTATTTAAGGCTTTATAACTCCATGTGTGAGCATGACAGAAACTTGGAAAATGTCTTAAATTAAATTAAATTTACAAACATACAATACTAACTTAGATTTGTTTATTTTCATAATTGAGGTCAAAATTAAGTGCCACAAATATTTGTTTTTCTGTACTTTGCAATGACATACTGAGAGGCACATATCTAAAACAGGTAAAACTATACATTTAATGGATCATAGACTCCTTGTGAAAAATCTGAGGGTGATATGCATAACTACTAAAGATCTATGACACAAATTGTAGGAAGTGTACTCTGTGGTCCCTTAGTGTCTCCAAATCTATAAAAAATGGCTAAATTGTACACTGTTGTAAATCATAAAATAATAATATATTAAATTACAAATCAACTGTTTTGGCTCATACAACTCACTTTTGTATAATCTCGAAGTGGAGATTACTATCTTTTAATCAGTATAGGGGGGTAGATATCTATGGGTCCAAAAATCTATCCAAAACCTGCCATAAAATGGATAAAATATTGTTGCCCTAATATTTAAATATACACTGTGGCGTCCAGCCACACTTTCCTCGGAGAGGAAGGAAGACGGGGGGGACACAAAGTGAGTTCAGTAAGTATTTTTTTTTTTTTTTTTTTTTTTTTTTTGGGTGGGTCGGTAGCTCCCGTTCCCCCCATCCTGATCTTCCCTTTTCCCCCCTCCCCCCCTCCCGGTTCTCTTTCTCTCTCTCTCCCTCCTCGGGGTTTCCTCCTACTCTCAGCTGCCACTGGGAGTGGGGTAGCCCGGGGTGGGGGGGAAAAAGAAGAGGAGGAGAAGTCTAGGTGTGGGTGGGTCGATGGAGTGGGTCGGGGTCGTGGGGGTCGGCGGGGGGTCGGGGCCCCCCCGCGCGTCCCGCCGCCGTCCGCCCGGGGGGGGCGGTCGTCGCGAATCGAATCGACACGATCCGTGTTCGTTCGAAGTGATTTGTGTTCCACGTCCAGCCGGCGTTCCCCCCTCCGTGTTTTTTTTTTTTCACCGTTGTTTTTTAACTGTGTCTCGCTTTCTCTCGCCCTTTATTCCTTCCTCTTCCCCTTTTTCCCTCCGCTCTTTTTTCCCAAGCCTCGGTCCTCCACCACACCACCACAAGGGAACGCAAGCCTCAATGAGGAACACAAACAGAGCAGAGAGTTTTTTTTAGTGCAGAGAGTTTTTTTTTCTTTTTCTTTCTTTTTCTTCTTCTTCTTCTTCTCTTTTTTTTCTAAGAAGGTCCTAGAAGAGGGTTCGTCGTTGTGTGTGGTTGTGCCTCAGTGCTTTTGTGGTCCTTCTGTCTCTCTCTGGCTGTCTTTCTCTCTTCTCTTCTTGTCAGTGCTGTCCTGTTGGCCTGTCTGCTGCAGCTTGTCTGGTGCTAATTAGCTGTCAGCTGATTGAGAATTCTGATGACTGAATTGTTTTATCTCTGACCTGGGGCTCTGGTGTCTTTTCTCACTGGGGCTCTGTGGCGAGTTTTTGCCCCTGTCGCCCCCCTCTCCTCCCTGGCCCCCCTGGCCCCCCCCTCTGTGGCCTCCGGGGGAACACATATACGCATCCATACTCATTTCAAGGAAGATTTTACATTCAACAAGCACATACAATGGGGGAAATAAGTATTGGACACGTCAACAATTTTATTATCAAACATATTTCCAATGTAGCTATTCACCTGAGATTTTGACCAGACATTGGTATTAACTGTAAGGGATCTCTGTGTCAGAGACACGGAGGAAATATTGGAAGTCCAGATGCGATAGTTGTGCAATCTGAAAAATGTTTGAAAGAACACACTGAGACGGACAATAATCCGTAGTGAAATAGAGGAAAATAACAGAACACAAATAACCTCGAGAAAAGAACGAGGAACTCGATCTCCGAGCATAAAATAAAGAAATAAGCTATACGCTTATCTAACTCCTGTTAGTGGAGCGAGCGAACAAATAAAAATAAAAACTGTAATATCCCTTTAACTGGGACCAGAGCCGTTAGAGCGCTCGTGGAAAAACAAAGGAAATAAGCGGACCCGCTTATCTAACTCCGTTTGTGGAGCGAACGAACAAAGAAAATAAAAACTATAAGACCCCTTTAACTGGAATCAGAGCAGTTAGAGCGCTCGTAGGTAGAAACGGTAAAACAAAGGAAATAAGCAGACACGCTTATCTTACTCCCGTTATTGGAGTGAAACGAGAGGAAACAGAACTCAGAAGACCCTAACCTTTCTTGGGTAAGAGCACTCGTAAGTCAGAGTATAAAACGAAAGAAACGAGAAAGCCTCTGCTCTGAAATGAGAGCTAAAAGAAACTTTCTTTCTTTCTAAAAACCCTACTTTCTAAACCCTTTCTTTTTAAACTAGCTTTCTAACTAATTTCCTATACCTTTTTACCAGTTCGAATGTTAAGTGGAATAACATGGAAGCAACGAGAGAGGCCGGAAGCGGGGTATAAATAGTGAGCGGAAATATATGCCAGGTGAACTCACTAATGATGAGGCGAAAGCAAAACCCGTGACGGAACACAGGAAAATCCGATAGATTACCGGTAAACGATAAAAACGAATAAAGCGACGCGGAGATAAGGGAAGAAAGGTAAGATCCATGACATTAACTCAATAAAACTACACAGCTAAAGAAATTGTAACGTTCCAATTCTTTAAAAAAGTTTTAAAAAGTGAAATGACACAGGAAAAAAGTATTGAACACGCTAAATTAAATGTATTTAATACTTGGTAGAAAAGCCATATTTTTTATATTTGGTTGCATATCCTTTGCATGCCATGACTTTATGATGTCTGTGCCCAACAACATCAAAAGGCTCTTGATATCTTATTTGCTGGTACTCTTACAAGCAATACTATAACAGCTCTGCATTTGAATGGATCTCTATGGGAATTGGGGGGTGAGACAAGATATAGCTGTAAATTACACTGGAACAGTATAGAACACATGGTTGGCTAAGTGGCTCTAAGTCATCAAGGGTCTGATGTATTAAACAAGCCTTTAACCATCACTCTGCTGCCAGAAATACAGTAGATATTGAAGGATCACTTTAAGGGTTGTTTCTCCTGACAGATTTTCCTATTGAACTCTATGGAAAAATAAGTCAGGAGAAGAAACCCTTCAAGTTATCCATCCATGCACTAAGTGACAAGTATAGCCCAGGGAGATGTTAATATGCCATGGTCTATATTATCTACAATAAGATTACAATAAAATAATATTCCACCATTCGGGAAATGCTGGAAAATTGGACATAAAACATGACTGAGTCACCTATGAGTGCTCAATGCACTCAAAATGCAGAAATGACAATATCAGACATATGGCACAAAACTGTAGAGTGGAAAAACTATCGTACATATCTGAAATATCACAAGCAGTATATCAAAGAGGAAAATATTCCAAAGTCCACTTCTTTCCCGGTCATATACGTGCAGACCGTTTTAGCTGCCCCATAGAAGTTAATGGAGAGCAACAAATGCCCTATACTGGATTATCACCCCAGGGGAGCACAGAGCACTAACGAACATATTTCGCCACCATTTGGACTCATATCATGACCAGGTAACTACACAACCCAAAGTTCTACCAAACAACAGTTGTGCTTTAACATGGTTTTTACACACCATAAGAAAAAAAAATGAGTCCAAAAAATGAGTCCACGTAAAGCTTGTTTACAAATATGCTGCCTTCAAGTGCTGTCAGAATTATCGGAAATACGTGTTTCTGACATGGAAGTTGCACTTGAACGAACCTCCAAGTCGTAATTACAAGTGCAAATAGCCCAACGTTACTGATGTCATTGAAATAACTTGTTTATAGACATTTACAAGTCGAGAAGAGGATGCAGGCCAACGATGAAAGTGAAATTTTCAAGTAGACTACACAGAAGGCTAGCATACATTAGCTACGGAATATCGCCAGGATTGATATGGCTGGTTATATCAGAATATTTCAGTAACATATCGCCTACTATTTCTACAGTATAATGCTAGCAAATGGCCTCATGTTATTCTCAGGTGTACTTACTAATGTCATCGGAATTTCCATGATAGTTATGGCAAAGGGGACAGGCTATTGGTCAGATGTAGCCACAAACTGCATCCCGCAAAACATATAAGTATGCGGTTTGAGACACAGCCAATTTTTTCATTTTTCTTCACCCATTAGACACCAAGACATACAGCCATGATCTAAAGCCAGGTTCAGATTTATTGGCTTCCTTACAACCTTAACTTTTCACATGAACAATTGTATTTGTATGAAATAGTATATTTTTTCAATTTTTGTGTCATGGTTTTTAGCAGCCTCTGCTGTTTCAACATTCGTTTTTCTTTTTGTCGTCGTTGGGACGCTCTACCCAGCAATTATTCTTTTCACCTGTTCTGGATTTCCTGCCTCTTATAAATAGCTCAGGATTTCCGCCTTCCGACACTTCGATATTGTCTAACTATTTTGACAACAAAGTCGGAAGGGTTTAGGAATTCAGTCACTGCATTTCTGGTTTGTATAAATAAAAAACGCAGGAATTCTTACCAATTTTTGCTTTGTCCTTTTCTTTTGCGCTCAGCTTTTTTGCGACAGAGCGTAGGTAACAGGTTTGATTTTTCTTATTCCTATTTGCACCCAGTTTGCTTGGGTTTTTATTTTGTTTTCTCAACCTCTCGTCTGCACTCTTTGATTTAGAGCGTGAGGTTATTTTGTTGTTTAAGCTCGCTATTTTCGAGTCCGCCTCCTTTTGAGGTTGTTTTCAGTTGGCTACTGCCATGAGAGTTTTCTCTTATATTTTTGTTTATTTTTTCCCTGGTGCAGTTATTTACGCTTTTGTGGTGTATCTTTTAGATACGCTTTTAGATTCCTTATCAGTCACGTTTGATTCTCCGAACCTCACACAAACCCCTCACATTTTTAGCATACAATGTCATATTTAACAAGGGTGCCAATAATTCTGGACATATCTGCATCTGTGTCAGAAACGATTCATTATTAAATGGTATATACCTGACAGTTGTCTTCAGAAAATTTGAAATCCTTCTGATCAAAGACCTCATGTAGTATTTAGAAATACAGGACAACATCATAAACTGGTAAATAAAACGAATTCTGGTGGCATACCTGTCCATGCAGAACATAAAGACAGGGATCCTGCCTTTGGAAGAGTAGATTGAAGTTTACAAATTCAGTGAGGGCTGCCTAGAAGACCAGGAGGTGAATATGTGCCATATGTTCTGTTCTGTGAAGTGTACGTTTTTGACACAGAATGATCAATTTCAACAAATGTTTGACATCAAATTATTCAGGGTTTGCTAAGAAAAACTCACAGCCTCACAAAAAAAAAAAAAAACATTTCTTCAAAGACAAAAATATAACAAAGGTGTAACATGAAAGCTACCATCAAGCGGGTTCTTAATTTTGATGCTGACTTTGAAACATCTACTGCCATATCTGTGAAATTTAATTCAGGGATCTAGAAAAAAAGTACAATTAAAAATATATAAAGGATATTACAAAAATGACTGCACAGTATATGGTTAAATCAATACTTGTACATCTTGTGTAACACCATTCCAGCATCCGCATATGAGTTTTGCATTATGTGACATGCACGCCCATATAAAGAGGGGTTTTCTATCAACACTTTTGTACTGATGACGTTTCTGGCGACGACATTTTCTGTCTACTGACAAAAATGCACGTATTTCATGGTATACTTTTCACCTGAAAAACGGGATACTTTTCTTGATAACGGCTTCAGCTGTTGCAGATTCGACCGCATTCATAGTGTCCAAAATCGATGGATGGCTCCATCATTTCCCCATGTTTTGACAATTTCAGCCTTCATTTTCCCTCTTCTATACAACGTTTATTGAGTTTTGTTTTTAACTTTCCATCTTTTCACTTACGTTTTCAAAATATTCTCTTTGAACGAAAGGGGTATCCGATTAATGCCGTGGTATATTCGGCCCCGGCGTGACATATAAAGTAATGAAACACAGACGTATATCATAGGAGCCATCAGTGGACAGGCTAAATGGCCGTGTCTCCATTTTGTTGACAAGTTGATTGCGCATGTGTGCGTTGATAGACCTTTTGATGATAGCGGTCGTCTTTGTTATGGCTGTGGCACGCTTCTTAGCTATTTTTAAGCTGGTAAATCACTCTGAAAAGTAGACTGAGGACATTTGCAAATGTCACTGCTGTCTTGCGCCGTGCATTTCTGACTGTCACTTGTCTCTCAGTCCTTCTTGTCTGCAAACATATCAACTTGCTTATAGCTTATACCTTTTTAAATGTGAATCCTTCCACACTTCGTCTGTGTTGGGCTCGCAGCAGCGAATTCGCACTTGTCTGAATGACGTGATAAGCTATGAAAATAATTAAGAATATTCTAAATATCCGGGACAATCTCCACAGCCTGTGAACACGTACAACTGTGGAAAGGTTAAGCTTGTTTCAGCCATCTAGTTTTTTTGTGTGTACTTCGATGTCTAAATGGCTCACAACATCAGCCCTCCTTGCTGCTGGCATTTCTAGCTCTGTCTGCATATTTCACACCAGAAATGGAATACGATTATTTCAGCTTTAGTGAAAGGCCATTCCGTCACCTACTTTTTTTTACTGCATTCAGTGCTGTATATTGCAGCAACAGTTTTTTCTCTCTTTCTGGGGAATGGGATGTCTGTAATCTGACTCCCCTTCCTCCTCCCTTCTCCCTTCTCACATTTAGTTTGATTCCCTACACAAAGGCAGAATGTGCATTAGGAGCTTTAAAGACTCGAGAAGGATTAACATACTGTATATCTTTACACTACGA
Organism: Ilyophis sp. 1 JC-2022; assembly: GCA_022702515.1. NCBI lineage: Eukaryota > Metazoa > Chordata > Actinopteri > Anguilliformes > Synaphobranchidae > Ilyophis > Ilyophis sp. 1 JC-2022. Next base: position 97,604,496 of record CM040405.1, read on the forward strand.
CTCATTAGCACTGGCTACATTGTCTGATGGGAAAACAAACTCCCAAGTAAGGTTTGCAACACAAAAACTAAGGATAACATATGAGACACAATCAGTTTAATATTATGAGAAAATACTCAAAATGATTAAAATTGATTAATAACTGGGATGTTCTGCTATATGCACAATTAATTTGAATTAATATAAAGCAAATTGCTACAATTCAGAAGGGCACCTTTTATTTCTAGATATTAATTGCAAACCTAGTTATTAATATTTTATGTTAATTTTCTCCTGATTTAAGTGACGTAAGACTAGACTGGGTGAAAGGGAAGAAAAATAAAAATTGTCATATATATATCAATGTGCAAGGACAGTGCAAATGTGATGTTTTATACAATATAATCACTAATTATGTAATGGTGTACATATAGAAATAAAATAATCAGCATTTTTTTTTGTGGGAAAGCACTACTAACATTTATAGTAACTAAATCAATTTTCCCAAAGCCATTTAGAAAAAAAATGAAAGTCCTTATTTTATTAAGGATTACACCTTGTTTGCAGCTGCTAAAGACTGATGCTAAATGAGTTTCTCAGAGGGTTCCCACCGAGACCGCAATCTGGGGATTTTCCTCTTCGAACCAGTCATGACCCTGCAGTGTGAGAAGGGTATAAGCAGATCAATTTAAAACCTGGTTGGAATATTTAATCATGGCGTGTGTAAAATATAAACCAAATATAAACGGGAATTTCCCAATTTTGTTTTCATGGCAGAAATATCTTTTAGCATGCTAATTTGAGATATTCTCACATCTTATTATAATTGTAATTATTCTGACAGAAAGTAAACAAAACATTCATTACAATATCAGCATTGGTCTTGCACTGCCTTACCCTGTGCCTGGTTTCACTGACTAACCAAAGCTGCATGTGTGTGCTGTTGTAATGCTACATAATATGATGGTTTGTATTAATTCTGATGGGGTCTTGCTTTTACTCAAGAGGAATAAAATGTGATGTGGAAATGGAATATACTGAAAATGTGTAGTCAATAAATATGTTAATATTAATATTAATTGCATTTTTGTTAACTACTGGAATTTTAAATGAAGATTCACAAGCAAATGCTACGGGCAGACATTTAGCCTATTACAGCACCTCAACCTGATTTTAACAATAAAACCAGGTTGACAGTTGAGCAACTTGTGTACAGGAGGGTACATCCTACAGTTACGATCCTGAAGGCGCCAAGAAGCATCCAATGCATCAAATGTATGACATTCAGGCTACAATTATTCACAATTTAACTGTTTTGACCTTTTTTTTTTTACATTGGATTAATTTTTACTTAATCAATGATGTAAGACTGCACTACCCAACTAGGGGCCTGATTTATTAAGACCTTTCATGTGCAAATCCTTTTTGCACATGCAAAACTAATAACAAAGCCAATGATTGGTGCAAAACGAATACTATGACTGATCATTGATCATGCTATTTGTTTTGCACATGCTAAAAACCTTAGTAAATCAGGCCCTAGGTGTTATGAGAACTGATCGGAACCATTCGCAGACACCAAAAGTAATGGGAATAGGCTTTATTCGACTAGAGGCAAGACAGATTCGTAGTCCGTTCCAGGCAGGGAACCAGCAATTATGGCAATGCAGAATAGGCACAAAAAAAAAGTCCAGGACAGGCAGGGGTCAAAACCAGGGAATCCGTCAGAGCTGGGGAACAGGAGGGTGAAGGACAGGAGCAGGGCTAGGAAGGGGAAGGGCAGGCGGGCAGGAGGACTGGAGCAGGGCTGGACAGGAACAGGCAGGAGAACAAAAACTGGATGGATAACACAGGACTGGAAACAGGAATGAGGAGCAGGCAGAAATAAACACCGGAAAGTAGTATACACATGCACGAGGGCAGGGCACAAGACGATCTGGCACAAAACAAAGAAACAGGGAAGACTATATGCAAATAACATGGAACAGGTGAGATGGAACATAATGAGGAAACACATATCAGGTGCGTGAAGCTGAGGCACGAAATGGGGAGAAAGGGAAAACACGGAATGGACTAACAATACGGAAAATACATATAAACAGAAAAACCAGAAACAGATTTAGACGTAGAGGCACGGGACGTGACACTTAGGTGTATATATGGGAACATTAATCCTGGCAATGACATTTTACACCATTAACACACCATTCACTTGAGCACCCTGCCAAACCTTCCATTGCATTATGTGTTTAAACCAACATGCTGTCTGCCTGGTTAAGTTTACTGTGGAAAATACAAATTGCATCAGGCTCTACAGCCAAGATAATAAAAAAAGATGCATCTGTATATCGCTTAAATTCATGGCACGCTGTGTTGAGTTAGATCAACTGGCCAATCCAAAATTCATAGATCTAAATCTAAACTCACTGCAGGCCAGACCAGCAGGGATCCTTGATGAAGCCGTTAAATACAACTCTGTGCACTATGGCATGCCCTGTGTCTTTGTGCATCACTGTCACAACAATTTAGAAGAAACAAGGGAAAAAAGTTCCCTTTTTCAAATGTTTCCTAAAAATGGGCCCTTTATATTTTCCTAACACCTTAGTTTTGTACAGCACATGAACATACGCACACACACACACGCACAAATGTCAATGTAAGCATCAATCAACCAATAAAAACTCACAGTCACAGAAAATTGGATGGAAGGTTGAAAGAGCCAGGTCCTCGGTTTAATGTCTAATTCGAAAATGGGGCACTGGAGCTTTCATTTGGTCCCGTCGCCAGCATGCACTTAGTTTTCCCTGGAGATGTCCGGGGAAGTGCAAGCCTTTGTCGATATGTTTCCCCAAGGGATAATTATTCATCGATGTGGAATTTCCTCGCTGTGCTGAAGACACCCAACTTGTCATCAGTACCAACTGTGTCGTATCTCTTCCCTGTCTCTGACTGCCTCGCTGAAATTAAGGACTGAATGAGTTCAAATGTTTTGAAGCACAACAGCGAGAAAACAGAAGTCACACTCACGGAACCCAGTGCTCTGCTGTCTAAAGACTTTCGTTGTCAATTTTCACATCGATGGTTCTACTGCTGACGCTTCTGCCTGAGTGAGAATCCATGGTGTCATATTTGATCCCACTCTTATTTGAAGCAACATTGTTATCACCGCATTTCTTCGCGAAAGAAATATAACACATATCCATCTGCTCTCTCCCTCAAGGTTACCGGGATGCATTCATGTGTGTTTTTTTTCCCTACAACTTTGAGGACTGTAATTCTTTCCTCATTGGTCTCCCTCCGGAACATGCGATAAACATCTAGAGCTTAGCAGTAATCTGACCACATGATTCCTACCCTGTGTCAACTCCATTGGTTAGTTAAGTCCAAATTTCAGTGCAAAGTGATTTAAAATAACTTTAAAGCAATAGATGGCCACACCCTCATCTACATGACATTTAGATCTTCCAGTACAGGTCTTTTACCTATCTCCAAAAATTAAAACACCCACCATAGGTGATAGAACCTTTTGTTTTGCAGTACCCAAGCTATGGGTTTCAGCCGCTTGGTGGGATAAGTCTACATGGTGATATGGCTGCTTTTCTTTTCGTCTTTTCGTTCTTTCAGTTGAATAAAGTCCTATTATGCATGTGAAGGATGGGGAGAGTAACCAGGGGACAGGCAGCTCAGACGGTGGCCAGAGGAAAACTCCAGGTAGAGTGCAGTTCTCAGGCAATTTTAATACAAGCCCTTGCGAGAAGACTGCAAACGCACAGAGCTCGACGTTCTGCTCATGATGCTAATTGTCTCAAAGATGACATCATTTACATGCTGTTTTATACAAAGTCCGTAAACTGATAATATTTCAATTCTATTACTCCGGTTGGTCAGGATGCCATTGGTTGATAATGCAATGTTCGGTTATACGTCAGGTTGCTAGGCAATTATGCCTACTCCTTTGTCTACCTTTTATGCTAAAGGATCACGGTATGTGAAAAATGTCTTTGTCTTCTTCGCCAGTCAGCTGCATTTGTTATGTCTTGTACTCCCTTCTCACAAACTGTCCAAGGTCTGTACGGAGGAAGTTATGACAAAGAAACCACCTGGGAACAAAAACCCCGTTAGAAAGAAATGGAAAAGAACGAGAAGGGAGAGACACAGCAGAAGGAAGGGCTTCGTCACAGCACATGCTGTTCACCGACATCATCTCACGCCGCAGCCCAACACCTCTCCCGCCAGGCATCAAAGCTGAGTGGAGAGCGGAACGTCTCTCCAACTCAATGAAAATGATGTTTATTTATGGGAATGGCAGTTGTCAGAGATATAGGTAACGCTTACAGGGATGGCAGTTGTCAGAGATATAGGAAACGCACTCTGGATTCAGCGGAGTTAATCTGAATCCCATTATCAGGACTAGACTATCAGGGCTATTTGGCGCAGCCTGCGGGGCAATGGGCGTGGCTACTGAATTTAATTATTTTCATGACCAGAGGCGATGAGCGCGCAACTCACAGCGTGCTGCACAGGTGCAAAATGGCCTGGGTTTTGCTGAATATTTATCAGTGCAGCTGGATTCAGTCATATCCAATTAAATTACCTCTTTTCAGTCCCTTTAAGAGCAGTTTGCTTTGCGACCCGTCGTACTGCCAATGTTGCATTGATATCGTTGAAAAATATGTACTATCACTCTAATAATGCCCTTGTTTCACACAAGAATGTTTAAAATCACAAACTAAGTAAATATTTTGAAATAAATCTCCAATATTTTGAGAGTTCGGTATATTTATTACTTCCAAAAAGGTGATGCATTTTATAATCTTTCATGACAAGTATATTCCTATACCATCAACCTACATTGCTCACTGTCACTGAAACATTGATGTGAGATTAGATACAGTATTATAACACAAAACTGTCACAATAGCTACAGTACAACATCAACAACTAACTAGCTAGCTCATACAATATGAGTTAGTCAACACACCTCCTTAATTTTCCATATAGAAGCTAGCTAGTGCAGAGGACAATGTAATTCAATGTATGTGCCAAATGTATGTCTGCCTTTCACAAGTGCTGTACATATGCCCATAGTTGACATCGCAGGCATAACAGGGACAGGATCCAACCGTCTCAATACTTTCCTCCTGTGTCACCAGGCAATTTGCATTACGGATATCCCGGATGACCCCCTTTCGATTGACATAGTTGAGTGGTTGGGTAGAAGGAGCATGCAACTGCGTTTATTGTAATTTATTTCATTGCAGACCAGAGTAAGAAAAAGAATGGAATACAGTATCCCTGGGACCACAGTGCAGTACAGCCATAAACAATTAAAGACAGAAATAAATACATGAATTAGCATTATAAAAAAATTCTAAATATGCATTTCTCCAGCTTGGGGGATTTATATTAAAATCAAATTGGACAGCATAAGATTCACAAAAATGGTTGATTGGCTTTTGAATAGGTTATGATCATGCATACGTTGCTTGTAAGACCCGAAATGAGTAATTCACCATACGGCTGGGCTGTGACTTAGACTTGGTCTGAGCAAGCCGGTGGCGCATATACAAATCGCACATTAAGCTGACCCCAACAAAACACCAAAATTTCAGTCCGCTGCTTGATCGGTGCTGCTGACACAACCCCAGCAGTGCCTCTCCTTCCACTTTGGTGCACGGCGAATCACAAAATTACCAAATGGGCTGAGGTGTATTAAAATCCATCACGAAAATGCCAATGCGCCAGTGCAACAGCTCGCAACTAGCCAGAAAACAGTGCCCCCTCTACGGCTTTAAATACCTTTTTTCACACATTGCTTTCTGAGGCGGGAAACAGAAATGTATATAACTAATGTGATTTCATTTTGAGAAGCCAGTGTCTGGGCTCCCTAAATCAATCAGTCTGCCAATCAATAGGGGGTCTAATATTCCAGGGTCCAAAGGTCAAGCCAGGAAGCAGTTTATTGTAGGGACAATTAAACTACATTTTGTACAGTCCACAGTGACCAATGGACCACAGTTACAGTCAGGAAACTCTGCGTACATCATCAGTGACATCATCAGCTCCGCCCCTAACCATCATAGGCATGTATATTTAACTAAATAGGAGAGCACGCCACCTCAGCACACAAAGTTGCGAAGCCCCATGAATAAACATTGGAGCTCCCATTAAAGTGAATGGGAAATATCAGACCTTTGAAGGCCTTTCCCAATGGTATTTTGACAACTCACTGACAATATTGAAAATAAAATCCACTCGTGTGAGCAATAGTGAAGTGTTCATTTGTAACATTCACACAATCATGCATATCATGAGACGCTTACCACAAACAGCTGTAAGTGGTGCATAGATATTATAAAGCACAATGATTAATCAAAGTGAATATACAGGGGGAGATAAAAAACATTTTAGTCGTGGTCTTGGGGAAAATTGCGACCCTAAAAGAGCCAAACGCCTATTATGATGTTTCATGCTCTTAATTGAAAATTTAAAAAAATTTAATCAGAGTTTCAATTCAAAGTGTATCTCCTATTAGAGTGTTAGATAGTATAGTGGAGTTAAGCGATGTCAGTGAACAGGTGAATGGCCACTACAGAAGCTGATGTCACCCGACAGAACCTCAATTAAGAACTCATTCATGGTTCTCTCAGTCGAGAACTATTGATCATTCGCTCAGGAAGCTAGATATCATTTTCTTATTATGCTGTAGTACCGGCGAGGCCAGTTATTTGAAAACCAGTCCATTCACTTTATTTGAACTTTTAAAGCATTCAACTAAAAATATGTATACCTACCTCTTCCAAATTTATAAACACGATCCTTTGTATGTAAAGTCAAATATTTCTGAACTGGTGAGCTGGAGGACTGATGTAATAAATATTCATTTTAATATACACCTCAAAGATCAAACTAATGTTTAGTCTGCTAGCTAAGAGAATGTACAGAATTACGGAGAACGACGTTGACGGCAATGCGGTTCTGCATCAGTATAGTACACTCTGAGAAATTCAGCTGTACACGCACAAGCCAATACTGGTAAACTCCCGTGACGGAAAAATTGCGGCTGCCTCCGCAGTGGCACATGAAGCTGCCGATTGGGTGATCAAAATGCCGACTGAGGTTCGAAAACCAAGTTAGATTAAAGTAATTTTATTTTCATTGGTCATCTAAGGCAGGCCATGTCATTGTTCTGAAGTTTGGTTGTTTCACTACTTACGCTGTATTCATACAGCAACGCTAGTCCATCTGAGCAATGATGTGTTCCTCGTCCCTCCCTGCACAGCTATATTTCCCTTTTACTTGGCTTGTAGCCCATGCAGCCACTTCTACAACAAGCCACTATCAAGTGCAGTCCCTATGGCAACATTACAGTCCCTATGGCAACATTACAGTCACTGCTGGTAAAGTGACAAGTAGGCATATAATGAGCCGGTGTTCCATCACTGCTGATTGGTGAAAGGAAAAAAAAACTGTAAATCCCCTTGCTAATTAGATTAGATTAGATTAGATTCCTTTTATTGTTACATCCAGGTACAAATACAAGGAGTAAAATTCTTTGGTCTTGGCTCCACAACATCCTCACAGCAACATACAAGAATAAATAAAAATAAAATATATACAAACAATATTAAATACATACGAACAGTATGATAATAATAATATTAATAATAATAATAATAATAATAATAATAATAATAATAATGAGTGCGAACAGTGAGTACTGGGAGCACAGCAGTCAGGCAGTGGGCTAGAGACCATTGTTCAGTAGTCTGGTAGCCTGGTGGAAAAAGTTGTCCCTGAGTCTGCTAGTTCGGGCCTTAAGGCTGCGATACCGTTTGCCAGATGGTAGCAGCTGGAACAGGCCGTGGTTGGGGTGGGTGGGGTCTCTGATGATTCTGCGGGCTTTTCTGACACATCGGGTGTTGTACAGCTCCTCGATGGAGGGGAGAGGCACGCCACAGATGTATTGAGCTGACCGTACAACCCGCTGTAGCGCTTTGCGGTTAAGTGCGGAGCAACTCCCGTACCACGCAGTGAAGTTCCCGGTCAGGATGCTCTCAGTCGTCCCCCTGTAGAAAGCCCGCAGGATCTTGGGTCCCATGCCAAACTTCTTCAGTCGTCTGAGGAAGAAAAGACGTTGTTGGGACTTCTTGACCACGTGGTCGGCGTGGACGTTCCAGGTTAGATCCTCGGAGATGTGTGTGCCGAGGAACTTAAAGTCACTGACTCTCTCTACGGTGGACCCACTGATGGTGAGGGGGTCCGGCTCCTCTCTTCTCCTCCTGTAGTCCACGATGAGCTCTTTAGTTTTGGCGATGTTGAGAGAGAGATTGTTCGCCTGGCACCACTGTGTCAGGTTATCAACCTCCCTCCTATAGGCCGTCTCTTCCCCATCGGTGATCAGTCCTATTACCGTCGTGTCGTCGGCGAACTTGATCACTCTGGTGGAGTTGTGCGTGGCTACGCAGTCGTGGGTATACAGGGAATAGAGGAGAGGGCTAAGGACGCAACCCTGGGGGGCCCCGGTGTTGAGAGTCAGGGGGGCGGAGATGTTGGAGCCCATTCTCACCACCTGGCGTCGGCCTGACAGGAAGTCCAGGATCCAGCTGCACAGGTTGGGGTTGAGCCTCAGATCCCAGAGCTTGGCGTCGAGTCTGGAGGGGACTATGGTGTTGAACGCGGAGCTGTAGTCCACGAACAGCATCCTCACATAGGTGTTTCTTTTCTCCAGGTGGGTGAGGACGGTGTGGAGTGTGGTGGAGATGGCGTCGTCTGTAGATCTGTTTTGTCTGTATGCGAATTGATGAGGGTCCAAGGTGGGAGGTAGCATGCTACAGATGTAGTTTTTGACGAGCCTCTCGAAGCATTTGCTCACAATAGGAGTGAGCGCCACGGGGCGCCAGTCATTTAGGCATGTTACCTTGGGTTTCTTAGGCACTGGGACTATGATTGATGATTTAAAGCAGGAAGGGACTATACCAGAGGAGAGGGAGAGATTAAAAATGTCTGTGAACACACCAGCTAACTCCGCCGCGCACACCTTGATGACTCGACCCGGGAGGCCGTCAGGTCCGGCTGCCTTGCGGGGGTTGACACGCATGAACTCCCTCCGTACCTCGGCTTCAGTGAGGGCTAGGACCGAGCTGTCATCAGCGATGGGGGCTCGTACCGGCAGAATGTTGTCCGTCACCTCGAAGCGGGCATAGAATTTATTCAACTTGTCAGGGTAGGTGGCGTCGGCGATAGCTTGGTGGCTGGGTTTGTTTTTGAAGTCAGAGATGGAGTGCAGTCCTTGCCATAGATTGCGTGGGTTGTTGTCCTTAAATTGGTCCTCAATTTTCTCCCTGTATTTACGTTTGGCTACTCTAATTGTTCTACGGAGATCGTAACGGGCTGTTTTTATCGCCGTGTTGTCTCCGGATACAAAGGCGGTGTCTCTTACCTTGAGAGCAGCTCGAACGGTGTTGTTAATCCAGGGTTTTTCGTTCGGGAACAAACGCACTGTTTTTGTTGGAACAACGTCTTCGAAGCATTTCTGAATGAAACCAGAAACAGCTTCCGTGTATTCGTTGATGTCATCGTTTGATGCATCGCGGAACATACGCCAATCGCCCACGCTCATACTGGCTTGCAGGGCGTCGACTGATTGGTCAGACCAGCAGTGGAATGTCCTTGTAGTGGGGACTGTTCATTTTAACTTCTGCCTATAGGCGGGCAGGAGAAGAATGGAGGAATGATCCGATTTGCCGAATGGAGGACGGAGGAGGGGTTTGTAGGCATTCCGGAAGGGAGAGTAGCAATGGTCCAGAATGTTATTTCCGCGTGTATTCATGGTGATGTGTTGATAGTATTTTGGTAATACTGTCTTCAAAGACGCTTGATTAAAATCCCCTGCTACGATGAAAGCAGCGTCGGGGTGCGAGGTCTCGTACTTGCTAATTACCCTGCACAGTTCTTTGAGTGCTGGCTCCTTCTCGGCTTGTGGTGGGATATAAACAGTGGACATGATAACCGCTGTAAACTCCCTGGGTAGCCAGAATGGTCTGCAAAGGAGCATGAGGCGAACCGAAAGACGAGAGGGTATGTACGCTCTCAGGAGCACACCAGTTGTTGTTGATCATGAGGCACACGCCTCCACCCTTACTTTTCCCGGAAAGTGCCTTTGTTCTGTCCGCACGAAACACGGAGAATCCCGTGGGGGTGATAGCATGGTCTGGGATTTCAGCCGATAGCCAAGTCTCAGTGAGACAGATTATGTTGCAGTCCTTCGTTTCCCGCTGGTAAGAGATCCTTGCTCTTAACTCACACAGCTTGTTCTCTAGGGATTGAACGTTGGCTAGTAGGATACTGGGGAACGGGGGACGGCTGGCCCGCCGCCTCAGTCGCACCAGTACGCCGGCTCTGATCCCTCGTTTTCGGCGTCTCTTGCGTCGCGTCTCGGGGAGGCAGGCTGGGGCTCCCGTACTACGAGTGAGCAGGGGGTCGTGGTAAAGAAACTCCGGTTTCGTGTGAGGGATAACGGCGTCTCTTAGCTCCAGAAGTGTTTCCTTATCGTAACTAATGTAGCTAACTACACTGGAGATAAAAATAAAAATAAAACATATTAAAATTAGCAAAAAACTGCGAGGAAGTCGGAGAGCACAAGACGTGGCGACCATCCACGGCGCCATCTTGCCATTTTTTGAGAAGCATGATGTGAGAAGCAAGGTCTTCAACCACCAGTGCCAGATCCTCCAGCAGTGGAAAGCATAGCCTCTTATGCTTTCAGGATAAAAACTCTCATACAAAATCTCGCCAGAATATTAAGTGTTTTGTCCGAAATTAAAACACTTGCTATTCTGTTGAGATTTTGTATGGGGTTTTCTAAATGCAATGTATCGGGAGCTGTGTTGACACAAATAAATTTTTTGAAACAGCCATTTGCCAGTCACAGCTGATTTAAGCAAAAAAAATAAAAAATAAAATAAATAAAAAATGGGGACTGCAGAAGCACAAAGGATAAACTGGCTAAAGAATGGTCAGGATACAGGCCCTTGTCAAACACATAATTCACTTACTAAAGTAGGCCCAGTCTGACCACTCATTGGTTGAGGTGAGCAGATCAGTATCTCAGTGTCAATTAGGGATAAACTATTTTTCATTTTGTTTCGTTCAGAAACAAAAACAGTTATAACATTTCCGTTCCAGTGTTCAGCCCACATAAATTAATTAAATAACGGTTAGAACAAAATATAAAAAACAGTTATCAATATCATTCTCATGATGACACCCCAATGGTGTCAAAAGAAGGAAAGTGCAAAGGGCCGCTGCGGTAGTACAACGGTAAAAAGCGCTGACTTTCAGTCAGCGCAGTTGTACTCCGAGGATCGGGGTTCGCGCCCCGGTACTGCCATTTTCCGAGCATGGCCAGCGCCCTGTGGGAGCAGCAATTGGCGGCTGCTTCCGGGTGGGGGGAGGGCTCGGATGAGAATCGCTACGCAAAATAAGGCCCCGGGCGAGTTGGAATCACGGTCAGGAGCTTGGGGAGTCGCGCCCTGTAGAGGACGTGGCGGCCTCTTTCCTACTACCGGCTGACGGGGTTGTATAGTGGTGGTTCTCTAGCGGTTGCTACATGGGGGGAATTGAAGTAGAATAGGGGTTCAATTGGCTACTAAATTGGGAGAAAATGGGGAAAAAATCAGAAACAAAATTATTTAAAAAAGAAGGAAAGTGCAAAATAACTGTTCAGTACCCTGTAAAACTTATATACATAGAAAATAGCTGGAGGTTGGCAAGGAAGTTGTGCAAACAACTATATAAGTCATCCCCACTGGAGTAGGCTAGTTACAGTGAGCACCATAATTCATTGGACAGTGACACATTTTTTGTTTTGAGTTTGAATTGATTCAATGACAATGAGGTTTAAGTGCAGACTGTCAGCTTTAATTTGAAGGTATTTTCAAATACATATCTACGGTGGCCCAGAGAGGCAAACACACTGCAAAAGGCAGAAGCAAATACATTAACAGAAATGCGCTGCAAATTCATAAACGCTGCAAATTCAAAAGCACATGCAAAAGTCCAAAGCAAATGCAATAACAAAAACGTGCTTCAAAAGAACAAACGCGCTGCAAAAGTTGACAACACAACACTTTGCCTTTACATTCACCCCAGGGAAATGAAATGTCAAACCTGTCACATACAGTGTAGTTGTTGCAGTGTTTATTGATTTATGTTAAAACAAAAACAAAAAATATATATGTTATTCAATTTTTACATGATACATTTTAACATATGTTTAGCTTCCTAATAATAATGGGTGGGCCATGGTAAATGTTGTTGCTCATTAAGTGTAGAGTGGACCCCTGAGTAACCCCTGAGCTAGGGAATACAGTACTTTGCTGTAAGGTGAAAGCTTTCCGTTGTCCAAACCCATGAACTTCACAGCACACTAAGTCTCTGCTTTCCCAAATACCAGGGGCCATAAACCACAGCAGGCATCCTAATCAACAAGTCTGCAGGAATGGATCAAAGGGCATAGTCGGCGGTCTAGCAACCTTTATTATTGGGAGAGAGCTGGGACCCTGTATGTATTTGTCGTCCCACAGGGACATAACATTGGTTGGACAAAAGGTCAAAAAGGGGACTACTTGTTTCACTGTGCACACATGGCGGCCCTGCGCCAGGCCTTCCAGGACACAATATTCCAGCACAACACAGCACCACGGTGCACAGGGATAAACAGCGAGGGCAATGTATGTAATGGTTGAATGAGGTTATATGGGCCATATACAGATGTGTTGAATGTAATGATGTTAATATAGGAGATGGTAAATTATATGAAGTATATGGCGGGAATTAGGAAGGGCGTATCGGACAAAACGGACTGGAATTTATATCAATGTGATCCCTGTATAATTGCAATTCCTGCATTTGACCTCATTAACTGGGTTATCCCCTGGTCATAGTGGCAGTGCCACTAACCGAACTTGCAGACCTTAGTTAATTTGCTCCCAAGGATAGTCGTTAGTTTCAGTGTCCAGACATATAGACCCTAGTGTCATTCCATAACTGTAACAAGTGGGTCATGCTCTGAGATATTTAAGCAATATCACTAACCCCATGAGATAGCCTTAGTTAGGTTGCTCCCAAGGATAGTTTCAGTGTCCAGCTATGTGGATATAGTGTTATACCATAACAATGACGAATGGGTCATGCTACGGAATATTTAATCAATCTCACTAGCCACATGAGGTAGCCTCAGCTAGGTTGCTCCCAAGGATAGTTGTTAGTTTCACTGTCCAGAAATGTGGAGCCTATTATTACAGCATAATAGTAAAAATAATAATAAATGGGCCATCCACCGAGACATTTAAGCAATATCACTAACCCCATGAGATACCCTTAGTTAGGTTTCTCCCTGGGGTAGTTGTTAGTTTCAGTGTCCAGATATGTGGATCTTAATGTTATTTCATAAAAGTAACAAATGGGTCATTCTCCGGAATATTAGCAATCTCACTGACCAGGTCGGCTAGCCTTAGTTAGGTTGCTCCCTGGGATAGTTAGTTAGTTAGTTTCAGTACCCAGATCTGCAAAGCTTGCAGGGTAGGGCACTTCCGGATGTATGTATTTGTATAAAAGGCAAGGTTTTTGGGTGTTTTTTTATTTCAAATCCCAGGAAAGAAGGTCTTCGTGTTAAATAAAAATGGAATGTCTGGAAATGCAGATAGTCTCACCTTCCAGAGTACAGGATGTTGCCACCTCATTAATTCAGCACACCCCAATCGATTTGTGTACGCAAACTCGCACTTGATATGTAAACTCCAATTGCAAGTTTTGAAATTGTCAGATTCAGATAACACATTTCCTCTCTTAATTAAAATTAAAAAACACTTCAATGCCATTTCTCATGCAAGAAAACATGTCTTGCATATAGGCTACAGTGTGATATTGTTTAATTTAATAGTTTTAATTTAGGATTCACGTCCTGGAATGATTTTATTACTTGTTTATGAGACTCATGAGCAGGCTACTAACACATAGTGCAGTGCTAGTCGTACCTGCATCTGTAACCTTCTTCAGGTAGCAGTGATGTAAATTTTTTATAGTTGATCATTGAGTTCAGTTATTGCATCAGGCATTGTTTTTATTTGCCTTCTATAACTTATTAATATTCACATCAGTAATTTGCACACTTAGTATTCGATACGTTGAAACTCGTCCAAATATTTACCTCCATGTCATGTCCACATTACTCCAACAAGTTGAGCTCCCTGACTGAAAGTAATCTGGCAGATTATAGCTCAATGTAACCAAACCTCGTTATACACAGTAAGACTAAGTGGCACAGTGATACACGGCAGTTCTCCACAAATGAAGGCTGCCTTAAGTCCCTCACCTCACCCAGGTGTGTAGGTTTCATTTACAAGTTGTTAAGGGGTGTTACCACCATGCACTCTGCTCCTGCTGAATGAATGAAGCTAAGCAGGTGTGGGCTTGGTTAGTACTCAGATGGGAGTCCTCCTGGGAAAACTAAGTTGCTGCTGGAATCGGAAGTGGACATTAAAGATTCTATGACACTCTTGGCAATAAATAAGGGGGTTCCCCGGTGTCCTGGCTAAATTCCAAGCTTGGCTCTCTCAACCTGCCACCTAAATAATTGTTCTCTTCTTCTCTAACTGATGTGTGGAGAGTGTTTTGGTGCAAAATGGCTGCCGTGCATCACCCAGGTGAGTGCTACACTTTGGTGGTGGTTGAGGCGAGTTTCCCCCTCACCATTGTAAGTGTCCTTGAGTTTCTTGAGGCGCATGCAAATATAACATTTAATAACAATAATAACTATAATAATGTGTGCTCAACAAGGGGGTGGTGTTGATAATTAAGAGGGGCCTAACAACCCATATGAAAAATCTTTACTGCACTTTCCAATCAGCATTACTATTAATAGAACAGGGCTTTGTGCTGTCCCACATGTTACACTCTCTGTGCTAGATAGTGATGAAAAGCACTTCAAAATCCTATTCAAAACTTGGAACTTTGCCACTATTTGTCAGAAATAATTTGACTTCCACTTTACTTCAGTCCCCCCGTGTCTTCTTCGCTCTGTCGTTTGTTCACATCTGAGTACACGGGTGTGATGTCAGAGGCTGGCCGCGGCACCGAATACCCTGCTGCTAAGATGGCCGCTAGGACAGGGCGGTGTGAGCATACTACCTCCAACTCATCAGCCTACGTCTGTAACGGCTTCACGGTCGACATTAATTGCGATCTCTCTTTTAAATACAAGCAAACGATGTGTCATGGTCTAAACAAAAATACTAACACTGCCTTAGTTTCGCAGTGGAATGATACGATATAACAAAATATACGGTATATGTTTTCAGTATGTACAAGTACATGCATGGGGTTCCACGCGTGGGGTCGCTGATAGCCTGCTTGTTTAACATAATTCCCAGCTTCACCTTTCAGCCGTACAAGTAGGTCCCCCATCCTTACATAAAAAGGAAGAAAACAAAATAAATATTTTCTTCCCTGACCCTAAAATAGCACAGCTCTTTCATAGTAAATGTTGAAAATCATTAACCAGCTTAATTACCCCCACAGGGCAATGAGATATTTTCCAGGGAACAGTTAATCTAAAGACAAGGAATGTACAGTTGCAGTGCTATGCTATATTCAAGGAATAGGAAGATTTTGTTACCGTAAGAGGCGTTCAGTGGTTTCTGTAACTAGCCTCTTGAACACAATGTACTCCATTACATGCATCTGAAGGGCTTACTTAGGTGATATGTCAGTCCTCAAATAAATATAAAGGCTGTGACACTGCATGACTAAGCTGCCTTTAGACTCTAGAGCACCAACAAGTAACTCCGGAAAAAAGGTGTTTCAGTGCATTAATCATCAACAGTGAAAGAGGATGAGAAACAATCAATCACACTATGAGGTGATGTAGAATAAAACATGAGCCACGAGCCGCCGAGGCCCTGCCTTTCTCGTTCAGCTGACTTGAATGAAATTGATTACTGCACAACCTACACCAGAGTGCAAATGAGAGGCGATGACCCGGGCCATTCGGAGAAAAAACAAAAACATGCATACAATGGCGTTAATCGCTAAATAATTCAGTCTTATGGGGAACTATTTTCAGTTTAACCTCGATAGCATTGGCGCGGTAATGTGCACCGCACCGCCATTCCCGTGGGGCGCATGTGTGCTGCCTGGCGTAACACGAAGGGTTCTGGGGGTTTAGTCCTATTTGTTGTTTGTTTTCACATTTTGAGTTAATGTAGATCAGTCGAGGGTGCAGGGAGCTGCCATTCACAAGGAGGCTTTGTAGAACTTATCGGGGGGCAGTGCAAGACCAGCGACTTTCCCCGCATCACATGCTCTATACTTCAGAAGGTGCTCTACACAGAGCATTGGGAACTTTACAGGGGAGATAAAACAACTTGAGAACATAACATTAGCATGGCGGCTTCCTCGCAGAGAGAATATTTCAATAAATGATATGTGTGTATATACTTAAATGCAAAAGTATTGGGACAGTGACACACTTTTGTTGTTTTGGCTTTGTAGTCCAGCACATTGGTTTTGAAATAAAACAATTCATATAGGTTAAACTGCAGACTGTCAGCTTTAATTTGAGAACATTTACATCCATTTTGGGTGATCCGTGTACAAATTACAGCTCTTTTTCATGCATAGTTCCCCCATATATACACGTATATATATATATATATATATATAACTGCCTGCTCTAGGGTAAATTTACTAATAATTTCTCAACGTGATATTACATTTTAATTATTTAATATTTTTTTGTCATGGTAATAGCGTTTCCCATACACTCAAGCCTAAGGCTCAAAAAAGTCTTGTAATCCTGGTGAGATAAAGAATGTCGACAGTTTTGCTAATCTTCTCAGGCATTTTTCATTCAATTTCCATAAGGAAAGGATACATGTGACCTGACTCTAAAAGCCCACATTTCCGGCTACAGGATCAGAATATTTTGGGATAAAAATGGGTACACTGGGAAAACCACACGGTGAAGAACCTAATCTGCCACAACACAGGACATGACATAAAAATGAGTCACTTTTTCACTTTTTATTTATTTATTTATTACAAAAGTGACATTGTATGGACCTTAATTCTGAATGCTACATTTAACAAAATATTGAATAATATCACTGAATAATATGACAATTTCTCTGTCATATTATTGAAACATAATTATTCAGAGATAATTATTCAGAGATGCATAAAACACATCGTATGATTTTATCATCCTACATAACAGATCCAATATAAAGCCTACAGCACCAACATGCTCAACTTTCCACAAGTACTCAAGACCTTATTGAGAACTGTTATTACATGTTATTGTGTAACTGTAAAAGTGTTTGTTAACCAAATGGTAAAGCTTGATATTAGTTCCATATAATAAACATTATGTAATATTAAATATTCATTGATGTGGTGGTACTGAGGTATCACCTTGACCATGTACCAGGCATTGCTGAGATTTTATTTATGCTTGATACTGAGGGACCAATTAAAAAAATATTTGCGCATCGTTTCTGGAGCAAAAGAGGCTCCATTGAGGCCACGCATAATGCATAGTATTTACTAAAGGGTGCACGGTCTTGGATACGCAGTATATCTCCGTGGGTCTGGGAAAAGTGTGCTTGTCTCATTCATACATGTGCATTTGAGGGAGGATCATGCAAAAAATTTAGATATTCTGTGGGTGGTTTATTATGTATTTTACGGTAGCCAGTTTTGCCCAGAATTTTGTCCGCCATTGAAGAGTAGGTGAAAAGTTACCGCAGCACATTTGAGGGAGTGTCCTGAAAGGCGGGGTTTTTTCTATGAACGCCACAGATGTTCCGAGACGCAGAATTCTATTATTTCAAATGATTGAGGAAGAAATTATCAGAAGGTACAGACTAAGCAGCCATGCAGTAATTACACTACTCAAAGACATCAAAGATGATCTACAATCACACCCACTATGTTCACATTCAATCACAGCAATATTCAAACTCCTTTCAACTTTACAGTTTCTTGCATCTTGATCAATTCAAACAACAAATGCTGCCACAAAGGGTGTCTCAGGAATTTCAGCTAATCTCTGGCTTTACGATAACAGGCTCAGGAAAAGTGATCAACGTTCTGACGGGGAAGAAACAGAATAGTGGGTCTTATATACACATATGAAAGGGAGGAGTAACAAACGACGTGAGGTTAACACATTAGGTAAACAATAATTAAATCACGAGACATAACGAAAACATGGAAGGGACTCGGAAACATGCATAACAAACTTGTGGGATTTCACAGTCTGCATTTAATTGTGCCCTTTCTGCCGCGCTGAATGTGCTAGTAAAACGCACACACACAAAAAAATTAACATTTTCTCACAACCGGAGATACAATACAACGCTTCAAATAGGATTTTTTTATATTGCCCTCTTTCCCAACATCATTGGAGCCGTTGACTGCACGCGCACACTGCTTATTCCACCATCACTCAATTAACATGTTTACAGCAACAGAAAGCGCACACATTTCATGAACATCCAAGTCGTTTGTAATGCATCGCACAAAATAACCGACGTGGTGGTTCGGTCCACGACAGCTCGCTACTTGGTAATCGCGTTATATTTAGGCTACTTTTGTCCTTTGAGAGCAGCCTTCATTTTCTTTTAATATTTGAATTGGTTTGGTTGCAGGTGATGGTGGGTACCCCTTGCAGACAGAGATTTCAACCCCAGTTCTAAACCGCACAACAAAACCCCAAGGCGGATTCAACTGCTCACACATCAGCACCAGAAGTGATTGAGTGCACTTTTGGGACCCTAAGCGCGATTTTGTAGTCTCGACCGCACCGCTGGCGCATTCCTTTATGCACCTCATAAAGTGTGCATAATCATGGTGGCGTGCAGTATTCTGCACAACGTTGCAATAAGCCAGGGGATGCACAAGGAGTTGCCACCAGCTTGGCGCACAGAAAAAGGCAGGCGGAAAAGAGCAAATGTCATTCAGAGATTCGGAGATGTCACACACACACACACACACACACACACACACACAGACACACACACACACACACACAGACACCTTCACCACTGAAAATGAAATAAAGCAGCGGAACTGTATCCGTTGTTTTTTATTACTATGTAGCACTTCACTTCCAGAAATCCAAGTGTATGAAAAAAAATGTTTATTATGCAAGTATCATAGCTGTAGCCTGCCCTTTTGTGTTCTTCATTTTAAGGTTAAGACAGTCGAGCTAGATTGTTCACGTTTATAAATAAAGTCTGAAGTCGTAGTCAGTAAACATTATCCTATAGTAAAGCTTTTATTTTGGTTCTGCATCATAAAACCACACCTATAGCCTGCAAAGATAAATGAAAGTTTGCGCGCGTCACCGTGCATCCACGTAGCTGTGCCTCTCACTTATCACTGGATTGACAAATAATAGAAACTGACACAGGCCTATGACAATTAAAAAAGAATAAAAAATCCGATGACAAACATTTATTTGCCATCCACCCTCTCCCCCGCTCCCTCCTCCACCCTCTCCCCCGCTCCCTCCTCCACCCTCTCCCCCGCTCCCTCCTCCATCCTCTCCCCCACTCCCTCCTCCCCCCCGCTCTCTCCTCCACCCTCTCCCCCGCTCCCTCCTCCACCCTCTACCCCGCTCCCTCCTCCACCCTCTACCCCGCTCCCTCCTCCATCCTCTCCCCCGCTCCCTCCTCCCCCCCGCTCTCTCCTCCACCCTCTCCCCCGATCTCTCCTCCACCCTCTCCCCCGCTCCATCCTCCACCCTCTCCCCTGCCCCCCGCTCCCTCCTCCACTCACTCCCCCGCTCCCTCCTCTGTCATTTGGCGTCTGACATTTTTGCACTGTTCTGTGAGGCTGTTCACAGCTGGGTTCTTGGGTTGCTCAGGGGGGATGGAAAAGGGTTGCTTAGTTTGCTGAGAGACGGTCTGTTCAACTAAGATCTTCAGGCAGTTTTTGTGTCCTGCTGCTGCTGTGCCTAATAGTGTTAAGTTCCAGACTCAGAGACCCAAATGCAGACAAGGATAATGCAGAAACGTTGTTTAATTCCAGTCCAGTGTCAAAAGCCAGGCAATCAAGAATTTCCAAACGAGATCCAAAATCAAAGTCAGAAAAACAAGCAAAGGTCAAAACCGGAAATCAAAGGGCTAAGGTACAAAAGGGCTAGGCTAATCAAATGCAGGTAAACACAAAAGAAAGTCAAAACCAGGAAATCAAAGGGCTAAAGTACAGAAAAGGGCTAGGCTAAATCGGAATCAAAAACAAAGGGTGTCTCAGGAATTTCAGCTAATCTCTGGCTTTACGATAACAGGCTCAGGAAAAGTGATCAACGTTCTGACGGGGAAGAAACAGAATAGTGGGTCTTATATACACATATGAAAGGGAGGAGTAACAAACGACGTGAGGTTAACACATTAGGTAAACAATAATTCAATCACGAGACATAACGAAAACATGGAAGGGACTCGGAAACATGCATAACAAACAACGGGCTCGAAATAGGAGCGGAGTGTGCTCAGTAATCACGAGAGGTGAAGTCTACGTACAAACAGCTGGAGCGAATTACAGAGATAGCTCAGGGGCAGTTAGAAATGCGAGTAACAAAGACAAAGCGGAGAAGCTGGTTAAATGTAAGTATCTAACTATAAGACAGACAGTTAGTTGTTAGTATACATCTATGTTAATTGGTTTAGTAAGTGCACGTAACTAATAAAGCAGTGATTGTTAGCGCGAGTTAGTAATCTATACAATTACACGGAAAGGAAATCAGGAAGTAGCAGAAAACGAAACTTCGGAAATACAGCGTGAACCCACGAAAACTCCCGAAGTCACCCGAATAGTGCATGCACGAGACTGGGTAAACAAACACACAGATGAGACTCAGACAACCCACGAACAGAGGGGAATGCAATGATGAAATGAACAATAATAATACAAACAGACAGATGTACAGAACATAACAAATAGCTCACTGCTCTTGTTAGTCTTTCGTTAGTCTCGTTAGTTTTTTTTGTGTGAACAATTTTTTATTTTATCTTATATATTTTTTTCCATCCCTGACCTTAAAGGGGGGTCTTGTTAGTGTGATGGATTTTGTAGCGGATATTCAAACGTAGAGGTGAGGGAGATCAGACAAGTCACCCACATAGGTGAGGACCAATAAGGGAGATATAACACGATCAAAAGAAAAGAAAAACAGGAACTAATTCCTGACAGCTAAACAGCCAAACAAAATCTACCCACGAAAATAGGGGGAACTCGAATAGAACGAATAAAACACAAATCTAAATCTCCTGAACTCAATAGCAAAAAATAGGAGATTAGAAACATAAAGAAAACGCCCTTGGAACGTAACTCTACAACGTCCGATAAAAGGTGAAACAAAACCACCAAAAGAAAACACTGTCTCGTAGAGAACAGCATGGAAATAAATAGCGCAGAATGCTAACAGGAGGAAACACAATCCTATACCTGAATAAGCTAAAAGCAAGTCCCTCGTGAACATAACAAAGTTAATATCACAAGGTCGCTTAAACCTGGCTATACCTGGCTCAATGTACAAATTAATGACCAAGAAGCACCGGGGAAGCAGAAGTAAGGAACTTAAATACCCCGCAGGTAAAAGCACAAGTGAAACATATAACGAGCACGGGAAAGCAAAACGCAGGACCGGAACGTGGAAAAAATCAGATTCTCAATCGGGAAACAGGACGAGAATCGCAGCAGACCAGAACCCACGAACCATGACAGTTAGTCATAAAACAGTGCAGGTAAGTCGTATTGATAACTCAAGGAGGCCTCCGCTCTCCTGTCTCATGACCTTAACTGATGCGGTAAAGACCATTGTATTTTCTGCCATTTTATTGCAGGGCACTCATCTGCATTCTTTGCTCCTCCAATAGCATGTGATCAATACCTTTCATTGTCTCCCTCATTGAGGGCGATGGCTTCAGTGAACACTCTTCAGCATCATCATCAGAAGCATCATCATCTTCATCGGGCGGAACTAAAGAGAATGCATAGGCTTAATTACTTCAAAAGACATTTTGGTCACACTTTAAACAAAGTCTCTCATATAAAGGCTTTATGTAGTATATATAAAGCCTTCATAAATGTGACATAATGGCTTCATAAATCATGCATCAGCAAATGTCATGCTTCATAAAGGCTGACATACCACCTTCTTATGTTACATGTTATGCCAAATGTGTCACACTTAGCCTAGCATCCTAGCATGTTTTATGTCACCCTGTATAATGTTTAGCCATTAGACAGGTGACATTGTTGGTTATGTCACATTTGGCATAGCATAATAAGGTGTTATGTCACCCATTATGAAGCATGACATTTACTTATGTATAATTTGTGAAGCCATTATGTCACATTTAAGAAGGCTTTATATACATATGCTATATAAAGCCTTTATATGAGAGACTTTGTTTAAAGTGTGACCAAAATGTTACTACATGGTACACATTAACATTGGTGTGCCTATCATGTCCAAGCCTGTAGGTGCTGCATGCCAAGCTGCCTCAATGTGTCTACATGTAGATTTTACTTTAAAACAGACACGATTGAATGATTAATGTATGGTGGAAATAATTTTGTCCTTTAACAGAAACCTGTAAGACAGGGGTTTCTGGCCAGAGAGCTCATAAAGTTGCCATTTATAGAAATTAGCGTACCTTCTTATCTGGTTGTCTCTGCAGTGTCGATGCCCTCCACTACGCCGCCCGCCTGCTCTGACATAAGGGTCTGCTGGATACATTTTTCCATGTTGCTCAATTCCTTTTCTTGTGCTGGTCCATGCGCCACCTGTTGCGCTGGCTGGCATGTGGTTGAAGACAACCTTCTTCTTTGTACAGCTTTCGATGTCTTGCTACCTTTTCTTTATTTCATTAGTTGTTCTTTTTGTTGCCTCTAACCATTCATCCTGTCTTTGGTTGAAGCCCAATCAATCATCCTTTTTTTTCACAAGGTAAAAAAAAACTTTGTTTACTAATATTTTTATTTCTCTGTCTGAAGATAAAGAAAGGGTTGTCCGCACACTTTCCCAAATGTTTTTGCTTTTGCAGCAATTTAGCAATTTAGTGAAAAAGTGCTCAGTGCATTAAAAAGGAGCAGCACACTTTTCAGCGTACTATAGCTTTCCTCAGTGCTCTCTCTGCACAAGTTACACATGCTTTTTTAAACAGTTCACAAATGAGTTAACAAATTAGCTACATTTTCTGTCTGAAAATTTTGTTGTTGCCACAGTCAAGCACTCCAAGTTCACCATGTAGGGACGGACTACATTTCCAGGCATTCCACAGGAAACACAAGTGACGTTTACAACACTGCCCCAGTGTGACATCCGTAGTTACAGTGAGCCAATCCTGTAGCCTGAAAACACGTAACAGGCATTAAAACTACTAAACACTATACAACTGAGGACAAGCTATTGTCTGCCCCTCTTTCCCGCCCATAGGGAAACTTCCACAAACCTTTGTGCACGGCTCTTACTTCGTCCGCTCTCCACCTCGTGTTTGCATGTTACCTGTGGGCTATGGAGAGAAATAGAGACTCTAATTCCACAACTGAATCACGTGCAGCCCATGTTGTGCCCACAGCAACAGGTTAGCTTGCCTCCCGACATCTAACCAAAAACATTGGATTACCAGCACAGTCAATTTAGTTGTTTTCTGTGGGGTATACTGCACCGATGTGCAGTCTTCCAAGAGCACGGACAGAGACAGAAAAACCAGACGACAAGAAGACAGTTTGTCGCTGGACCAAACAGAAGAAATTCCAGGGCCTCCCAGATGGGTTAAAGACATTTTTTGCCACCATTAACAGGCCACCTCATGGACGTTTTTGCTACACAAATAGTGTACAGTAGCTTCAGTAAGACTGATCAAACATCCCAGGCATGTTTTGTCTGAACTGTTCTGTGTAATTTGATTGTAATGACTTGTAATCATGTGATAATAACAGCCATAAGTGTCACAGTGGCTAGCAAGCTAGCCGGCTGGCCTATCGTTCTAATGCCCTGTCTTACTAACCAATGCAGGCCTCACGGTTTGCTAACGTTTGTGTGAAAAGGTCTAATTTTGGCTTACTGTAGATAGTTTATGTCATTTATTGACAGAAGTATGTGAATTTGTTTATAGTCATGGTAGATTTGAGATCAATAGCCACAATCTAGCTGCCATTCGCAGCCAGCTCTTGATGTTATATGAGCTCGAGAGTTGAGTCAAACAAACTTTTTAGAACTCCATGCCTTCACCCTTTATGAATTATTAGTTATTAGTGATTTAATGACACATTGAAGTAGCAGTAATTATAATCCAAATCCATAATTATCAAATGAGACAGATTTAATTTGAACCTAATTTACAAATAATAAGGGTAAATCTCAATACTCCCTAGTTATCTACCAATATTTCTGGCACCCCATGTAACAATTTATTCCGTACATAATTGCTGCCATGTGTGAAGACGGACATGTTTTATTTATCTATCCTCACTACTGCCAAATTTATATGTAAGAATATAGAGGCATATTCCTTAAAACCATATTCTACCGGTTCAAATTGCACGCTTTTATACCTTGCTTCACATGCACAATGCAAGCAGAGGGAGGTTCCCATAACTGATTGCGTAATTAGCCGCAGCCTTGGTAAAAAAAAAAAAACGAATTTGCATTGGAACAGGAGTCAATTTCGGTAGTCCCTACCTGTTCTGAACAAGACTCGTTACTACTACTTGTTGCTCTCATTCATAACTGTACTAAGTGTGAACTTGACCGGATTAAGCACTAAAATGAGGAGTGACAACCGTATTTAGCTGTCGTGTGAATGAGGTCTTAGTCCCGCGCATTCTCTCACCACCTCTCAATTTGACTAGATCCTTGGAGCAGCATCTTTGACAACCACTTGTGCATACTTTGAACCCAATGCAGCAAATTGTGGATGGGTCCCATATTGGATGGGTCAGGGCCAGGCGATCGAGAGACAAATGGGTCATTGTGAGAAATAATGCTAAAATATTACTAAAATATTACACATGGTTGAGCATGGCGACAGAACTGAAGATCTGTAGCAAACATTTGAGATGAGAGGGTTGCGATTCCAAACAGATGGGGACCTATAGACAATTGCCTATGTCACCTATAGCTACAACCCACTCTGTACATACTGAAGCATTTCAGGTTAAGTAAGCATATAACAGCAATGCCTGACCTGGGAATTAAACCTGCAGCCTTGGAGCTGTAAACACAGTTCACTAACCACCTTCTACACTGCCACCAGATGTGGAAGACAGACATGAATATGGCAGCCTTATTGGTTTTGAAATATGGAAAACACTGTATGCACATCTAAAGATGATGGCCAACAACTGTGAAAAAGTAATTTATAATTTTTATGTAAAATGCATGCTATTAAGAGGCTTTTAGTCATTTGTATTAACTAAAAAAAAAAAAGCTTATTTGTTGCAGCATGTGTGTGTGTGTGTGTGTTACAGAGAGAGTGATAAAGAGTGATAGAAAGAGAGAGAGAGAGAGAGACAGAGAGAAAGAGAGTGTGGGTGGAGTGATGCCAAATTGTCAACAGAAAGGGAAATATTTCATCTCCACCTGTCTGCATGTGTTACTGCTGCCAGTCGCTGGGAGGTATCACATTTATCATTCTTAATGGCTACAGTAAGATTTGATTTGTTGTTCGTAAATGGCAAGGATGTTCCATTAACTCCAATGAGCCTCATTATAATACCAATTTAGATGTGTTTTGTTTTGTCTGATGGAAATTAATATGCCAACAACCACAGCATTGCATGTATTCAAACAGGATGCCATTTGTAGTCCCCAATATATAGCACAAGGATCAGCATGCCCCACAGATAACGACAAAATTGACTGGGCTGGTAATTACGTTATGAACAGTATAAATTGAATTATATCTGGCTGAGCAAAATGCTAATTCAAAAATGTTATTCTGAAGTCATGCTTTTGCACAGAAATGTATGTGATATTACTTCTAATGTAAGAGAGATAATCCATAAACAGATATTTGGAACAAGGCTTGACTTGAGTTTTCTACAGGTCCTGCTTTCCATATACCAAGGGTGTATTTGAACTTTATGCAATGCAGTTTCGTAAGGCCTTTCCCTGGGTTTAAGGGATCTGTGCTATACCCGTACTGACGGTGTATAAAACCTCGAATAGGGTCCAAATGCATTTACCTTTGGGCTGAAAAGAGGCATCATCAAAATTCAAAAAGCACTCGAACATACAGTACATTTAACATGACATTTTTGTTGGCCATGCCTTTGACGGCGTGTTAAATGAAAACAGTACCAACATAAGCCACAGAAACGACCTCAGGGACTTGAAAAAAAAGAACTTCATGCACAATAGCAATTATTAACAATACACTTTCCTCCAGAGCTGCTAATTGAAAAAGCGCACTGTTCAACTCTGTTTCTTTTCTGCCTGTAATAGCTTAACCTTGGCTCCACTAAAAAATTTATTTGGTTCAAATGTTCCTTACTGGCCCTTTTTTGTTACACCTTTTCAAGCCCTTATGTTTTTTTCACTTCCAAATGTGAAAAACCCAATTGCATTTGTCCTATCTCTGAAATGCATCAAATTGAGGGAACACATCTTGCATCTCCCAAGATGCACACCGATTCCTTTCACTGTGCAGTCCATCTGCTGAGCCTTATGGCCATCTTGGACTGCTTTTTTTTTTTTTTTTGCTGACGGTGTGGGCAGACTGCAGGTATCTATTCACCCAAAGACAGGAGTGAGGTCAGGAAAAGCCTGCTGACTGGAACTCTCCCTCCCAGAATGCAATGGCTAATTGTGCATTGCCCCATGGGACACCCAGCCACAGCCTGCACTGGCACCACGGGGTGCATCACTGTGCCAAGGGCTAATGATTTAGCTTTTGTACATTACGTTGTTTTCAGCTCTGTTTATTTGTGCAGGAATGCACTCTTCTGGCCCTGACAGGACCTGCAATGTGCCGCTAAAGATGCATCACATTTAGTTAAGAACAGAGGCGTTCGGTGAGACCACAAACACAACAAATTGAAAAGTTGTCTGCGCTTGATGATAGTTTTATAAAAAATCTAAAAACATTAAAAAACTATAAACATACAATTTTATTATAATATAAACAAGAAATATTACCTTGGGTCATATAGGTAGACAAAACACATGGTAAATATGATGTGTACATTACTGCTAACCGTGGTCTTTTTTCTACTTTTTCCCTCTCTTCGTTCTGCACTCTACGTTCTGCCACCTGGGAGCCCACAAATGCATATGATACATACTTGTTTATACCTGTATATATCTGAGCCATTGTTTCACAGTCAAAATTATGCTGTTGCTCTATAGAAATAGTTTGGAATCACAGAGAGCTTTTTAAAAATATGCACTGCATGTCTGTCGTTGGACACACTGTGAGATAAACCTCCGTTAACCCAGCCTGAAATCAGCATGTGTGCTGAACATGTGGTTATTTTCTATTTTGAAATGTCTTTGAAACAACCACTTCACTGGCAGGGATGCTGAAGTAGGAAAAGAAATGGCGTGAAGTGGAAAATAAATGTCTCGTTCTGTCACAAACAAACCAAGGTGGGCAGCTATACCCGACTCAATCATACAGAGAGACAGGCTGTCTGGGAAACTGCTGCCTGTTGGCGGCGTAAAGACATACTTATAATCTAATTTCAGCCCCGTTACTCAAATCCCATTTCAAACCACCAGAACTCTTTTTGTGGAATTTGTCTGACATGAAAAAGATGTTGGTTGCAGTCCATTCTTTATGATCCATACAATATTTAATGGACATTCGTTGTTGGAAAGCAACTGAAAATCTTAGAAATACCAGTAATTTTATTTAATCTGATGTAACTATGGTTTTATACCTTTATACAAGCAACTTTTAAAAGGGAAGTCATGTACTGTATGAAGCAACCAGCTATAGACATGTATGACATGATCACTTCCAAAATAAATCATCCAAGTTAATCACAGTATATTCGGTGAGCACAGGAGTGCACTATCCAATTAAGATGAATGGGAAAGTGTTAGGTGAGGTGGAAACAGGGACGCAGTAGCAGGCAGGGAGTACAAAAACCAAAGTTTAATGAGTGACAGAGCAGCGGTACAAAAACAGAGTCCAAAGAGTGGTCACAGAACAGGCAGAGGTCGGAACCGGTAAGGCACAGCAGAGGTACAAAAACGGAGTCCAAAATCAGGGTCGCGAGAACAACTCAAGACCAGGGAGACGTAATGGAAAAACAAGAGAAAACAAAGACAGCAACAAAAAAAAACAACAGGGAAAAGGACGAGGGATAATAAAAACTCAGGAACAGATAAAGAATGACACTAACGGACAACTCTGAAAATTTCTTGAAAAAACTATAATCAACAAAACAGTGAGGAACTAGCAACAAAGGACTGAAAGCACAAAGTATAAATACACTGAGGGAGACAAGAAACAATGAGGATCAGGTGTGAGGAACCGGGAAGAGCAAATGACAGACAAGTGCACGTAATGAAACAATGAGGAGAGCAGGTAATAAAATAACAAGGGAGAACGTAAGACACGGACCGGATTCACATATAACACATAGACTTGAACATGAACTGGGTAGTTAGGCAAGTGCATACAATTAGAGAATGGAAAGCGGAAATGAGAGTCAGCTGTAGTTAATAAAGAAACTAAAGAAAGATAATTGGTGATAGAACAGGCAGAAAGAGAGACAGCTGCAGTGAGGAAAGAAGATGACGTTAGTATAGATTAGCAGAAAACCCTGATTCTATAGCGTTAGTAGATTAGTATTATATACAAGTTAGTCATTAGTAGACCCTAATTCTAAGATGTTCGTAGTTGTTAGTTAATTAGTATTATTTACAATGAAGTAAATAGTAATGAAGGAAGCGCATGACAGAGGAAATACAGAGAAAACCGAAATCCCCACAGACTCCCGAAAAGTGTGCCGAAGACAGGGAGTGACAGTAATACAAAACACAGAACAGTGAAACCACAAATAATCAGAAACATAAATACATAATCAGAATAAATACACAAGTAAAAAATACAAAACAGACAGACAGAATCTCAGAACATAACAGAAAGTGTCTCTCATGGCCGTACATAAAGAAATCAGACATGCTGCTCCACAATCGACATGAACATTGAGAGTCTGAAGATTCACACTTTTTCATGAAAGCCTCTGCAGAGTGTCACCAATGGCTTTTGCATTGTTACCTCATTGAACCGCATTTGTTAATAAAAAATTTCTTGACACGTGTGTCATTCATTCCCACCACCCAAGAGATTGATTCATGAGTCACGTCTACACTACACTAATCTATCAAGCAGACTTGGATTTTCTCAACTCAAAATATTCTCTGATTATGCAACTCCCCCACAACTCACCCTCTTCTGGTAGGTCATGTTTTCAACATTAGGTTTGTTTCAGACTGCAGAGAGGTCAAGATAACATTGGAGGTTAATTTCAGCACCCCAAGTTATGCTAGCAATGAGTGCCTGGGGAGGTCAAGGCCAGTCTTTTACATAATATGGAATATGGCTCGCTGTTACACGCAGGCAGCATGATAAAGATGAACCTGATTAGTGCACTTTCAGGCTCTCACCAGCTCTCACTATTTGAATGAGCAATAAGTGAACATTATATTATTTTAGGTTTAGGAAAAAATCTTTATTTCCCAAGTTACCCCTTATGAGGGCCCCCTGGGGAAAAAAAACTTTGCACTGGCCATTCAGTGTACTGTAGCCTTTAAGTAGAAAGAATTTGGTGCCTCATGTGTTGAAGTTTTACCAGCGTTTGTTTAATTCTCCTGGGAATATGGTGTTGCGTTTTCTAATCCAATGTCTTTCTGTCCAACGTCTGTCCTCCTGTGTCCAGTTAATGTTTGAATGGCTGGAGAGAGTTTATGTGATCACAAACAATACATTAACCTGAACAATAGTAGGATGTTTAAATAATAAAATTATTTGGCTCATTCTATTCCTAAATTAAAAAGCATTCAATATCCCTCTGTAAGTTATATAAATGGGCCCAATGCAATTCTCTGACAAATATGCACAGTAGATAAGCATCGTATAATTATATGGTAGAAGAGGTGGCTGAATAACCACAACATAAAAAACCTGACCCAAAATGGGAAAAATAGAATGAACTGTGGTCTCTAATTATTCTCTAATTACATCTAATGTACCTTATCGGTCTCCCTGGCGTTAACAACATTATTGGTGCACAAAGCAGCTTGCATATCTGAAACCACTTTGTTTAACACCATTAAAAGAATGAATGCAAACTTAAGTGCAGGCTTTTTAGAACAAGAAACTTTTTTATTTGTTTTGGTGTTATCCTGGATGATGAAAAACATAAAATTATACAAACTGATGGGTTCACAGTTTTGCCCTGTAAGCATAGTTAGACATGACTGTGTTAATCAATGATTTAGAGTAGCAGGTGAGGGCTGAACATTTAGGCCTGGGGTGTACATTGTGTGGCCAGAGTGAATAGGTTTTGCCCCCCCCCCTGTCTGGACATCAATGCGCCCCGGTGTATTGGCTTTGACCAATGAAGTGTGTTGATGAACAAAGCATATGGTATTTTGGGACATTTTGGAGATATTTGTTCTCACAGATAGTGGGGGTATGTAAGCTTGGCTAGATGGCCAGTGCATCGAAGGTTGCTGGACCGCAATGTGCGCTGTTTCTTGGTGATCTTCCCACTGGCCAGTGTGATTTTCAATAAACTCTAGTAAAGTGTTTGTTGTATTGAGTGAGTTCCTGCATTGTCCGGACTTGGATTATTTGAAAAGAAGCCGGTTCCTAACAAAACAATACTAATAATTAGCAAAACTATATTTTTTGTCCACGTAGAAAAGCCAATATTGGCCAACTTAAAATTAGATCAGATTAAGACAGACTTATACATCATAAGCCAATTATCAATTATTTACAGCATCTTTGACAAAGTTAAAGTAAATAAGATAATAAATTCATGGGACTGTTGGGTGGCATATCCTGCCTATGGACCAGCCCTTTCTGCATTGGTACGCTTAATGTCCATTCCTGGCTGTGCCAGTAGCACCAGGTAGTGGTCTATCACTGGATGTAAATGTTGCACAAAGAAGGAGGATTTCAGTAGGCTCTTCCCCAATCCCATTAAGCAAGACATATTACTGCCGGTGCCTGACTACTCTGGTTTTTCCGGCACTTACAGTGTGTCTGCACCAGCTTCTTAAGTAGGGCAGTCCTCGGGTTTGATGTCCATGCAGATCAGCTAGTACTCAAAATAAGTTTTTGCCAGCTACATGTTGAAGAGGGTGCCTATGCAAAAAAAAAGATGTCAAAAAATGCATTTAGACAACACGCTATTGCCGGTAAACCGTGTGCAGGAGTGTTATTCAGTATCTTTAAAGAATATATTGATAACACTTTATTTTAAGGTTTCGTTATAACAAATTTGTAAGCCATTAGTAAATGATCTATTAACCATTTATAAAGCGTTTTCTAATAATGACTCATACAAACTCATATTTGTAAAACATTAGTTAATAGCTCATATGTGTGAAATCATGTATATGACGCATTCATAAACTCAACTGCACCACCTAAACTAAAGCGGCCACAGTTTATTATGTATTAATATGAATTAAGTGCATATGAACATCAATTAGTAAGACATAATAACTCATATTTGTAAAGAATTAGTTTGGTTTACAAATCCTTTATAACGGAACCTTACCAACATATTAAATAAAATAATTTACAATGAAAGCCAGTTTGCAATAAAAAATATACAGTATCTCAAATGAAAAGCTGTGGAACTCATTTGCACAGTCGCGCCCTTTTGTCCCTCTATACTGAAATACATCGCTTCAGTTTCTGTGTGCTCAGCTTTTGATATGAAGGCAGGGTAAAGCATTTAATATTCATAAAGTGACCTGGTTGCTAAACTGTCATGATTTTCTACCAGGTGCAGCAAAGCTAGAAAATTACAAACCACATCTGGTCGCTGCAGGTGTGTGTCCACGTGGTTTTTTGATCACGTTAGAGCGTAAACCCTCCAAAACTTCTACAATCTACATGTACTTTGGACAGATTTTATTTGAAAAAATGATCATTCAGAATGCGCATAATCCATAAAATTGCATGCTTCACTAAGTAATGCAATACTCATTAGCCCCAATGCAGCCCTCAAAAACCAAACACATTCATTTTAATGACATAGTCTGTCAACTATGTGAACCCTACTCAATAAAATTTTCTTAACACTCCAGTTTTATCAACTGAAAATGGGCATGCATATAATTTTATGGTACACACATACAAATGGAACAAAAGTATTGTTTGTGTGTACACAAGCACACAGTTAAATGCAAAAGTATTGGGACAGTTGTGGCAAATTGGTTGTTTTCCCTCCTCGTGTGTTTTTTGGACGTTGAACTATATTACAACGATGCAATTATTTGTACTATATTAATACTATCGTCTATATATTTTATTTGTACTATATATTATAATATGCATATGCTCGGTTACATGGCCTGTATAGCCCTCCTGACACAAATGTTTCAGTTTTAATTCCTTCCTTCACCAAACAGATTGAAGCACCCTTTGCATGCAGACGCAGTATTACTGAATCATGTTATCGACGGGCCTTCATTTCCACAACACAAAAAGTCTCATATTGACTGGTGACTTCCTTTATTCCGAAACAGATTCTGAGCTGCTAAACCTGCTGGATCAGAATGATTTCCCTGGATGATCACAGATCTTCAAACAAGGCCAAGCCAAGCTTACGAGGAGCGTCTACAAAGGAAACCACAAACCCTGCAGTCTGATAAATGCAGTAAATAAATGCTGGGGTAAAGAGGTCTCTGAAAGTGATCGGTGTAATTAATCAAAACTGGACCTTCATTCAGTCAGTTACATAAAAGCCTTTGTATTGTTCATGGTGTAGTATCCAATGAAAGCTATAACAATAATAATAACAGTAATAACAACAACAATAATAATAATTATATAGATAGTATAGTAATAAAGATAATATAGGCCTACATGCTGAAGCAGCTGAGATGCTCTTCTGAATGTAACTTTCATTTCTGTTTCCTAAAAATACGTGGCAAGCACGCTCATCTAATGGATGTTTAGACTTAACAGGCAACGTCTGAATTTTTTTTTTTTTAATAAATGTTTTTTTTTTTTTTTTTTTGGGGAGAAAAGTGGAATTTCATAGCTGGGATACTGTTATTCCATTGCATTTATTAATAATATAAACATCAAACAAAAAGTTCGGAAATGTGTGTTTGGTAGATTATTTCTCTGTTGTAACTGCTTCTTGGCAATAAATTTTATTCCGTTGGAAAGCCTGTTTATTTCCCTTTTAAATGGTTCCCCATTTGTAAGGAACATGCATTTGTGGGATGAGCAGCACAGCTGAGTATGTGGGTTGCGCCCATGTAAAATTTGCCAAATCTTCTCTGCCAATGCCAAACAGCTTATTCTGCTGTTGCTAGTGACTCTTGTTTGGTGTTGTTTGGTGGATTGGATGATTGAAGTCTATCAGTAACAAGGAAGAAACAAGACATATTGGCAATTTTACAATTTATTAATTTAACAAACAGTCAGGAGCCTCAGTAACGTGTGTAAGAACCATACACAGCCACAACAGCCTGGCACCTCCTCCTCATGCTGGTCACCAACGTGGTCACACACTGCTGTGGGATGGCATTCCACTCCTCAACCAGGATTTGTCGCAAGTCAGCCAACGTGGTTGTGTTGGTCACTCTAGCACGAACAACACGCCCAAGCTGATCCCACAAGTGTTCAATTGGGTTGAGGTCAGGACTGTTGGCAGGCCATTCCATTCTCTCTACTCCCAAATTCTGGAGGTAGTCTCTGATAAACCCCGCTCTGTTGGGGCGAGCGTTGTCATCTTGGAGGATGGAGTTCGTTCCCAGACTGTGGAGATATGGGATTGCCACTGGTTGCAGAATCTCATCTCGATATCTCTCTGCATTGAGATTGCCTCCAATGATGACAAGCCTCGTTTTTCCAGTGATGGAGATGCCGCCCCACACCATCACACTGCCTCCACCAAAAGTTGTTACATCGGTGCAGCAATCAGCATAGCGTTCTCCCCGTCTTCTCCACACTTTGACCCTACGATCCAACTTCCGTAGGCAGAATCTGGACTCATCGCTGAACATAGGTTCCTCCACATGTTTAGGTTCCAGTGCAGGTGTTGCCGACATCAGCGCAGGTGTTGCCGACACCAGTGCAAACGGACCTGACGGTGAAGGGCAGTCATGGCAGGCCTCCTGGCAGCCCTATGAGCCCGGAGATTGGCTGCGTGCCGAGAGCCGTGTGCCATATCGTCCTGCAAACCTTGACTGCAAATCTATAGAAGACAGCCTACGGTTCCTAAGTGCTGAAAGGGTGAGGAACCGGTCTTCTTGGGGTGTCGTCTTCTTGGGACGCCCACTTCGCGGTCTGTCTCTGACATCCCACATTTCATGGAACTTGGCCTTCAATAATGCCGCAACTTGCTTTTGCGGAACACCAGCTTGAAATTGCCTTATCGAGATCAGACAAATGTGGCATGCCGATTCTTGGAGCAGACACCAATTGACCACTGTAGCAGGGCCCATGCTCACAGGTGCTGCCAATCAGGTGCCAATCAGGCACCTGATTGTCAGCACCTGGGGGTACCGGAAGCTCAAAACAAGAGTCAATAGCAACAGCAGAATAAGCTGTTTGGCATTGGCAGAGAAGATTTGGCAAATTTTTCATGGGTGCAACCCACAGACTCAGCTGTGCTGCTCATCCCACAAATGCATGTTCCTTACAACTGGGGCACCATTTAAAAGGGAAATAAACAGGCTTTCCAACGGTATAAAATGTATTGCCAAGAAGCATTGTTACAACAGAGAAATAATCTACCAAACACAAATTTCCAAACTTTTTGTTCGATGTTTATTTAAGATGAAGTACACTTATATTATACGTAGTACCCCAGAAAAAGCATTACTAAGTCTTACTAAGGCCAAAGCATGAATGCAGAAATATCTTCATGTTAACCCACTTCCCAAAAATTATATTTTACTCACACTTTTTTTCCATTTAAATTGTCTCCATTCCAAAGCAATAATATATAAACAAAGAATGGAACAGGTATAATGCATCTAACATAACTATGTTATAGTGTGTGTTTCTACTTCTATTTTCATTAAAACTACACATTCATTCTTTTTGATATACGTATGTTGAGAGTTTAAGGAGCATTTCTACCTCACTAAGGCAAAGGTTACTCCCCAGAGGTCTTGTCTCCACAGTGGAATCATCTGTGTCCATCCTATTGATAGAAAATGCCAAGGCTTTTCATCATATCTAGGTTCACTTTCTGTCCTTGAAATCTTTTCTGTGTCTTCTCATCACGGTACAATCACTGCTCTACATTTTTACAATGTCCCTACCCTGATACGCGGGGATTTGTCATTTTTATTCGTTAAAAAGCACAATAAATCCATTTAAGCAACTACATTTACCCTCAAGCATAAATGTTATTATTTTACTATGCAAATGTATAAATATACTGAGAATGATTTTCATTGATGTGGTAATGCTGGGCAATGCTGCAGTCTAGAGATGGACAACATCTGAACACCACCTCTTCGCTAAGTTTTGATATGTGGTTTGTATGCCCTGATTAGGTCATAGGTTAACCTGCTTTCACCTGAAGGTGTGTGGGTGTGCATGTGCGTGCGTGCATGCGTATTTGTGTGTTTTATTTACGGCTTGGTTTATACCAAAACCAGCTTTTAGCACTGCGATTGCAAGAAGCTATCTCACATCAAGTAGTTTACAGTTTATAGTTGTGTAACTTGATTAACCGGATAGTGACGGATTTTAGAGGTAGTTACAAAATTCTACATCAAGTGGTAGGATTAACGTGTTATTGTATCTGTAATTGTAATTGTATTTTGCTTATTCTTTTCCCAGTTAGCCTATGTTTAGAAGAGAGTTATGAGAGGCAAATAAATGTTATTTGTTTGACCAGGAATAATTAGTATTCAACAACACAAAATAGAAATTCACAAAGCACACCAGCTACATTGTTACAAGGTCGGGACCTTTCAAAATGTGCTCCTGCTTGACACGGATTAACTGATTGGCCATAATGCAGTCACACAGATAGCATAATCTGTTAAACCAGTCCTTTTCAAACATTTAATGGAATTTTGAAATTTTGACAATCGTGTTACTCTAAAGCGTTATGATCAACCGTAGCTTTCCTGTTGTCAAAATAGGTCCTTGTCTATGTGACTGTCCTTTCTTTCCTGTTCCTGGTACCCCTCTGCATTTTAAAAATGTTCTAAAAGAAAGTGCTGACCTGATGGAAAAGGGTCACTGTGTACCACAGGAGTCATTCTGTACCCTCACACTGAAGCGCTCTAATAAAAACTGCCTTGGCCTAGGATTTATTTGGAGCTGGTGCTCCTGTTTTATTTACTCTGATTGGTTCAGGGATGCTGGGTTTAATATAGCTTTCAAACTGTCAGTCTTCCATTCTGACTGTGTGATGAACCTTATGACTATGTGATCCACCACTGGCACAATTAGGAGAATTGCAGACCCGTTGTTCTTACTAATGTCTCAAATCTTTGATTATGATATTCTAGCGATCTTCCCCTAGAGTTGATTATCTAATTACTTCTCCTGAAGAGGAGGATAGACGTACGAAATTGAACAGATGCTCTTCACAATGCTGGGAGTCAACAGCATACAGTCGCGTAATCACAATGATTAGTTTTGTTCGCGGAGCGGTCTTCTATGATGCTCAAGGGCAAACGACGGTGCATCTGTGGTGAGCTGAAATCAAATTGCAGATGCAAATTTGGACACATTTTTGTTTGTGTCTTGTTTCGTAGCCAGAGACTAACTGTGTACAATCAAGAGGACCCTGAGCACGAGGGACGCCATCACGGAGAAATGGCTTTATTAGATGCTGAAATGAGACATTCTACTTAGGGGCTCGTGGATATTGGCTCATTTGTGTAGGCATCTGCACAAATCAGATTAAACTAAATAAAATGTGCTTGTGGGCCCCTGCATGAGGCCAGATATGCTAATGAAAATGCAGTCGCAAAAGCCATATCCGTCATTCCACGCTGCGGCGCGTGGATGAGCCTCACAGCCTCGGATCGAATCCGGACCTCGCCAGCGCTGACTGTGGCTGGTAGCCCCACAGAGTGATGCACAATTGCCGCCTGCACCGCCCAGGACATGGGAGGGTAATAATAATAATCATCATAATAATAATAATAATAATAATAATAATAATAATGCATTGCACTATATTGTGCATTTGTGTACACTAAATCCCAAAGTGCTCAACAATATCTCAATAAAAAGGACTAAACACAAATATACTGTGGTGACAAAAAGCAGTAGCCTACAAAATGTTGAATATTATACACAATAAGCTGTTGATGTCAATCAATAAAAGGATATAAAAAACAAACAGTAAAGCAATGAAATAAAAACCACACGATGTAAAATGAAGAACATCAAAGGCAACAGGTCTTTCACCAAAGTGGCTTTTCATAAAAGAGATGATGGATGAAAGCACGTTGAACCTGAAACCAGGATATAACATGCTTAAAATACTGCACGAGCTGCTGCGGGAATAAGATGACAAGATGCAAGACCCCTTTATGAAACAAGTATGACTTTCACAATATTTATAAAAGTTAAGCCAGCTAACTCATTGATTCTCTTTTGTGAAATATTCCCCTGGGCAAGGACAGAGGTCTTGCACAGTGCAGGAATTCAGGTTTCTAAATAGTAATTTTAGGTATGTGGAACTGGGGCTATACAAGGGCCATAAAACATGAGTAGAATGTTAAAATAAGTTCAAAGTGCCAGGTGGAAGAAAGCCAGGTGAAGTTGAGGTTCCCTTCATTTCTGTGAGCATCCAGGCAGCACTACTTTGAAGTTATTATTATTTCTCAGAATTTGTGCCGTGCTGCCACCTCCCCCATAATTGAGTTCCTCACAGCACTGAAATTCCTGCCCACAGAACATTACTCTTCACTTCAGTATGTTTAAAAATTATAGGGAACATTGATCACAATCCATGAACACAATAACACTGCAATTATCTTCTATTAGACATAGTTAAGGAGCAGTCTTCCTTCAGGTAGGAAAGTTCAGGCATGCTCCATTCAAGATATGATATTGAGTAATTTGTCTGTGTTATGTATCTATCTATCTTAGGGCAATCCTTTAAACCTACTACATGCATATGCTATAATACATACATATACTCATACTAATTGTAGCTTTATTCTGTTATCTCTATTATTAAGGGGGAATTAAATAGCTATCTTTACATATGATAAATAAAATACCAGTACCAAAATCAGAATGAAAAAAATTAAAAAACCCAGGCGCAGGAAAAGTTATTATTGCTCTTGCCAAATATTAAAATGAAAGAAACGGCAGCAGGAACTGAGAAATTATTATTGAGTCACAGTACCTATTAGGCATTGTGATAATAAATTGATGTGCATAAAGTCACGTAAGTAATGTAATGCAATTTATATTAAGATTATTTAAGAAAATACCTATATCAAAATGACACTATATCAAATTGGCAAAATTACGCTTTTTAACATTAATTCATTCATTCATTATACACTAAAGCAACAAAAAAATGTATATGAAGTGTTTGATGAAAACATTTTAATGAAAAAGAAAGTAAGATAGTTATCAAAATCGAGCTCTTTACTATTACTTTATTATTATATCAATTTGAAAAGAAATGAAAGGAGAAACCAACATAAAGTGTCTTAGTAAGGTGTTGAGACTCCACGAGCCACCAGAACAGCTTCAATGCTCCTTGGAATAGATTCTACCTCTAGTCTAGCATAGATTCTAGTCTCTGGAAATCTATTGGAGGGATGGAACACCATTCTTCCAAAAGTTATTCCCTCATTTGGTGTTTTGATGATGGTGGTGGAGAGTTCCAGAATGTTCCATAGGTTATCAATTGGGTTGAGATCTGGTGACTGTGAAGGCGACCATAGCATCTATATTATTACATTACAGTCGTGCTGGTGACCATAGCATATAAATCACATAATTTCCATACTCATAAAACCATTCAGCGACCCCTCGTGCCCTGTGGATGAGGGCATTGTCATCCTGGAAGAGACCACTCCCATCAGGGTAGAAATGTTTCATCATAGAATAAAGTTGATCAATCAGAATACATTTGTATTGATTTGCAGTGACCCTTCCCTCTAAGGGGACAAGTGGACCCAAACCATGCCAGGAAAATGCTCTCCACAGCACCACGAACCCCCTCACTGTAGGGGTTTTTCCTTTAAGTTGTCACCTGTCTGTATGTCTATACAATGCAAAGTACTTATCTTGTATCCTTTCTCAATCCATTCTTTCATGTTCAGTTTTGCACATTCATCAATGCAACCTATGATTTCACCATGTTTACTTTGCCTCAAGAACTGACGCCTAATAGGAGTTTTTTATATTCATTCCTTTGCATTTGAGTCAAATTGTCCTTGCGCTTCCCTGCCTTAAATTTTTATTATTTAGTTAAAAAAATGACACATACCAAATTGTAATGCTTGAATGCGTGCCAATATGATAATTATTTATTTTTCCGTCCCTTGCTTTGTTCAGAAATACGCGCTCTCGCCAAGGTTTATTCGACGTTTTCCCTGGAGGAGCAGTCGTCAGCAAATCTCTTGCTCGCTTTGAAGGTCGTGTTATGCTCGTTGGAAGGCGGGACTCATTTGGTCTCCCATCACCTCGACGCGGCATTTTAGTGAGTCAGCGTTATTTACGAGGAGAGGTTCCGTACCGTTTTCCACCCCGGGAGAAAGCTGGTAACCACATGCAGTTCTTCCGTCACTCTTGAGTAATGCCTCGCCCTCTGTATCGCACAGTAATTAAGGGAAACCTCAAAGACCCGCCTGTCGACCTCAGGGGACAGGACAGACTGACGGATCATTCGTACCCAGAAAGGTGGATGAAATGCAGGAACTGTAGTGCCGTGTTGTGACTGAGCCAGCGATCTGAGGATGAATACACTATGGGCCTGATTTACTAAGACCTCTAGCATGCGCAAAACCTTTTAGCACAGGCAAAAGCAATACAGTTACCAATCATTGGTCGTGGTATTTCTATTGCGCCAATCATCGGTCGTGCGTTATTAGTTTCGCGTGGGCTAAATGTTTTTTTTTTGCACACGCTAAAGGTCTTTGTAAATCAGGCCTTAAGAAAAAGAAGAGGAAAAAGAGAGGCTGCAGGGCTCCTTTGTGCTGGTTTCATTATCTGGGCTACGGTTTCGAGACAAATGGTTGTCAGGATGCAGCGAATCCAGGCTGCCCTCTGCGAGGACAGCATTCTTCAAAGAAGCTGCCTCACATCAAGATTTCAATATCTTTTGAAGGCGCTGAAGAGAGGAGCTTTGAACTGTTGAACTAACTGTTGTTCATGCAGATGACTGTTTGAAATGTGACAAAAAAAGGCCTTTGTATTGTAACACATCAAAGAATTTAACTTTTTACTTTAGCTCTTGGAAATAAAATCAGCAGAAGACACTTTGACCCATGAAGCCATTTTTCAGTGTTGACTCTAAAGGCATTTCAGACCTCTCAGTACAAACGTTTGCAGATGAGTGTGTGAGTGAATGATGTGTGTTCCGCTGTGATGGATTGGTGACCTATCCAAGAGGTATCTTAATGTTTCTCTTCAGTTTGGAACGTTGTGATGGCCAGTGAATCTTTTCAAATGAATGTACTGACCCAAGTCTTCTCCGTCAAAGATATGTACGTTTGGCTCCCCCCCCCAAGCTTTGAGACTTGCATCTCCGACTCCCTCGTCTCCTTATTGTACAAGCCAAATACGTCTGCATCCTCAGAGATACTGCATCCCCTGTGCGACCTAAATAAGGTACATTACTGCTGCCCATGTTTGCTCTACTGGTTGGAATCAGTCCCGCCTAAGCAATTCTGTGGCTACCCTGAATTAGCACTGTCACTCTTTTCCCATATCACTGCCCTATACAAAAGTGCTTTTAACTCTATGCACCATGCTGAAATACATTTATTTCTATATTTATCATGCTGCTCTTGGCCCTCAATATAACAGCAGAGATAATAGTACTTAATTAACTAGCAACTTCAATCAAGGTTATACACATCATTTAATTTGAAGAGGAAGTATTTGTATAAATTCATATTAAACCTGCCAAGGCCAAAAGAGGGCTTCATAAAGCCTTCTACATTTCCAGCTAATTACATCTTTAATCACTGCCTGCTTTAAATATACTTTCGTTCTAGCGATCGCTAATTAACGTTCTTTAATTTTTCATTATCGCAAAATAGAAATAAGCACGCATTCTTTCAGATGAGTTTCACAAAGATGTGCAAAATAAACATTTTGATAATAAACAGTTTGATCTCACTGCAGTTGGGCTCAAGTTCTATGATCACCAATTTGAGGACTTGAATTGCCAACAAAAAAATAATAAACTTGAGATAGATCCCTTTTCTTTTTTTTCTTTGCTTGCTTGCCTCACTTTTCTGAAAATCAATTTAATTTCTAATATAAATTGTAGGGCTCCAGTGAGAGACTAAAGCTTATAGAAGCCTAGGCATCTTTTTAGCTGTCGAGTTGTGGAGATAAGTGAAGTTTGAAAGTTTTCACTGTTAGATTTTATTTCTTCAGGTAAAATGTGATAGTATAGATCTTGCATTTGGTATATTATATACAAATATGTTATAGTCTAAGTGAAGAAGTAGAGTTTGACAGCCTGCCAAGAGACAGGACAGAAAAAGAGGGGGAGATAGCGATGCTGCCCCCCAGACGGATGGCGCCTTGGGCGTCCGCCCTTGTTGACTATGCCTAGAGCCGGCCCTGATCATTTTCTTAAATACAAGTTATTTCTGTGTACGTTTCAAATGAATAATGCCTTAAGGTATTGTGATTAATGTTAACTTTCTTATTTTCTTATCACATTACATTTTAATCTGATTAAAGGCAGAGGCAAGAGAGAGATGAGAAGTGAAATGGCTAGGGAGCAATATT
This sequence comes from Ilyophis sp. 1 JC-2022, assembly GCA_022702515.1. Lineage (NCBI taxonomy): Eukaryota > Metazoa > Chordata > Actinopteri > Anguilliformes > Synaphobranchidae > Ilyophis > Ilyophis sp. 1 JC-2022. The sequence goes on from CM040405.1 coordinate 97,646,675, forward strand.
ACACATGCTATGCATCTTAAAATAATCTATACGACTACAATACCTATTAGTATAATCTGTCCTCAAGTAAACTATCCTGTTATTTAAAATATTATATTTGCTAAATATTGGATGAATAACTTTTTATAATAATATAAACCGGGCCAATGAAAGTAAAACTTTAACTTAATTGTGTCACAATTTGTGTTTAAAAATACCATCGTGACTTGAGGATTTGATACCTGAAATTAGGAACTTGACGTTAGTACTGTTAACTTCGGGCTCACTTGAGACGTGCCATTTATTACTCGGGGCTTGACTTGGACTTGAAAGTTAAGACATTAGACTTATTTGTGACTTGGCCCCATCTTTGCACTGGACGCACTGGACCTTAATGTCAATGCAGTGTCCAGTGAAACATAGATAGCTCTTCAGAAATGTCCTACTTAATCTTGGAAAGACATGTTCAGTTTACCTGAAACGTCTGGACTCAGAAAACACAATAGCAGACCAGGATCAGGCAAAGAACGTAGTTTATTAACAGTCCAGTAGTAAAAGCCAGGTAAGCAGAGTGGTACCCAAAATACAAAACCAAATAAACAAGCAACCATAATCAAAAACAGACAATATCAGTGACTGAACAATGAACTTTCTAACACAGGGTGCAAGACAGGACTTATTTCTATAAAGAAAACCAATCTTTCTCCTCAGTTTCTTTGTGAGATGTTCCACATGGGTCTGGAAGGACAGTTTTGTGTCCAGCCAAATGCCGAGATATTTATATGAACTAACGGTCTCAATTTGTGCACCTTGCTGAGTGCAAATACAGAGACCGTTTTCTATATTACGGGACCGTGAGAATAGCATTGATTTAGTTTTGTCAGAGTTCAAGACAAGTTTGAGGTCAATAAGTGCCTGTTGAAAAGAGTCAAAACCAGTTTGCAGACTTGCAACAGCCTGGGCGGGAGTGTCTCCGAAACAATATATAATTGTATCGTCTGCATAATAATGGACGTTATACAGAGCAGAGGAGGGTAGAATGCAATTTATATATAAAGTAAACAGTACAGGGCCTAAAATGGATCCCTGTGGAACACCTTTGCTAATTATGAGAGAGTTAGATTTATGACCATTTGCCACTACTGTTTGCTTTCTTCCGGATAGGTAGTTTGAAAACCAGTTTACAGAAATGTCATCAAGACCAATATGGGATAGTTTCATTAACAAAATATCATGATCCACTGTGTCGAACGCCTTTGAGAGGTCAACAAAGAGAGCAGCACAGTGTTGTTGACTGTCAATACCATTCAGTATGTTGTTTAAGACATACGATGTAGCTGTTACTGTGCTGTGTCCTGGCCTGAACCCAGATTGTTGAGGTTGAAGAATATTATAAGTGTCTAGATAAGCTCGCAGCTGTTCATTTGCCAAGCTTTCAAGGACTTTAGCTAAGCAAGATAATTTAGAGATGGGTCGATAATTATTCAAATCAATCGGGTCACCCCCTTTAAAAAGAGGAACCACCTGGGCTGCCTTCCAAACAGAGTTTGAAATCAAACAAAGGATATACTCAGGATATACTCAGGATATACTCAGGATATACTCAGGATATACTCAGGATTAGAAAGGCATAGGCACTGGTGGACTGATCAATGTTCTGACAACAAGGAAGCGGAAATGTGGGTCTTAAATACACAGAGGAAGGGGAGGGGTAACAAACAACGTGGGGTTAAAACATTAGGGAAACAATAGTTCAATAAGGAGGAAAGAACGAATACATGGAAGGGACTCGGAAAACATGCATGACAAACAACGGGCTCGAGTAGGAGTGGAGTGTGTACAGTAATCAGAGGAGGTGAGATCTCTAAGGACAAACAGCTGGAACAAATTACAGGTAGCTCAGGAGCAGTTTAGAAATGCAGGTAGAAAAGATAAAGCGGGGAAACTGGTTAAATGTTAGTATCTAACTTTAAGACAGACAATTAGTTTGTTAGTATACATTTATGTTAATGGGTTTAGTAAAGTGCACGTAACTAATAAAGCACCCGAGTGATTGTAATATATACAATTATCCATGGGAACAAAAACAGGAAGTAGCAAAACGAGACTTCGGAAATGCAGCTTTAACCCACGGAAAAATCACCCGAATAGTGCATGCACAAGACTGGGTAAACAAACACACAGATGAGACTCGGACAACCCACGAACAGAGGGGAATGCACTGATGTATGGGAAATAATAAATAACAAGAATAATAATAAAATAAACATACAAAACCAACAGACAGAAATACAGAAAATAACATTACCTGGATGCTAAAAAATGTGAAATATGCTTTGTTGTAAATAGGGAAGGGAGCGGATCCATAAAAATAACAATAATTTTCATTCTAGGCTATTCTATTTCTCTCCAGCAGATCCACTATTCTGTCTATTTACCACTTCTTTCCCCAGTACAAATTTGTTATTGTTATGAATTTGACAAAAAATAACATCATATCATAATTGCTGAACTAGGGCTAAATAACTATTGCTGTTTTAAATAGAATGCACACAAAAAATCCATGTTCAAGAAATCTTTGCAATTTATCATCTAAGCAATAAGCAATCGCATAAGCAAATTTTATCCCTGGATTTTGTTTTTGTACACTTCGACTTTTCACTCCATCAAGAATGGCATTAATACTATTGGCAGAACAATGTGTGGCTGATGATTTGTTGATTTCAACCCAGGAAAGAAACAGCAAAGCACTTATAAAGGGTGAGTTTTTCCAGAATAAACCGAGAATGGTTTGAACAAACAACAGATATGAATGTTAAACAGCTGTGGGTTTAGGCCCGTCTCAAAGCTCCTCTTTTTGAATGCCATGTGCGTGAGACAGTTGTGCAAATCCAAGAGGTATTTCCCCGCTCTGTGCTTGAAATGGGCCACGAGCGATAGATGGAACATGCGTTAGTTCCATGTTTTCATCATTATGATAACCCTTCCTCTTGTCTTCCTCCATTGGCTACTTATATCAGCCCGTATCAAATTGGGGCTAGTCTACCAGGCAGCTAAAGGGACAGCTTTATTAGTATCTTCTAAAGATCACCAGACTGTACACAGCAATCAGATCTCTTCTTTCTACTACCTCTGGGTGTCTGGCACCCCCCCCCCCCCCTCCCCCCCCCCCACCCCACGCGTGCACGCACTTCCGGGTCACGTCTCCTGTCTGTTCTGGCCCTTCGGTGGTGGAATGAGTTTCCCAGTGCAGTCGGAACAGCAGAATCCCTGTCCATCTTCTGACGCAAACTGAAAACTCACCTCTTCAGACTGCACCACGGCTCCCCTGACCCCCTTTATATACCTGTTCTTTTTCTCTTTAGCTTAGCTGCATAGCGGTATTTACTTTTGTTTACGATACTAATCGTTGGTTACTTTGGTTAACTTCACATTTACCGAGGATAGATATGCTGTTTGTTAGGTTGTTGTTACACGTATTGATTATAAATGGGCCTCTGTGCCTTCTTGGCGATATTGAATTTTTGTATACCTGAGAGTGACACTGATGTTCTCCACTACTGTACATCCCTCTGGATAAGAGCGTCTGACAAGTGACTGTAATGTAATAATATATATGTAAGTTTTGCACTCCTCCCACAGTGAGGACACAATTTCTCACAGCAGTTTTTTTGTTAGTTTGTTTACGAAACATACGAAGCGCCGTCATCTCTCACCGGCTTCGCAAAAACAGGGTTCTTCACCCTGCTTGTGAGAGTCCTCCTCACTGGACTTCTTAAGACTAATAGCAATAGATGTGATACTGAAGGAGATTAATTTGTGTGTGAGACCCCAAATAAAATCCTACAACTGTCTGTTTCTATCAGCGTCTGAGGCATTCTACCCCTTTCTACCAGTCCACAATGCCAGAGCTGTCATCCGGCCCAGAGCAGCGAGACCTTAATACCACCATGGTTCATCTGTCCCTGCACCACCATTTTAGTCATTCACTCAAGATTTCCCGGTCACAAAAAACGGTTCTAACCACATTAGCTCCAAAAGGTTCATTCTGACTGTGGTGAAGTGAGCGCTACTGCTCGGGTAATAAGACACTGCAGTCCGGTTTCCAGAGAACGTTACGTTTATTAGGGAGCCGGCACTACCACACTGACCATTTTTGCTCAGCTGGCTTAAATGGCTAAACATTATGTCAGCAGTGCACTGGTAATTACAAAGCATCCTCGCCATTCACGGTTGCTTTCTTTTTTTCTGATTTGTAATCAACCAGGCTAGGCTGATTGCCATTAAATTGTGCGGAGACCAGAGCCTGCGCCAGGAATAACTGAACTTCAGGCATTAATCAGGAATGGTGGAGCAGTATAATTTATTATCAAGAGGGCTCTGTTAAAGCCACTGACAAAGGAGCGACATTATTGAAAACGGCCTCCTCCCTTGCCCCAAACCTAATTTAGCGGCCACGAGACACATTCATTCAAAATCTGTTAAAAGTCAACTTTTTAATGAATGGAGCAATTAATATTCTTGACAAGGCATACCTATTGCTGTGAAGCTAGCTTACTTTCACTGTACTTTTTCCCCCAAATTTTAAATAATGGTACTATTGCTCTCTTTCTTTTCTCTCTCTTTCTCTCTCTCTCTCTCTTTCTCTTTCTCTCTCTCTCTCACTCTCTCTCTCTCTCTCTCTCTCTCTCTTTTGTATCTTCATGGTCTTATTCTATCTTAATGGTTTTATTGTATGTTATTGGCTTTAGAAAATTTTTTCAAAAGCTTTTTTTTCTTCTTTTTTTTGTGAGCACACCGAGACAAATTCCAATCAACATGGCAATAAAGTATTGATAGACTGATTATTGTTTGAGTAGAAAAGTGCTTTTTGAAAAGTAATCTTTCTCTTTCCACCTCACTTGATGTGTGGCGAGCATTCTGGCACAAAATGGCTGCCATGCATGACTCAGGTGAATGCTACTTATTGAGTATGGTTGAGGTGCCCCTTACGTGTACACGTTTTTGAGATTGTGAAAAGTTCTGTATAAATTAAATCCATTCAACTGACAGCACCGGACTGGTTTAATGGTAAATGAGTGTACTGTATTACCAAAAGAAGTAGTGAGAAAAAATTAAGTACAGTACCCTTATTAGGTTTGTTAATGTAACTATTCTGAATTCTAATACTCACAAGCCTAAGATAATATTCCCCTTTAATGCGCCACAACAGCTTTTATATTCCCTCCTCTCTTAAAATGTCATCTCATAATTTCTAAAGTATTCTATGCACATGACATTTTGACAGCCCCAGCTGCTCTACATTCTGTAGGGGAGGGATTGAGGGAGGGGCGGGTGCCATCATTTAACGCCGACATCATTCTTTTTATGAAATTATATGCTGATATTCACCTTTGATTTATTGTTTCCCGTTTTAAAGAGCCAGACGAAATGAGGCCACTGTGAAGCCGTGGTTGTAAGCTATAGAGGCGTGGCAGTACAGTGAGAGACCATAAATCTGGAGAAAGCCATAATGAAGCATTCACAATGGGGGTTTTAGGTGTGGTCTGGCCTTTTCAAACGAGATGCTTTTCAGCAAAGGGCTAAAGTAGTATTTAAAAATATAAACAAAACGTGATGGAGACTCCCTGATCATAACATGGTCCTCTCTGAAAGAGTTCTCTCCTGTGAAACTTTCTGCTCCAACTCTTAGCCCACATCTTCTCCTTTGATAAATGTAATACCCTCATATAGGGCAGTTGCATCTGGGTCAATTGGAATTGGATTTATGAAAAGAGAAGACAGCACGTTCAGCGATTTCTTTTTTTAGGGAAACGAGAAGACACAGAGCACAGAAGAAAACAATCGACACAGAGCAAAGTACAGCTGCAATTGAAGGAATCTAGTTTTTTTTTTAAATGCTTAAAAATGAACCAACTAAAACACTTCACTGGTATGGGGCCATAAACACAAAAGGTGGACGCACAAGAGGCTGGAATTATAATTCACTATGGCCCTGATGTTACATCATTCTCTGGTAGCGCGTTCATGCTAATTAATCTATTTACTTGATTTGGAACCACCTCGAGCAGTTAGTAACAGCTACAGTTTTGAAAATACCTGACATTGTCAAATATGTTCTCTTTGACGAAGAGGACTGTGTTCGTTCTGCCTTGTCAGCGATGCTGAATGAACGCTGTTGTATATAGCTTCATGCTTGCTTGCAATCGCCATTTGTATGCATACTGAGCTAAGTCCACAACCTGACAAAAGGCGCTCTCCTTTTTAATATTGTTCAGTGCAAGTGCTCCACAACCAATGTCAGTCAAATGTTCATTATCACACCTGGGACAGATTACAAGAAAATTGCAGCGGATGTGATGGCATGACTGTATCAACTTGGAATTTTCCAACCGTGGAAATGTAATCAAGATTTCTAGCTTCCTGCCTCGGAATATTGCTGCATTTTTTAAATCTAATTCAGTTTTTTTTTTCACAGCTAAATTTTTGATTGTTTAATTTCAAGCTGAGCAACACCCAGCCAATCCTTTAACCAAGCCTTTTCATAATTTCTCAAAAACAAAACAAAGTGACTGACCATTTGTTTGTCAATCACATCAACATCAACCAATTATGTGAATAACAGATATGTGCATTAAACTATGTTGTAGTGTGTTTGATCTTGAGTAAGATTGAATGACAATGTGATGGTCTATGTCTGCTTCTAGTCCAGTGGGCACTGTGAACATGGTCATGCCCTCTGTATATTTGTATATTTGAAGAGTATTGATAGTATGGAAAGCAGACATTAAACATTACATAGCAAAACAGTAACACGTTTAGTATACAAGCAGTTAAGTATATCTGTGGCTTTTCTGAACATTTGGAGTTTCTATTTTTGAACATTTTTTTTCCCTCAATGAGTAAAAAGAGCAATTTTCAAGCGTGATTTACTACAATCCACTGGGAGATGTGGAGTTATGTGGTTTGTATAAGGGCTCAATAACCCAAAGTAGGCAAAGATACCACAGAAGGATTGCGAATTAGCTTGCGTTATTAGTTATTAAATGAAATGGAGAGCTTTTTCAATATAGGTCTCTACCCTCGGAACGCTAGGAGAAACATATAACATTTTCAATTCACAGTGAATTTATAATAGCTGTGGTATATGGACATCTCTGGTAGGGCTAGCATAGCGCTATTTTAAATGCAGCTCCTTCTCTGAATCACAGAGCACTCTTAAAATGAGCTTTCTATAGTGTACTTTTGTACTGTCACTGATCAGGACACTTTCTTAAGAGGTTAATTAAGTATGTTTACATGTAAATGAACCAGATAGCTTTAAAGACAACCACACGTGAAGACTTTGTGCACATAAACCTGGGATTGAAATTGATTTAAATGTTTGTGTCTTTGACAATGCACATGATTGTACTGTAGATCACATCCAAAATAAATACTAGTGTGTTTTGTGCCTGTCTGTGGAACATTTGTTCCAGCATCCACATTTGCATTAGAATGCCCATGCTAATTTACCTTGGTCCGCTAAAAAAACTAAAAACTCAAAAAAACATCATAATTATGTGTAAAACACTCACCGAAGTGCTTCCAAAATCAGAGGAAATGTGGAATAATGTGAATTGAGCAAGTCTCACATTTTGCTACTAATAATGGGTACTACTATGATTAAAAAAAAGTATGATTAAATAGATTTTTTAAATATAATGCAGTAAAAGTGCGGGGGAAATTATATTAGAACTGCAACTGCTTCAAGGACTACATTTACATACAAAGCACATAAAAAAACAAGGCAGACGTCCAAATGCCTTGAGGTTCCGTTAATATGGCCAAATAAATGCTCTGAGGTCTACAGCATTTTGATTCAACATTTTAAACAGGACTACAGCAGGAATGCACATTCATGTTAACGGATGCTAACTTAAATAATGAAATGTTACATGCGATTGTTTTATGAGATCACAGACATGGTTAGAAGTAATTTGACAATCACATGTAAACTGTCATTATTTTAAAGTTTCTGTTAGCATTCATGCATATTCAGTTTTTATGTGATTGTCTAATAACTTCTGATCATCTGTCATCTTATACAACAATCTTTGCTCTAAGTAAGCCAGTTTATTTTATGATATTTGTCTTCAAACTTTTTGGTTTTCTCTAAGGTTAGTCAACTGTTCCTGGATGAATCAGGGGCGTGTAACAGCAAACCACAAATTTGACCAATTCAATGTATTCCACTATCAATCTCTGTACCATCTCTTTCGGATTCTCTCTGCCTGAACAACTGAGGAGTGATACATTACTTTGTGGGTAATTGTGTCTGGAGAGTGGTGGATTTCAACTTAACTGAGCTAACTGGCTTGGTTGCCTTTCCATTGGGGACATAGAAAGTCACAAGGCAGAGGAGTGTTTAACACCCTTGTGCTCATGTGTACAAGCGCAGGCATCCATCACTGCTGTGATCCCGGATTTATTTATTTATTTACTTATCTCTCTTAATGGTCTCTTTTTTTGTAAGGCGAGCCTTTGAATTCAAATTCAAAATGGCAAATTAAAATTGGACGGGAAAAAAAACCCGGCAAATCAGGTAAATTAAATGTAAAACATATCGCAGCAATAAAAAAAGAAACACACACCTTAATTAATACGGGGCCGGTGGGTACACTCAAGCTCCAGATTACAATGTAATTCCATGAGTACAAGTCATAAATTCCAATGCTTCAGGGAAAACTAAAGTTAATGCAAAACAACTGAAAGATGGCAGGAGAAGAGGTTGAAAAGAACAAAATATACCGATACAAGTTTTAGGGAAGCTTGTATCTGCGAAATAAATCTAACCAAACGATTTTGTTTTTTTACTTTAGTTTACATGGAACTATTTAAAATGGGTCCTATTAAGTCATTAATCATCGTTTTCCATGAACCGTGACACGTATGGCCAGAGAAAGTAATTGAGAATTCAAAAAATATGTCTATTCCCCCGCTTAAGAGTTGACCTCCATAATTCTCATAATTACTCAACTACTAAGTCTGAAAATTAATAGCATTAGCACAGATTACCATGGATAATGATGAACTTTAGGGAAGGCTTTAATTTGACTTCATACAGTGCCCTCCAGAATTATTCACACCCTTGATAAAGACAAGCAAAGAAGGCTATTTAAGGCTATATAGGCTCTATACAACAAACAATGAGCTATATTGAGCTCAGAGTAACTACTATTAACATAAAATAAATAAATAAATCTCAAATTTAAGAAAGCTTTATTGTTCCCCCATGGCTTCCAGTTTCAATGAGATATACAATTAGGTAACATATAGCAGGTGTCATCCATCCCCACAGGGAAAGCAAAGGACACTCAAAAGAAGCAAGACAAACCATTTTTAACCTTCACATGACATGAAATGGATAAACACATGAATACAAATGTAACTGTCACTGGAAATGTTTCTTTTTTCATCTTTATCAAGGGTGTGAATAATTTTGGAGGACACTGTACATTAAAGCCAGCATAGCTCTATCATAAGCCTGAAGTGATAAAAAGTCATGGCTGCGTACACTGTAACAGCTTCTGACTGCTAATTTCAGTTTATACGAGTGTTTGGGCTATGCCTGCAATACAACACAAGTTCAAGTGTTAGGCAGACGTAATAGATCCGGTGCTAATATTATAACGTGACATGATAGGGCCGTAAATTGCAGAATCTTTTCTTGTATATGTCATGATGTTCTGCCTGCTCGCTCTTTTTTCGGGTGCTGCCTCTCGGAGCCCCTAGGGGGCGCTCCTGTCATGATTTTTTTTTCTCCGGTACTGATTATTTATTACTTGCAGGTGCGCTCCGCACTACTTAAGCTCCATTCTCTCGTGGCTCTGTGCTTTTGTGTCATACTTTGCCCTGTGTCATACTCTAAGCCTGGTACACGGTATAGGTGCTTCAGGTGACCACTTATCCTTTCGGCCATTATTGCAAAAGGGATTTGCCTTGTTTCCATTTGCCTCGTTATTTAGGCTCTTTGATAGTTTATAGAGCTAGAGGCAATTATTTTCCTTGTTTTTTCTCTGCTCGAGCCCACGAGCCTTTCGCTCTCTTTTCGGGTTTGCTATTTATTTGGCTTTACGCAGGAAGCTTTTTCACGTTTATTTTTTTCACTGCTCGAGTCTACGAGCCTATCGCCCTATTTTCTGGGTTGTCTTTTGTTTAGCTTTACGCCGGGAGTTTTTTTTCCCATTTATAGATTTTTTCCGCGCCATTCGCGGATCTTCCTTCCATTTTCTCGGGTGGTTCCCACATCTGTGGGTAACTTTCTGATCCCCTCACGGTTGTGTCTTGTCCTCTGGTCCTGAGCCATTACAGTATATTCCAGAAGTATCGTTTTGTGTCACCCGCTGAGTCTGCACACTGTTGCACTGAACAATCTTTATAATTTGGTAATGGGTAAAGTTATTAAGAAGATAGATAAACTGAAAAGCAATCCACATACAAATTTGGAAATGCAAATTATAGATGGGGAGAGTCACATAACACAAAGCACCTATTGCACGAACAAGCAAAAATTAATTGGGTGGAGACAACAAAGTCAGCATATCAAAGAGTGCTGGGGGAAAATGCAAACCTTGATATTTTCTCAGGAAAATAATGATTACCTTCTGTGGAATCCATAAAAATTCTCCTTGGTTCAATTGACGTTCTGATTTTTTAATTAGCTTTTATTCTGAGTCATGATTTCCCATCAATTGTATACAAATTTTGTTTCTCTATTGTCAGTGGGAGTTTAAACATAAAGAAACAGCAACCACCACTTGACTGTTGGAAGGATTTACAAAAGAAAGACTTTGTAGTCTACACACAGTTTCTAGCCGTAATTGGTTGTCAAGGCTGAACAATATTCCATGAATTACAAGCAATTATAATTCAAACGTAGTATGTAGAGTGTGCAGTCAGTGTCCAGTATGCAGCAATGAGGAAAATTACAGTGATAAGTTATTAATATAATGAACTAAATGCACAAAGAGAAATATCATGTGCACCACTCTGCTGCACCTAAATTAGCAACATCATTTTTTTTTCAAAATGATTATGGCTAAAACATTGAGCCATTCAGGGCTAATTTACCTTATACAATGCAGCCGTTTGTTGAGCTTTCTTGTCAGTTTACAATTTCTTGGGCTGCAGGTTGGCCAATCCATAATATAGTAATGAGCTTGAATTGTTTCTCTATTGGCTTTTCACGTTTAGGAGCTAGGCAGCATGGTATAAATCCATGCTCATTCTGCAAACCCACGATGAAGCTTACAACAGTTTACGGGAGTGCGTAAGCGTACGAAGAGCAATGATATCGATACGAGCGGCAAGACAATTTCTACATTGGGTTCATCAATTAATAACGGCCTCTGACCAGCCTACAACAGAATGTTGTTTATTCTTCATAACATCGATGAAGCATGTCATTTAAACAACAGTTGGTGTAATGTTGTTCTTGCAATATTACATATTAGTTACATCAAACAGGAGGACCAATAAAAACCAAGAAAAGCAAATGCAAAGAAATTGCCATTATCTGCTGTCATTGGTATTACTGTTAATATATGATTAAAGAACTGAATATTTATTTTTCACACTCATTTTCAAAGGCTGTAGTAATGGTTTTAACATATACTGCGTTATAATCAGATCTGTTCTATTTGCCGTGTAATAATAATAAAAAAAATAATTAAAAAATTAAAAAAATAAAAAATAATAATTAATAAATAATAATAATAATAATGTATTCCATACATGTAGCAGTAGTTAAAATACATCTTGGATTTGAGAGACCCACACAAAAGCATTTTCCAGCACATTTTAATGCACACCACACCATTCCTTCAGCCAAACCCCGACCAGAAGGGATTACTTTTCTCGTTTCCACATATTTTATATTCACATTATGGCAGAAGGCCACTGCAACTGCCTGTGAAAAGCCCAGTGTGCATACAGATATCGGGCCCATCCAATATGGTCCTGCTTTGTACTTTTGTTTTGCATCGGGAAGGCTTAGTGTTTTCCACAGTGATCCTTCTGACCGCAGGTCCTGCTCCCCGTGGCCCCCTACAGGATCATTTGTTTATTAAAAATCAATGGATGTATATCGGTATTTGCACCATAGTGCTGCAAATATTTGTTTTACAGAATGGTTGTCTTTCAGATTATGTGATTGCTGATATTTGTACAGTATACGTATGCTGTGTTTGGGCTCTTTTTAAGTGATAAATCAGTAAGAATGAATGATGCTATTTATTGTAAAAGCAGATGAGATCTCAAATTGTCGAAGGAAGCAAAAAAAACAAACAACAAAAAGAAAGACGTGGAATGCGGTGCTCAACAAACAATTCAAATAATGAACGTGTATGTAAACTGAGAAATGTAGAATTATCAGTGGAGTGAATCCACTGAATCAACTCGAGTCCAGATCATGGCCTGAGTCCAAGAAGGAGCGCTGTTCATCATCACACCACTCTTCTCAGGGAAACAGCCCATGCAAACTCCGCAGCCACCATTCACTCTATTAAATTTAACGGCCGCGGCTTTTACGGCAAATTCAGTAGATGAAGAAGACAGGACGTCTCGCTGTTGGTCTCCTGGAGAAAATGAGCACTTGCGCACACGTGCCGTATGCTCTTACAAGGTTATTTTTTTCACTTGAGTCCTCTTCTCCAGAAAGACAGCTATGAATCAATACCACTCCAAGGCAGGTGATATTCTAGGCATTGTTATGATATCACTTTTGCATGGGTGACAGAGAGCTTGAGCAAGTCAATCAATCACTGTGATGCCTCAGTAGGATTTTTCCCCCTCCTTAGATAATAAGGTGAATGAATGCATTGCAATAACTGTACATCTTATGTGTCCAGCATACACATGTGGTAGTTATTTTCAGATTATTACATTTTTTTAATTTTAGTTTTTTTTACAAATAATAATAATAATAATAATAATAATTATTATTATTATTATATTTTCAAATTTTTTAAATAAAAATTAAGATGCTGTTTTTTTTAAATTAGGGACAATTAACCAAAATGTTCTCCCTGTGTTCTGTCTGGGACATGGCCTTGGACACAACTTTCAAATGTAAACTTGTCCATTTCAATACGTTGTCACCACAGATCTTAACTGTTATTTAAAAATGCTGCGATGCAATTAACTCAAAGTTTTACACAGGAGGCCCAAGAAGCCTGTACAGAGCCTCTAGCTTCCACACGCTGCAAACATGATTAATGAATACTTCCAATCCTGATATGATGGACAGTACAAACCACATGTTTTCAGACTCTCAGCAAATTACTGACATCAACTAAGAATATGCTTTCGTGTTTCACTCTGATTGCAAGTAGCTGCAGTAGGAGCAGACTGCTGTTACATTTATCAGCATGCTTAATGTAAAAGTACTGATGTTCCACTGATCGACTCAAAGCAATCTAAATGTGTCTTTATAGCAATGCAGACAAAACTATATATTTTTTAATTTTTTAAATTTGTTTCTGATTTTTTCCCCTTTTTCTCCCAATTTAGTAGCCAATTGAACCCCTATTCTAATTCAATTCCCCCCATGTAGCAACCGCTTGAGAACCACCGCTATACAACCCTGTCAGTCGGTAGTAGGAAGGAGGGCGCCACGTCCTCTACAGGGCGCGACTCCTCGAGCTCCTGACCGTGATTCCAACTCGCCCAGGGCCGTTTTTGTGCGCAGCGATTCTTTCCGAGCCCCTCCCCCCACCCGGAAGCAGCCGCCAATTGCCGCTTCCACAGGGCACCGGCCACGCTCGGATATGGCAGGACCGGGCCGCGAACCCCGATCCTCGGAGTACAACTGCGCTGACTGAAAGTCAGCGCTCTTACCGTTGTACCACCGCGGCGGCCAGACAAAACTATATTTGACCAGACATCCTCGAGGGGCTTACAGCTCATAGAGGCCCGGAGGCAGTGAAAACGACAAGAAAGTATCAAAAAAGTGACATTGATAGTTTAACTTGAAATGTTTGTCAAAATTTGGAATTTAGGTTAATATTTAATACGGCATACTTTGAAAATTCAGGGCTGTCTCTGACAAGGATCCCCACTTAATTTGTCAGCCCTTACGTGCTACAGGGCTTTTTTTATAGCAAAGATCTTTGTGAAATGGGGTACAGGGATATTTCTTGAAAACAGTAAGCGTCTGCCCATGGCCATTATTCACAGGCCAAATCGAGATGAAATGGCGCGATCTGACATCTTATAAGACCCTGATTTCACTGTCTTCGGAAGTGACAGCACAGAATATTCTGCAGTCTGTGGGTCCTTTGGGCACAATGCTGATATCTCTATCTGTTGCCATAAATTCAATAATATTGACCCATAGAACGGGAATCGGACATTGTTGAAAGCGAAACTAAAAGTTCTATTAACACTAGGTGGTTGTAACATGGTTGTCAGACCCAGCTCCAGGACTTGACCTTTTGAAAGTATCAATACACACAAAGTAATAGCAGTGTCAGTGTTTGTTTTTGAAATGACATGAAACACAAGCTGGGTTAAAAACTCCTCTAGATAATCTAACAGAAGCAGAAGGCCTTTTCAACTCTTCGTTGAAGACTGTGGCCAAGATTCAATCGACACCCATTTACTTTTATTCTTTAGGAACACAATTCATCAGTCACCAATATGAACAAACAGGGTATGTTAAAAAATGGACTATTTACATTTAACTGTGACTCTAAGCTACCCAAAAAAATATGAATAGAATTCATAATCCCAAACATTATCGAAGAGATGAACAGACACTGTGAGAAGTGATCTTGGGGTACAAGTGAGAGGAATCCACACTGTGAGAAACAGGCATTGCCAGTCACTGTAACACTGATGAGGCTTTTAAAAAACAGAACTCTACAGGAGTACCGTACGTGTCACCGATTCAGTTTTCCACGCACCATTTACCCCCGAATTTCTCCTCGGACAATTTCCCACTCGTACCGGGAGACCTCCGTTCTGGTAGTTATGTGGCTGCATTGTGCCTGTGCTCAAGGAGTACGGTTCTGTACTCGTATGGGCCTATACTCAGAGAAGGTGTTAAGGTCTGATTATGCTCTGGAAAGGGACTTGTATTTTATACCGTTGGAAAGCCTGTTTATTTCCCTTTTAAATGGTGCCCCATTTGTAAGGAACATGCATTTGTGGGATGAGCAGCACAGCTGAGTATGTGGGTTGCGCCCATGTAAAATTTGCCAAATCTTCTCTGCCAATGCCAAACAGCTTATTCTGCTGTTGCTAGTGACTCTTGTTTGGTGTTGTTTGGTGGTAACAAGGAAGTCAGTAACAAGGAAGAAACAAGATTGTTTGGCAATTTTACAATTTACAATTTTACAATTTATTAATTTAACAAACATGAATTTAACTCAGTAGCGTGTGGAAGAACCATACACAGCCACAACAGCCTGGCACCTCCTCCTCATGCATCCCACAAATGCATGTTCCTTACAAATGGGGCACCATTTAAAAGGGAAATAAATAGGCTTTCCAACGGTATAAAATTTATTGCCAAGAAGCATTGTTACAACAGAGAAATAATCTACCAAACACAAATTTCCTAACTTTTTGTTCGATGTTTATATATATAGGCCTACAGTATATATATATGTATAATGTATGTACATATTTCATCTGAAGTATAGTTACATAGTTAAATGATATTCTTTAATCTTCACTATGTAGGCAGTCATAATGGTACAGAAATGTTTCAGATTTTTTCTCCAGCTGAAAGCATGACTACATGACATGATTAATTATTAGGCTTGGTGAATGTAGGTGACCACGCATTCCGGCATTCACCATTCAGTGTCATTCAGTTAATAGTCTTACAAATTGGTCAAACTGTGCAATCAAGGTTAATTGGAACAAAAACCAGGACTCCGGGTCTAGGGGGGCCTACACCTGGTCTAGAAAATCAATCATCCTGTATGATCACCTGAGAGATGCACTCTCTATAGCTCTGGGTGACTCGTTCTGTATTTTTACCAATATGATGCATGCGTTATGTGGATATGTGCATATTTGCGTGTGTGGATGTGTAAAATACAAAAACTTACAGTGCCCACCAGCAACCCTGAAAAATATGAGCAAAAAGGCTATCAAAAATGTCTGTCATTTATCAGCATTACCTTACACTCAAAATATGAGAAACATTTAATGTTTAATTTAGGTATAATTATAAAAAATATATATATTATTTTTTTAAATGTCAACAAAAAAAAAACCTGCCGCAATTATTGGCTATGCTATAAATAGTTACAAAAAAACCGAATTGGCGTATTTTCACGTTCATATATAACTTTTTTAAACCCACAGATTATGTGGTCATTCTCAACTTCTTTAGTCATCTATCAATCTGGGGAAGATCAGAGAACACTGAAATTAAATGAAACAAAAGGTTGTTGTCCTTCATGAATTACACAATGGCTATATAAAATACCTACATGTCTGAAACGACCTTTTTTCAATAATTAAGTGTAAAGCAACTGGAGCCGTGTTGAACCTGCCTGGAAGAAGACACAAGTGTCGTTTGGCCCACACACAGTGAGGAAGGTGGTCCAAGAGACAAAAAATTGTAGTTTCAGAATTGCAGAAGTTGCAGATTGATTGTAGTTTCAGAATTGCAGAAGTTGTTTGAACCCTGGGGTCACTAGTGGCTCTATCCCAGGGGTGGGCAAACCAGGGCTCGGGGGGCCGGTGTGTGCAGGTTTTTTTTGCCCCCCCCAGTTATAATTAAATTAGCCAATCGTTTACACAATCACATATTTTTTATCTTACATATCGCGATGATGAACAGCAGCTGAGCAGCTCTTGTGTCGCTGTGCGTATATTGTGTATTTTTTTTTTATATCGTTCTGTTTATTTATCTGTGATTGTGTGTGTATTGTGTATTTAGAATTGAGCCGTGGTACTGGGTGGGGGTAAAAAAAAAAACAAACATACACACCAGCCCGCTGCCCAATTGGCCCTTGCTCTATCCTGACCATCTTAGTGCATGGTGGTCTAAAACCCATGGCGCAAGTGTATTTAGGGCATGTCTAACTCCACTTTTGCTCGTTTATTTTGAACGCAAAGTAAGGCGCATGGTTCAAATGGGCTGAACTTAGCCTCTTAATTAATTATAGGTGTGTCTTGGGCGTAACATGCAATAAACCAATCAGAGTGTCATCTCCAATTCCCTTTAAAAGCCACCTGCGTTTGCTCCTTGGCAGATTGCTAATATGATGGCGGATAGTAAGACTGTGAAAACAAAAATGTACAGCTTGCGAAAAAGACATGTTCATGCACGTAGTTAAACCGTGTGAGCAAGGAATAGGCTATATGGATCAATATGATGATCAATATTATTCAGACTAACCATTATGACTTGTTTTGATAAACACAATAATAAGCACCCAGATTTTGGTCTAAAATCTTCTAGAGCTCTATCTTACACTTGGCCCTAAGCGGCGGTAACCCAAACGCAAGTGTCTTTGCTAGTTTCAGACCGATGCCGTTGTAATTTTAGCTTTTTGTGAATCAGAATGTATGAACATTCACATGTGAATACGAACAAATCTGCCTTTCCGCACGCTTTTATGAATCCGCCGTATATTTTTTCTGTACAAAATCGTACGCACATATTTAGAAACATTTTATGAATGAGGCCCTTTGAGTGCTTCTTTTGAAGAAAATACCCTCTCTTCAGTCATTGTATTACTCACATGAAATTACGTTGTAGCACAACCTTTGAACGTTGTCTCGACTATAGATTCACTGTTACAGAAAGAGCACTTGGATTACTTACTAACCAACATGCCTAAGCCGTTTCATTGGATGAATTGATTTGTTCAGTCATATTTGTTCAAATGCGGGAAAACAATAACCGGTTGGCTCTGAGGATGCTGAGAGCGGAAACTTTTATTGAGTGGGTTCAAACTCATTAATTGCTGAGTGTTTTGCTGAAATTCGAGTCCATCCAGTCTGAATTATATTCCACAGTAAACAAACTGTGTTTTTACTCTGTTGGAGCACTTTAATGAGGCTATTTAGGCCTGCTTCTTTCAGTGTATTTCCCCGTGGACTACTTCTACAGAGGACTCAGCTGTCACAGTGTACTGTGTGTTGTTATTCAGCAGTAACATCCATTCCCTATTCTGTGCTATCGCACACAAAAAAAAGTCTATTTTTAATTCTTTGTGTCCTGAATGCCAGCTGACAATGGAGGAGCACTGACATGTAAAATCTTTACCGTGACACATTGCAGGTTATTTCACGCTGTTTCTGGGGGTAAACAAAAAAAAAAGGTATTCTTTTTTTCTTTTTACTTAAAAATAATGCCGGTGAAAAATGTTGCATCTTCAGTTCTGTTTTGCTCAGGTCACCGTTTGCAAGAGCTAATTTGAGCCAAGGGTGTTTTTAGATGGTAATGATGTGTGCATTAGTACAAAATGAGCTTCCTCACATTTAAATAATGCAATTTTCCAAGTGAAAATATGGAAGATCAAAGCTTTTTAATAAGAAGAGGGCAGATAGATAACCACATCAAATGGCTTTGAGACCAGAGAAAAGCGGAACGTTGTGATTCACTGTAATGGGTGAAAATGTCAAATCTTTTCACTTGTTGCACATTCCTAAGTGCAATAAATGGTGATACTCTGAATGAACATCGTCAGATAATACTTTAGATTTGCACTATAATGAATGATGGATGTTTGATTATGCCTGTATGCATGGCCTGTAGTGCACTTATAACAGGGACAGATAGTGGAATTGAGCACTAGATTAAAAGACTGTCAAAAAGGTGCTGAGATATTGTCATCTTGCTGTACTGATACAATTGCAGTGTCACCGCCGCTGTGACAACATCTAGCAAAAGGAATTCATCGGCAGGCCTTCTGTAAGGGCCAGATTCAAAGTTGAGATAATCGCACACAAATGGCACTTACTCTCGAAAGCCCACTTAACTTATTCAGATATTTGACTTATCTACCGTTTTAAGTGTCTCTACAATCACACGTGTAGGGTGGAGATGTTATTCAGATATTTGACTTATCTACTGGTTTAAGAGTCTCTACAATCACGCGTGCAGGGTGATGTAGTAATTCAGATATTTGACTTATATACTGGTTTAAGAGTCTCTACAATCACACGTGCAGGGTGGAGATGTTATTCAGATATTTGACTTATCTACTGGTTTAAGAGTCTCTACAATCACGCGTGCAGGGTGGAGATGTAATTCAGATATTTGACTTATCTACTGGTTTAAGAGTCTCTACAATCACGCGTGCAGGGTGGAGATGTAATTCAGATATTTGACTTATATACTGGTTTAAGAGTCTCTACAATCACACGTACTGGGTGGAGATGTAATTCAGATATTTGACTTATATACTGGTTTACGAGTCTCTACAATCACACGCGCAGGGTGGAGATTTGCTGAAAATGAGGCAGGGCTGCTAGATACAAAGATTCAGTTTTCACTTAATTCTTTCCCCTCAATTTTTCTTTGGAAAAAAAGGTTGTTCATGTCTAGCGCCACCAATAGATGATTATGAAAAATACAGCATCTTCTACGATTGTAAATGGATGTTCGAATGGGTGCATGTTATTTCAACATAATATTAGTCTCTTTGGCCTACATGCAGTTATCAAAAAGCTGTCAAAAAGAAAAATATGTAAAAGTATGATTGACTGTGACAGAACAAGGTGATTTGGACCCAAAATGCACGACTCAGAAACTTGGAATATAATAAATAACCCACAAGGGTCTTTATTAATAGGAGCGTTCAAGTTCGTAATCAATATCCAAGCAATGGTCATACACAGGAAATCCACAATCAAAGCACAGGTACCAAATCGAGAAGGCAGTCTCAAACGGTGTCACAGGCAATGGTCAAAATCCAGGGAAAGCTGTCAGCGAGGGCAAAGGTACAGACAAAACAGCAGGCAGGCTCGTAGTCAATGTCCGGGCGTGGGTCAGAACCGAAGTTCTACCGCAGAGCAGAAGTACCGTAGACAGCCAGCGATTCTCGTAGGTCAGGCAGGCAGTAAACAGTAGTCAGGGTACAGGCGTGGGTAATAACAGTAGTCAGGGTACAGGCGTGGGTAATAACAGTAGTCAGGCTTGGAAATAAATGCTCAAAAGTGCAAGACAAGTCAAGACAACAATTTTGTGAGGAAGACAGGGAAACACTGGCTTAAATGCAGGTGTAGACAGGTGCAAACGCTTAGCTTGAGAACAAAAAGAAATTAGGAACAGCTTGGGAAAACGAGATGAAGATCATTAGTCAATTAGTCTGTTAGTAATTATCCTATAGCGTTAGTAAATTAGTTAATTAGTAAATCACATGAGACATGGTTAGCAGATTAGTGTGTTAGTAATTATCTGACTAGCGTTAGTAAATGAGTTGATTAGTTAACAATAATCAAGAAGGAAGTGAAGCTGGAGACAAAAAGAAAGAGAGAATGCGAGATCGCAGAAAACATTAACAAATGTGCACAAACAAGTGGGATCCAGACAGACTGTCTATATTACAGTTTGTATATCATCCAATTTAAAGCATGTGATTTAAATTGTATTATCTCTGTGGGGGTATATTAATCCCTCCAGATTTGCAGTGACCACATTTGTTTAACAATGTGTCCGGTAGTGTTCTTGTGTTTAACAGAGAGGAGGAACATCCAGCAAAAAAGTGAAAGGATATACAACTTTTGTCATAAGTTTTGTTATGACCTCTGTCGTAAGTTTTGTTTTGTTTCTCTGCTGTGTGTGGGGGTCTGTCATTTATTCAGTTCTATCATCAGATTGGCCGATACTGTCACCGGTTCTCTGTTTGAAAAGGCACGGTTTGCAATTCACCAGGGGAGACTCGCTCTTCGGTGGCTTAGTACTTGTGGCTTAGTACTTGTGCGGTTTGTGATTAATGGATTTTGTGTGCTTGACTCGTTTAGTTGAATTCAACTCTTGCCTTACCCTTGACTGCCCAGTGAGTTTTGTGTGTTTGACCCCGTTTCTTTTCATTTAACTCCGACTCTCGCCCAGCCCGTCCAGTTTGTTTGCCATGTGGATTTGATTTTATGTGTTTGACCTTGTTCCAATTAACTCTGACTCTTGTCTACCCTTTATAGTGTGTTCACTGCGTAGCAACTCCGCTTAGTTAGGGTGAACCCAGCTGGATTGCTATCCTTCCAACAGGACACTATTTTGTGATTTTGCTTTGCTATTATGCTTTTTTTTTTCTTAAGGTGACTGGGCGGAAATATAAATCTCCATGGGGTACGCTATTCTAACTTTTTGGTCTCAGCCTGTAGACTAATTTGTCCCCGAAGCTCTGAGTTTCCCATTACCTTTTATTTCTTGGTACAATCTGACCCTTGACCGGGTCGTAACAAACGGAGAGGAGGATGTGCGTCCGGCAAAGAAGGGAAAAGATGTACCGTCCAATATTAGATGTTTTAGGATTAAGTGACAGACAGTGTCTTGATCGTTTTTGCTTTGACAATTTTGAACTTGTATCAGCCGCTACAACATGATTTGAAAGTGCACATTAACTACCCACACAGTGTAGTGGTGCTCCACAAGGTTACTTTCTCAAGCTAAGCTCTTTCTCCTTCTTGGCCACAGGATCCTCCCAGCGTGTGGCAGGAGATGTGATGGGTGTATCCCCGTCGTCAGTATCTAAGAGTTCTGATCGATTCATAAAGGCTATCATGTGATGCATCAATCCATTCAATGCCTTCCCCACTACCCAAGATAAACTGCGATGCACACAGGCAGGATTTTACAAAGAGAAATGTGGTTATTAAAGGCAGTGTCACTGACCCGTTGAAAATGCATAGCCCCACAAACCTTTTTTTCGTTGTTGGCAACCCAGGGGGCAGGTACAAAAAACAGGTCATTAGAATATCATGTCCTATGTCACCCACATTTTGAGGTATATAGGTCACCTCACGTGAAAGCCACGCAGAAGAGGCACTCAAGCGCATTACTTAGGTTTGCCATCTCTGAATCCAGACCTAAATAAAGCTACACAGTTTCCTTCTTGAGGTTCATTACTATAATTCTGCCGAGGCATCCCCTGGTTGGTAATGAATGGTTATGGGACATGATGGTGGGGCTACTGTATAATTTGTTATCAGTGACTCAACATTTATTCGTTAATCCCTGGCTGCAGGCTTCTGAGTCACCAAAGAAGTCTCTATTTCACAGTAACGTGGGGGTCTGTGGAACCTGCCAGACCAGCCGCCCTCCCTGGGTCATTTATATTCAATTATGCATTACTCCATGGAATTGTTAGGCACGGTCTCTGCTGGCATGACTACTATTGAATATGCACTGTGGCTCGTATCAAACACAATACAAATAGACCTTGCAGTACTTTCCACAATGGGCTCAAATTGAAGCCCAAAGAAGTATGCTTTCAGCTAGGCTTTCCAACTATATACAATGCCAGAGTCTCAATCTTGGAGGAGAGTTCCACATATAAGTGACCTGATAACAGACAGATCAATTTCTGCTTTAAGAAGAGTTTGGAGAACAAGTAACCCGGCACCTTGAGAACAGAGACTTCTTTCAGGATTGTAGGGGAACAGGAAATCAGAGATGTAAGATGGGGATTGGTCATGTATGCCTTTAAATGAAAGCAGAAGGAACTAAGCTAAGTCTAGATATTAGATGGAGCCATATACAAGTCACAACAATGGTTGTGAAGATAAAAATTATTTTATTCATCCACGCACATACGTAAGTGATTAACATAAATTGGTAGCTCAACCCATTATGGGTTTTTGAAGCCTCACTCTCTCATTGGTTGAGATGATGACCAGGATTCCACAGTGTTCAAACTCATTTGGCCACATCAGAGTGGGCTTAATTTAACCAGCATTCCTCTAGTTACCAAACATGAGCACCACTTACATCCTACAGCTAACGGAGTTTCAGTGAGAGGTGTGCAGTCAGTGCCAGCTCTCACATAGTATGCTACATGGCTTGTTGTTTGTAAAATGTTCCTCTGCTCATGTGAACTTATGAAGGAGCTGGCACAATTCAGCTGCAGTGCTCCCGGATTGAGTGTGGGTGGTATAACAGCAGTGATGTAGGAGAATAGGGCAGGTAACACGACCATATTTGAAGTGAGGCGGTTTATATCACCAAACTAAATAACAACTAAACTTGCTTTAAAATAAAATAAGCAAAACAAACTGCGTACAATTGTTTAAAATAGCAAGTGGACAAGCGCCATACGTTCAGCCTATCAATAAAACTGTAAAAAACCTTGGCTGATAACACGAGCCTGGATTCAGTAAATATATTACTAAACTCCGTGATCAAATGCAATTAATTATGTATTATTTTTTACAAGTGCAGCTTGGTTGGTTCAACTAAAAACAATAGTTGATTTCTATATTAATTAATAAACAGATACATTAATAAATACACTTGTATTTAATTGAGAGTCAAAATTAAGGGAAAATTGTGATTGACACTGTGCTGCAATGTAATAAACTATAAAGGACCATTATGAGTGAAAATAGCTTCTTTAAAAAAGTGATCCGATTTACAGTGGATTAACCAGACAATTACTGAATGAATGTTTTAAAATAAAAAGTATGATAAAAATTGTAATAAATAAAGTATGCTAAAAATGTGGAGTATATGTTTCTTTGTATTTTCCCATGGACTGCTGTAAGGGCATAGGAATAAATAAATAAATATTCACTGTTATAAGGTACTTATTTGTATATGCATTTGTACAGTGCATGGTTTCAGATTCTGAAAAGAGAGTCCTTTCTCACATGAGGCAAGTGTTTTAATTGTTGACATGGTGGCAACGTACACATCAGCACCTCTGGGGAAATCGGAGAGTTACTATAAAAAGCCGGCAGAGATACTGAGACATCCAAGTGTTTTAATGCACGTTGTTTATATTTTAATAAAAATATTCCACTGCCTAAATAAATAAATAAATAAATGAGCTGTCACACTCTTTGGAATAAGAATATTTCCCGTATGGTGCAGGCATTTATCTGATGATAGTATGAATTTTGCTGGTGCCTTATCTTCAAGAGAACGTTTGATCATGCTTGGACACTTGACGCTCATCGATCTTTTCATGCCGGCAAAATATCCAGTTGGGAATCAACCATTGAGCTTTTTCAAACTCATAAAAAACATCAGTCTTTGAGAATATTATAATTTTTTGTTTGATTTGCTCATTTGTAAGGGACCATGTACAACATACTGTACGTTGCCATTTGATGTACTTAGCTTACCAGATATAGCTTATTTTCATCTGTATTTTTTTTGGCAGGTTACAAATAAATAACATACAGATATACAATCCACACAAATACAAATACACATAACACAACGCCATATATACAACAGATATACAATAGATAGATAGTGATGTGGCAAGCTGTTGGACTGTTTCAGGCCTTCTGGCGTGAGTGCTGAGAGGTCTAGTAAGAGGGACATGGGCCTGATGGAAGCGTATGAGAGGTCATTGTTTTGTTGTGTTGTATTGTGTAAAGTATCTCCCCTGTGTGTTTAAAATCTCCCTTGTTTGTCTTACTAATGCTTATGAACCGATGTGTGTCAGGCGTCACTTCTTCAAGGCCATGATGGCAAGCGTACTCATGGCATGATAGCGGTCACCCTGATGAGGTAATCAGCAGGAAGCACTGCCCAGGGAGTGGGGAGATGGCCAATGTAGAGGGCAATCATTGGTGGTTATGTTCTCGGGGTGTGACCTCACATATTGGGTTTCCGCTGACTGTTGTCCATGAAGGTGAACGTGTCAGGAAGTTGTTCACAGTGCCCTTGAGGTTCTCTCTCTATGCGTGGGTGAATAAATGATCACTTATTGGATCTACTGTAGCCGTCTCATTTTTGGATTTCCTGGAGTCTGTATTGGTCACCACGAATGATTGATTGATTGACAGACAGATTTATTAGTCCGTTAGAGAACAATTTTTTGTGTCATGCAGCCATAAGCCATTTGTTCATAAGTGCTATGCTTGAAGGGACAAATGATCTATGATGGCGGTTCTTAACATCGGTACACTGTACTGTCGTCCCGATGGCGTTAGGTGATATCGGTCAGTTGATATCGGGTGCGTTGTTCTACCCCAGCTATCATGCTGGAAATGTTGATGATTTTGTGGAGCTTGCTCACGGATAATGAAGCATACCAGGCAACAAAACAAAAAGTTAAAGCACGCTCCACAAAATATCGATTGAAAAGCACCATTATACTTTTATCCACCCAATACTGTGTCCTTCTGTGCATAAAATGTAATCTACGTTGGCCTTTCTTAGATGGTAGCAGTGCTGGAGCCCCTTGACATGAGTCAAGTTACAGAATTCAAAATGATTTACAATATATATATCTTATTAATTGGTTGCTTGCATGTAAATATCACTATATGGGGCCTACAGGTTGATTACATGCAATTATCACTGTACAAGCCCACGGTTAATATTTGGAGTGTGACTTGAAGGAAAATGACTCGCAAATGCAGAGCTGTTCATTAATCTGAATCAGTAAAATGGATAAAAAGAATACTGATCTTTAAATTGTAAGCAGATCTGTTTCACTTGCAACATTATTTTAGAAGATGTAAATGAAGCCACAGATAATCATGGTGGTTTTTATATTGTTGGCTGTTGGGCCACAGAGTCCCGTTAGCATGCCTTTTTGGGAGTGGGTGTGTTTTGCCCCACTTCTTGTTAATTTTTTCATTTGTATATTTTTTCATATTTTTGTAAAAGGTAGAGTGTTAGAATGCACATCTTGAGCATATTTAATAAATAAATATATATATATATATATATATATATATATATATATATATATGCACACGCAAAACCAATAACATGACAAACGATTGATTATGGCATTCGTTTTACGCCAATCGTTGGTTGTGGTTGCTAAAAGGTTTTGCATTGGCTAAAGGTCTTAACAAATTAGGCCCTTAGTCCACACACACTCACATGCTGATTGCACAAGAGTGCTGTTCTCTTGAGAAGGGATGTTTTCTCTTATATGTGGTTTCTTTATTTTCACCAGGTTTGCCTCTCAGCGACTTTATTCACCTCCTTGCCATGAGCTATATCGACGATAGGTGTTGTGATTAAGCATATCACGTTGAGTCTGAAAAAGGCCTATATGGACACATTCACTGTAAAATGTAAAAAAATGTTAAAGTATCCTAAGGAGTGGCACCCTTACCCTTCCATCTATCCTCAAATAAATGAGGATAGATAGCTATCCAAAAGGGTAAAACCATATATCTATGCTTTCTGCAAATTACAGGATGATCATTAGTTAATAAAAAAAATTTGAGGCACAAAAAATATATTTTTTAAAAGTACGTTTTATTATTAAGAAGTGCACTTAAAGCAACATTTCAAGAATGTAAAAAAGTGGAGCTAATAGAGACAATAGGCTTAACTGGGGAGAAACTGTCAAGGGTTGACAGTTAAACAAGCCAAATTGTTATGCCAGATCTCTCCTCTGGTTGGCAATTCCACAGATCTTTCACGCTCATATAACTAGCTGGAGGATATTATTTGAAAGCCATTTGTTATCACATTTGCATATACGTCCAAATGCTTGATATCAATGTCAGTGTGCTTCATAAATTCCTGCCAGTTGAAAAGATGCATGGGGAAATGACATAACCTGCATACACACATCCTTCCTGTGTTTCAAGTGAAATATATTCACGATTCTTACTTTTGTTTCCAGTTTGAGTTTGAATTTATTACTTTCTGTCTGTTTTGAATGTTCAATAAGAACGTAAATCTACCCAGTCGAATAATGTTGGTAAAAAGAATTAAAATAGTTTTGTTATACTAAATATTGTTTTTTGATTTTATTGCATTCGTTCAAATTAATATTTAGGCCATAAGTCTTATATTGTTGCACCTCTTGGATCTGAAGGTCGCTCTTTTGACACTCTCTCAGAACACGTTGGTCACATACAGTAGATTACTCAATATGTGTCGCATCCGTTTATGTGAAAGAACTCGTAAAGTTTGAGCTGCTCGGTGGGACCACCTTGTAGCACAGTACAAAAGCAATCTCAGCAAATATCATTGCTGTATGAAGGGATTACAAAGGGTACTGTCCAAAAAGCAAATGGTGGCTATAAAATAAAGGAGAAATGAGACAATGCCTATGGACGCTTACCTGCAGACTTCAAGCTTTTTATGGGGTCAGCCTTAATTCGGAGGTA
This sequence comes from Ilyophis sp. 1 JC-2022, assembly GCA_022702515.1. NCBI lineage: Eukaryota > Metazoa > Chordata > Actinopteri > Anguilliformes > Synaphobranchidae > Ilyophis > Ilyophis sp. 1 JC-2022. The sequence continues at coordinate 97,673,921 of CM040405.1, forward strand.
TTCTCAGACATGCGTCACCCCTATATCATTAATTCCCAGCTGTCTCTTAAAACAGGACAAAGCACAAAGACCTCTTTCATTTTCTAGACCAGTAAGTCTGCAAAAATGTGTTATCCTCTGCCTGACTCTGTCAGAGATAAGCCAGGCAGTGATGCACTTTCTCTTAAGGGATATGGGTAGTCCGCAGCAAAATCTACTTTTTTTTGTTTCTATATTCTTCTAATTATTCCTGTGAATGTAACACAACCTATTCAATTACTGTATGTTCACCCAATTTCCATTTGAAAAAAAAAATGCAATTAATACAAAATGTAAATGTAATGCTAAACTTGACTCAAAGCAATCTCTGATACGTAATCCCATTGATACAGGCTTGAATGCCTGCTTGTTAATATACAGCCATAGGATTTGTGCTTTTTGTTTGCAGTTGCCATGGTGACTTTATAATCTTTCTGTTTCATTTTAAAAGCTGTCAGTCTGGCACTGTCACGAATATTGCTATATATATATTATGTATGCTAAGAATTGTATTGAGTTTTCAGTTTAATTTTAGGTCAGTCATAGTTTATTAGTTTTTATCAAGTCAGACTTTCTCAGTAAAAAATCAGTAAACAATTCCCGAGATTCAATTAAATGCACTTGGCCGGTTCAAGAGCATATGCGATCAAATCAGACTTAAGTTTTATTCAGTTAAAGCTCAGACAAAAAAATCCAAGAAAGAAAAAAAGGTGTGGCCTGAAAATTGTGGCGCCCAGGCTGGAAGTGGGAGCCTTTATAAAGAGCAAGCAAACGTCCTGTTTCCAACTTCACAATCCTCACTGTTTTTATACAATTAATAAACTGCATACATATAATAAACTATATATCATCAAATACATAACAGTAGCAATTAACAGCATTATTATGATTATTATTATTATTATTATGGTCCAAAATATTTAATCATATTTATAATAGTGATTTATAATAAAGCAGCTATTATTATAAATAATTAATTACCTTAATAAATGTACTTGTGAATGCTTCACTTCTCAACAGAATGAAAGCATTAAGGAACTGTGGAGCTTGGAGCTGCATAATCACATAGTGTAGCTCATCCCCAAAAAGTCTGTAATTTCCCCAGTGGGTTATATTATGAAGCAGTGTTACTGATGCTCTGACAGCAGCTGTTGGGTCCTGTTGGAGTAGTCAGGGGATCTGACCTCTACCTGAGCGTCTCCTCTCTACGGTTAGAGCGGGTGCTCTGAAGAGCTCAACTCTGAGCAATGATGGCGCCAGATCGGGCTTCTGCTCAAGCGGAAAATATTGTAGAATTCTCAGGGCTGCATAATGTATAAGTGCAGCTTTGGAAATACACACCGTGTGAATATTTAACCAAAAGTGAAAACACTGACACGGTAACACAAATTTATTCAAAAACCTGAACTTTTTAGAATTTAATAAAATTCCCAATAAATGTGATGTTTTTCTCAGCAGCTGTCAGAGGTAGTGGGCTGTGCATTCACATGCGAACATATGTCCATGCCAAATTTGATTAAAAAAATTATTTGGTAAAAAAACAACTAAATTGTTTGAAAGGTATTGAAACAACTGTTTGACACATTTAAGAAATGATGACAAATCAGGACAGTAAGAGAAAATTGCATAGCATTCTATATTGGAAAGGCAATTAGCCATATTATACAGAATGGTTTATGTTATTTAATTGATTGATTGATCTGATTGCAGTAATTATTCACTTACCATCTTCTTATGTTTGCGTCTTCTTTTTTGTAACATTGATACATTTCCCAACAGACACTCCATACATATTTTCAAAAGCATATGAACTTTTAGATTGCACACTGATTCAACAGTCTATTATGTTTGAAGGGCACTCATCTAACCGAGTGCTGTTAACTCATTGGCCATCAGTTTTCTGCACACAGGAGATAAGTGGATAATTTAGTACGTTTGTGGGACGGTGCACAAGGGATGGAATCGCATTGTTCAATTTAAACTTGTTCAGCCTTTGCATGTGGATTACAATGTAAAAACCTGTCAAATTAAATCTGACAGTGTGTCCGGCACTTCAGACCTTAGAATTGATAACAAGCGGCAGTCTAAATAAGTGCTAAAATAAAATTTGTTTTATTTTAACCTTTTGATTCACAACATGAGTCAAGTGGGTCAAGTGACCCGACTGAATTTTTATTTTCTATATCTTTGCAATTAATTAATTTCATCATTCAGTATTTCAGGTATTCCTCAATTAACTTGTTTTTGTCATAAGGATTTGTGTCATCACAAATCCTTATTTTCATTTTTCCTTTCTTACTTTTTGAATAAAAATCATTTTTGTATCACTACCCTTCTTATGCACAACATGGGTCAAAGATTTCCTGTATTCATTCCCTATGTTATTTCATGCATGGCTGAGTGTTTCTTTGCTATATCTTTGAAATAAATGTATTTTATCATTTAATATTCCAGGTATTCATTAAATATCTTGTTTTTGATTACCACAAATCATTATTTTTTTATGAACAAACAAAGGGTTTGTATTTCTACATCAATTTTACCCACATGGGTCAAAAATGACCTATATGTATTCACTATAGAATTAGGAACTTTTGATAATTGGAAATATTTACTGCAGACAACTATTCACCACCAGCCACACATTTCACAACTCAACACGGCTGCTATTGCACATCTGATGCATATAAGTCTTATTCATGAAAACCAGTACACTTCTTCTCCACTCCTCAGGCATCCTCTCACTTTCCAAGATTGCGTTAAACAATCTAGTTAAAAACTCCACTACCCTCTTTCCAAACATCTCCATATCTCCACAGGTATGTCATCTGGGCCAACTGCCAGTCCACTCTTCATCCTCTTCATAGCTGCCCTCACTTCATCCTTGCTAATTCACAGCACTTCCTGATTCACTATCCCCACACCATCCAACCATTCTTCATTCATAGTACTCTTTCCATCTTCTCAACACACTTTCCTCGCTTGTCAGTACATTTCCATCTTTATTCTTTATCACCCTAACCTGCTGCACATCCTTCCCAGCTCGGTCCCTCTGTCTAGCCAATCGGTACAGGTCCTTTTCTCCTTCCTTAGTGTCCAGCCTCTCATACAACTCATCAAACACCTTTTCCTTAGCCTTCGCCTCCTCTCTCTTCGCCTTACGCCGCATCTCCTTGTACTCCTGCCTACATTCTTCATCTCTCTGTCTATCCCACTTCATCTTCACCAAAGTCTTCTTCTGTATACTTTCCTGTACTTCCTCATTCCACCACCAAGTCTCCTTTTCTTCCTTCCTCTGTCCAGATGACACACTAAGTACCTTCCTTGCTGTCTCTCTCACCACTTCTGCAGTAGTTGCCCAGCCATCTGGCAACTTTTCACTCCCACCCAGTGCCTGTCTTAACTCCTCCTTCAACTCCACACAACAATCTTCAACTTCCACCATTTGATGCCTTCTCTCTCTTCCTCTTTTTGGTCTCCAAAGTCATCCTCCAGACCACCATCTGATGCTGCTTAGCTACGTTCTCCCCTGTCACCACCTTGCAGTCTCCAATCTCTTTCAGATTGCACCTCCTGCATAAAATATAGTCCACCTGTGTGCACCTTCTTCCGCTCTTATATGTCACCCTATGTTCCTCCCTCTTCTTGAAATATGTGTTCACCACAGCCATTTCCATCCTTTTTGCAAAATCCACCACCCATGTCCCCCCACATTCATTCCTTGATGCCCCATACCTACCATCACTTCATCATCACCTCCCCTCCTCTCCCACCAACATGCCCATTTAAGTACGCTCCAATCACCACTCTCTCCCCCTTGGGTACACTCTCCACCACTTCATCCAACTCACTCTTTTTTTCCCCCCCATCACACACCCAACTTGCGGGGTATATGCGCTAGCAACATTCATCATCACACCTTCAATTTCCAGCTTTATACTCATAATTCTGTCCGACACTTTCTTCACCTCCAAAACCCTCTTGACATACTCTTCCTCCAGGATTATACCTACCCCATTTCTCCTCCCATCCACATCATGGTAGAACAGTTTGAAACCACCTCCGATGCTCCTGGCCTTACTCCTTACACCTGGTCTCTTGCACACACAGTATATCTACCTTTCTTCTCTCCATCATATCAGCCAACTCTCTCCCTTTACCAGTCATAGTGCCAACATTTAAAGTTCCGACTCTCACCTCCACACTCCTACCCTTCCTCTTCTCCCTCTGCCTCTGGACATGCCTCCCCCCTTTCCTTCTCCGTCGCCCAACAGTAGCATAGTTTCCACCGGCGCCCTGCTGGTCAACAGTACTGGCGGCGGCTATTGGTAACCCGCGCCTCGACCGATCCTGTATGGAAATCTGATTTATTACATTATTACAATTACTAATTTTTACACCGGATGCCCTTCCTGACGCAATCCTCCTCATTTATTCAGGCTTGAGACCAGCACTAAGAATGCACTTGTAAGGATCTGTGATCTGTCTGTTATGTATTTGTTATTTTCCAGCATCTTGTTTACTTTCCGGTTTTTTCTTAGTTGTCTTGTGTCTGCTTGTTTACATTCGATCTGTCACTCCCAGTTTACGTCTCTGTACTTTTCCGGTGTTTTCATTGGTGTTCGGTTTCCCTCTTGCTTCTTACCTATCTCTGAGCAATTAGATTTACTAATTACCACTAACAGACTAACGATAAGATTAGATCTACTAACTCCACTAACACTAGGGAACGTAACAGCACTAGCTTGTGCATCCCCAGTGGCTGGGACACTACAGATACACTACAGTTCAATATCAATGCTATCGGTTATCAGTGATATGTGTATGTTATGTGTGACAAAGTGACAAATAAAAATATTTCAAATATTAAATGTATTATTGTTTGTTTCAAATCACTGCTAAAATAATTATTTTAACTAAATTATTATTATAGTATGTCTTCATTTTTTTTTTAAATCACACTTGCATACATGGGTCATTTTTTACCCATGTGTGTAAACTATTTTTGTTCATAAAGTAAGAAAGGAAAAATGAAAATAATGATTTGTGGTCATCAAGAACAAGATATTTAATTAATACTTGGAATATTAAATGTGAAATAAATAGATTTCAAAAGATATAGCAAAGAAACATTCAGCCATGCATGAAATAACATAGGAAATTAATACAAGTCCTTTTTGACCCATGTTGTGCATTAGAAGGGGTTGTGCATCAAAGCTTGTGCATCAAAGAGTTAAACAGAAAACACAAAGGAAGCTTTGTTTGATGTATATTTAAATGCTGGGCTGTTCATATGTTGTGTGCTGAAATGCTGGCTATGTTTTACGAGACAATTACATGACAACTGCTGACAATTAAATATGCATCAGAGCTTAGCTGATACTTCGGGTCATTAATGGTGTGATATGCAAATAAATATGCTTTAATATACAACCATAATGTGGCAATTAGTGTGATTCCTGCAATTAATTCTGAGATTTGTAAATTGTTATGTTTGCCAGAAAATGCAGTGTTATGTAATTCACCGAGTCTGACTATTGTGCTAATTGTTGTAATTTAAGGTGAGACTAAGTTTATGTTGAAATTATAAGCACGAGACATGCTCTTTTTTTTTAAAGGTGGTGGGGTTAGCATATGATGTATATATTTGGATGTATATATGTACATATGATGTATATATTTGTAGCTCAGGGCATTTCTCACAGGGAAGCCGCATTGGCTTCAGGACCATGTGCATCCACAGCATTTAGGGCCTTGGGTGATTCCAGTATTCAGGACCCCTGATGGCAGTGTTCAGACCCGTAGACGGTAACATTATTCAAGCCCTCGGGCAGTAGCAGTCTTCAGCTTGGCCTGCAGCTTCCATATTCCTAATATCTAATCAGTATGCAGCATCCCCTAATAAAGGTGGGTGTTTATGAGTTAGTTATCTTCATCCACATCTACTGTCTATTTCCGACGGCCAGGGCAGTGTGGAGGTAGCTCGGACAACCTTTCAGCAGAAAGCGCACAGTAAATGTGATGGACAGCCGGCTACGGATTTTGATTGCCCCATTACCATACAACAGTGATTAGAATGGTATATGAAATATGCAGTCTTGTTCTGGTATTTTAATAAGTGCGTGGGTGATTTCATTATGAATATTTATCGGCAATTAGTTATGTATTTAACTGATTTTCAAATTTTATATTGGGGAGAATGTTTTTCATTCATAACTGAATGGACTTCCAGAGATCGCCTAGCCTGCATGCTTTTCTGCGCATACCTCCTACTCCGTTACACACTCGTCTAGTGTTTGACGACAGGTCTGCCCTCAGTCGGTGTTATCAGATCACAGCGGATGAGTGAGGGACAACGCTTTCGACATGGGTAAAATGCTCATGGCTACAAAGTGACTTGTTCTATTGATCAGATCTTCAGCCTGTTCCCGGTTCTCTTTCTCTCTCTCTGTCCTCTCAAAACATCAAAGTGAAATACTAAGACAATTAAAATACACATCGAAGCCTGGGTATATCAACAAATGTAGGGCGATCGCCATGACCGGAAGGCTTTATCACCTTTCTGTAGAAGGAAGTAGACGTTGCTACACAACACCGCAGGGTCGCTGTTGCAATTTGGACTTTTAATGACCTCAGCTTGTAATGCAATTAAAGAGCAATCGATGACATTCAATTGAATATATATTATTTCCCTTTTAAGTAATGTTTGTTAAGGCTTCCTGGTTTAGAACTAGCATTTTCTAGACGGTACCAGAAAAAAAGTGGAGATCCGCACGACACGTCATGATTGGCCTTGTCATATGTTGGACATATTATTTGCCTGAAATTTTATTTTTTTGGTGGATGTAACAATTATTATGTACCAATATCATCTCTATATTGTTGAAAGAAAGAGCAGTTATCATTTTTATTAGGTTATCAGTAGCTAAATTAAATTACCTCTGAATGTATTTGAACTTCTTAAAATGAGGCTAAAACCAATTATAATATATATTTTTTCATTATATATTGGGGACTTAGTTGTAAGGGACTTAGTTGTTAACTGCAGTACACTATACTATTGAACAAATAAGACATTGTACTTTTTATCTGTAATTATATATATGCTGGGTGGTTACTCACTGTCCCTCAGGTTGTGACAGGCTGAAACATATTGTGCCGCGAGTGGGGCTGTTGACCCTTCTCCTAAAATAATCTGCAGCTTTTCTACATTTGTTAAGGAAGAGAATATGGTTATAAATTTAGAAAATTTGCTGAAATATGTATTTCTAATTTCATAATAATTGTTACAGTCTAGGAGGAAGTGCATCTCTGTCTCCACCTCTCCTGTCATACAGTGACCACATAGACGTTCCTCTTTGGGCAACTATGACTTTTTATGTCTACCTTTTTCAATTGCTAAGGTGTGGTCATTGAGCCTGTACTTGGTCAGGATCTGTCTCTGCTTTGTATCTCTGACAGAGAAGAGATATTCTGCCAGTGTGTATTCTCTGTTTAGGGCCCGATAGCAATTCAGTTTACTTTGGGATTTGGTACTGGTGTTCCAATGTTCCAAATATATGGTTTTGATTTGTTTGATAGTTTGGTTAACTCTAATTGGCAGTTCTGAAGCAATGCTGACCTGAAGCTGGTTTGTGTTAGTATTGATTAGTTCAGATTAGGTTCAGAACCACCATACTTTTCTGGGCTGACCTCTTGGGTTTTTAGATCTCTCTCTCTCTCTCTCTCTCTTAGAGGACGTGTGGAGGGCTCTCTGTCTGTCTCTCTGCCTTTTTGGCGCTTTTCCCTTGTTTCTCACACTTTTTCCTTTCCTTTATTTCTTTCACAGTGGGCTGATTATATATTTAGTTATTGATTATTGTATATATACTGATAATAAACTGGTGGTGGGGTTTTTAGGGGTGTTTGGCTGGGTGCAGTCTCTCCGGCATGGATTCAGGTGCGTGCCGGACAGCGATGCATCGGTTGAAGACGTGTTGTTAGCAGTCGGGGAACAGGTGGGTTGCGAACAGATCTATTCGGCTTCTAGGATGAATAAGGCAGTGGTAGTTTTCCTTAAGAAGGAAAACTTAGTGGTTAAGGTTATAGAGAGTGGTATCTGGGTGAAGGAACCAAAGTAGTAGCTCTCAGCACCAGTCACCAAAGTAGTAATTTCTAACGTGCCCCCTTTTAAGCAATTGAAGCAATTGCGAGAGAATTGACGAGGTTTGGAAAATTCACCAGTTCATTAAAAATGATCCCATTGGGCTGTAAAAGCAGTGCATTGAAACATGTGTTGTCTTTTAGCAGACAGGTTTTTATGTTTTTAAATAACACTGATCAGACCCTTGATGTGGCGTTTCGCTGCATACATGGGGAAAGTTCGTATCTGGTGTTTGCATCAACCGAAAGTTTACGCTGCTTCGAGTGTGTGGATATCGGGCAGTTGGGCACAAAAGGTTTGCGTGTCCGCATAAGACCCAGCCACGGGAGGGAGATACCGGTGAAGACAGACAAGAGGCGAGACAAGATGGGGATAAAGGAAATAGGAAAGCCACTACGGAGGCGAATAATGGCGGAGAAGAACAGGCGGCGGAGAAAGCGTCAGCAAGGGTGAGTACGGAGCCGGGAGAAGGAGACGCTCCGGGAGCAAGTTTAGCGACAGGTTCAGGACTGGGGAAAGTTAGGTCAGTGAAGAGAAGCGCGAAAGTTCAGGGAGGAAGGAGGGGAGCAGGTAGAATTAGAAATTGAGAAGCAGACAGAACCAGAGACTGTAGTTTCTGTGGCGCCGGGAGAAGGGACCGAGGTCGGGGAAACTGAGAGGGGTGAGGCGGGGGAGATTGAGGAAGAGGACGGGGGAAACTCTGATTCTTCCTCGGTGTCCGAAATAACAGCGAGTCAAATGGGTGATGGCTCGAAGTACACGGCTAAAGAAATAATAGATTTTCTAGTGGAAACTAAAGAAAAGTCCGTTACGCTGTCAGATTATTTTCCGGATGGGAATAAGTTTTTAAGATAGGTAAAGTCATTGTCAAAAAAAGCCGATTTACATACTCTGTCTCCTAAAAAGAGGTTTAGACTTAGGAAGTGGGCAACCGTAGTGCGGAAGACAATGTTTTAAAAAATGGATATGACTAGCATAATGCACTTTTTCCTTCTGTTTTTCTCACGGGTTCCTGGTTGTCTGTTTCCCTTTCTTACTATGATGGAGCCTTTACGAATAGGCTCACTCAATATAAATGGCGCCAGAGACGATTTAAAAAGGGGTCTGCTGTCAGAGTTAGTACAGCAGAAAAGAATCGACATTTTATTTCTTCAGGAGACGCACTCTGATCAAAGTAATGAAGTGGATTGGGGGATCTAGTGGAAGGGGGAACATGTGCTAAGTCATGGTACTAATTTTAGTGCAGGGGTGGCAGTGCTGTTCTCCCCTTGTCTTGCAGTTAGTATAAATTTAAAAAAAGAAGTGTGCCAAGGCCGGGTGTTGATTGTACATGCATGTGTGCAGCAACAGAAATTTACATTTATAAATGTGTATGCTCCAAATGATGGAGCTGCTACAAATCCCGCAAGACAGCTTTTTAATTATGGGGGGTGATTGGAACTGCACGGTAGATTTTAAAGTTGATAGAAATGGGGAAGAACCCCATTTAAGGTCAGCTAGGGTTTTAGGCGATCTACTGGTGCAGTTTGATTTTATAGATACTTGGAGAAACAAATATCCAAGAAAGAAGGGGTACACATGGTTAAGAGTGGTTGGGCAGCGGGTCAGTGCAGCCAGGCTGGACAGGGTGTACATTCCACTGCAGTACAACAATAGGCTGGTACAGGCGGGTATTTTTCCAGTGTCATTTTCTGACCACCACATTGTTGTGGCACATGTGACACTTGCACCAGGTCTCCAGAAATCAGCTTACTGGAAATTTTATGTAAAGCTATTACAAGATGCCTCCTTTTGTACTGCTTCTGCAGATTTTTGGGATAGGTGGAGACAGGAAAAGGGAGTTTTTGAGTCCCTTAGACAGTGGTGGGAAATTGGGAAGACTCAGACTAAAATTTTTTGTCAACAGCATGCAGCATTTTCAGCATGGGAAAAAAGAAGGGGGCACTTGTAAGAGCTAGATTCTCCCTTTTGAGGGAGATGGATGCCCCAAGCTCATTTTTCTTTAACTTGGAGAGACAGGAGGGGCAAAGTAAATGTATGAACTGTCTCTGTCTTCCGGATGGGCGTGTTACATCAGAGCCCAGGGAGATAAGGGAGGCGGCAGTGGATTTTTACACGCAGCTATATGCTGCAGAAGGTAGTGAGGCCATGTTGATGGGAGAGCTCCATCAAGACCTCCCCACATTGACCGAGGTGGAGAAAGCGGAGCTGGATTCACCCATCACATTGCAGGAGCTCACTGTAGCTATGAAGCAAATAGCAGCAGGTCGGGCCCCAGGGTTAGACGGGCTGCCGGTGGACTTTTACAAAAAGTTCTGGGGACACATAGGAGGGGACTTTTACGACATGCTGCTGGAGTGCATGGAGGTAAAGGAACTTCCAACCAGCTGTCGCCGGGCAGTCCTTACACTGTTACCAAAAAAAGGGGACTTATGTTCACTGAAAAACCTGCGGCCGGTGGCCTTGCTGTGTACGGACTATAAGATATTGTCCAAGGCCCTCGCCAATCGGTTGAGGACCCATTTGGAATCGCTGGTGGAAAAAGACCAATCATACTGTGTGCCAGGACGTTCAATAATGGACAATTTGTTTTTATTACGGGACATGATTGGGTTAGCAGAGGGTGGTCAGGTGGACCTTAGGCTGATCTCCTTAGATCAAGAGAAAGCGTTTGATCGGGTGGACCACCAGTATTTGTATAAAACTTTGCATGCTTTTGGGTTTGGGGAAGGGTTTATTTCCTTAGTGAGACTGCTGTACAAAGGTGCCTCATGTCTGGTCAAAGTGGGAGGGGGGTTGAGTAAACCGGTATGGGTGGAGAGAGGGATACGGCAGGGTTGCCCTTTGTCTGGACAGCTATACACGTTAGCGGTCGAACCACTGTTAGCAATGCTAAGACGGAGGCTAAGGGGGGTAAGAATCCCAGGAGCCAGTGCTTCAAAAGCAGTAAGGTTGTCGGCATACGCTGATGACATTACTGTGTTGGTGAAGGACGGGGAGGACATACAGGCATTGGAGGACAGCCTCCGAGTGTATGAGGGTGCTTCCACAGCAAGGGTGAATTGGGGAAAAGTGAAGCGTTGGCATGCGGTTCATGGAGGGAGGGGTCCCTGCCTCAACTGCCAGGAGGCTTGCAGTGGGGCCAGACAGGGGTTAAGGTACTGGGAGTTTACCTGGGAAAGAGCACTTTTATGGCCAGAAATTGGGAGGGGGTGGTTGATAAGCTGGAGGCTAGATTGGGGAAATGGAGGTGGCTGCTGTCACGAGTGTCATACAGGGGGAGGGTACTAATAATTAACAACCTGGTGGCATCCGCTTTGTGGCACCGGCTGATGGTACTGAACCCCCCTGGTGGGTTGCTGGCTGAGATCCAGCGAAAACTGGTGGACTTCTTCTGGTCAGGGCACCATTGGCTACGGGCACCAATACTCTATCTTCCTGTATAAGAGAGTGGGCAGGGGTTGATTGACTTGGAAAGCAGGATGGCAGCCTTTAAGCTACAGGCGGCTCAGAGGCTCCTCTAGCAGCGAGAGATATGCTGGAGGGAGCAAGCATGCGCACTGCTGAGAAGCGCAGGTGGCATAGGGCTGGATGTACAGCTGTTTTGACACTGGACAGCTGTAACACCATAGGGCTCGCAGAGTTCTATGTGGCTGTATTGAAGGCATGGCATCTGCTGAAGTCCTCTCGGGAGGATGGTATGGAGCAAGGACCGTGGGTGTGGGAAGAACCGATTCTCCACAACCCTGTGATCAGATCAGAGCCATTGAGGTCAGTCACCCTGCAGCGGCGGTTTGTGGAGGCAGGCATCAGTAAGCTGGCTCACCTGCGTCAACCAGGGGGGTGCAGTTTGGTCACAGCTCAGAGACTAGCAGGTTGCACAGGAGTACAGTCTATTAGAGTCTTGGAGAGGATCCTGGGGGATGTAAGGCAGGCTTTTCCTGAGCTGCAAAGGGGAGTGATCAACCAGGCACCTGAAGGGGAGCTCCCAGAGTTCCCGATAGATTGTGTAACAGCAGCAGTAGAGGAGTGGCAGGAAGGGGGAGGGAAGCTTTTATCCTTCAAGTCTCTGTGTTTGGGGAAGTTTCAGGGGGTGAAGGGGAAAGATTTGTATGCAGTGTGCATGAAGGTCAGGCACATGAGAGCGTTATGGGAGAAAAAAAGAGCATCAGTTGCAGGAAGAGCTAAGTGACCAAACAATGGCTGGGTACAGGTGGAGGGTGTTGTACAAGACCCCCATCCCTAAGAGGACTGGGGATCTGCAGTGGAGGGTTTTTCATGGAGCGGTGGCCACTAAGGTTTGGTTAGCACATGTCGACTCTGGGGGGGGTGAAGGATGTCCATTTTGTACATGCCAGGAAACTGTGTCGCACCTCTTTGTGGCATGCGAGAGGTTGCGAGAAATGTTTATGTTATTGAAAACAGTGTGTTTGCGGCTGGGGGTGGTTTTTTCTGTGGGGGACTTTGTCTGTGGACCAAGATACAGTTTCCAGCAGCGCTACAGGGTGGTACTGCAAAAATTTTTATATGTTCAGGCAAAACTGGCGACGTGGGTCACACGCAGGAACATGCTGTGAGGTAGTGGGTCTACAGATCCGCTGCAACTGTTTAAGGGTTATGTCTCTGCTGAGAGGTAGTGGGTCTACAGATCCGCTGCAGCTGTTTAAGGGTTATGTCTCTGCCTTAGGGTAGAATTTGAGTATTTTAAAATGATGCATGATGTGGAAGCGTTTAAAAGAATGTGGTGTATTGGGGAGGCTGTTTGTGTGGTAAACGAAGAAGAGATAGAGACGTGTTTAAGTTGAGTGGGGGAGTTGGAGCATGATTGGCTTGTAAATAGGGGAGTGGGATAGGTTTTAGAGTGATTGTGGGGTAATGTTTTGTGTTTCATGTTTCAATAAAGGAACATCAAAAGTTTAAAAAAAAGTCTCTCTCTCTCTCTCTCTTTCTGTCTCTCTCTTTCTCTCTCTCTCTCTCTCTATCTCTCTCTCTCTCTTTTTCTCTCTCATTCACTCACTCACTCACTCACTCACTCACTCACTCACTCACTCACTGACTCCCTGGTAATTTTTTAATTCATGTAATGTTGTTTTTTTTAGTTCATTGTTAGTGGTAGGCCAACATGCATTAGTGAACATATGATTTCTGTCTGTGTTTGTTATTTTCATATCTTGAATTCTATCTAATAAGACTATAGTCAGAGTAAAATAAACCGCTACAATGGGGCAGTCAGGCAGCTCTGTTGCAGTCGCACAAACTGTCCCATTAACATCATTTTTATAAGACTGGTTCAAATTATGCAATCATAAAAATTAAACGTCCTCATTCACAAGCATGTGGTCACACCCACGGACAAGAATTCAAAACAGTATGGCGCACTTACACAGCCAGATTACGTGGTGCCAATAAATGAAAAAGGAGCCGTCAGACACCGACGCCATCTTACAGCGCAGCGATAGAACACCACCGGAGAAGAGATACATTTGAAGTGACATCACAAGCAAAATTATTTCAGTAGCCATAACAAAACAAAGAGCAGATGACGCAAAAAAAAATATGGCATGATGTTAGGCAGCATACAAAAGAACAACCTTAACACGGCATAATGCCGGCAGAAGACACAGATGGTGGTCCAACCAAGGAAAAAATATTAACACAGATAGAACAACAGGTGGCACAATCCCTGTAAAATGAGGGCACACATGGGGGCATACTTACCCAGAGCGACTTACACCGTTTACATTTTTCTTTCTTTAAACATGCACTCCATTTTATACAGTCGGGTTAAGTACTCGAGCGTACAACAGCAGTCCCACAGCAGGGAACTGAACCTATACCCTCAAAATCATGAGCCTACTTCCCTAATCATTATGCTACGCTGCCACCCTATTACTCACTACCAAACGCTCAGACCCTCATCTCTCAGAAGACTCTCACAAATGGTGGAAAGGACATAACTCTGGCTGTGGTTGCTGGTTCTCCCTATAACCAAAATTGTATAGGAAATCTTTCTCTCTCTCACACACATCTGATCAGTCGTATCTAAAGTGCACAGGCCACCCAGTCAGACCCCAAGGCTGGCGGCTAACCAAGCTCTGAGCCCACCCATGGCAAGGTAGAAGCCTCCGCCCCTTTTCATTTATGATGACTCTATTGTTTTGTTTTTTTTATGCCGTTTTTTTTCTCCTTGGTTTCCCTCCTCTGCCTCGCCAGGCCCTCGGGTTTCACGCTGCACACAGTCTGAGCTGTTGGCTTTGCTCGTTCCACCTGTTCTCTACAGTGCCTACTCCCCCTCACATCATATCAACATCCCGCCGGAGTGAGACGCGTGCGGGTGGACGCCAGCTCACCACAGACATGTCAGTAGCCGTGAAAGTCTGTAGTTAAAATGCAGTACACCGTCAGAAAAAGAGGGCGCGGTAGGGGTCCGTTTTTGTTCTCTAAGGTAGATTCATACTCCTACCCTCTCTTGGTACTACAACCGTCTGTTCCGTACATGATGCAATGCAAACCCCAGGCTCGTTCGCCTGACGCTCTGCATTTTAAGGGAGGTTTTAAAATGGCACAAGCAGTACTACTCACAAACGGAATAACGGAGTCTGTCAGAGCGGCTTCTGAGGTAAGAAGCAGCATGGAGCTGTCTGCCTTCTCTGTGAACCGAAGCACTCGGCCAGTAATTGCGCAGCTCTTCAGGAAAATGACAGCAGGCATGGATGGGCAGACTATCTTGGCAAACAAACTCCAGCAGCCAGACAAAAATGTGTATATTTAGAGAACACGCAAATGGAGAAGCCAGTTGCTTTAACGTGAAAAAAGGGGGAATTATCACCAGACAACAAGGTAGCGCTGAAAATGTGATGCGGGCTACTCACGCTCAGGTAATTCTCAACCTGACCTTGCTCTCGCATCACGCCGCTTCGTAGCGCAGCGCATAGGGAGACTGATCTGAACTCCGTGTCATTTGTACGGCGGTTCTTCTTGGAAAGCCATTTCCGTATTGAAATCGGCCGTGAGCCTGCAGGAGTGGTCTCGTTGAGAAGGAATTAATTATTCTGTAAAGTCTCTCTGAGCCTCACTTGCAGCGACTCCCACTTTCCCTTGTTTCGCTCATGACGCTTCCTGCTCCACAGCTTCACAGCGAGTGAGCGCTCGCTGGGTCTATTCTGTCCGACAACAACCTGTCAGAGCCAATTAAATGAGGCATTCATCACATTGCTCCTTTTTGTCAAAATAAATAATTTTGTGGGAAATTGTGTTTCTTTTCAAGTATATAATTTACATAATTCAGCAATAATTTACTAGAAGTCAAGGTAAGGCTATATCCGCTCACCTCCTGATCTCATATATCATACCTAGTTGAGGTTTATTATTATTATTATTATTATTATTATTATTAGTAGTAGTAGTAGTAGTAGTAGTAGTAGTAGTAGTATTAGTAGTAGTAGTAGTATTAATAGCAGTAGTAGTAATTTCATTTTGTATTCTGTGTGTTGTTTTTTTATTGCATTTGTGTCCCTTTAATGCATTTTATTTATTTATGTTTTACATACCATATCCTTCGTACCTGTGTTTATTGTTGTATGTATTTGTAGGTTTCCCTATAAAAATGGACTATTTCACAACATGTGCAATGTATGTTTAATATGTGCTGGGCAAGATATATTCCTGTCTCATGTGTGCTATATGAATTCAGCCAGTAGCTATCAAAAGCATACCACACACCAGATGGTGAAATTCTTCAGGGATTTTTTTTATTTTTATTTTTTTTTTATAACGTGTGCAACCTGGTAATTATTCTCTAGATTTGTGACACCTAGGAAGAAAATGCATTTTGCTTCGCTGGTGACATTAATATCAGGGCATTTTTTTCTGTTATGAAAAATAACACAAGTGTTGGACAGACCATCAATCTCCTGTGTCAGAGCTCGGCAAGCGGACTAATGTAACCATTCTCCCCAATTTCACCAGTCCCAACACAAGATTTCTCGAGGCTAAGTGCCGCAAATTAGCTTTAGTGGATTGCTGTCCAACAGTGTTGTGAATTTAAAACATTCTTCCGCTTCTGCGTTCTCAACTGTCAAGTTTTAACTACACTTCAAACACTTTTATAAAATGTGTTGGTTGCGGTTCTAAATTCATTAAACTGATTGGGAGAAGTTTTGTGAAAGTTTTGCTTTTCATTTCATTTTGCTTTTTCATTAAAATAATCCTGATATGATATGAACAAATTATCTTCACAATTGAAACAATTCCAATTATAAGCAAAAAAATATCTGTGCAACAGTATCGAGCTCATGCTGACAAAGCTGTTGGTGGCTGCCTTCAGCCCCAAACTCAACAGATTTGTCATGGTTCATGGATTTATGTTTTGTGAAAATCTGAATAAACAAAACAGGTAAATAAATCACTGCTTAAGGTAACACAAAATATATAATATATACAGACGGGTGAAAAAAAACAAAAAAAAACCCTCCTGTGTCAGAGCTCTGTTATGCTGTGGAGGGCATTTTTCTGGCATGGTTTTGATCCACTTGTCCCCTAAGAAGGAAGGGTCACTGCAAATCAATACAAAGTTATTCTGAGTGATCAACTTTATCCTATGATGAAAAATCTTTATTCTGACGGGAGTGGTCTTTTCCAGGATGACAATGCCCCCATCCACAGGGCACAAGGGGTCACTGAATGGTTTGATGAGTATGAAAATGATGTGAATCATATGCTTTGGTCTTCACAATCCCCAGATCTCAAACAATTGAACACCTATGGGAGATTTTCACTAGGGTTTAAATATGAGGTGACAAAGGTCAAAACTCCTTAGACTGTGTCCGAATCAGAGCCCTGTCTACTGTGTCCTGTCTCCTGTGTACTAGCAACTGTTTACTGTTTAGTATGCAACATTCAGTATGCAAAAAAATCCAAAATATCCAACAAAGTATTTTGCAACTCTTGCAACCCTTGCGAGGCCATGTCACATGTTATTTTTGTTGTTATTGAAGAAAAATGTCAGCAAAGGACTCCATCAAACCGCAAAGGATTTGAGACCAAAATCAGGCTGCCTCTGCCAGAAGGCTAAAAGTGGTTGGATCTTCCAACAGGACAATGATCCAAAGCATACCTTCAAAATGTACAGCACAATTGTTCACTGACCACAGAATCAAGGTTGTGCAATGGCCATTTTAGTCTCCTGACTTGAACCCCATTGGAAACCTGTGAGGTGAGTTGAGGAGAGTCCACATGCGGGGACCAATGATTCTGAAGGATATGACGATATTCTGTATGGATGGATGGTCTCAAATCCCTTGCTATGTATTCTCCAATCTCATCAAACAGGAACAGCCTAAGTGCTCGGATGGCAATAAAACACATCAAAACAAAAATTATTTAGCATTAGATTTGTTTTTCCTCTGAGCAATTTTTCATCTGATACATTTTTCAGTAATGAAACTATATAATTTTCTCATAGAAGACATTTTGAGCATAGAAGACATTTGATAAAAAATAAACTGAATTTAATCATGTTGGGCACTGTGTTTGTGTGTGTGTGTGTGTGTGTGAGTGTATATATATATATATATGTAAGTCTGCACACCCCTTTCACCTTCTCCACGTTTTATTACGTTACAGACATATTCTACAATAGATTGAGTTAATTTTGTGTCTCAAAATTCTACACAAAATAATGACCATAATGAAAGTGAAAACTTTGATATGACACCCAAAAGTGAGCTGAGGTGCATTTTGTTTCCACTGATACTGCTTGAGATGTTTCTACAACTTAATTGGAGTCAACCTTCAATTGATTGGACATGATTGGGGATTGCCAACACCTGCCTATATAAGGTCCCACAGTTGACAGTGCATGTCAGAGCAAACTCCAAGCCATGGGATCAAAGGAATTATCTGGAGAAACTGAATTATCACAGAAACAAGATTGTGTCAAGACATAGATCTGGAGAAAGATATGAAAAAATCTCTGCAGCTTTACAGGTCCAAAAAAGCACAGTGGCCACCATCATTTGTAAATGTAAGAAGTTTGGAACCACTAAGAATCTTCATAGACCTGGCCGCCTGGCCAAACTGAGCAATCGGGGATGACGGGCCTTGGCCAGGGAGGTGAGCAGGAACCCGAGGGTCACTCTGACAGAGCTCCAGCATATCCTTGTGGAGATGGGAGAACCTTTCACAAGATCAACCATCCAGGCAGCGCTCCAGTTTTTTTTTTAGTTTGAAAGGACACAATGACAATGAGGTTGAAATGCAGACTGTCAGCTTTAATTTGAGGGTATTTTCATCCATATCAGATGAATCATTATAGAACCTTTCATACATAGCCCCTCCACCCCCCGCCGCCACCCCCATCATTTCCGGGGAATAAAAAAATATTGGACAGTTTAACACAATGTAGAATCAGGTAATCATTTTAAAATATTTGGTTGCATGTCCTTTGCATGCCATGACTTCCTGATGTGACCCAACAATATCAAAATACTCTTGATATCTTATTTTCTGGTACTCTTACAAGCGATACTATAACGTCATTGCATTTGAATGGAGATGAGCCTCAAACCATCACTCTGCTGCCAGATATGTAGTAGATATGGATGGATCACTTTACGAGTTGTTTCTCCTGACAAATTTTCCTATTGAATTCTATGGAAATAAGTCAGGAGAAGAAACCGGGCGCCGTTCAGGAAAAAACAAAATCTATTTAGTATACGAATATATTGGTATGCTTGGCAAAACATAAAGCATGCTTAATGTCCACTTGTGCAGTATATTGGAAATGTTGGATAAATACTTACAGATTTTGCACTTGTATAAAGCATGCTTAATTTTAAAAATTCTCCATTAAAACATATTTTTTTGCTATTAATACAAATTTTTCTCATTTTGCTGTTGATGACAGTTTATTTTGCTACAAGCAAACCATCTTCACAGTATTTCAGAGGGTTCCTAGAATGACAGAGACGAGTGGAACTATTCCTGCAGGTTTTTGCCTATTTTATGCATTTAAAAAGTTTCAGATCAGAAAGTCAAATAGTTAGTCATCAGTAGTAAAAAGCAACATTCCCTTTATTTGTAAAAGTTGATTAATTTAATTAACATTACCGAAGATGTCCATCTGCTACTGTACGTAGGCTACATTACCTTCGCTCAGTTCCATTTCCAACATTAATTGTTTATTATTCGTTTTTTTTTTTCATTTTAGCATTGAGGAGTCAAAGTCATGTCCAGTAACATTAGTCTACTGTGGTGGATTGATTGCTTTTTCACGTGGTTCCAGCAGTTATGCCACTGTTCTCTTTAACTTTATTTCCAACCAGAATATAGTGCTGCCTGCTCTTTTCCATTATTTAGGAGCAGGCATTTTTGCTGAGCTATGTAGTCAACCGTAATTATTCAAAGATGCTTTTAGGGGTTATATTTTACCTAGTCATAACAATTTAATGGCATTTAGGGTTTGATTAATGCTTACAAAATTAATTGCTGCCACTTTATGAAAAATGTCGAGGCAATTATTTTTCTAACTGTGTAAATGATGTGTAAATTAAATAAATAAATAAAAGCCGCAGGGCAATGGCACACCCCTATTGTTTGGCATGAAATGCTGACCACAACAATGGCAACTGTGCCTGTAGAATGGTACATGATTGGCTGTTGTGTCACCCAGGGAGAGAGCGTTTCATTGGGCTGGGTTGTAAAGAGAAAGTGCTCTGGATAATAAGGCCCCAGCAGTCTACTAGCACTATTACCATGTGAGGTATATACGCATTAATTGCAGTGGCATTTACATAAACAGAAGCACAGTATACTATATGTGTTATTCGCAAAAAACGACATTTTAAGTGAAATGAGAAGACAGGAAATTAAATTGGTCAGCCGTAACGCAAACATCAGCCTGCTTCCCAACAAGGTGTATCAGCATTACACGTCTTTGACAACTGCTACAGCCCTCTCCGCCGCACTTCAAACACTCATCCCTGTACTCACGACTGGGCAGACTGCTTAAGTTCAAACCTTTTTCTCAAAGGGCCTAATTCACACTCTCAGAGTAGGTGATCTGTGCAGTATATTGGAAATGTTGGATGCATACTTACAGATTTTGCACTTTTATAAAGCATGCTTCATTTTCAACATGTTCACTTGTCCTTTTTGGAATGACATACCTTGTCATACCCAGCAGAGCTTGTCCACAAACAAGTGTTGTTAGGTAGCATACAATTTCTAAACTAGTGTGATTATATGATAGACTCTGCAATAGATTGCATATTATAGCATACAAAGTTTATATTGCTATGGTCTGTTAAGGATATGAATCAAATTTTCGACTCATAAACACTGTGCTTTGCAAGCTGTTGTTTGTGTACCGTTGTGATCATACAGTTCTGTGCTTGTGATAGACCTGTCTTCTTTTGACGGGAACGTCATTTATGGAAAGGTCATTTACTTCTTTTTTTTTGTTTGTTTTTGGCAGGATGAGTTGTGTCATCAAAGTTGTCATCTACAAAGAACTGGGTGTCATACCATTGGTGAACTTGGTGAGATTTATTTGATTTTGTAACTGTTAATTTTTTTTAGCTATTCATAATAGAACTTTAATACAATTTGAAAGTTTTCACGTGGTGATTACAAACTGTAATGAGGCAAAGTACCCAGATTACTGTGCCTATATACACTTTACCATGCCTAGATACAAAAATAATGCACTGCTGTCAACCAATCATAATTGAGCATTGATCCAAGCCATGGTATGTACGTGTGTGTGTGTGTGTAGTTTACAAAGACAAATTCAAGTTTGGTTGCCATTGCTACTTCCTAGTTTGGTTCTTTCTTGATTCCCTGTAGCTGGGGATATGCATGGACAAGGGCAGGAGGTTTTAGGGAACAGGCTGTTTAACTGTTAGGGAATTGTAAAAGTATGCTTTGCCAATGAGAGGTCAAGGGTTCAAGGCTGGACTGAATGAGGGGGGACAAAGAAAGATCTCTCAGAAAATCACTGTCATTCTAGTGGAGAGACATATATCTCCATCACTACTCCCACACTACTTCTACTACTACTACTTCTCAGGAAAGAAAATAACATGGGGAAACTCAAAAAATTATACGACAAAAAAAACAAGAAAGGTTTAAAAGGAATCAGATTTTGAAGCACGGCAATGAAATGTAAAATTGGAAGCTTCTATAAGGGTTTCACTTAAATAAAAAAGACCTGAACAAATTGAAACAAGACCAAATTTGGAAAGTAAACTCCTGTTCCTTTTCATCTAAAGCCAGAGGAACTGCGGTTCTCAAGACGAAAAAAGAAACATCAAACATGAAATATTCTCTTGATAGTTTGATATGGAGGGGCCACTTCATAATTCTGCATTTTAAAAAATGGCAAACTCATTAACTGTAGAGCATAATTATGTGACACAAACAGCACAGCCTCATTTATTCCTGAATATGTGGGAGACATCCATTTTTTTCATTCTCACAACTGAAATTAAACTGTGAAAAAGTCCACCAAATAAGCAGGTACTAATCTTGCACATAGCGTAAATGAAACAGTAAAGTGAATCGTTTAACTTTCCTATTATGATGACATTTTTTAAATTATTCAAATTAATATGATGATGATGACGATGAAGATGCTGAAGAAGAGTAAGATGACTTCATTATTATTGTTGTTGCATAGTTTGCTCTCATTTTTATGAATAATAATTCATACTTGATGACCTGCAAATTATGATTAATTAATGATTCATATAATGATTTAGTTGATTAATGTAACTAATCAGCAAATGCTATGCTCCGTTACTCACATATCTTTGCTTTACTAACACAATGTATGTTCATTTTTTAATGGTTACTAAAATCCAAAAATAATTTGAAAGCACTGCTGCAGAGACTTTGTATTAATTCAAATGCAGTCCGTTCTCTCAATTAAACAGGAGCGGGGAAACCGTGGGATACACTACCCACTGCCGCAGCTCCCAGTCTCATTGTTTCAATATTACCATAATATATAACTGTTCCACCATAGTGCAAGTTGCTTGTCTCTGTGTGAATAAGCTTGCTTCTAAAGATTAATTGTGATTTTCAGTTTAAAGTTATGTCCTGATTACACTACTTAAAGGCATCCCGCCTAAAAACCCACCTCTTCTCCCTCGCCTTCCCTCGATGTATGTCTCTCCCCTCTGTCCACCACACCCTCTCCTACCCCCATTGTCTTGGTCCCACTGCATTTTCTGAACTGTATGATTCATTGTATCTGTATATTTGTCTGTTGATAATTATGCTTGTACCCTGGTTTCTTTTGTTGTTTTCTTGATTTTCTGGAAGCGTCTTTGAGTTTGTGAAAAGCGCTATATAAAATAAATGTATTATTATTATTATTATTATTATTGAATGCCTCAATTGACTAAAAACATGCATACAAAGTAATCTTTTGAATCAGTAGAATTCAATTTTATTACAATAATAAAGGAACAAAAACCATTTTTGTCTGTGTTATATAAAGCCATACTCACAGTTCCAAGCCTTGTTGTGTTCAGCGCTAGGTTGTATGCCTATTATGTCACTCTAACCAAAAGTTGCCTATCGAGGTGAAGGCCGGGTTTAAAAGATGTTCAAACTGCTGATTTTCAAATGCGTCATGCTACATTCGTACTGCTATCAAAGCCATTTAAAATGGAACTGTAAGACCCCATTCATATCACAATCAGTGGTAGGATATTTCTTAAGGTTCTGGACTCCGACTCAAGAGACAGAACTCATAAGAAACTCACTTGGAGCGTTTATTTAGACAATAATACTCTCAATGGAGAGAGGGGTAGAGACTGAATCCTGGGTTTGGCAGAACCGGAGGGCAGAGCAGTTGAGGGAAGCAGGAAAGGTGCTGGAGGGTGGCTGAATCCTGGGTTGGGCGTAGCAGGAGCAGAGTGGATGCGGGAAGCAGGGTAGCATGGTTGTAGCAGGCAGGAAAACTGCAGGCTAGTGGGCAAAACTAGAGAAGCGGAATGACAGCGTTAGTACAGCAAGACGAGACTGAGGCAGAATTCCAGGCTAGACAAGAACGAGGTTACAAGCAACAATCTTAACAAACTGGCAACAAGACAAAGAACAACGGGGAAATATAAAGTGTGGTGAATGAGGTAATGAGTGATTGCAGCGTGAGAATGTATGCGAGCGTGATTGAGCGGTAACAAGGGCGTGAGGAATGCAAACGGGGAAAGAATGTAATTGGCTGGGGAATTAGCGAGGGCGAAATGAGCAAACAAGACGGAGAACCACGCCTAGCCTGCACATTATGAAAGACTGAAAAATGTAAAAGCATGACAAGAGACGTGAGGAAAAGGGGAAAACACAGAGCACAAACAGGGAAGAAAACTGAGAGGGAACGAAGGGCATAACAATATTGCTTTTTTTTTGCTGGAAGAAGGTGTGTCAAGGTCCAGGAAACACAAGGCCAATTGAGGTGACAGGAAGGTACAGAAACACAGTGGATTTTGAACACTCAAGCAGTGACTAAATCTACTCAAGCTTTTGTGTACTTTCCAAATGGTTGTTCAGCCAATGGACAATATGGCTATATTGTGGTACAACACAACCATAGAAGACTAGCATAAAGGGTTATATTTTGTATTCAGAGTCAGTACGTGGACAATACCAACACAATAACATGAGTTATAAGTACCTTATCTCCCATGCATAAAGCTCATACACTGTTAAATTAATATTTACAAACCATGAACATTAATGAAACACACATTAAATCTCATTCTCTCCCGTGTTCTGGCTTTACTGCCGCTCATCCTGTAGCAGGCCTGGAATTTAATCAGATTATTGTGAAAATCCCAACATGGAAAAGTACATGGTAACGCTCTTGGGAATACATATGGCAACATACATGCTCATTTTCACAAAAATGCTAGCTCTGGCTGAGTTGCTAAAAAACTTCCAAGTCCTTCCAAGAATGAATGAATGCGTGAACGAATGTGATTAGAATGACAAAATGCAGGTCTCCTTCATACATATGCATGACAAAGGGATCCATTAACTTTGATTACAATTAAATGCAGTTTTATTTTCCACATACACAGTTTCGCCAAATTTATTTAGCTGATTGCTGAACTTTAGCAGTTTTGTGAAATGAAACAAAGATGCATTATTTGCAAGTCAAAGTTAAGGCCAAATGTTGATTGAACCCAGTTCAATATTAATTGCCTTTTGTCTGGATTTTTAACCTTGCAAGAATATGTGCCTGGTGTCAAAATGTCCTACCAGCTGTTCTCATCAGGGCAGCTACAACAAGCTCAGGCTCAGAACAGCCATATGTCGCCCCTGGTGTCATGATGATGTCAAAAAATTCAGAACACATCCACCATTTATGATGCAATAAGAATCAATAAAATGAAACCTCTTGCCACAAATGAGATTCTCCATAACACAAATGTATTGTTTATGAATTGCTAAAGGAATGTACTGCATTATTTATCATATATAAACACAACATAATACTGGTTGAATGTTATGAATTGTGGTATAAGATATTTAAAAAATATGAAAAAAAAATGTTTTAGTTTAGTTAGAATAGTTATTTGTAAGCAAGCATGGACTGTTGAGATATGTTATACATGTGCTGCTCATCAATATACATTATATTCTTATTCAAAGGACTTGATCCATGTGCATTTCATCAAATGGAAACATTGTACCTATTAAAAAACATACGGTACATACAAGGCATTTCCATCAACAGCCTGACCTAGACAAACTTCATGCAGGACAATAGGATATGTGTGCACATTCTCTGGCCAAAAAGAAGCATGTATTTTATGTCTTGAGTGTTTATAAATTAAAAAGCCAGGCATATAATGAAACTTGAAGTTAATTTGTACTCATAACAAGTATCAAGGCTTACCCACAGGCAAAATGTTTTATCACAGTCATGCCTAATGTTAGATTAAAATAATGGTGCACAAACACATGCATTAATAAAGAGATTTCTCTATGGAACAGGGTTTGGGGTATATTCAGATGCCATATAGATTAACCACACCATTCATTTCAAATTGCTTTAACTGTTTTTGAATAAAATGTGATATGTCTGAACAGAAATTAAATAAAAAACAGCTAAATGAGGGGGAAAAAAGTATTCAAAGGTTAAAAAAAGAGGTAATATTAATCTCTTCAAACTCTAGGGTGGGTATGTAAATAAAGATAGAAATTTAAGCGGAAGAGGGCCTTGGATATCTGAAAGGGTAGAGGGGAAGTGGGCAGTGTTAGACACTCTAGTTTAACTGGAAGGTAAGCATACCGCTGTTAGCAGTAGCAGACCATCCTAGATCTAGCTGAGTGGAGAACATATATTGGTGAGCTACAGATTAAAAATAATCCGCCTAATAAGTTAATTGAAAAGACATACGCCTGGAAATGAGAGAAATTGAAATATTACAGACTTTATTATTTTTTTGAGGTGGAAAATATCGAGAAAAGCTTGTGGAATGGTGCGGAAAAAAGCATCTGCCGATTGACAGATTCGCGGGTTGTGAGACAGAAAGGGGGTGTCAAGTGAGGTCGTTATGTCCGTTTGTGAGGATCAAGTTTTTGATGAGGCACACGGCAAGCCAGTTTGAAAAGCAGAAGGGAAATTGCCCACAACAGTGGACGTGCTGAAAGAAGGGCGCATAAAGGGTGTAAGATCAGAGGAAACGGCTTTGGAAAGATGAATAGGCTTTGACCTTGCGTGCAGTTGGTAGGCTTATGGCACTGAAGTAAGGGCCAGCGATCGGAGCAACTCGAGGTAAAAGGAGAGGTGAATATTTATAGGTTAATAAAGGAAAGAAGACACATTTCTCATTTCAATATACAGAAATTTTATATATATAAAGTTGCTGCCGTATATGAGAGAATATGCGTAGGCAGACTCAAATAATGGCATTCAATAGAATCTTATTGCATTTTATCTGATTTTAGGTCTCTATGTTTATTTAGTACATTGACAGCAAACTGTTTATGATAATGATATAGCAATATAGAAGCATTCATAAATGTTGCTCTGAAGACCTGTAGCAGGTGTGCCCAACCCTGGTCCTGGAGAGCCACAAGGCCTGCGAGATTTTCCCTTCACCCTTAAAGATAGCGACTTATTCAAACTGAAGAAAACAGGTGAATTGGAGTTAACTGTGTAATCAATTGCTTTAATTGATCGATTAAGTGCAGTGTAACGATAAAATCAGCAGACCATATGACTTTGCATGCCCAGGATTAGGGACCTTTGATATACAGGCATTTACAGCTCTGTTGGGTACTAGAGGCATTATTTATTATCTTTCAATAGACTGTAAGAATCTCAGTTTGAGGCAAATAACATTCCATTTTCCTCAAGTATTCAAGAATTCAGCTGTGACCAATTGCACCATGCCATTTGCACTTTGAATTTAAGAAGTGCTCCTCATCAAATTGTACATTTATCACCAAAGGATTGCACAGTTAACATCTGCTCCATTTAATGCCGGGCCTTACTTCACAATGGCTATGTGAAGGCTGAACATAAAATTTTATTTTACCTCTGTTAATTACTGAATTTGTACCATTTTCAAATAAACTATAATGTAGAAGTCATAACTGTCGTTTGATACACAAAATAAAAATAAATGAATAAAATATAAATGTGCTACTACTGGAGATTGGTTGTCAATCTCAAAAAGAGGATGTGTAAGGAAAAAAGCTTTATAAAAAAAAATAAACATATAAAGGAGACATTTATGTCCACACAATATATTTAAAATGCAATTTCACACTCTGGTGGTTCTGATACTGCTTTGTTTCCAGATATAGAAAATGTGCTTTGATAACGGCCGACCTCATCAGTTCAGATTTAATCAACGTGCCTCACAAACACACAGCGGCAAGGGTTTGTGAGTGAGAGCCCAGGGTGCCTTAAACACATCTTTTTTTCAACTATGCATAACATCACTTGTAACAGTTCAGTTGAACTATATGCCATAAAAGCTACATAGCAATTCGATGTATACATTATGACAGTATTATGAAACTTGTCATTAGTTGCAATGTCTATTTGTATACTGTTACTAGTTGTCACGTCATGTGCATCCATGTCTAAAGTCTGGTTTTTCCGTTTATATGTATTTTCTATCTGTCAGTCCGTCCCGTTGTTTTCCCTCTCTCCCTCCATTTTGTGTCTCCGCTTCCCCGCACTCGAATTGTGTTTTCTCATTTGTTTCGTTGCACCTGTTCCTCATTGTTTCTTTGTTAGTTTTGTATTTAGTCTCCTCTGTTTCTGCGTTCTCTTCCAGTTCGTCTTGTGCCCTGCATTCGTGCTTGACTCAGTCTCTTCAACGTTTGATTCCTGCTTGCTCCTTTTCTGTTCCGAGTTCCTGTGTCCAGTCCTGTGTACCCGTCCAGTTTCTGTTCTCCTGCCCGTCCAGCCTGCTCCTGTCCTGCCTGTTCCTGTCCAGCCCTGCTCCAGCCCTCCTGCCCACCAGCCCTTCACCATCCTAGCCCTGCTCCCACCCATCACCCTCCTGTTCCGCTGCTCTGACGGATTCCCTGGTTCTGACCCCTGCCTGTTCCTGGACTTCGCTTTTGCTCATCCTGCATTGCCCTGTTCACTGGACATTGACCCCTGCCTGGATTTGACTATGTTTCTGCCTGCCCTCTATTGCACTGCAACTCCTGCCCTGCCCAGTTTGCTGGACTTTGACTTGTGTTTGTCGACCATGAATAAAGCCTATTCCTATTACTTCTGGTGTCTGCGATTGGTTCCGATCAGTTCTCATACCAATTAATCATGTTTATGGCACCATTTTACTGGCTTTACGCCATATGATTCAAGCAAAGTGTTAACAAATCACTCTAGAAATCAAAATATACGCATGTAATTCGAAAGTATAATGAGCTTAGTGGAAGGTAGGGGCACTTTAGAACAGGTGCTGTATCAAATCCTATTATCAGCCAGACCTGGCCCTCCTCGCTAGCTTTTTAGAAAACCCCTTGCTGCCCTTTGTAGTAATATACTTGTTGTGGTGTCACTGAGGAATGCATGAACTCCATGCTACAGGGGATTTTAAACTCTCGAGAGGTCATCTGTCCTGATGACTATCATAGAAGATTCACCATTAAGCAATCTGAAAGCGTAATACCCTGTGCTGTCGGATCGGACTTTGCTCACCTTCTCAATAAAGAAAAGCACGGGTGGCCTTCAACAATGCCCTCTGTGCTGGGGACCTTGCATTCAATTATCGTTTTGGATGGTAAGACAAACGAGATCAGGGCAGTATGTGCAACACGGAAATAAACAGAGCTCGACCACCTCAGACGACCCACCTCACGGATAGAGAGACAGGGTTGGGATAAGAATGGCCTTGAGCTCTGGATGTGCTAAGAAG
Source organism: Ilyophis sp. 1 JC-2022 (assembly GCA_022702515.1). Taxonomy (NCBI): domain Eukaryota; kingdom Metazoa; phylum Chordata; class Actinopteri; order Anguilliformes; family Synaphobranchidae; genus Ilyophis; species Ilyophis sp. 1 JC-2022. The sequence goes on from CM040405.1 coordinate 97,702,478, forward strand.
AAAACAAATAAAACCCTAACATTGGCAACAACATGTAGAAATCCTGCAAGCATGTCACTTACTTGTTTATTTATTTGTTAATTCATTCATTTGTTTGTTGATTTCTTCATTCATGACGTAGTTTCAATGCTCCCAAACTAAAAGCTTTAGAATATCGGAACGCAATTAATCCTCCCATGCCACTCAAAGTGATGGGCAACTCTTTGAATATTCACACCCCGCAGTTGTGTCCCCGTGCGTTGGCTAATGAATAAATGATAATGCAACGTTGTTTTGTTTCATAATAGAGCCCCATAGACTTGACTGCATTGTAACCACTTGCAGGGCTTTGTCTTTGCAGGAATCACCTGTTAATGATTGATTAGTTCTCGGCCCACTGTGAGCGGTTCTCAGCCTCTCCCTCAAGACCACAGATTAGTTTGCCTTGGTATCTGTAAAAGAGCCAAAATATGATTAATTAGTCATTAAGAGTGGAGCTTCCCTTTCCGAAAAAGGAGACGGTCCTGCCGCCGTTGAGCCGCTGAAAAACGAAAAAGGTGAATCCGAGCCCTAATTGGCAATTTTTATAAATTTTTCAAGAGGCAAGCACTGTTTGCCAGTCGCTCCGTGTTGCCCATGAAGGATCACTGCTAATTTACTCTCGGGAATTAAAAATGCTGATGTTTTACTGAAGCAGCAAGGCAGAAGTGCACACGTGAAGCATGTTCATAACACTTTTTATGTCCTCACCCTAACCTATCATTATAGCCCATTACATATTCATTCAGGCTCGAGACAATGCACTTTTTCACAAATTTCATTTTTTTATTACACAATACAAGCGTCTTGAATGGAAAATATGGAAAAAAAATGTTTTTGCTGATATCTTTTTTATTGAATGTCCCTTGTAGTGTGGGTTTTTAGCAGTAGAACATACGGTTCTTGAGATTAAGACCAAGAGAAAAGTGAATTGCCAGGTATTAGGATGATAAAGTGTTCTCTTTCTGATACCAATGCATAACATTTGTGTTTACTTGTCACCATATTGCAATTACTGACACTGTAGCCACATTTCAGCTAAATGTGCTTTGAATAAATATTGAACATAATTTAATTATACAGCATGTTTTAAGCATGTTTTACGCTATGCAATGACCTTTTTCAGAATCTTAAATACCAGGTACATCCTCATCTGTACAGAATGTAATGGTATTTTTAAAAGAAGCAACAAACAATTTACAAACAATCCATTATCAACATCAAATATGAAGAAGCTGCTAAATATTTAGAACACGTTGATTTATTGTCTTTTTTTTATTATTGTGTTTGTATAACTCAATATGAGACTTATTTGTAGGCTGTCACTGTTCTCCTGAGCCCAGCGTTCATTGCTGATGTTCTGTGTTTTCTATAGAAATCTAAAATGAGCACTTGCAAGTGTTGATTGAATCTAGGTCAGTGGACTTTTTGGACGGAGCTAAAGAGGTAAACGTGGATCATCTACCAAGTCGGGTCATCTGTGTGTCATAAAGCTGGCTACATATGACATTGTAAATACAGTACATAACTCAAATATGCCAATTCCAACAGAAGTCCCAATGGCACATTTTGACATGCCTCATTACTGGGTTTGTGACTCTATCATTAGCTCATCAAAGATGTTGTCTAAAAATGGTAATTCAGCCATCTGGTTGTCGGGGTGACATCGGCACAACAGCATCATTTTCCAAAGGCTACTGATAGAAAACAAAGAGAAAATTTTAATCACCTCCATAACGTGCCTCCCAGCAAGTCTTTTTGTTTTATACAAATGGCGGTGACTACATTTTATGAGATAAACAAAAACAGAATGTACAACAAAAATCCCTCAGATTCATAAGCAGCCGGTCAAAAATAATTCCTCACATAAAGTATGTTTAAAGTGTCCTAAGATTTGTTGAAGAAGGATTTCAAGTTTTTATTTCATTCCACTTCACTCCATACACAACACAGCAGGCTTACTTAAACGACATGTACAGTATGTACTGTAATGTTGTTTGGTATTTCTTACTGCTTCTCCCATCACCCATCAGGTTATCTACCTCAGAGGTGGATCAAGAATGTCCTCTTTTTAGGGTACTAGCTAAAGAATTTCACTTTAACAGTAAATAATTGCTAACACTTTGTAATAATGTCTTGTAATACATAATTAGTAAAGCATTTGTTCATTATTTACTTACAATTTATAAATGATTATTCCAACGTTCACAAACATCTATAAATGTATTAATTAACATGAGTTAAGTAAAGATCAGAGACTTGCTCATCAACTGGGAAAGAACATGTGAACAATTTATCTTATATATCCTCTTGCTTCCAGCGGGTGGGGGTGGGGCTTGGCCCAAGGGCAGGGCCCAGGCTGAGGCTGGTACTCGTCCCCTTAACTGTACTTGCTCTGGGCTCTTATCAAGCAGGCAATTTGCATCTGTCACATCAAATTAATTATTAGAAGAGGAACATGGTCAGGTGGAGTGGTGTGTGTCTGTAAATCAATCAATCAAGCAAATTTTGTTCGAAATGCATTATCACCAACATGGGTCTCAAAATACTTTTAACTCGTGTTCATGCATTTATAGATGTGACTGTAATGATTTATAAATTGTAAGTAAATAATGAACATGTCTTACTAATGATCGATTATTATATGATCTATTAGGTTATTATAAATTGTAACCAAATAATTAATAATTTAGGAGGAACCTAGCAATACCTTACATGTATGATTGTTTAATCAGTAGAGCCCACTTATTAGAATAAAGAGACAGCACAATTTGTAACACAAAACATTTATTCACAAACGGTTAACAGGTTATTTCTGTCGAGATAAAAGCATTAATAGAAAAGATGTGTATTTCACTCAAATACAATAGTTATCTAGTACCCTCAGGTGTCTCAAGATCTGAGGTTATTATACGCAGTCTGTCTTGTTGTCTGGTGTGGAACGACTGCGTCGTGGGACGGTGTCTTTAGGCTGTGCCAGAACTCACAAGTCGGTCCTTCCTCCTGGTTTCACCGCCAACGGGCCTGTTGGTTTGGATTTTTCACCGAAACCAACTTCACAACCTCAGGTTTACTTGTCATTTTCCATTTTGAGTAATAGAGTGAAGAGTCGAGTCCCAGCTAATTTGACAATGTCTCGTACGATGGTGTCATCGCAAAGACAGTCCTGGCTTGGTCCAGGGCCTTGGAGTCTGTTCCGGTCAGAAACACATAGAGCTGCAAAGCACTGCCAAAGGGAAGTGAAAAAACCTCGAAGAGAGAAGAACAAGTCCCTAGAACACGTGTGTGTTGGACTCCTATATCCGTTTGTTCAACCAGTGCTGATTGGCTTATAGGGAACAGAGAGTCCATCCCACATTCAAGGCTATTGGTCAACACTGATGTCACTCACAATAGTTTGTGTCTCGAGCATTTGAGAAGAGGATGCCATATGATGCATTCCATTGAGTCATATTATGTTCTCAATTTCCTTTTGTTGAAAAGGGGAGAAGTGGGGAGCAAATCATTAACTTTGCTAATTAATGAAAACACCGTGCGTACATTACAGTAGAATGGGTGGCAGTGTCGTAAAGTGGGTACGTAACTGGGCTTATAACGGTTGCAGGTTTGATTCCCAGGGAGGCCATTGTACCTTTGAGCAAGGTACTTAACCAAAAAAACAATTCTTCACAAGATATCCAGCTGTATAAATGGATACTATGTAAAACGAAGGGCAAAAGCTGTGCAAGTTTCTCTTCACAAAAAAAAAAGTTGTCTGCTAAATACCGAAAATACTGCACCAAACTTTCTTCATTCCAGACAAACTGTCATCATCACTTTCTCGATCGGTGAAGTGGACTGTTCTTAGAACATTTAAATAGTATCTTAAAAAATGTTTCGCCCTTTATTACAGTATGACCATGGGAGCAGTATTACACTCCTTCCTCCAGGTACAACTAAAATGTACTTCACCATTAATTTCTGAATGTGAACTGGGCCATCTGTTGCACAGACATTCTGGAACTCTATTATTGACACAGCAATGGATTTTTATCGCTTGTGTTTCGACTCGCAGTCTTGACCTCACAAACACTGGTTTGAAAACGTCCATCACTGAACCGATGTGCCGTGTATGTGAAAAGTGAAGACCTTTTATCTTAGTTGCATTGTGGCCATTTCCTCCTAAGCTCAACAGTATCAGCGGCACAAAGACATTGTGTACTATAGTATCTGGCACACTTACTGTATTTTACATAGGATAGTTATCTGATTAATTCGAGGGGGAAAAAAACGGTCCATTTCAAGGCGAGAAAGCCATCGTTAAATAAAACTGGTTCCAGTAAATGAGCGATGCATTGTCAGCTGGAATAATAACCTTAGTCGGCTGTATAAAGCGTCTTCATTTTAAGGGACATTAAGCGCCGAGTCTTTCATTTATCTTTGCGAAGTGGAACTTTAAGTGCACTGTTTCCCTTCTTTTCAAGATAGTTTTTTTTAAGGCGTTTGGTATTCTGCAGTAATAGGGGATTATTCAAATTGTCATGCCATTCCTTCTCATAAAATATTATGCTGCCATTTTGAATCATGTGGTTTATGGATTCTATAGGAACCAAATTATTCCAATATCTGGAACCCAGCAGTTCCTCTAGAACCACATGATTCAAAATGGCAGCATAATATTTTATGAGAAGGAATGGCTGTATGATGGCATGACAATTTGATGGCATGACAGTTCACCATGGCTTAATGGCTTGTATCCTGTCGGTGCTACACCTCTGTAATCATATAGTAAAAACTGAGTAACTACAATGTTGGTGTGCCTTACATTCATTATTTGCACATGTAGTAGAAACGTGTACTTGGGTGTTATATGAATAGCTAACCATAAACAAGAGTCTGATCCTCGCCACAAAATCCAAACCCAACTCTTATGCTACTTGTACATAAACAAATAAAATATGCGTGTGAGTTTAGAGAGCGGTTAATGATTTATTATGCTGCAACAGTGCTACATAAGTATTGCCTATCCTTAACTAAACAAAAAAATATGAAATAAATTGTATTGGCCGACAGCAGCCAACGGAAAAAAGTATCTCAGATAAATTAACACAGCACATGGATGAACAGTTTCTTTTCTGAATCCTGTTAGATTAACAATTAGCACCTCTCATATTATTCACCAGAAGAATTCCAGTCTAATAATAACAGTGTGCATTATGACAGGGCAGAGGAGTTCAAAGATAGGATATGAATTTTGTGTGAACAGGTGAAGCAGAGGAAATCCAAGATTCATGATTATCGCTAATTATGTCCCAGAGGCTAAACTTGCTATATGATTCAGACCCAGATTGATTATAATCTGTATCAATGCACCATTGCTGCTTATGAAGAAGAGAGCATGTAATTGGCATCATTAATAAGTACAATGAGTATGTGCCTTGGATAAAATTAAAAAAGTTATTCTGGAACAATCTAAATGATTAAATAGGGTAGCACCATAAAGGACATTAAAGTATGTACGTTTTTCATTACCAGTTATACATGTGGTCCCTGCAATTTGTCACAATTACAAAGCATTACATCAAGCGAGAAGGAAAAACAGCTCGATGTTCTGAATGATTTAAATTTATTATAAATAACTCTCAAGCACTTTGCTTGTCTGCGGTGATGTATTGTCATGCGATGTTGACGTTGTTTGCGACAACAAATCCAATCTGCGACAGGTAAGACGGACATTTCCACTTTTCCTCACTCGCATGACAAATGCACAAATTGGAAGCTCATAGGGAGTTCTTTGTTCATGAAAAGAAAAGTATTGTCTAAAAAGACACAGAAACAGCTCCTGTGGAAATGAATTCAGCAGTGACCTGTAATGGGACAATGCCCGTATCATTCATTAATTGATTTTGAACTCGAGTAGAAAATCGGCGAAGCGAGGCCAACTTCTAATTGGATGGGAATGACTCAAAATTCTAATAAAGTGCATTATAAGCACAGTGAGCAGGATACAGTAATGCTGCCTCTGGACCTTTGCTACAGTATGACAGAAACATATCATATGTTATAAATTATATAAGGGAATGTAAGTCAGAAAAAAGTTCCTTTGCAGAGGGACTAGCCCCATAATGTTTCACATATGTACTTTAAAAAAAAACTTAATTTAGGATTGTCAATTGTCACTTTGTCAAGTGGAATGTTTGCATTCAAAACTGCACCTACCAAATTTTGGATGACATCTGCCTACCAGTTAATTATAAAAAAAATGTATATATATATATATATTTTTGTTTATACAGAAAGAGAATTCCCCCTTGTTGGTATAACATATTAAACTTTTTTCTGGTATATGCAAGCCAGCTTCCCATGTATTGTCCCAACAGAGCTACATTCATAACTTGAGTTAGAGTTGCATACTTGAATAAAAATAGAGCAGTATAAACATGACTAGAAGTAGAGCTGTATACACAGGTTGAGTTATACTGATGTTATGGAGGCAGTTATACACATGCAAGCAGCCTCCGGGTAGTTTGTTAACATTCCACCCTTACCCATTCTGGCAAATGCACATAGCGCCGCTATAATTAAATAAAGTATGAATGAGATCAGCGGTCCTTCCTAATCTTTTGTCAAAAAAGCTTTTGACCACTGCTGACAATTTAAAGTGTAATAAACCATATTAGTCATCCGTATTTTCCCTGAGGCTTATACAAATTTCAGTCCCAGTTTGCAATTTGCAATTTTAGTATGCAAATTTGCAAGCTACCCATGTACGCTGATAAACTAAATAGGCAAATACATGTGAAATTACACGGGCGACTAGTTTGTTAATTGAACGTGATACTTAGTCGCTTCATAAAGGAGTCGCCGATGTCTATTTTGTTAATCATTCTGTCGATTGTTATGATTTGCAATGCAATGAAAACAACACAGCGTCTAAATGACAGTATAACACGTAATAAACTGAATGCCACGACTGAATAAAAGAGGCTAAAGCGCAGACAAAATACTCAGGAGGCTCTAAAAGTTGACCGTACTGTTTCAAAGGTTCATGTGCGCATCGTTTAGCTCCAGGTGAGCTAAACAAGGTTTAGCTTCTGCCCCAAAAAAACACTCAAATAAAATAACCACCGCCAGCCCAGACTCCAACCTTTTCATGTAACAATTGATTCTGATTCGGGCAACGGAAATTAAAAGGGTTTAGACACTTTTTAGCTTGAACTTTATGTTTTCTCACATGAGGTAGCCTGTGTAAAAAAAATTAACAAAAGCTAGAGAAAAATATCTGAGTAACAATGAAAAGTGTGTTTTTTTATGCATATTTTTAGTGTGTGTGTGTGTGTGTGTGTGTGTGCGTACATGAGTGCGAGAGAGCTGCCCGTGTATCAACATGTGCTTATGAGAAGCGCCATGACCCGTTATGTCCTGTATGCAAACACATATAAAGACTGCATATGCCCAATTACCGGCATTTCTAATAGAGACATATACAGTATATCCTGTGTCTCCTGGGAATGCTTGAACTCCAGAGAAGCCCTCCAGAAATGCACAGTGCCATTACCTCAAGCGCTGATCAGCACGTACAGTATATGATACGTGTGCTCTTTATTGCTTGCTGAATTTGGCAGAAGAAACAAGGCAATCATCTCACAGAAGAACAAATCCTCAAAGTATCTTTATCTTCATTGTCAGAAAAAAGCTACATATATAAGGCTTTTCATCAAGTGATTTAACACAGCCACAACATTGCCATCTCAAGCCTCCCCTCAGTTCATGAGAGAGCGATCTTATTGGTGACACAAAACTCAAGAGCATTTGATTGCAATGATTGGGTCCTCATTAATGCTTCACTCCAGCTATTATAGATTGCTATAGAGGCAAGCCAGACATAGGTTCATCAAGACTCTGAAGCTCATCCAGATTTACAACCTCTGGTCCTCTTCCACCTGGACTACTGAACTTGCTTCTTTGCTGGCCTCCCTGCCTCCGCCTTTAGACCTCTGCAGCTCATCCAGAATGCTGTGGCTCTCCTGACCTCCAACTCCTCCCTCCTCCTCACTGCCCTCCCGTAACCCTTCACATCGTTAGCACCCATTGCAGCTAACCTACCACACTGCAAAGGGGACTGCTCCTTCATAGCTACAAAAGAAGGCAACCTTATTCTCCATTCCACAATATTCCACAATACCCCCCCCCCCCTCCCCCCACTATCCACGCCTGTATTTTCCAGTCACGTCCACTGTCTATTCTGGCTCTCAGTGGTGTAATGAGCTTCCCTTCTCTGCCCCACCCCTCTCTAGCACTTTTACTTAGCCCTAACACCCGAGTAGTTTTGTTATTGTTTGTATAACTTAGTTTAATGTCCAATAGTAGCAGTTCACAAGTTGTCAGTGGAGTCTATAATTTTGCATTATCCGTCTCATTGAATTACCGTCCCACTCTTGGGGATTACTGTACTTTGATCTCTGATCTTTGCACCGGCACATTGTAAGTCACTCTGGGTAACGGCATCTGCTTAATGACATTAATGTAAATGAAAGTGTCAAACTCAAGTGGATATTAGGGTCAGCTGTCAGCTTCAATACCTATGAACAGCTTCTGATAATATAAGCTTGTACACCCCTTTATAATACTTTTTTGTTACATTGCACTACGGTGACAAACATCATTATGAAGAGTGTCTTACAGGAGTGCAGGCCATTCATGTTAAGCCTAATTTATTCTTCATTGCACGACCCTTTTGGCAAGTGTTTGTGTGACCAAAATGACATCATGCATTGAACAGCCAGAGAGAACGCCAAAATGTCTCATCTTGGATACGTGTTTTTTTTGGCTCCACTTCATTATTTTGGCTTTGACATCTGCTTAGCGAGAATACAGTGCAGTCCGTAAGTATTTGGACACTGACACAATTTATGTAGTTTTGGCTCTGGACTCCATCACATTGACTTTGAAATAGAACATGAGGTTGTGACTATGACTATAATGAAGTCATCATATTTAATATTTGGTTGCATATTCTTTGCATGCCATGATTTCCTGATGTCTGTGACCCAAAAACAAAAATTCTTGATATCCTATTTTCAGGTACTCTTTCAAGCGATACTAGCCTATAACCTCTTTACATTTGAATGGATCTCTATGGGAATTGGGGGTTGGAACTAGATTAAGCTGTAAATTATACGGAAATAGTATGGTTAGCTAAATGGCTATAAGTCATCAAGGGTCTAAGGTATCAAACGAGCCTCAAACCATCACTGTGCTGCCAGATATGCAGTAGATATGGATGGATCACTTTAAGGGTTGTTTCTCCCGACTCATTTTCCTATTGAACTCTATGGGAAAACAAGTCAGGAGAAATAAATACATACATATTTCTACTTCCCCTTCTCCCTCCTTTTCTTTCCTCACCAGGAGCTGCCAGGTTTTCACAAATGTACACAAATGTCAGGAGTGCAGCGTAGACATAACAACCCTCCCTGCAGGCCTTCGTCGAAGTGCAAATGCCGAACTGTGAGCGACACCTTCATTTCTGTCGCGCGACACCTTCGATTAGTAAAGGATAAATTAAGTTTTTGTCTCAGGAATTCACAAGTGTAATATCACCAAGAAGGCATATCTATAATCAATACAAGTTAAGTTAACCAAAGAAGCAAACATTTGGTATTGTAAACAAAATACAGCTAAGCCATATTTGCACAACTAGACTTATAACAATACTATAGAAATCCAAAAAGAAAGAGGATAGCTAAAAAAGGTCTGGGGAGCAGTGTGAAGACGTGGGTCTTCAGTCTGCATTGTATTGTGGGTAAAGTTTCTGCCGTCCTGCAAGCTCATTCCACCACAGAGGGCGCCAGAACAGATAGACAACATGACAGGGAAGTGTAGGCACACATTGGGGGAGGCCCATATGTTACAGAATGAAGTGGTCTGGCTGGTGTGGCTGATCTATCGGTGGGCCAGTGGATGGAGATGAGAAGGAGTGACTTGGATGAGTCTGTGGAGCTTGTAGATCAGGCAAGCAGCTGCATTCTGTATAAGCTGGAGAGGTCTGATGGTGGAAGCTGGGAGAGCAGCAAGGAGGGAGTTGCATTTCCATGAAATGCCCAGGACTACAAACTGGTTGGATTACATGGTGAGGTGGCAGATTCTTCCTCTTCAGATTCCACACACACACACACACACACACACACACACACACACACACACACACACACACACACACACACATATATGAACATGCACACAAACACAGACACAGACACTTTGGTTGGCATGATCATAGTTAGCATTATGCATGTCTGAAAATATATTATTTAGTCAGCAATATGACTTGATTGAATCAGTATAGTCTACATAACATGAATTAACTGTGATTGTCTCTTCTTGGGCATATTACCAGATATCTACTCCATTTCTCAATATCAACTAGACTGGATGCCAATGACAGACAATGAATAGCAGTCTATTATCAGTAAGGTAGAACAATATTTCACAAATTAAGTGTTTAGTGGGTTTTATTTCAAAGGCTGCTTGCATGGCCTCTACAAGGCAAACAAAAAATGTACAGCTTTTACACTAATATGTACAACTTTTACACGAATGCTTTTTTTCTCCAGCAGTGCATTGCATTGTATGTGCCCAAACAATGTGTGCTGATTACATTATACTGCATTGTTTATTTTGATAGCACACATAGTTCATATTAAATGATATGCATTTATACAGCAGATTATTTCATGTGGCAACACAGGGTAAGTACCTCGCTGAAGGTTACAGCAGCAGTGTTCACTACCCAGGAGTGAAACCTGCAATCGCTTATTTATGAGTCCTGTTTTCTTAATGACTAGTCTGGATTTAATCACCATTTGTATTTAATATGAATTATAAATGACCAAACACGCGACTTTTTTCTTCCTGAACACAGTTTAGCAAGATCATTTTGGTCATTGCTGAACCGGTGAATTACGACATAAAATCAACAATTGCATTAACTGTGAGTTGATGGCTAATTTAATCTAGGCATGTCTCACGCCGCTGTCGAGAGGTATCGAGGGCTCTGAGATGGCCGCATAAACTCTCGTTACAGGTATGTGGGCACTTGTATGTCCCTCTCTGACCACCGCAACAGACATACCACATTAACGGTTTCGTGTTGATAAAATGTTTTTTTTTTTCAGTTCCCTCCAGTCTAACCTACCAATGAAAGGGAAGCCATTAAAAATCCAATATGAGGAAATGAACCTCCGAATACACTTGCCAGAAGCTCTGTAGCCAATGCTCACGACGTGGCCCGTAATGAAAGTCGTTCATATTAATTCAGCCAAAATGAACCTGAATCCTTAGCGAGTTTGCTATGAACGCGTTCGTGGCGATCACAAATTCCCACTGTAAATTAAACATTGGTTTAATCAGTACGGAGTGATCCAGGTTTTTTTTAACTGGTGTAATTTAACTATTCATTCAAGAAAGATCTCTTCATCAACAGCTACCTTGTTTGCGTCTCTTGTCTATATAATTACAAGGTATGCAGAACATTAATCTCACTAAAGACGCTGTAATGTGGCTAATCTTTGGGGCAACCTCCTCCATATGAAAATTCAAACACTATGTATGCATGCCATATACATTTGTACCACTGTCTTGCTAAGACAAGCTATGCGTGGACATGACCAGATGGAAAGACACGACCATTAAGTCTGACAACAGCAGTTAAAACACAGATTGAATAAAAAAAAGAAAAAAAACTATTGCAATGGATGTTTCAGAGAATAGTTTTAATGGATTCGATGAAAAATAGCACACATATGTACTGGATTAAAAGCAGTTCTCTGCAAGTGATTAAGTAAATCACCCCCACCCGTAAGCAAACAACGACGATATTTAAAAAAAAACCTGTTTGCATAATAGCACGCTACTCTGAGCAAACGCACATCGGAACACGCGCTGTCATTTAGAGATGTGCAATGCCAACAAGCCAAGCCCACCTTTTTAGCGCATTCTGTATTATAAAGAGTATCATGTGTATTACAGAAACAAGTATTCATAGATTCCAAAACTTTGTTTCTGAAATACAAGATTTTATATTTAATGTAGGCCTACATCAATGCCACTGCTTCCATTTGGTCCATGATTTGATGTGGAAGTTAAGAGTAAACCATTCTTAACTCGATGCAATACATCACATAAATGCCAGATAGCTTTATGTCAGACTAGATTTATGTACATGGGAAAGAGCAGCGCTCAGTGCTCTACCCTTGTGAAAACCTTGCGAATGCTTTGTCGGCTGTAGTTCTAGTCACAACATACCCCGTGCCTACACTGCAGATGCATCAAGTCATAAACCAACTGTAATGTTTTTTCCATAATTCATTTATAATACGTAATACATTTTCTAATAACTTGGTTTAATACCATAAAAGTGAACCCTTGTAATGATTCCCACACTGGACAGTAATGTAGAAAAAAAAAGTTAAAGAATGTGATAGACAATAGTATTCTGCCAAAGGGCCTGACCCTACATGCTAATAAACCTGTTCTACTACAATAATTCTGTGTGTCCTCAACCACAAAATGAACATGCTGGGGAATTCCTCTGAAAAATTATGTTTGATTTGTAGAAGAGTAGCTGTCCCCCTGATTAAAATGAGCTCTCAGCCAACTCTATTTGTAGTGAGAGCAGAGATATAACCACAAACTACTGTGCATGTTCCAGGTTCCGTGGGCGGCAGTGTAGTATAATGGTTAAGGAGCTGGACTTCTAACTGAAAGGTTGCAGGCTCAATTCCCAGGTAGGACACTGCCGTTGTACCCTTGAGCAAGGTACTTAACCTAAATTGCTTCAGTATATATCCAGCTGTATGAATGGATACATGAAATAAGAAGTTGTGTAAGTCGCTCTGGATAAGAGCGTCTGCTAAATGCCTGTAATGTAATGTAATGTACCTGTTTTACTGTGGACTACAAAGGCCAGGGGCTTACACTTTATGGGCGTGTGTCAGACAATGGCAGTCGCAGGTTGCCACGTCTATGGAATACAAACGGAGGGACTGGGGCCGTGACCAAATATGATCCCTTCACCCCTTCGAGGATGCATATTTCAGTGTCCCTCATCAATAAGCTTTTGAGTGGGCAACTTTTTCTCACAACTGGGAGAACAGCGGCCGTGTCCAAATCAATGCACTTGACTACTATTGAGTATACCAGTTGAGTATAGTTTTTTAAAAAGCTGTTAAGAATGCGAAAATTCAGAAAATTTAGTGTTTTTAATACCCCCGGATGATATACTTATTTCCGTGTTTTCGCTGATAATAGTATGGAGGATATTTTTTTGTATATTGCATGTCACCAAACAGTATGCAGTAAGCAGTATACAGTACGCTAGTACACACTACACAGGACGCAGTAGATTTGGCTCTGATTGGGACACAGCCAGCCTCGCTCTCTTTCCCTCTCTGTGAGTTCGGTCACACCTCTTTCACATAGCATGGGAGGCATCTCCCCATTGTAGTTTTTTTTAATTATGAAGGGTATTAGGAAGGGTTTTTCTGCCTTTTCTTTACTCTTTGTAGTGCTATAGGAGGACAAACAAAGGCAAATGGCGATTTCAGAATTCCGACAAAAAATAAATGCTGCACAAGAAGTCCAGAAGGCTAGAGAGCAAGGACACACTGGGGCTGTGCTACAAATGGACTGTCCTTTATACCGAGGTATAAGGCCTTTTTATAGCCCATCATTTAGCCAATGAGACACAGCTGCTGCTCAGTTTGACGTATACCTCTACCAAATTTGTAGCATATAATGTTCACAAAGTTTATTCCTGGATGCTGCCATTGTCTATAGTAGTTTGGTAGGCTACACATACGGGACTGTAGCAAGAGCTAACTCCTTAGTTAGAATATTAGTTAATGCCTCTTGTATGGCGAGGCATGGTTCCAAACAAAAATAGTAAAATGTTAGAGGCATTATTAGTAGCATGAAAACAAGAACTCACTGGGCCCTATTTCCACAGCCAAGGTGCAATTGTTAAACTCTATTTGGATTTTGGTTTAAAAGGAATACATTTACCTGTGTGTGGTGGGGTTTTGTTTCATTATGGCCAATAAGATCAGCTGCTTTATTTCTTTTTAATACATGTGCTTCAGTAGAAGTATACTGTCATTTGATATAATTATCACATGCATTATATGGCTACTCATTTATTTGAAAGTATTAGCCGTAAATACTTGAATAGAAGTGTTAAATATCATCAAATACATGCATAATTTTACATTCCTGTTATAAATTGTTGACCTTCACCATTTTAATTGATGTATTTTAGTACAGATAGTTTAAATTATTTAATCTCACTAAATATGTCAATTACGTATCATAATCATTTGAAGACCTCGCATATCTTAATTAGATGATCAGCAAAACTGTTCGTTTCCTTTGGGAGCAAAAGCATTCATAAAAAAATAAGAAAAAGATTATTGTTAAAAGTACATTGTAACTTCTGTTCAAAAGAAATTAGATAAAATTTAAATTAGTCTTAAATTTGCCCTGGTTGGATACATTTATATTAATCATCTTAGATGCTGCTGATGTCTCTTTATCAAAATAATGATAAGCTTCCACAGTAGAAGCCTGGCTGTCACTTATATCTGATACAGATATCTGATACAGAGGAGACAACCAGCCTGAATTTCCCAAATCAAATCAGCCTGCTGGAGGTTGGCTAACACAACATCTGACTTTGATGGGGAATAATGAGCCACTCTTGTATTTTGTAGTTGCCGTGGCAACATGTTTGAAGTTGAACAGAGGCACCCCACTGCCTGCTATCAAGTCCTGGGAAAAACACCTAATGATTGCATTAACAGGTCCAGTTCCCACCACACAGCAGTTGTCCTTTGAGTCATGAATTCAAGCAAGATTGAAGTGCGGGGAGGGGGGAGTTTCATTCATCACTCGTTTCTTTCATGTTCACTCCTTCCGCAACATGATGCAATACATTTGGTAGGTGCTAAAATGAACAACAACAACAACAACGACGACAAAAACAATAACAATAAAGTGTCTCTAAAAATTCAATAACTTTTCATAACCAAAACAAAACATATAAACCATTTGGAAACGGTGTCCGAACAGTAAGTGGAGAGGGCAGACAGCTCTGTAGGCGACAGACTATTTCAGGCTATGGACGAGAAGCAATGGACAGACATTTGGAAGTTACGTAGGTCCAGATATTTACACGTATGCATCACGAGTGGGGAGGTGGGGGACAATGATTTTGCGGTATACTATAACAGTGAGTGACAGACATTGGGGTGTACGTAAGAGCGGTGAATGATTGCGCCTGAGGCCGCTGAGTACAGCACCAGCAGTTTCAAATGACTGTGTGCTTCACCCTGTACTGGGGGGTAAGGGAGCGGTAGCGGCTGAAGCGAGCGGAGGCTAATTCATTAGCACAGTAGGACTGGCGGGAGGAAACTAAATTACGTTTTACGGACGAGTTTAAAGGGTTGGATTGCACGAGAAAACGAACCAATCAGGAAGGAGTCCAAGTGGAAGAGCACCAGGGCGTGGAGCCTTATCTAGGCAGAGTAGCTGTTGTGGATGAGGCCGCTTCTTTGGACAGTATGCGTGCCGAGCGTAGATAACGGTAGCTTAGCGCCTTTCTGATAGGACCTGGGAGCTCTGCTGAGAAGTGGCGAGTGTTTCCCTTTGGTTTTTAGGGACGTGGTTTGTTTTTTGGTTACCAAAGAGACGACGAGGTCTCGGACCACCAAAGACCTTTATCAGGAAATGACAGAGAGTTAAACCATGAACTATGCTGTGGGATTTGGCAAATTAGACAAAGTGAAAGTGTAGAAAATGTGTCACTTTGCTACGCAATCCTGTGCATCGTCCAGATTTTCTGCTTCCCCTGCCACATCGGCTATCCAATAATAGAAAATAAATGGGCACTCTAGACCATAGAAAAATACTATACCAGTGAGGAGCATGGTTCTCTTCCAGTCGAACAGCAGCAGGGCCTGATCGAACCTTTATTTTACAAGAACGATCAAATGACTCATTTCTGCTTCACAGTGAGGGGGCAAAGAACACAATACTCCAAAATTCTGGGCATGGTTTAGTCGTTCACAGATTATTAGATTGGTATATTGAGAAAGCCTGATAAAGAACTTTGGGAGGGACAGGAGGTGATAACCTCAGCCCTTTAGGTAGAGTATCTTGTGGCCACGGAGAGGTAAGGCATTGGTTTAATTTTTCATCTGTCTGGTGACACCTCCCATGGCACATCGCAGGGCAGGGACATTGCTTTCTCCTTGATCCAGTTGTAAGAATACCCCCCAGTGGCCTCCCAGCGAGTAAAAGCCTGGGCTTACATATCTTGAGACTTCTGGCTAGGAGCGGCAGTGTAGTATAATGGTTAAGGAACTGGACTTGTAACCGAAAGGTTGCAGGTTCGATTCCCAGGTAGGACACTGCCGTTGTACCCTTGAGCAAGGTACTTAACCTGAATTGCTTCAGTATATATCCAGCTGTATGAATGGATACATGTAATAAGAAGTTGTGTAAGTCGCTCTGGATAAGAGCGTCTGCTAAATGCCTATAATGTAATGTAATGTAGAGACGACTACTGAGCAGTAATATGTCTGGTCTGGATCATTACCGTCATGGACTCTTTCGATGTTTATACCTCGCGCTTGCTTCTGACGGAAGAAAAACATGACTCTTTGTCCACGCTCTCTCTTCTGAGGTAATGTTCCACGGTGCCGATGTGTGATATAAGAACACTGCTATCTCAGGTTTAGGCGATTTGTCTCAGTTCCCTGGTCATGGATTTACAGTTGACACGTGTCCCTAATAGACAGTAAAACTGTGTTGGAGTCTGGAGGCAGCATAATGGAGCTGGCTGAGGGTGGACAATTTTATCCAGAAAAATGCACTTTAGCACGGCTGGGAGCAGAATCTATTTAAATACAATTTATTGGGGCATTTTGTAGAGAGTGAATGGGTCACAGGGTGATGCCATCGCCATTTCTCTACCAAGATTTTCCATAGATTGCTTTGCTTCACTTAAGCTATCAAAACAACAAAACAGAAATGAACAATGTTTAGAGAATGATGGATGAACTATTAAAACGTGAATTGATCACAATTTCATGAGACTACATCCACCTCGAAGCCTACGGCCACAGGCGCGTGGCTGTTATTGCCTGGCTCAATTATTAATTAACTTTTAACTTTTGCAGGTAATTGATCTTACAACAAGAAAAGTAATTGAGAAAATGCCCAAAATGGTCATAAAAACTTTCAACTCCACAGGCTCACAAAGCTGTCCATACAAATCATACATAGAGGGGGCTGGTCTGTATTACATTACATTACATGTACATTACATCACAGGCGAGATATGACTTTAAGAGGTAAGTCTTCAGTATGCGGCAGAAGAATCACGGTGTGTGCTGCTCCTTTTGCCTCTCGGGTGTTTTGTGTTACCTGGGAGAGCTGCAAGAGCACGGATGGTGTCAACCGCGCTCACAGGGGCACGGTAGCAGCTGTGTCTCATTGGCTAAATGATGGGCTATAAAAAGGCCTTATACCTCGGTATAAAGGACAGTCCATTTGTAGCACAGCCCCAGTGTGTCCTTGCTCTCTAACCTTCTGGACTCCTTTTGCTTTTTTTGTGTGTTTATTGTGCAGCGTTAATTTTTTTAACGAGTGCACAGAGTGCTGTAACCGACATTTCCAGCTCACCATGTGAAACAATTGTCCTGAGCTTAGCTATGTTTCTCAGGTGAAAGCACTACAAAGAGTGAAGAACAGGCAGAAAGGAACCATTACCCTCACGCGTCTTCTCTGCTCCAAAAAATACAAATAAAAACAACAAATATGAATGAAAACCTGACGTCAGTAGGTATATCATAAGTGCATTCCTAATGTGTGGAGATGAAGTTAGATTAGATCCTGATGTGTTGATATTGCTGCTGCTCTGGAAGCACCCCTCTATCTTCCCTTCCCTGGGGCCTCCTGTTTTTGCTGGTTTCTGTATTTATTCATTCATTCCAGTGAAGCTTTATTAATCATGTTTTTTTCATACCTCGGTAAAAGAACCGGCCTTCATTTTTGTCTCATCAACACTTTCACTGCTCGGCCTATTCACATGAAATGGCTTTGATTTCCCCCTTGGTTCACCTCCGAATCATCTTCAGAATTGGAGCATGACTCATTCTCCGCCCCGTAGACAGCCATGAATTTTTTACTCTTCTTCCAAACTTGTCTGAATTTTGTAGAGATTATATGTACGATTGTAAAAGAATTTGATCAAATACTAGAGATGTACTATAATGCCTTGCAAACATTTGACTGTACAAAGTTTATGTTTATGTTGAATGCGAATATACAGATTGTGAACAAAGAATTGGAAACACCATTACCTCAGATTTACTAAGTCTTACTAAGACTTTTCATGTGTGCAAAACGTTTTAGCACATGCAAAACTAATAACACAACCAATGATTGGTGCAAAACAAATACCATGACCAATCATTGGTCATGTGGTTTTGCATGTGCTAAAATATTTTGCACATGTTAAAGGTCTTAGTAAATAAAGCCCTTAATGGGGTGCTGGGCCACCACATATGCCCAGTACAGCCTGTACACACCAGGGCATAGAACCCACCAATGTTTGGAAGTCTGGAGCAGGAATAGAACATCACTAGTTTTGAAGAGTCAATCTAAATCAATCATGGTATTAACTGACACAAGGCAAATTCGCCCAAATGATTTCACCCAAAACATCCCATGATAAAGTGCCCCACATAATTATAGAAGCAACATAATTTTTTACTGTTGGGCCATTAGAACCAACGTGAGTAATGCAAAATATGAATACAATAAAGTGCCACGAGATAAGCTACTTCACTGCTGTCTAATCTAGGGTGACCAGACGTCCTATTTTTCCCAGACATTTCTACTTTTTGGGACCAAAAATATCCATCCAGGCGGGATTTTTAAAATCCTAAAATGTCCGTTTAGAATTTTTTTTGTTCCATAAACCATACATAAACAAACAAATAGCCTAGTATTATATTCATAACGCCCGTCTAACCCTGTCCTCTTTTTTAAAATCCAAAGTATGGTCACCCTATCTAACCTAATATCAAACACAGCTCTTCCCTAACAAAGAGCGTTTGTGTGTCTAATGTAGGTGGAAACAAAACAGAGATGAAAGAAGCTGGCTGGAGATAGAGGGGTCGGTGCAGTTCTCACCGCTCTGGCCAGCTCAAGCGTGTGCTTCCTCTGTGAGCAAACAGCTCGAGCTTCCCTCTATGGAGGAGTCTTCAGAGGTTCACAAGTAGTTTTTCTTTGGTTGGCATCATCAAAACAAAACAACACAAAACAAACTAAGCTTGGCAAGTGAACACCAGACCATGAGGAACTCTTCAAGGCAGTCAACACCAAACAGTGTTAGCTAATAAGCAGCGTTTGAGGCCTGTGGCAACCAGAGCACCCAATGTGCTCCAAACTGATTATCTGCCACAAAAAAAAACTAAAAAATGGGCCTTCTTATACCATCTCTCCAGTCGCCTGACTGCTCACAAAATGGCCTTTTCTCAGTCATCTGACCGCCCACAAAATGGCCTCTTCTCATGACTTCAGAATGGGAAATTACACCATCTCACCAACTAGCAATATTTGAAAGATAGGATAGACACTGGCTTCCTGTAACTTTCAGAATTGACTTTAAGGTCCTCCTCCTCACATACAAAGCTCTAAATGGACAAGGACCTAGCTACATTGCTAACTCTCTTATAAACTACACACCAGCTAGAACACTGCGATCATCAGATGCAGGTCTATTAGAGGTCACCAGAAACAGTCATAAGAAGATCGGTGATGCGGCCTTTGTCAATTACGCCCCAAAATTGTGGAACACACTACCCATAAATATCAGGGAAGCCAACACGCTAGACATTTTTAAAAGGCAGCTTAAATCTTTTTATCAAAGCATTTGATTGACCCTGTATTGCATATAATACCATGATCTTATGCTTTTATCACTGCACTTAAATTAATTTTATCTTGCACTATTCTATACTGCACTATTTCTCTGTGTGTTTATTATTATTTTATTTTTATTTTATTTTATTATTATTTTATCCCTGCGCCCCACTAGCTGAGGCTGGGCGTCTGTAGTACAGGCCTCAAAATTGTTTTTATTGTTCATGATTTTGTAACGAGATTACAGTAATTCAAAAAGCCTATTGGAATGTTAGGTTCTGATATGATGTTGATAAATGTATTATGCTGCTATTTTACTTTTACTTTTTACCTTTACTTGTGCTATGCATTGCTCTTGCTGCTTGTTTTATACTGATTTTATGTCTTTTTATTTATGTAAAGCACTTTGAACTGCAATCCTTGCATGAAAGGTGCTAAATAAATAAAGTTATTATTATTATTATTATTATTAAAGATAGAAATGTGTGCCTATGAATATGCACACCCCCCGAACAAAATAAATACCTTTTTTTTATTAAATTCATAGCATGACAACATTATTGAATAGCATGCTAATTGTTATACAGGTCTAAAACACTAAATCATTTTAACCATAAAGCTGTTGTATAAGGGATTCACCCTCAAGGTACCATGGCTGCAATTGCTGTTGAATGATGTTGTGAATGAAGTGTTTGAACGTGAGCATGTAATTAGAGACTGGGAGGGGGCAGACCAAGCATAGAGCCTCATATTCATTTGCACACACATTTTATAGGTAATTTGTACACACAATTTACGACATGGTATTGACATCTAGAAAATGTTTACACGTGAGGCTCCTATGACTCTCCAGAACCAGATTGGTGACCTCTGTTATAAACACTCGAAATATTAACCGACCCCATTGGCAATCATTTTGTCTTATTTTGCAAAAAAGTTACAAAAATAAGATTCTAAAGTCTAAATATAAGATTAAAATACTTGTTTAGATACATTTTTTGCAGCGTATGCATTGTACATAAAGGCTGGACATATGCCCAGTGTGACAACATTTCTATGCAGTCTGTGTAGCCTGTAGCACAGCTGTGACAGGGCAGCACAGAAATTGAATGACCGGAGATGCATGGCGAGAAACAAAATGGATTCATGTTCCGGAGGCATACGGTAAGGCACACAATCCGTAATACGCCATGTGTGTGTAAATGCTCCAGCTGTTCCATTTATTTATGGGCGTGTTTGTGCAACGTGGCAGTGATGGAAAAGCCTTGTTTTCTTCTCTTCAGTGGCGAATGGGCACAATCACACCCTTTTGCTGCAATAGTCGTGCCTCACCACCTGTAGCGTTATTGTTATGCAATCATTCAGAATGTTCAGTTATGGATATTCCAAAAATACCCTTATGCGTTGCTACAATGACAGTCGTTATCTTAATACCTGCTTGTACTACAGTGCACACACAAATACCTTTCCCAAACTTGCTTTTGGGCTTAGTAAATCACATGAAATGTGCAAAGGTAATCTATTAGCATGACCTTATCCTACTATTTGGTGAAATAATGTAGGGATGCCAAATTTTGCATTCAAGCTAACCCAAAAAAACAAGAAATCCACATATCTTTCCATTTTAACACACGCAGACCTCATTGCACCTCATTAGTTGGTTTACATGTGATTTTCTACACGCAGACCTATTGACCCCAATATATTTTTCAGGTGGTGCAAGTACCAAATAGTGTGTATGAGTCAAACATTATCATTCTCACATTCGTTTCAATTATGGTGTGTGTGTGTGTTGTTTGTGCATGCATGCGTCTATAATA
The DNA here is from genome assembly GCA_022702515.1 of Ilyophis sp. 1 JC-2022. Taxonomy (NCBI): domain Eukaryota; kingdom Metazoa; phylum Chordata; class Actinopteri; order Anguilliformes; family Synaphobranchidae; genus Ilyophis; species Ilyophis sp. 1 JC-2022. The sequence goes on from CM040405.1 coordinate 97,724,284, forward strand.
TGTGCGTGTGTGAAATAATGATAGCAATAAAAATAAAAAAATTCAATAAAATTCCCAATGTGGACTTTAAAAGAAAAGCATTTTAGCCCCTTTTGTAGAAGCTGGTTCAAGCATAAATTGATTTATTCCCTTTTTTCCATCTTCAGAAACCTCACTTTTGAGTATAAAGAACCGCCTTTTTTTTTTAGAGCTAAGCACTTACATCGTGCCAGCTTCTCTTCACTAATTTACAGTACATGTCCAAGTGTCTGCAAATAGTTTTTCCTCTCACCAGTTTCAATTTTCTCTGTCCTTGACTTGGCCATTTAGAGACAAAATAAAGCCTTTTGCTGTCCTCAGTACTTCAGAAGAACATAAACTCCAGATGTCTTACTGTATTTTCACAAGAGGTCTAGCGTTTGGGAATCTCTTTAAAGATTCAGTTATTTTAGGGCCAACTCAGGAGGCATTTGGACAATTAACACTTGCCAGAGGCTTTTTCTGCAGAAACTATTAGCAGCATTGCAAGTGCTTTTGTTAAATTGTCAAAGGCGATAAAATTAAACTTGCAAATACACAACAAAAAAATCTCAAAAGGCTAGTTAAATGCATTAGTGACAACACACCTTTTAATAGTCTTATTTTGCATTATTTTATTATTGTATTCCCTTCTCTAAAAAATAATCCTTTCTTTGATTTGATTGAATTCTATCTGCATTAATGGTGCCTTACATGCTTGCACATATTTTAAAATGTAGATTCTTATAGACTTTCCAGAGTCAAACATTTTAATGTACATAATTAGTACATTTTGAATAAAGTTTGCAGTTTTAATAAAGTGGAATAGGGCTTCAATAATTAATTCACTGGTTTACTTATAGTATTAATACTGTATACTGTGTTATAGTTTAGGAATCATTTATGTTAAAAATAAGAAGTAAGGAATACTGTAGAATACTCACAATTTAAATTGCGGTATTATTTAGAAAGCTTGTTGAAGAACCATTCAGCCACAGACTCTGTAAACTAACCAGGTCAACACGTAATACTCACAACATTAAAAGTTGTATCTCTATCATTGAAACTGAAACATTCATATATTCTATGCACCCTCTTCATGAAGGGGTGGCAATGGATACTGTCCGTCGTATGAATATTCATGAATTGCAATGTAACACCACCCACATCCTGTTCCCAACTGGCATTCCCAAGAGTACGGACGGACAGAGGATTGGGGAAAATGTAGAAAATGAACTGAGCTTGGCATGGCAGAACGATAGAGGTGAAAATGCAAACCATTGTGTTACATCAGTGGAAACACTTTCAAATGCTCTGCGGTTTTAAGAAGCTCTTCTGTAGATAAACTATATTGTATTTACTGCTCTCAAATCATTAAAGTTATTGTAATCATTCCACCCGGAGCAGCACTTGAGTGTAATATGGCCACACCTTGATTGGACACCACATCCCTCAATGTTTCATCTTCCCACACTCCCCATGTTTTGTGTGATGCTGCTTTTGCCTTACACAACATTGTACTGCATGTACTGCATTTAAAACGTTTGCTGCACATGTTAAGACCGGGGGAATTTGGACATCATTCGTTCGGCTCTAGAGAAAACAGATTACTTTTTCGATTGAATTTTCCTTGATTTAAATATTGATTTAAACAGGAGGTTCATGTATCAACACAGAATCCACAAAACCTTTAATTGAAAAATAAATGAGAAAACATTACTTAGTAAAATAATCAATTAGTATCTATCTAGCATTTTAACAAACAAACCACTGCAAATCCAAAACGAATACTACAGTCATCAGGATACTTTTTAGAATGTCTTCCTACACAGAATGCACATTTATTATAATTCTTTTTTTACATTAACGATGACTTATGACGGTGCCTGTATTCTCTTAAATAATGTCAAACAATATTCTTTCTATACAATACCATTGTCTGTTTTTAACTACGATGCACTTTTAGACAACATCTGAAAATCCATCAATACACAATACCATCAAGTAATATTTTTGTTCTTCAAAATTTCAAAATGTTAATTGTTCTCCATATTTTTAGTGCATCATAAATCCAGAATCCTTTGCATATTTACATATGTATGGCAGCATGTGTACTGTGTGCATATATATATATATATATATATATATATATATATATATATATATATATATACATACATATATGAGATGTACACATGCATACTGTATCAAGATAGTTATACATGTAGTTATGTATTGTACTTAACATCATTAATGCTAAATTCACGTTTTTCACTGAGATCTGAACACGTGAAACACCGAATTTTAAAACAGAGCTTCAATATGAAACATTTAATCTCTGAGCATTGACTTACTTCATATTCCACACAACCGAGTCAGACATTGCCAGTGTACTGGGCGCATGTTCGTCTGCTTCGTCTTTGTGAAGTATCGATTCAAGGATATTGACAGTTACTTTACAAAATGGACAATCTGATTTAGTGGTCAGCAATCCCTTCACAGTTTAAGGAATAGTTTATAACAAAGCTCATGGCTTTTCATCTCATCTTTCTCAGTCTTAGTCTGTTTTCTTTGTCTCGTTTCTTCAGCGCATTGACAAACTGATTGAAGCAGTGTTCCTGATCTTTCTTTTTCTGAACTTGCTTGAATCGCTGGTCTCTGCCATATTTCTCAGAGAATTCCTTGAACGTTGACCTGCAGAGCATAACAGAGCCAGACACAAAGGATATGTGGGCGTTATATTCATAAAGTGAAGATCACCACACCCACAATAGGCTCTTATCAAATTCCTGCCCTGCTGTTGGCTACGCCTAAGCATTATTAAGTATAAGAAAAGCAGGAACTCTCCATTTCAAAGGGTCATCATAAATAATCCCTATCATTTGAAGCTCCTTTGATAGAACTGTTATGATGAGTTGCTAGGTCCTAATGTTCACCTAGCTTGTCGACATTTTTAATTAATCCCTAAAGTTATGTACTTGCTGAAAGGGCTATGTTGTTGTATTGTTAAGCATTGGTACTATTTATTGCATCCCATATCTATCTTGTAATTACTATTAGCTATTGATTTTGATATACTTTTATGACTACCTGTCACTGCTGGATCAATGTTAACTGGTTATAAGGAACTGGTCAGTAGATAATCATTGGTGACACTCACACACATACAGGCGCACACACACGCATGCACGCACGCACGCACGCACACACAAAGGGCATTCTCAGGAACACTGTCTACTAAAACGACAACATTATGTTCTAGTCACATGGGTTTTTCCACACACTTTATGAGATGTTCAGAGCACATAGAGCTGAATGAAAAGTTTAATTCAATGGTGTATGCACAGGTGTATGCACCTGTACCATTTATACGTAGTGGCATATCGTGAAAAACAGCGTCTGTTAAATTACCGAAGAAAGAAAAGTACAAGGAGACCTTTGCAGTGATAGTAGGCATTTATCTGGAGGCAGATTTCTCTGCTTAGTGAAAGAGAGGAAACCTGACAGCGTTGAAAAATAAGCCCTCTTTCTACCGTTTCTGTTCATTCTCATCCGTCTCTACTTTGTGTGTCACTCATGGGGAAATCCAAGTAAACCCCACGTCAGCCTGACAAGAATCCATTCTGTTTTTATTTTACTAACAATTCCCATTATGTGCTTTTCAATTTAGGCCTCTAATGATCGGATGAAGTGCCTGGTAAAAAGCTGTTCAGACAGCTCATCCTTGTTCACTTGTACAGAAGATATACGATCAATGAGATACAGAACCAATGCTTCAGTAAAAAAGACAAACCAAATCAATGTTTATATTTCCAACCGTCTCTAAAACCTGGCGCTTAATTCAATTTTCAAACTAATCTCTCGACACTGTGGTTTATGTAATACAAGGTATGCGCTTTGGTGCATTCCGCTTAGGATGTACTACGCCCTAGCTCCCACAGCCACAGCTGTATACAGTGGCGTCATTTCAGCAACACCTCAAGTACGGTGAAGTGACACACCGTACTTAACATATAGCCAGTGAAAGACGTGAAAATAGATTTGATGTTTACTTCAGTGACATAAATCATGAAGACAACTGTAAAGTTCTCAAAGTCATCCAACTACCGACTATGGTCGCATAAAGTGGGATTCTGCATTTTCCAAGCAGAAGAATTTTTTTTTTTTTAAAACTGTGCTGCCTTCTGAAAATACAGGTGTACAATATTTATCATAATATGCAATTCAGGTTTGAGTTGAGAGGTGTCTATTGATTTGCACAAACTGCACATAAACATAATATTCAGCTGGCACATACTGTAAATGTGGCTTGCACAAACTTGAATACCAAATTTTTTTTTAAAAAACCCCACAAACTACACTTTGCTTTCTATCTTTTTGGTTCTGCCTGCAAGCTCCATGTGAACAAAACAAGCACAACAATCAGGTGAAGAAATAACACCTGAAGTTCAAGCACCAAAAAAATAAGTAAATATCCAAAGTAATGACTTAATAAAGCTATATTTTCTAAAACAGTCTGAACGAAACAGGGGTAATAACATCACCACATAACATATATAACATAAAGTAAAATTACCTGGATGTTATTTTTGACTCCTCGAGAAGTTTTCTGAATTCCTCTTTAGCCTGCTGCAATTTGCTCTTTTTTTCCTTGTACTCCTCCTTCATTCTAGCCTTTACAAACTGATCAAAGATCTGAAATTGAGGAGAGAAAGGATCAACAAAAAAAAACTGCACATTCACACTCTTTAAAGAGACAATGTAAGACGCTCAAATCTTTTGTCTGATTTTCAATTATTTTGTGAATTGACATCACTTCCACAATATTTCTTTTCATGTGTAGTCAACATACCTGTTTTCTTTCTTCTGACGTCAATAAGAGATATCGTGGATCAAACACTATTTTATGCAACTCTTTTTCCCATGTAGAGAATGCTGACACCTAAGACAAGAACAACCAAAATAACCAAAATGCCGCATTAATATATTTTATATAGAATATGACTTTATATCAGTGTGACAACTGTACACTGATATCAACATAAATTGTAAAATCAACATAACCCCTCGGAAAAGTTGAACAGTTTCTGCTACAAAGACAGCTGGTTAGCACACAGCAACATTTATATTCCCCATATTCTTTTAAAACTGAACATTCTATATTGTGTTATCCTCCTTGATTGGAGCTGCTTTCTGGTTTCTATGCAAAAGGTGACGATGCCAATGTCCTTTCCCAATTAGTCATCCCTATATTGTCAAACAGCCGTCAGGGCTGGTAATGTAATTTCTTATAACTTGAAAGTAAGTCTGTTGCCACTAGGGTTATCGCACAGCTGCCTTTCCCTCACACCTGTCATTCATGTTGCTTGTGCAGAGAAAGAGACTAGGGCCCTGTCTTCCACCCGGCGCTAAGCGGCGCTAACCCAAACGCAAGTGTCTTTGCTATCTCACACCCGGCGCAGGGTTCATTATAGCGCCGAGCGCTCATGTCGTTTAAATACCAAGTCATCTTGCAAGTGAACTGGGCAGGTGGGTCTTAAGATGAGCAGAATGTACCAAAGTGATAATTTTGGACGTATTGCTATCTTCAGCCAGCAGAAAGCGCTTGCGCTAAAACCACCACAAACCTGGTCTAAAGTCATGTCGCAGTTGTTTACATGTTATTTTAATGGCGCATATAAGTGCGTCTACATAGGCGTGTGTATAACGCGCGTACACCCTCCTGTCTGTTACACACAGGGGTGCACACAAGCATGACTAAAAATATCAAGATTACAATGTGAAATATTATTATTGTGTAGGCTATATCAAAAAATGCATAATAATAAAAGGGTCCATAGGTCAAAGACCACATACCTGTCCCTCAGCAAAGGGAAATGCCGTATTAAAATGCTTTCAGCCCACTCCATCAACATCCAGGTGATGTGCGATGGTACATGTAAGGTTACATGTATAGACTATTTTCAATTATCCTGGATCAAGCTATGATTTAGCCTATATTTGCCAATAATTCCTGTAATATTCTGGGGGGACAATCTTCTGTTACGGGACAATGGCTATCCATTAAAAACTTTGCTGATAACACCTATATCAACCTTAATGCGTAAATTGTAATTTACACCTAATGCGTGAATTTTTATTCAATGGAAAACTCTGAATGCTGCACTGCAATAGATGGACATTTCAGTTCTGAAAATGCGCGTCAGATGTCATTACAATACAGCTCACTTCATATAGGCCTACAGCCTGTAAGTAAATAGAATGGTTTTGACTGAAAAAAGTTAAAAACCTTGTCCAGTGTATTGTGATTTCAAATAGCCTAGGCTACCGTCCCCAGAATTCGCTGTGCATAAGGTTTTTTTGATAGCCTACAGTTAAAAAACGAAGATTAATTTAAATTTCACCATGTTAACTGAATTGTAACCTTATTTTTTGTCCTTTATATTTTTTGAATTACAGTGACTATGTTTCCAAACTTGCATCTTATTGAAACCCAGATTAAATGATTTTAAAGAGAGCTAAGAGTCTAATTAGAAACAAAAACAAATTTGCAGAACATTACACAATTCATTCAGAATTAATTTTAATGCCATTCTCTGCATGTGTGCTTTAACTTCATGCAGGAGCAGGTCTGTTTCCCCTGCTGTAAATCACACTTTTCACAGTCTTCCTAGGAAAGTGGATGTAATTATTTTAAAGCATTACGCTACCAGTAAAACAGGTTGGTCACATTTCCATAAGCAGGACATTATAAAACAAGGGGAAATACGCATGAACCTATGGGTTCCCAACCTGACAGTTTTAGTGTATTTACTAGTGTCATCATTATGGCAAAATAATGGTATTTATGTTATTAATAAATATTATAATGCACATAATGAACTTCAGATGAAGTTTGAACTTCGAGAACTCTATGAGAACAGCCTAATGGAATTGATGTTTGACAAGGCTTCATTGTATAATCAAACAAAATTTGTTAAACAGGCAGGCTAATTAGGCGTTTTCTAAGGTGAGACGGTAACCATTCCGGTAGCTTATTCTCAGCTGTTGCAGGGGCTTTTAATGAAAATTAACCGCATAGGCTATATTTACTAAAATAACAGCACTGTCAGAAATGACCGGGAACCCGTGCCGGTGTTAAACCCTGATGTTAAAGATTATTATTGTGTATATCAAAACGCGTCATAATGGTTAGTCCAAATAATATTGATCATACTATTGATCCATATAGCCTATTACTTGCTCCCACTACACACGTACGGGCATGTCTGTTTCACCATCATATAAGCAATCCGCCAAGGTGGAAAAGCGGGCTTTTAAAGGGAATGGGATATGACATTTGTATTGGTTTATTGCATGTTACGCCCAAGACACACCTATAATTAATGAAGAGACTAAGTTCAGCCCAATTGCACGTTGCGCCGTGCTTAGCGCTCAAAAAACACGCCGTCTAAATAGCAAAAGTGGACTTGGACACACCCTAAATGCACTTAACGCCATGCGTTTAGACCAAATGCTAAGTTAAATGGCTTTAGTTAAATGGCTTTTCATTGTTCACCTTTAATTGTAGTTTTTTCTTCTTCTTTGTTTTTGGGTCTTATCTGTTACTTGCAGTGACCTCTGCATTATGGCACAGTAGTAAACGTTGCTTAAAGATTATCCTTTAGCATGAGCTGTGCTTCTCTTCAATGTTTAAGTTAATTTGAGATACAATAATTCATCACCCGTACCTTTTTTGAGTAATTACTTTTTCCATTTAGTATTAACTTTTGTGATCAGGATTTTGCTTTGCACAAATTATAATGTCGAACCTCATCATACCATACAGTGAACAAATTATGGCATTTCCATTTCAATGTATTCAGTATGCGCAAACATATTGATTGACATTGCTTTGTTTACACTATAAAACTGGGAACGTTCACCTATTGGGACCTCTTCTCTCCAAACGGAATTTATTGTGTGTTTATGAGCTCAGACTCATGCATTGCCACTGAAGCAAGGGAATGACAATGATTGCTGAGCGGCTTGTTTCCCGCACAAGCTCCTTGGAAAAATGTGCTAGAGGAGCAAAATTATGGTTAGGAGATTTCTTGTTCTGTTCTTTTTTTTTTTACAAAAAGAGAGACAAGACGATCTCTCGGATATCAGCTTGCACATCACTTTTTTTGTGAAACGAGCCCCCAGCTATCACCAACACAATAAAGCGGTGCTTAAAAAGTGTAACTAGTGCGAGGGCAGCTCTTTTATTCGCAAACACAGTTTAGCAAGTTGTTCATAACTGTTAAACAGCATTTGTGCAGAAAAAAGCAACGTTGCATCGACGCATAAATCAAAGTTTCGGGCAAATCTAGGCCAGAAATAATCCAGGAAATACTTATACATTTGATGGAATTAAAGTGTGTTTTCACTTATATGTGGGTAACAACTTTAACTGTATTTATGTTCAACTATGTGTTGTTTTGAGTGAATAAAAAAAGGAAAATTCCAGGGGGAAAAAATACTATGATAATTCTCACCTTCTCAATTTATCTATCTATTTTTTTATTTTCCACCTAACCTAGGCCTGTATATGTCCAGTCCTGACCCCAATCTGGGAGGTCCAACTGTCTGCAACCGTAGCCACATTCCATGCACAAACCACCCTGCCAATTTGGGAGAGCTGGGACATCCACGGTTCTCCAGAGCTGGGACATCCACGGTTCTCCAGAGCTGGGACATCCACGGTTCTCCTCCGAAACACATGTTGTCCAACAGCTTCCTTTTTGCATCGGCTTTGACATGCAATCTTATGAGCGCTCTTATTGGCCAGCGGATGTCACTCAAGTGTGATGAAACGCGGACCCCTGTCCGACTGAACCCTTCCATGGCTGGGGCGACACAGGTGGCAATTGTGTCACCCCACGGAGCTGCCAGCCACAGTTTACAACGGCATAGCCTGGATTTGATCCGAGGCTGTGAGGCTCATCCTTGCACCACAGCCTTAACCGAATGAGCCATCCGGCAGCCCCATCTATCTAATTTCTAATGTCACCACGAAAACATCAAGATCCAAACATTCAGTTTTGTCTTAAATATTGTGATTGGCTTGGCATAGGCATGGAAGGCTATAGATTTGTCACCATAACAAACTATTTCACAATTCAAGAGGCCTCCGTACAGTGAAATGATAAAAAGTGTATTTATACCCCAGTGAAAACATCACTTCAAATTTAATTTTGCAGGTCTTGACACTGAAATATAGGTCATGCCATTTATTCTGAAGGTAAGACAGAAAATACCAAACAAAAAAACACGACAAAACAAAACAAAACAGAATACATCCTAATTAGATTAAACAGAAGCCTACGAGAATAATGTACAAGGATGTCACTGCGATTTATTCAGAAACCGTCCTTGGATACGACAGTATATACGCAACCAAAATCTATGTTACCCCTCTTTCAAGAAGCATATCCCTGAAGTGGGCGATCCTCAGTTCCAAGGGTAGAATTGTCCGATGAGGAAACGCTTTGGCACATTTTTCTCCCTCTCCCATGTCGTTGGCTTCGTCCGCTTCAACGGGATCCTCCATTCTTATAAACAAGGTAAAAATACATAAATAAATGCAAAACAATGGCCGTCATGCCACTCAATTTCCACATTCAAATGTGCACATTGCAGATTCAGATTAAGATGATTTTATTTTTGTCTAACATCTAACTCCCCCCCCCCCTTTTTTTCCTAATTATGGACTCATCAATTTAAATGTAGATTTTTTTACATTATTAAATGTTTATGCAACACATGTAGCACACCCTTAAATATATAAATGAAAAAAAAAATGTGTGTGTTTTTCCAGCAACCAGCTGTTTTTTATTAATTATCACAGCTTTACTCAAAATTTTTTCTATTTTTAGGGGGGACATCAAATCAAGTGATGCACACCAAGGCGAGACTGCAGATGGTTAGTAATAACCGAGACACCCTGAGTACTGGAGCGTCACAGTGCTAATTATGAACGTTTAAAATAATGTCAGAGGTGGATTAAACAGATATGGATTAAGTAGCTACGGTTCACAAGCCATGTGGCTTCAAATATATGCAGATGCTATGTGGTATATCATCTTTTGCAGACTATCAACTGCCCCAGAAGTGTAAAATACAATAAAAACAAGGCTTTGAATTGTTCTTCCAGTACCTCTATACGACTCCAAAAATTTAATTGTGAAACTGAAATAAATAATAAATAACCAATTTATCAGCCAATTATATAGATCTTGGACTAGATTGTGTATTCACCAGCACATTAATAAATACAAATAAATAAATAAATAAATACATAAATAAATAACACAGAGATAGTTTGCTGCAACATACCACTGTAGCCCTGCAGTTTACATTTATGTAAATAATGGAGGAAAAATATAATTTGCTTCAGTGCTTAAGAGCATTAACCCCTTTGCGCGGAGGCTTAATTTTACCCATTTTCGTCTGTTTTGTACCGTTTTGTTTAAAGCTTTATAACTCCAGATATCAATGTAACACAAATGGCTAATGGCTTACATTAAAAAAGACCCTGGTACTATTTATTATCATGCCTTGAGTTCAATTATTTTCATAACTTAAATGTAAATTATGGGCAGTGAATGCAGGACCACCGGAGAAAAACAAAGTTCCACCACTCTAGTTTACAATGAACACCTGAGAGTCACAATTATGTGAATAAGGTTAAACATTTTCTGGTTTGCATCCCTCCTGTCTGCATGTGTACAAAATATGAAAGTGATATGTATTACGGCTCAAATTCTATGAGACTATTTGAAACGGTGTACCCAAAATGGATACAGCCAGCAAGGTATCAAACGAGCCCCAAACCATCACTCTGTGGCCAGATATGGAGTAGATGTGGATGGATCCCTTTAAGGGTTGTTTCTCCTGACTTTTGTCCCCATAGAGTTCTATAGGAAAATGAGTCAGGAGAAATACCCCTTGCAGTGATCCATCCACATCTACTCCATATCTGGTAACAGAGTGATGGTTTGGGGCTCGTTCGATAGCTCAGACCCATGATGACTTACAGCCATTTAGCCAGCCATGTGTTCCATACTGTACCAGAGTAATTTACAGCTGAATCTAGTCCCACCCCCCAATTCCCATAGAGATCCATTAAAATGCAGAGAGCTTATAGTATCGCTTGTAACAGTACCTGGAAATAAGATATTGAGAGTCTTTTGATGTTGATGGGTCACAGACTTCAGGAAGTAACAGCATGCAAAGGATATGCGACCAAATATTAAATATGATACTTTAAAAATATGTTAAAGCAAAGGGTATGAATACTTATGTAAATGAGAGATTTCAGTTTTCAATTTTTAATACATTTGCAAAAAGTTCTAAAAACATGTTTTCACTTTGTCATTATGGGCTATTTTGTATAGAATTTTGAGACAAAAAATGAACTCAATCTATTGTAGAATATGTCTGTAATGTAATAAAACATGGAGAAGGTGAAAGGGGTGTTCAGACTTTCTGGCTTGACTGTACATTATTCTATCCATAATCGGCGTAATCACAGCAAAAACTGTTCTAACTGCTTCCCATTGTAAGGACAGCACTGTTCTGCCATCGAAATTTCAGGATAATTTCATTTAATTAATGTGCAAACCAACTTGCTATTCCAAAAATTACCTCATAAAACAACAATATACATTGCCTGGCCAAAAAAAAAAGTCGCCGTTGCACCCGACATGCATAGTGTCCACTGTACAAGCCTCTGGAGGCAGTGTTATGATCTGGGGTTGCTTCAATTGGTCAGGTCTAGGCTCAGCAAAGTTATGCAGCAATAAAGTGAAGTCAGCTGAGTACCTGAATGTACTGAATGACCAGGTTATCCCATCAATGGGCATATTCCAGAATGACAATGCCAAGATTCACTGGGCTCAAATTGTAAAAGAGTGGTTCAGGGAGCATGAGGAATCATTTTCACACATGAATTGGCCAGCAGAGTCCTGATCTTAACCCCATTGAAAGTCTTTGGGATGTGCTGGAGAATACTTCATGGAGTGGTTTGACTCTCCCGTCGTCAATACAATATCTCGGCCAAAAATGAATGCAACTCTGGACAGAAATAAATGTTGTGACGTTGCATAAGGTTGTCGAAACAATGCCATGACGAATGCGCTCCGTAATCAAAGCTAAAGGCGGTCCAACTAAATATTAGAGTGTGCGACTTCTTTTTAGCCCAGGCAGTGTATTTTCAGGCAGTGAAATGCGTTAATTTAATAATAAAATCGGAAGACTTCTTCAACGTGGCAGCCATGCTTGTTTTCATTCGGGATCTTCAACCTCCGCCTGACTCCGCTCAAGGCCCTGTCACACTATAGCGTTTCGTACTAGCGTATGCCAGCGTATTAAAAATATCACTCATACGCTTATATACGCTATAATACGCTGACATACGCTAGGGGTACGTTAGTTAGGTGGTTGTACGTTCAAGTCAGCACGGTCGCATTCGTGGCATACGCTGGCACGGCGCGGAGGCCAAAAAGTTTTTTTTTAAGCATGCAAAAATTTTGCGTGTTCAAGAACGTATGTTTTTTAATAAAACATACGCTACGCATACGCTAGAATACGCTAGAATAGAATAAGCTAAGGTACTAACTAGCTGTTCGAGTACGCTGGTCATACGCTACGCTGCTGCTGACATGAAGGTGTACCGTACAGCTGATAGTAGCGATAGCGCATTGATTGATAAGCGCATGACGTATACGTATGTCTGACGTATCGACTGACGTATCTGCAACGTATATATACTGTGGAAATGACAGAAAGAGCATTGAAAGAAGCACTGGAAGAGGCAGGCAGCAGCTCCGTTAGAGGAAGATTTTGATGTTTAAAGAGAAGTTTTGTAAGTCAAATGTGTAATATTATTCTAATATTATATGGGGTCAGGGGTACTTATAAATTATAAAAGTATTTGAAAAAATAAAAAAAATAAAAAAACCAAAAGTGAAAATTAAAAATGATTAATTATTTGAACAATTAATCAACTGATCATAATAATAATAATATAATATAATGATGGTACATTTAAGTATGCAAATATTAATAATTTTAATTATATTATTAATGTAAAAACTAAAAAAAAAATTAAATCGAATAATTTAAAATAAAAAACAAAAATATGATATATAGCTTATGAAATAAAAAAATTAATGTGTTTAATAAATATCAAATTCAAAATTTTACAAACAGAAATAGGCACAGGCTTTATTGTTACATAATTAAAAATAGAATAACAAAAATAGAACATAAAAGAAAAAACAGCGCTCGGTTAAACAGAAAAGCTGCTGCAAGCAAACCGTTGCGTTAGAGGCACTTGCAGCAAAATCGCATAATCGCTCTTGGCAATTTGAAAATAAAACAAGAAAACTAAGAAAGGAGACATCACTTAAAAACATAAAGCATCGAACATTTGACTTAAAACAATATATATTATAGGTTGAATAGACTTATATTATATTTTTATACAGATTATCTCTACTTTTATATCATAACCATCTATGCCATCCTGTTTGGTCCTGGTCGTGGTCTGCTCAGCTCAAGCCTGTCCATCTCTTTCATCATGTCCCATACCCTCATGTCCTTCACCTCCCACCATGTAATCTGATACTTAGTAATACATACATTGGTGGTGTTTGTGTTACTTCTTTCCGGTTGTGAGAATGTGTTGCGTTCCCCGATGGCGCGGGTTCTTTGTTGTGCGCTGGCAACCTGGTACGAACGGCACTTACGCTCATACTCAACTAATTACATACAGTACATACTTATCACTATACATAGCGCACTCTATACGCTACTCATACCATACCATACGCACTCATACCCTCACAGCGCTCATACGTCGAAAAATTTCAATAAACTATTACGTTTTCAATACTTTATTATTAACGCATGAATTTTTTCATGAATTTACATTTCAGTTTCAAAAAGCAGAAAGAAACCGGAGTAAAACGTCGACATGCACAAAAAAACGAAAGATTGGGCCAAAGTCCAGGTGTCTTAATCTGGTTTCGAATACGGTGATTATGACCTTACGCCGATAAAAAATAATCAGATAAAGACCTTTACGTGACCATTTCAATAATCTGAATATTTCCATAATCGGGGTAAGGTCAGGGTGTCTTGCAACAATACCCAATTAACTAGGCATCCAAACAGTTTGAAAGTTGCACTGAACTAGACATTTTAGAAACGGAACATAAATTAGAACATTGGGCAATGCAGCAATGCCTAGCATTGAATAAGAATCCTCACTAGTAGAAAGTGTGCAGACAGTTGGCAATTGTAATCTTTTTAGATACATACGTTTCATTTATATTGTATGTGTATTGAAATGGATCTCAATTTACAAGCGATATAATTCAGTTCAATTACTTTCTGGAAATGGAATTCCCCATGTACTTTTGTATTTTTCAGTCACTCAGGGTCCAATATTAAGCAAATTGGTAAATGGTGTGGTTAATTAAATAACCTGTGGTATATTTCATCTGACGGGTAATGAAGAGTAATTCATAAAGTACATTGTAATCTTTCCCCGTTCTGCTTTCTCATTATAAAAGACTCTGTCTTGCGCTGCGGTGGTGCAGCAGACCTTCAGTCTGTGCGGTTGCGCCCCCAGGATCGGGGGCTCGATCCCCGGTCCTGCCAGCCCCAAGTGTGGCCGGTGCCTTGATGGAGCAGCAATTGGTGGCTGCTCCCGGGTGGGGGGAGGGTCTCGGAGAGAATCGTTGTGTACAGAACACAACTGGGTGAGTTGGAATCAGAGTCAGGAGCTCGAGAAGTCACACCCTGAAGAGGACGTGACGCCCTCCGTCCTATTACCGGCTGACAGGGGCCGTGTCCGAATCAGCACTCTGCCACACTGTTAAGTAGCCTTGGTGAGTAGATTACACCAAAATTTTTCTAATTTCAGTATACTTCAAACACCCGGATGACACACTTACTTCCAGGGTTTCGCTGAGTACATTCGGGAGCACACTTTTCAAGAAGTACACGAACATTTTGCTTCGTTTAAAAAAAAAAATTAGGCGCAGCTTCACTGACGTTTTCCTTCAAATACAACAAAAACAACACATGACATGGCAGCGCAAGAGTGGGGCACAGGGTTGCCAGATCTGGCAAGACTTTCCAGACAAATGGCAACTTAAAACTAGCCTAAAATATATTTTTAACCGATAGCAATGTATTTGAAATAGAAATAATCATATTATTACTTTTTAAAATAAGTGTGTGCTTTGCGACTTTTCATTTTTACCCGTGACTGCACTTTGAAAGTATCCCAATTTAGCTGTAAAACCGCAGATATGGCAACACTGGTGGGACGTCTAAGGACCTGCTTACGACACTTCCACAGTGCGGTTGGAAAATAGTATGGTGGATATTTTTCGCGGACTGCTAAACAGTGCCCATTAAGCAGCACACTTCTGCCAGTGCACTGTACGCAGGAGACAGGGCGCAATTGATAGAGCTCTGATTCAGACACTGCCAGGGTCCGTAGCAGCGATTCTATAGCGGTTGCTACACAGGGGTGATGTTACGATACCACCCAACAGATAGGGGGGCGCCAGAGGCCACAGAAGTAATGCAGGCATGCAGGAAGTAAACTACTCACTTGTTCAGTGAGCAGGACTGAGTATGACATGCTATTGTTATGAGCTACAATAAAGCCAGATAAATATACTTCCAGTCTGATGATATTAGCACACAAAACATGGTGTCAGAAGTCAGAACCCAGTCCTCAGGGGACAGAATAAGCTTCGACAAGGTATGAAGAAAATTAGAGAATCAGAATCAGCCGCAAATTAGCCCTACCGCTGTAAAGCTAACGTCAAACAGCCAGCTAGCAACATGGCGTACAACATTCCTGCACCGGAGCAAATGGACGTAAAAGGAGATGTCTACAACAATTGGACTTTTTTCCGTGCACAGTGGGAAAATTATGAGATCGCTACGGGACTGGATGTGAAAGATAAGAAGATTCGAGTGGCAACTTTATTGACAGTCATGGGTAAGGAATGTCACCAGCTTCAGAGACACCTACAAATGACGGATGCAGAAAGGGAGGACCCAACGAAAATATTAGATGCACTACAGAAACATTTTGAGCCTAACAGAAATGTGATATATGAAAGATTTGTGTTCAATGACTGTAAACAAAGCCAATGTGAGACTACTGAGCAGTATGTTGCCAAATTGAGATGGCTGGCAGACACATGTGAGTTCGGCGCGCTAAAAGAGGACCTCATTAGGGATAGGCTTGTCATTGGCACAAAGGATGCGAGTGCACAGGCGCGCATGCTCAGAGAACCTAACCTTACTCTGGTTAAAGCCATAGACACTTGTCGCTCCAGTGAACAGACACAAATCCAAATCAAGAAAATAGGAGGTGAACAGGAATCTGTCCATTATACTTCCCGTGCACAGAGTTCAGAGTCAAACAGATATAAAGCCACGTCCCGTGAACGTCAGTCAGAAACACGTGGTCAGAAGGGACCAAAACAACACAATGTGACCAATGACAACAAACAGAGACAAGACAAGGACTCACTATGTCACTACTGCGGGTCGATGCATGCCAGAGCTAAATGCCCAGCATATGGAGTCACATGCAAAATATGTGGAAAAAAGAACCATTTTGCCCGAGTGTGTAGGAGCGCACAGAACAGACCTCAGGTAAATGTAATAGAGGAGGACAGAGACTCAGAAGAATCAGATACAACATGGTACATCTCGCAAGTGAACAGCCTCGAAAATGGTCCATACAAATGGTTTGTGAATCTCAAGTTAGCCACACACAGTCGAGAGACACTGGATTATGATCCAGGACACACATTGAAATGTCAGCTGGACACGGGATCTACAGTCAATGTTATGGGCTACACTGACCTCCAACGGGTACTACAGGATGGTAACCCAGCAATACTACCCAGCAAAGCGACGCTTAAACTGTATGATGGTACACTGATAAGACCCAGAGGAGAATATGACCTCAAAGCAGAACACAATGGCGCAGTACACATCCTCAAGTTTCAGATAATGGAAACGTCACAGATACCTTTACTCTCAGCTGAGACCTGCCAGAAGCTGGATCTTATCCACATAAACAAGGATCATGTGATACACAGTGTCAACACACAAAAACTCCCAGACACAGGTACACCCAAAACAGCGGAGGAAATCATTGACACATATGAAGATGTGTTTGATGGGCTTGGCTGCCTCAAAGGAGAGTTACACCTAGAGACAGACCCAAATGTGAGACCGGTGCAACAGCTGCCGCGGCGGACGCCGATCCCGATAAGAGGGAGAGTGACCAAAGCCATAAAAGAAATGGAACAGAAGGGGATCATAGCCAAGGTCACGGAACCAACACCCTGGATCAGCAACATGGTGGTGACAGAGAAGAAAGACAAACTGCGCATTTGCCTTGACCCGGGCCCACTGAACAAGGCCCTACTGAGATCACACTACCAGATGCCCACAGTAGAAGAAGTGCTACCGGATCTAGCAAAGGCAAAGGTATTCTCAGTCCTAGATGCAAAAGATGGGTATTGGCACGTGCGACTGGATGAGGCCAGCAGTTATATCACAACATTTTGGACCCCGGAGGGACGATACAGATGGTTGAGAATGCCATTTGGGATAAAACCAGCTGCAGAAGAGTACCAGAGGAGACAACATGAGGCACTACAGGGCCTGACAGGGGTGAGCGTAATAGCGGACGACATCTTGGTGTATGGATGCGGAGACACCAATGAGGAAGCTATGGCCGACCATGACAAGAATCTTGAAGCTGTACTGCAAAGAGCTAGAGACGTCAACCTAAAACTCAACAAGAAGAAACTGAAACTAAAACTTCCCAGTGTTACATACATGGGTCATAGTCTCACAGCAGAGGGCCTGCGTCCAGATCCTGACAAGGTCGCAGCCGTCCAGAACATGCAGACCCCGACGGATGTTAAGTCTCTACAGAGGCTGTTGGGATTTGTTAACTATCTGTCAAAGTTTCTCCCCAGCCTATCAGATGTGTGTGAGCCTCTTCGACGTCTTACCGACAAAGATGTGGAATGGACATGGCTGCCAGTGCATGACACAGCACTGGAGACTATAAAGCACCTGATCACTCACCACCCAGTCCTCAAATACTACGATCACCAGGAAGAAGTCACTCTGCAGTGTGATGCCAGTGAGACAGGCTTGGGAGCTGTCCTCCTACAGAAAGGGCAGCCAGTGACATTCGCATCCAGAACGCTGACAGACACAGAACAAAGGTATGCGCAAATCGAAAAAGAATGCCTTGCCATTGTGTTTGCATGTGACAAGTTTGACCAATACTTACATGGCAGAGAACATATCACAGTACACACAGACCATAAACCGCTTGAGACCATATTTAAAAAATCCTTACTTTCAGCACCAAAGAGGCTACAACGAATGATGCTCAGGCTGCAGAGGTACCAGCTCCGAGTAATATACAAGCAAGGCAAGGACCTACACATTGCAGACTTCCTATCCAGGGCGCAGCTAGCGACCACAGAACATGCCCAAATGCAAACTCCAGCCACAGTCTATGCCATGGGTCTCACCCAGCCAGAGCTGGCACAGGTGAGTCACACAAGTGACATTAACTTCACCACTCAAACGCTGGAGAATATTCAGGCGCACACAGCACAAGACCCTGTGCTTCAGGCACTTCACACATGCATTAGCAGAGGCTGGCCGGATAATAAACAAGAGATAGCACTGACACTGCAGCCTTTCTGGACATACAAAGAAGAACTCACTATAGACGAGGGCATCATTTTCAAAGGGAACAGAGTGATCATCCCTACAACGCTGCGCCCCGAGTTCTTGGTAAAGATTCACACTGGCCATTCAGGAATAGAAGCCAGCCTCAGGAAGACTCGAGAAACGGTTTTCTGGCCAGACATGACCAAGGACATAAAGAACTTCATCAGCAAATGTCCCACCTGCAACGCACTCCAGCGAAGACAACAGAAAGAAACACTGATACCCCATCAGGTCCCCCACATCCCATGGTCCAAAGTGGGAATGGACTTGTTCTCTGTCAACAGAAACACATACCTCATCATGGTGGATTACTACTCGGACTATTGGGAGCTGGAAGAGCTCACAGACTACACCTCATCCACCATCACTGAATGCTGTAAGAGGCAATTCAGCAGACATGGAACTCCACACATTGTTTTCACGGACAATGGCCCTCCATTTTCAGGAATGGACTTTCAACTTTTCGCTACAGACTGGGATTTTAGGCATGTGACATCCTCCCCATACCACAGCCAGAGCAATGGGAAGGTGGAGTCTGCCGTTAAAATAGCCAAAACATTGCTCAAGAAATCAACTCTGGAGAACAGTGACCCATGGAAAGCAGTTCTGGCGTGGAGGAACACTCCTACGGAGGGTCTAGGTAGCTCTCCAGTCCAAAGGCTCATGTCCCGACGAACACGCACACTCCTACCCACAAAACACACACAACTGAGGCCCAAAGTGGTACGGGATGTCAATGAAAAGAAAATGGCCAGAGGACAGACGGTGAAACGCCACTATGATGCCCGGGCTAGGGACATGGCGGAGCTTGTACAAGGACAGACAGTGAGAGTCCTTCTGCATCCTAAGGAACAAAACACAAGGTGGTCCCTAGGCATATGCATAGACCAACTCAGCGAGCGTTCCTATGTGGTTCTGGTGAGAGGGAAGAAGTACCGGAGGAACCGAAGGGACATTCGTCCAGTGACAGAAGACCTCCGGGTCCCTCAGCGAGGACCACAAAACAATCAGGACAGTGACTGGGGCCCTGTATCTTCCTCGGACGCAACAGAACAACAGGTCGAAGAGGAGGCGGGGGCACCAGAGGGTACACAGGAGGCAGAGTGGACAC
The DNA here is from genome assembly GCA_022702515.1 of Ilyophis sp. 1 JC-2022. Lineage (NCBI taxonomy): Eukaryota > Metazoa > Chordata > Actinopteri > Anguilliformes > Synaphobranchidae > Ilyophis > Ilyophis sp. 1 JC-2022. The sequence goes on from CM040405.1 coordinate 97,744,226, forward strand.
AAGCCACTCAGCACACTAGGACCAGATCCAATATACGGAAGCCTGAGAGATTCAAAGACTATGAGCTCTGACATGTCTTATAGTTGTAGGCTTTATTAGCAGTGCATTGTGTAGTATGTTAGAATGTTCTATAGAAATAGGAGCTACACATCTAGGAGACACAAAAGAGTTAATTTGTTTTTTCTGAATCTATGCTCTCATTTACAGGTTCATGTGTGAAAGGCTTGTTCTAGATAGAGCCGGATACAGATCTTCATTTGTTATGTAAAGAGAGATGTTACGATACCACCCAACAGATAGGGGGGCGCCAGAGGCCACAGAAGTAATGCAGGCATGCAGGAAGTAAACTACTCACTTGTTCAGTGAGCAGGACTGAGTATGACATGCTATTGTTATGAGCTACAATAAAGCCAGATAAATATACTTCCAGTCTGATGATATTAGCACACAAAACAGGTGATTGGATAGCATAGGGTTCATTTGGCTACCAAATTGGAAAAAAAAGGAAAAGAATGGCTGTGTAATATGTTAGGAATGCTCGCGGCATATGAAAAAGCATGTAGCAATACACACAAGACTTTTTTCAGGTATGAGTTCCATGAGTGTGTTTGTAAGATTTTCAGCATGAGCAAACTAGTTACAAGGACTCATGACACTGATCCATCCGTGGGCTACACTTGAATTATTCTCAAATGATTGCAGTAGAAAAACATGTTGTTATGTGCAGAAAAGTTGCACCTTTAAGGGATATTTCAACATTTCAAGTATTCAACATTTTAAGTGGCTCCCTTTGCTATAACATAGCGCTCATTATCCCCCATTCAAACGCTCTTCTCTTGACTTTCACAACTTTCGTACATTTATGACAAGTGCTAAAGCTACATAACCCTCAAATGAAGGCAGATATATGCTGTTCCAACGTTGCTTCTCGCTCCATTGTAGTTTCTTATAATTTTTTTTGCTAATTGTTTTTTTTTATGTATTAAAAAATAATAACCTTGATCACTTGCATGGTGTTCACCTAAATAATGCATAACAGTATTTGTGCTAAAAGGGCACACATTGTTTGCTATGGCTTATATATTATGTATGCTATGTATAAACCTCCAGACACATCTTTGCAGCAGGGAACCCACATACACTATCGATTCCCTCTACATTATGTGTCATTCGCCAATTACATGGCCACTAAGATAATCACATGGTATGTTAGACCATAATAAGAGCATGATTTAATCAACACACATTTTCACCTGTATTTATTCAAATGTGCTTCAGTCACAAGCGCATGCTTGTAAGGTTCGGCCTTATTAGTTTTTCCTCAATCGTTTACATACTAAAACTGGTGAAAAAATATAAGCACTTTTCACACAGATTTGAGTCTCATTTCACACTTTTCCAAAACACTTCACAAAATTCTCTTCTTTAGGCACAACATTGGTAAATCTCTTCACGTGTAAAACACTGCGATGAAACATTTCCAACTTCAATTATTCAACCAGCAATCAGAGCTTTAGCACAAATAAAAGGGTGAAAGGCTGGGCCTGTGTTGGAGAACAACAGCTGACAAGTGAGAGTAGAAGGAAGAATGAGAAGAGAGGCAGGAGGATGAAAAGGAAGAGGCAGAAGAGAATGAAGAGGTCGAGGAAGAACAAGAGAAAAAATATCTATATCGGCATGGAGGTGGAAGGTATACGTCCGCACCCCCCACCACGAGTGTCTCTACTCCAAGCAATGGAGGATGCATGTGAGGATATACTGTCACGCCAAGGGTGGCTGCATCATTCCAAAAAATATTTCCACCGCTGCTTGGTCTGGGAAAATATAACGTGCGATGTAGAGAATATGGGGCGGCAGTGTAGTATAATGGTTAAGGAACTGCACTTGTAACCGAAAGGTTGCAGGTTCGATTCCCAGGTAGGACACTGCCGTTGTACCCTTGAGCAAGGTAATTAACCTGAATTGCTTCAGTATATATCCAGATGTATAGGAATGGATAAATGTAAGAGGTTGTCTAAGTCGCTCTGGATAAGAGCGTCTGCTAAATGCCTGTAATGTAATGTAATATGTTGTCTGATCAAGAGCAGAGACGGGACCCAGGATTATTTATTTTCTGTTGTTTTACTTTTATATTTTTAGTTTACTGCTAGTACAGTGATTTTTCATATACTGTATGTAAATTGACATTGCAGCACTGAAAAAGCTAAAGAATACAGATGCCTAAAGAAATGCATAATAGTGTCTTTCACTTATCACACCAGTGTGTGATCGGTATTCGTAAGGTCTATTCATGCGTCGACTTGCGTTTGTGATTTGGAGGCAAGATGCCATTTTGCGGGGAGAGGGCATGGTTTTGAACACAGTGTTTCACTTTAAGAGATACGCCTGTAAGCGAAGTCTTACAGAAACAATTGCCTGGTTTTGTTTTTAAGTTTATATTATGAGAAATGAGGTATAGTTTCAGTAAATGTGTCTAAACAATCGAGAAAAACTGTAATTCAGACTAATTCTCATAACTACTGAAAATACATGCTTTAGTTCGTGCATCAGTTCACCTATCTCCAAATGTACAACACAATACACCGTAAAAAGTTTAAATAGGACATGCCATGATGAGATATGTGACGCGGTCCACGGTGCGGCCGACTCTCAAACCGTATATGAATTCCCCGACATGGTTATGTGTTCAATCCCTGGACATAACACATTCTGCGCTGTGATCTCATCTCTGTATGTTACCTTCTCTCCTTTCCCTGCCTGAAAAGAAACAAAAACTGGCTGCTCTCCTTTAAAAAAAAAAAATGCCATTATGCTTTATTTAGTCAGCTAGAGATAAATGGATTCCCACTTTCCCCTCTAATAGCTAAAGCATAGGATAAGTAGGACATTATTTTTGTGTGATAATGAATGAGACAACAACAAGCGGATAATTCTAAATTTATCTGCAAACAATATAATTTGTATTCATATTTCAGGTATTTGGTGGTAATGTATATATCCTGGTGTATGAAATGGTGTAGATTGTGCCTATGGTTAAAATAGTTAATATTGCTAAAAATAAGCATACAAAATAAACACTTTAGAGAACTCACATTACCTAAAAATGATCCTTAACAGACCTACAGTATGCCATTATAACAGGCCTATATTATGGTAATATGTACACACTGTAGAGCCAAACAATGATCTGACTGACGAAAGAATATTCTCTTATAGCATGCATATGGGTTCCAAACAACAATGATATGTGAGTGCAATATTATTCATGTAATTCCTTACATTACACAGGGGTAATGTTGCCCTCTGTCATCACAGCTATCAAATGTTGTGGGATAAAAGGGTGAGCATATTTCTGTGAAAGCCATTGCATGCTTTTCAGTGTGCACACTGGTTCTCCATAGTGCACTTTGTGTGTTAGCCTTTGGAGAAATTGTGAATCACTCTGCAGAACTGGCGTGAAGAGGTTTATGGCACCGGTGCAGAATGTATCGCGGCTAATTCAGCGCCTGAAAACACAATGTACTCCGTGAGCGCCGTTCTGTTTTTACGTACAACGATTTTAGATAAGAACCCACACCGTGCATTTTAATACCCCTTTTGTATGTTTTGAAACAAAACCGCATAGTGAGTGAGTCTCCTTACCGTGAAGGAGAACATTACGGAAAAGACATGGGCTATGAGTAAAGCTTTTTAAAAAATAAATAAACAATCATCTGATTTGCTCTAACTCGCAGCCAAAAAGGCAATCAAGATGTCTTTTCTTTGAGCACCACCCGCACACACTCCTACATGCTTGCCTCTATTGCACTAAGCACTAAGCCCCCCCCTGCTCAATATCATACAAGCTAAAGTGAATGCAGAAAACGACTAAAATGGTGCGACTAAAACTCAAACTTTTTGAGTCTGAATCCCCCCCCCCCCCCCCGTTCACTCTTGGCACGAGGAAATATGAAACGGTTGGAAAAGAGCTAAAGCTGTGTATTTTCTGTACGAGTCCCAAGCTCCCTTGGGAAACCATTTTCTCTAACTGCTTTGTCCTTTGCTTTGAGTCACCGTGTAAGTGGGAATTATTCTCAGACAGCATATTTTTTCCTAAACACAATTCATTTCCTGATTGACTTCTGCCCAATTTGCAACGGCTGGCTGTGCTTCTTCAGTCACCAGGGTGCCATCCAGCAACCCGAGGAGCTCTTTGTCTGAAGTGTGGGTCAAATGCAAAGCCACACACTACTGCGAGGGGTCAAGAAAGAACAGTGTTCACTCACTGACAACAACTGGAAATTCAGTGAGAGGAATTAATGTAGCAATAACCCCCAGGAACATTGGTTAACTTAAACCCGCCCTCCCTCTGGTGGAATGAAGCAAATTGCGTTTTGCTACTCTGCGGACTCTCGATCTGGTCAGTTAATGACGTAGCCGAGGACCGGACTCAGACCTGTGGCTACGGTGACAAGCCTGCCGTTCCGGAGAGCGCCTTTACCGAGTCGTTTGGGAGCCCTAAACAGTCACATGACTCAAAGTTAAGGACAAAATGTCACAGCAGTTTGATTGCATGCATTCCCTGATTTGATTAAACCTTCTAGAATGCGCCAAGGTACAAAGCTCTTCTCAACGGCAGAGCACATTATACAGGGCACAGAAGGGCAGTAAAACTTTTGCACGTACTTGTTCCTTTTCGTTTTTGCAGTGTGCTCCTCGCCGTCCTCATCATTGCCAGAAGAGGAGTTGGACCCTTCATCAGCTGAAAGAATGAACAGCGCTCACAGCGTTACTATTCTAATATCAATCTTTGTTTATCATAGTTTTTTTTACGTGGCAACAGACTGCCACGAGCTTTCTCCAGCGCTGAATTTGATGATGCGTTTTTATGACTATTGCATCGCGAACTATGCAAAACTTGGATAAATTGCAATTGTTGCGCAATCCTATTTTAGTTTATTTTATAGTTTTAAAAATGTTAAAAATGTAATATTTTCTTTCTTCTTTTCCCTTGGGTGATGATGCACAAACAAAAATAAAATAAAAAACATATTGCTGAAATAAATGGGCTTAGCTTTGCCCAAAATTGCGAAGAATGATTTCTGTATCAACCGTGTTTCAAGAAATATATTTTGACGCTAATGTTAAAGGTGTTATTGCATTATATATTACACGTTTTTTTATCTACTTACTGTTCCCTGTCCATTACAGGCGCACGCTTTTGAACTTCACTTGCTCCCTACAAGCAATGAAGCCTTGCTTTCTGAGCTCAAACATCAATGGTTTTGTGGAGCTGAATGCACTTTGCTGCTTAATTGAACAGCATTGTTGAAACATGCAACTCTAAAATAAGTGTGCTTTCCACAAATTTTTATAACATTTCTCAAAACTAAAATACTCATTTAACCTCTCAGGGTATCTCTGTCTCCATAAAAAAATCTGGTAATGTAAGGTTATTTTTCTCTTGGATATCTTTTGTTCTGCCGTGTATGTAACAGCCATCACTTCTCAGCTATTTTCATTTCTAGGATACAAAGCAAAGACAGAGATACAAAGCAAAACCTTGTTGCCATATCTCTCTTTCTCTCTCTCTCTCTCTCTCTCTCTCTCTCTCTCTCTCTCTCTCTCTCTCTCTCTCTCTCTCTCTCTCTCTCTCTCTCTCTCTCTCTCTCTCTCTCTCTCTCCAGCTCTCTCTCTCTCTCTCACTCTCTCTCTCTTCAATTCAATTTGCCTTACTGGCATGACAAAATTTTACATTCGTAGTGCCAAAGCTTGTTGATGACAAAAAAAGGAACATGTCAACATCAGAAAAAAATACTAAATAACCATGATAATACATCTGAATTATATATATACAGTAACACAAACAAGTGTGTGTGTGTGTGTGTGTGTGTGTGTGTGTGTGTGTGTGTCTCTCTCTCGCTCTCTCTTTCTCTCGCTAGCTATTGTGGGTATTTTATTTTTTATTGCCATCCCACTCTCCCTTATCAAGCCAGACATCAGCAATATTAAACTATTAAATCATGAAGCTTCAAAATAGACTATGCTTTCAAGAAAAAAAAAAAAAATTCAACAGTGGTGTTGAAATGGTTTAGGTCATCTGTATATTTTTCAGACAGGGATTGTAATAAAGCTAAACTAATAAAGCTAATCTAATAAAGCGTGCATTTATCAAAGAATCTTCAGGGAAATCTATCAAAGCAGATAACTTGGCAACAAGATCAAGAGTAATTTGGTATTTACACAACCAGTCACTCATGATAAGGCTTTATGATCTAATCTATTCAAACGCATATTAAGGACCTGAAATAGTGTTTCATTTTGAGCAGTATCCTTGGTATACTGTAATGTATATACTGTAGGTCATCAGATCATTACAATTTTAAGTGAACAAAGACAATCAGTGGACACACTGGTGTGTGTGTGTGTGAGAGAGAGAGCGAGAGAGAGAGAGAGAGAGAGAGAGAGAGAGAGAGAGAAAAGCATTGAGTACAGAGAATGAGAGTGCAGGTCACATACTGGATAATGAATCCTTTTTGCGTTTGTGTGGAGGATCTTCGAGAATCCTGTTCAGATCCCCACGGCCTTTTAAATCTACAGGTTTGTCCCAAACAGACAGCTGTATTGTGGGATTGAAGAAGAACACCCGGTCATCGCCAGTCCACACCACACACCTATAAACACAAGATGAAGAATTTTTACTTATAGATTTAAAGCATCCAAGACATTTAGGGTTAGGTATCTGTAAACAGAATATGTGTACTGTATTTATTGCATATACCACATGCACGCACGCACGCACGCACACATCACTGTTTTATGTACGAGTACCAACCAAAGGTGTATGTGGATGTCATTTCCAATGAATTCTTGTGATGTGTAAAGTCCAGACATCCTGTTCTGTGTAGCCCAACTGAGGCCTATTCACAGCCGATGCTCAGATGAAACCCACATGGCCCGGGTAAAAACGTTATTGCACTATATGGACATGTTTGCTTGGCTGCGTTTGCTGTGTTCCACAACCATAGCTCAGTACAATATACAAAATCCAGGCATCCATAACAGAGCATGCTTATGTCCGTGCAATAATCTCATCAAACTGAGGGTTTAATTGCGGCCAAACTGTGGGGTATACACTGACAGAAGTGCCAGGTGAGACACATCGTGTTCAGGCCTTGGGTGTATCATGTCTTTGTTGACACATATCTCATCTTCTTTCTTGAATATGGTATTGATCTCCTTTGAATGCTAATAATTTGGCTTTATCCTCTGGAAAAAAAGCTTTTCTTTTTCTTGTCTAAACGTATCGATTCGACGCCCGCTATAATGGGAAACAAAGCACCCTGGAAACGGCCGCCTCTCGGAAGCGCACTCTCCGCGCCTTCACGGGTTTCGTAACTGAGCTAATAGAAAATGTCAGACTCATTTGCTCAAGTTTCCGGGTGACAGGAAGCGGAGGTTTCTGTGTGGCATCTGTACCAGGGCAAAAGATTCAAAAGGGGAATTTGCCAAGTAACAAATGGATAAATGCCACTAAAGTTTTAGTAGGAACCAAGTTGGCTTTTCTGCAGGATACTACATGAAGTGCTAATAAGTATGGACAAACGTGAAATAGGCATAAATGTGTAAGGAGTTTCCATCCAATGTGAACATGAAATCAAATATAGTTCAACTATGACTTTCACTGTAGATCAATAGCCAAGCTCATTATGCGAACAATGCGTATGGCAAAAAAATAAATAGTGTAAAAAATTTTTTTTTAAAAGAGATAAATACTGTACTTACGACGTATTGAGACTGCAAATTACGTATATATAGACCAAACTTCATTAAAGCTGTAACATAATTTTTTACTCCAAGAAATTCCATATTTGATACCTTTTTATGCTGGCATTTTTGTAGCAATATCCAGTCAATGTATTTGCATTCTGCATTTGCTCCTCTACTGACTATTCCATTGGTGCCATCGGGTGTGACAATCCCGCCAAGTATTCAAATGTGTTGCTGCACGCACAGAAACTTCCAAGAAAATTAAACACTCGATGCTCGTAGTGCTACACCCCCATGCAAACCACGCCAGTTAGTTTGAAGTTGTAGCCTCATTAACATTCAAATGTTTTGGAAGGCATCACTGCAGAAAGTTAGCCCCCTGAATGGTGGGGTTGCTGTATGTGGTTGCAACATAAAAAATGTTTTTGACTTCCTTACATATAAATTGTAATGTAGTCAAATGGCTACATCCGTGAGACTTACACTACCCAAAATAACAAAAAAATATGCATTCATTTTAATAATTAAGGAAGCATGGAACCTGTTTTGTTCATCTGAACAAAAAATTGATGAGGCAAGAATTAAAGGCATACATTAATGAATAAAATAAGTTGTTACACTTTTATCATTTTTATTATGTAGTGCTAGCTTTTCATTTTTAACGACTCATCTATCACTGCACTGGGAACAAGCATTTTAGAGCCAATATTCACATCATTAAAAAAATGTAATACATACCTCAATCTACCACATTTTCAAATATAATCAAACAAGCAATTAGTACATTTTTAAATGAAATGACACAGAAATATACTATATAGTTATGTATTAACTATAATAATATATATATATATATTATAGTTAAATGTTAAATACTAGGTATAAAATGAAGTCCCCCCTTCAACAAAGACCCCACGCCCCACGCCAAATAGATTTTGACATTTCATTTAGAATGAGTTGCCCCATATAAGCCACTTCCAGGCTGATTTGCTGTGACATACTATATGTTTCTGAGGGGGGGGGGGGGGGAACTACAAAAACAGGTGTTCCAGGTAATCCGGTATGCACAAAAAAGATGGACAGTCAATCGAAGAGTTTTTCAAACTGAAATGGATGTATAACTCTTCCAGCTTTCTTCTTTCCTAATCTATCTTGCACAAAATTGTGGCCGCTGTTTTAATTAAATACGACGCTCTTTACTACAGGATATCATAAAAGGGTAAAATGAACCTACTGTGACGGAACAGGACCACTGATTGTCACAGCTAGAGAGCGAGAGAGAGAGAGAGAGAGAGACAGCTGGAAAGAAACAGAAAGAGAGAGAGCTGGAGAGAGAGAGAGAGAGAGAGAGAGAGAGAGAGAGAGAGAGAGAGAGAGAGAGAGAGAGAGAGAGAGAGAGAGAGAGAGAGAGAGAGATATGGCAACAAGGTTTTGCTTTGTATCTCTGTCTTTGCTTTGTATCCTAGAAATGAAAATAGCCGAGTGATGGCTGTTACATACACGGCAGAACAAAAGATGTCCAAGAGAAAAATAACCTTACATTAACATGCAAGCAAGTATAGTGCGCTCTAAAAAAGGAGATTTTCCTTGCAAAGCCGTTTGATTTTGAGCAATAAAAGGCATGTTATTTCAATATGGGCTTTCGTGTGTTTGTGCGTGTGTGTGTTTCACAGCCATTCATTTTAGGCAGGGGAACCAGACCTGATCATTCAAACAACCTGCTTGGGATGGAACTGTAATAGACTTTTACCAGGGAGATCCAGGGACAGGCGTGGAGGCCACCGGCCGCTTGTCTTTAGGGGCATTCTCTTCTTCCATGGAGATCTTGAGTGGTTCAACCTTCAATCATTTAGGGGAACACATAATACAGACAAGTGAACATGAGTGTGCATCATCCGTGGGACGTGAAGCTTATGCGTCAATGCTTAGTGCCTGAGCAGAGCGCAGACGTGACAGCGCGGCTGAATGATCACCAGCACACGCGGAAGAACAAGAGCAGTGGCTCTGGAAAACAAACAAGGGGTCCGACTGAGATTGAGCTTGTTTCAGTTCACTGTGCAGGCTAATGCGGCTCACTGACTAGAGTGCAAAAAAAAACAAGAAAACAAGAGTGAATTAAATATTCGTCACAGGATAAAGCACAAGAACACAGCGCTCTCGGGAGTCATATATTATGAACTGTATATGCGACTGCATTTTGACTTCCTCACGCCGCCTTACAAAACTGCATTTGTAAGTTCTTCGGCCTAAAAATAGTCACAACCGCAAATAATGACGTAAAGGCGGCATGTGCTTTGCCTCGGTTCTAATGAGATACGAGATAAATGTTAGAACTCGCGCTTTCCATATATACCACTGAAGTGTGTTGAAAATTTCATTAAAAATAAAGAATTTCAAGCTTCTTCGGAAAAGGCAATGCGTGAAATAGCAAAGGAACCAAAAATTAGATAGCGAAACACAGCAGGGAAATGACTTTTGCACGAATGAAACTCGGCGCTGAAATTAATTACAGTACTGCAAGTTTATTTCTAGTGCCGTTTACTTTGTTTTGTGCTTGCGCATGGTTTTATTTGACCTGCTGGTTTACTGGAGGAATATGAAATTCCAATTAATTTAACTTTTTTTATGTGGTATCCAAGGGTGATGAGGAAAAAGGAGTGGAGATTATTACACAATGAACAGTTTGCCCCTGTAAAGCCCATGGCAAAGTCCAAAAGAACAGCCAATTATGGTTGCGATGCATGGCCAGCCATGCAGTTTACTGATTGGTCATTTCTACAGAAGACCTGCTGGGCAAATAGCTGCGGAGCGTGCTCAGCCGTTATCTCCTAATTAATTAAAATACCTGGGAGTTTCTTGCTAATTAAACTTCTAGGGAGGGTTTTTCAAACCCTGGAAGGGGGCCCGCATTACATGAGAAGCAGCCGAAACGTTGACCTCAAGTCGAATGACCTTTTCTCCTCGGTTCTTTCAGTCTGGGCATCGTTTTCATTGCATAAGAATCTCTTAAAACCCAGCGCAACACGCAAAAAAAAAGAAAAACTTTACGATGAATTCATTATGGAGCAATTTTATATTTACGTCGGTCACATTTGCATAATGTCATGCACCACCAAGCCGGAGTCAGATGGGATGTTCCACATTGCAAAGCAAACACCGTTTTAATTTAGCTGGAAGGATGGGAGCCATTTGATTTAGCTACGAAAGGATGCTTCGCTTGCAGGTAATACTGTAAACTAGTCACACTACCCTTGTTCTGAAGGCAGACACTTTTTAATGTCATGTCTCCCTCTGCATTTAACTTACAACCCTTGAGGGTTGGTATCTCCACTCTCAGACAGCGGGAGGATAGCGAATTTAATGACCTGGATGTCCCAGATAACAGTGACTGCAGTACGTAATCACAATTTCACATTAAAATGAGTAAATCTAAAAAAATCTAAAATGAGTAGACAAAAATGTGCTAATTATTTGAACCAATTAATGTTTTATACATACACACACACACATACAGACATACATTTTATATAAAGGTACATCTGAACTTAATAAAAGTATATGTAAGGTCATACCAACCTCATTTTTGCTTTCAGGCTTCTGATCGTCGTGCAGCACCAACGTCCCAGCACGCGACGTTTTCCTCAAATCTAAGCTCTTATCTGCCAGAAGTCAGACAGTTTAATATGTTTTACACTGATCCTGTGCTTCAGTTTCTATTGAACCCAGGGACATTTATTCTAATCCATCTCACATCAATGAAATAAATAAGTACATTGTAAAAGATGTCAGCAGCAATTCAGATAATAATGACACACAGCAGGTGGAGAACTGCTAAAACATGCCTGTTAAGCAATTAGTGAATGGACTCTGGTATCCCCCCCCCCCCCCCACTTTGTACGGATTATTTACCAATTAACAACATATGTGAAAAATAACAATGTTGAATATTTACAGTTAAATGCAAAAGTAAAGCAGTCATAGCAAATTAAGTGGTTTTTCCACTGTAATAATCACATTTTGTATGTCAAATCAAACAATGACTATGAGGGAAAATTCAGACTACATTGATTTCATGACTTTTGTTTCACATACAGTATATTCAACTATATTACAACAATTCCATTCAATGAGGCAAGTCCCCCTATTTCAAGTCTGCATAAGTATTGGGACGATGTAACATTTGACAAATTTAATGGGGCAGTTCCAGTGCTCGGATATAAAAGGCCCGTTAAGTAACTGAGCACTCACGGAATGCTCAGTGTGAGCACTGAGCGTATTTTTGAATCATGTAACATTCTGCTCTACGTGAGCGCTGAGCCACTGTCAACAACCGTCTGAGTTTGAAAAAATGGCGACGTACAAGATTCAAGCATAGCCTACTTATTTTAGGTTGAATCTTGTCAGTTGTTAGCAGTAACGTCAACTTAACATTATATAATTTACTATAGCTAATGCTATAAAACTAGGCACATATAGTTTGTGCGGCAAAAAAAAAGCATGTTTCGTTCCTGTCAACCCCAGTAGACTGAAAACGTGGTCCATAGCTAATGACATACTTCGGTATTGTTCCTCTCTGGTCCACATCCAAAAGTGCTCAGCTGCGCTCTGAGCGACTCAGAGTGAGCGAAACTGAGCAACCCGTTAAGTACGTTCTTCGCTCTGAGCGAAACTAGGCCGCTCAGTTACTTAACGCGCCCAAACTGTAGCATGTTTTTATCTCTGTTTAATCTTGTTTTCTTTTTGTTTTCTGTTTTTTTCCACATGATTGTGTTCAGTGTACTGATTTATATATTTATTTTTATTGTTAGTGAACATTGCACATTTTTAAAAAAGGTTACAGTTTGGATAGAATACAACTTTATTTGCATCACTCATTTGTGTCCTATGAGCAAGACTACTGGTGGCTTCCTACAGAAAGCAAGTAGAGTTCCTTTAGTTATGATGCTATCTAATAGTGGATTTGCAATAAATATTTTGATTTAAACTTCCCACTTGTTGTACAATTCATCGTGTTTATTCTCTGTAAATAGGGTATTAAATCTTTATGTATTTCAAATGTTTGGTTGATCAGATATTATCAAGTAAGGCATGATATGTTTAAAGAAATAATCTGACATGTAATGTTCATGAGGGATAATGAGGAAGGTTCTGATGTTTTGAAAATGAGACATAAAACATACATAAACTCCATTTGTTGTTGGTTCTTCATAAGCACTGATGCTATAAATGGGCTGTGGGGAATCAATAAAAATGTGTTCACAAAAAATAAATAAATAAATAAAAATGATATTAGGTGTTGCTTGCACCTCCGGGAGCTATAATGGAGGAGATTCTGTAATAGGTACATAGATCATTTTAAAAGTCGGACAAAAATATTTCTACATGTACCAACACAGCGAGAGTAGAATCAATACTTCTGCAGCATAGTCAGTTTGATCGATTACTCAAAATTATCATACGTGAGAGCCAGCTTCATTCTGGATTGCTGATGTGGAGAATAACGATGGTGAGGCAGCATAGAAAAACCAGAGGAACGTACACATAACCTTTATCAAAATTATAGGATTTTAAAGTTACTTAATTAGCATTACAACCCTTTAACTAACTGTCATTTTTCCACGTTCCGTTCCGGTGTATTGCTTCACCTCGCTTATTATTAATTTCACCTGTGCTACTACCTGCGGGGTATTTAAGTTCCTCACTTCCGCTTCCCTGGTGTTTATTTGTCATTCCATATTACATTGACCCAGTTATAGCCAGGTACAAGCGACCTTGTGATATTAAACTTGTTTAATGTTCACGAGGGACTTGCTTCGTAGCTTTATTATTTCAGGTATAGGATTATCTCCTCCTGTTAGCTTCGCTGTGCTATTTTGTCTGTGCTGTTCTCACTGAGACAGTTTTTTTTTGGTGGTTTCACTTTTGTTTCACCTTCTTCTGGTCGTGTTAGTTTTACGTGCCGAAGGTGTTTTTTTCTTTTTTTAGTTTCTCGTGTTAGCTCTAGTATTGAGCTCGGAAGACTTAGTTTTGTGTTCTTACTCGTGTTTCGAGTTCGCCCTGTTTTCCTGGGCTGATTATTATTTGGCTGTTTTAGCTTCAAGTCTTATTTATTTTATTTTCTACCCTTTTGGGGTTTAATCTATTAGTGGTCCTCACCGTTGTGGGTGACTTGTTCTGATTCCCATTCCCGTTGCATTTGATTTTCCGCCATTGGAAACCATCACACTAACAGGCTTTTCCAAAAATGTATTTTCTCTAGTTGTAATGTGCATTGATATCCCTGAATGGTATTAAACTGGTCCCGCATCAACACAACAATCACTATCATCATCGTTATCATCATCTTCGTCTTCTTCCTTTATAGCAATTTAGAAAATAGAATCTTCCTGAAACTTATAAACAAAGGTGAAGACGCATATCCAATGCAACAGATGAAAAACAGTGAGGAAGCTTGCTGTTTTTCCACAAGAGTTCAAAAGTTGCTACTTAAATCGCTAGAAGTGAAAATAACTTGATCTGGTGGTGAGCAGATGGTGTGCATGCCCTGCATATCAAATCAGTTTGATTCCTACTGCCTAAGAAACAAAGGATGAGACCGATCCGTGTTCTATTTTAAGACCCTGAGAAACCCAAGAGTATTTAACTGATCTCAACAGGATGGTTGTGGAGCTTAAAAAAAGAAGAAGAAACCTAGTAAAAGGATGGACTGAATCAGAAACCACTGAGCTATTGGTAGAAGGATACTGAGGTTTGTACAGTACATCTTCATTTTACTGGATGACATGTTAAAGACTGAAAGGGGATTTAAAAGGAACTGCTCTATGAATATGCACTAAAAATCTAATGTAATTCTAATAAGACAGTAGAGCAAATAGTAGTCTGTAAACTGTACTCTCTCCATTTTGGCTAAGGCTGCCACAGTTATTGCTCATTAAAACGGTGGCACTCAAACTTCGACAACTCGTATTCACAGTTTGACGGAATAAAGAAGATGTAATCATACCAAGGTCATACCCAGGTTACAGTCTGCCTCTGCCACTTAGTACCAAATGAATGCTTGCACTCCTGGATTTCTAGAAACACCAAAATGCCTCACTGTATAAATATCTCACCTGTTTGCTGTTCCCATGTTCCAAAGGGGAAACCAATTTTGCATAACAGCAGGGAGAATATATAATGTAATTCAACAAATTGCTGTTGGCAATATTCCGTCTGGCTGGGTAAATACTAAAACCTCATGATTAACTAATTACATTTTTACGGACTTCTGCATGTTTATAGCTGTTATAAAATGAAATGGGGGTAATTCAGCTTGAATTCACTGCGCACCATTCCCACTTAATCAAAATGACCTATAGGGTGACACCATATGCCAGTTTTCCCAGAATTCAGTGTGTTCATTTTTGCTACACCTGAACGGAGGATATTTCAAAAACTGAAACTCCTTGCTGTGAAACAGACTCATGCGCTCCTGAAAATGAAGTATTCTTAGCATAAATATAGAAAAAGCTAGTGATCGTGTTGCATACTGAAACAAGTCAACAAGATAATATTTGCCATCTCATTTAGCATGTTTTAAACAACGTGAGCAATTAATTATGGTGTGTGCCTGGTTTTCAGAAGTTATTTTTATTGGCTATTAATACTGTTATTGACTGGACATAAACTATATCCTTATAACTCTTGACAATAAATACAAAATAAAGAGTAAGATAGGTATAGAAAACACTTAGGGAAGATACAACTGATATATACATATACTAGTAATATACATATAGGAACAACCTCAATATTCAGAATATTTAGAAGATTTTTGAAGAGTATATATACAGTATATGGGGTTTGAACCACTAGCCTCACCTGTCACTGGTTGCTCTGTCCAGTTGCCAGCCACAAAAGTCACTCCTGGTGCAGTCAGTGATGCCACCCTGGTGATCTGTGCTGGCAGCACCGGGCCAAGCCGTCTGTCGCGAAAGCTGGCACCTGCATGCGGAACGGCAAGGTACCCTGAGTCAGTCAGCATATGAAACACTTGGAGAAGTAGAAGACCCGAGAAGGGCCGAGACTCTTACTGTTCACTTACAGTCAAATTACACTTCTTTGTAATACTTGTCTTGGCAATTCAACAGACACAAACATTGTGTTGATTGTTTATTAAATCAAGGTCAGGGTATTGGAGTTGTTTTGCTTGTAACTAGTGTGACGTGTTGTGGACAGGGATTTGTGGAGCTATGGTTTGGAGAGAAGCCTTCCACCATTTTGTTAACTGTATAACAAACAACAAGACAGCGAACTGTGCAGATTCCAGAAGAAAATAGTCCATTCAAATGAGTGCCATTGGCACATCAATGTTAATGCTGATGACCAAATTTGGTTGTCATTGGACGTACAACCATCCTACCTAGTGGACCCAGCATTCTTTCCAATAATCATCCATTACACACCCATTAATGTCTATGATTAAATATTAATTATCAACACATGATTGATTGCAATTATATAAATATAGGTTTGAATGTAGTAGTAGTAGTTCCAGAGCCTACATAGTTTAATATGTTCACTAATCGCCTGGGAAATATACTACTCTGTTAACAGAGACACACTAGACCAGTGCATGTACACCATCCCAAAGAATGTTTTTACTTTTTTAATGAAATATTTTCTTATTTTTTCTCTTTTAATTTAGAATCACCATTTGTGCCACTCAAACCAACGTGTGACTCATGCCTGCAAAGGGGGCACGGTGACTCAAGTTATTTCACTTTCCCAAAGCATTCACCTGCAATATTCACACAAAAAGGCCATAGAGTGTTGCAGGAGAACTAACACTTATCAGAGGATGGGCGGCACCTGTCGGTACTTGAACAATTGTCAGACGAAGCTAATATAACGCTATTCTAGGGATGTCTGGCCATTATAGCCCTAGAGGCACGGAGACATTATTGTATTAGGTCAATGTTTTGAAGGAAAATATGTCCTAAAATTTTGTTAATTATATAGCCAAGACTTGAGTCAGACATCTAGGCCACCTATAATACTGAGCATCTTCCCCACTCGTGCCACTCAACTTGTTATTGATTCCTGGCACAAATGCTTCTGGATGGTCTCCTTTTTTCTAAATAAGTTTCTTTCATTCACACGCCTCCTGCTGCTTTTAAGTCTGTCTACAATCATAACCGCTGGAAGCTCCACGTGATGCTGAGGAATAGTGCCCTCGAATTGCCTCAAACAGCTGCAGTTTGGAAGAAGAGAAGGAAGGAATGAAGCAAGCACATACTAGAACTGAAAATAAGAAATAAAAACAGATTGACTGCAGAGGCTCTGCAGTGATGGGTGTGTGAAACATACTTGCTTCAAAATATGTTAAATCTACCGCCCTAATAAATAAAATAAACAAATAAAATAAAATGAATTGTGCATGGAATGCTTACACTGCTTGATTGTCTTGTTTCTTATCTCCTACCTTGTGTTCATTATATGTCTGAGCTATCCCTAATGGGAGAGTACTTGCTTTGGTAAATATTACTTTGTAATTAGATCATTGGTCAATCTCTCCAGGGCAAGAAACATTAACCCAAATGATTCCTCAGGATGCCTTAGTAGATACTCATGTGTTTCATGCCTTATTGTCTTTACCATGTCGGAATGGCCCAACAGAACTCTGAATACAATAAAATATGTGATTAACCAGTCCACCAAATGAGGATTCTTAAGGTTCATGCTTCATAAAAATAAAAAATAAAGCACTTTCCACCCTGGAATTAAGGTAGGTGTTTGAAACAGAAAATGTATTTATTTATTAGCTTTTTATTTTTAAGTTCACCACAGCCTAGATGTTTTGTAACGAAGCAGAGATTTAGTGCCCAGCGATACTCCAACAATACATTGTGCAGTACAATTTGTTCTTATACTAGCCGCACTTAACCCATGCAATTTGTTACGTATTACCAGTCTATCCTTTTGTGGAGATGGATTTTTATAGGCCGAACTCATGATTCATTGTCTTCCTCAAATAATACAATATCAGAGCCTGAACTGAAACTGTCTGATTACAAAATCATAATCAAACCAATTATCACAAAGCCACTCACAAATGTGTATCATTGATATGTCCCTTTGCAGCACTAATAATAATAATAATAATGAATAATAAATGACCAATTTCAGAAGAGCTGCCAACATGAGCAGCAGATAATAGCAGCAGTCAGCATCACTTTATGCATTTTGAATCTGTATTTAATGACGCAGAACACAGGAAAGGCCAAGACCCTTCAGTGATGCACATTCCACATTTCAAGTGTAGTCAAAGCTAATTAATAAATGGCCATAATTAATTAGTAATGATCACTCGCGAGTTAACGCTTCAAACTGTCAAGTCAATCACGCGGGATGAGGTGATTTCATTAACGCTCGTAGCCACTTCATCTCCGTCAGCCGTATCATGTTCACAAAGACTTTTTCAAACATATTATTTAAAAAAATAATAAATAAATGTCAACATAGCTAAGCTCATTTGATTCAGCATGACATTGAGAGGCAATCATTTTCATATTGCCTGTCTGAATCCTTTTAGATAAGTGCAGTCTGTTTGGAAAGGTTAATTACGTTTGAAATTAGCCGGGGCTGAGAGAGGACTGCTCCAGCTGTCTGTCAAAATGAAAACATTTGCTCTATAGCTACTCTGTTGGGAAGAAAAGAAAAAAACAAGAAAAACATGCATTTGGAATGCAATTATTTTTAATATTATCATGTAAAATAAGCTATTATTCACTATTCAAATTAAGTTCAAATCAAAATAACAAGAACAAGAAGTATACAGAGAGACCCACATTTTGTGAGAGTGTTACATTTTGACCATCTTTTCTGAGTGACAGTTCCATGTTTGTTTATTGAAATTCAGTGACAGTTCCATGTTTGTTTATTGAAATTCACTGGCAGTTCCATGTTATGTTTTGAGAGTTTTAATTTTTTTATATATTTTATAAAAATCTATGAAAAATTATAAAAACTCACTCCATGGTCTTCAAATCCAGCAATCTCACTTTTATGGTCACAGAATAATGTAGGAGCCTATCCCAGCATGCATTGGGCAAGAGGCAGAAATACACCCTGGGCAGGTCGCCAATCCATCACAGGGCTCACACACCATTCACTCACACACTCATACCTACAGGAAATTTAGAGTCCCCAATTCACCTAACCTGCATGTCTCTGTACCTTCTTGCTGTGAGGTGACAGTGCTACTCACTGCACCACCGTGCCACCAACTTTATTGTACATGTGTATGAAGTGAACAATCCATCTGCTAGGTATTTTGCTAGCTGGATAATCATTGACTGAAAAGCTAAATAAAAGTATATAGTAGGAATCAGGACAGGGTGGCATTGTAGATAGGTAGATTATGAAATAAAGTAGCTGACTTGTACCATTGATTGCTAAAGCAAGCTAGACATTCTCAGCAAAGAGCATGTAAAATGTTACCAGGGGGAAAAAAAACTATAACTAAGAAAGCGATCAAGCAATAATGCTACTCCCAAAGTCTTCACTCCATTTTTCTTTCTCACTGTTTTTCATGGAGACACAGGCTCTACATTGTATGCTGTTTCCTTGGGTTGATTAATATTACTCCACCACATGCCCAAATCAACAGTGAAGCGCATTTCCCTCTCCCGATCATGTTGAATATTCATACTGTGTGGCACATAAATTAACATCACGTAGACCGAAAATTGTTTTCATTGCTATTTGACTGAAAATAAAAAAGCGAGGGAAACAAAATAATTTGTGAATAACAGGCTAACAGGATCTAAGTCACTACCTGGTTGTTTTCATTATTTATCAAGGAATAATGCCACTATGATCATCCAATTACACTTCTTATTCAAGAATGCATTATGTACAACAGTTACAAAGCAAAACTCACATTTCAAAAACTTGTATGAAATGGGAAGCTATGTGAATATCTAGTTTGTCCACCATAAGGTAAATGTTTATCTTTTCCATGTTACACCCTTTATTCCCATTAACAAATAAGCTAAAATATAATATCCCATAATTTTTTCCAGGTGAACAAAAAACATATTTCTCTCAAATTGTGCGCACAAATTAGTGACAGGTGTGGCAGGTGTGGCACATCAAGATGCTGATTATGCAGCGTGATAATTACACAGGCGCACGTTATGTTGGGGACAACACAAGACCGCTCTAAAATGTGCAGTTTTGTCAAACAACACCATGCCACAGAAGTTCTGAGGTAGCGTGCAATTAGCAGGCTGATTGCAGAAATCTCCACCAAAGCTGTTGCCAGAGAATTAAATGTTAATTTGTCTACCACAAGACTCCTCCAATGTTGTTTCACAAATTTGGCAGTAGGTCTAGCCGGCATCACAATCGCAGAGAATGTGCAACCGCGCCAACCCAGGACCTCCAAATCCATTTTTTTCATCTGCGGAATCCTCGGAGACAAGCCACTCGAACAACTGATGAAACTGTTGTTTTGCACAACGAAAAAATGTATGCAAAAACTCTCATAAACTGCCTCGGGGAAGCTCATCTGCGTGCGCGTTGCCCTCACCAGTTAGTGGGCAAACGCTCACCGCCGATGGCCATTGGCATGCTGAAGAAGTGGCCTCTTCACAGATGAATCCCAGCTTCAATTGTATCGGGGAGATGGCAGACAGCGTGTATGACGTCGTGTGGGCGAGCTGTTTGCTGATGAGCTGTTTGAATGATGTGAACAGAGTGCCCTGTAGTGGCGGAGAGGTTACAGTATTGGCAGGCATGAGCTACGGACAATGAACACAAGTCTGGAACGTTTTTCCTTACGGGGGTGTTATGGTTTTGCCATGTATGGCTGCCAAAGGTACTGGCTTTGATGATGTAGCTGCTGATAGCAGCAGCAGAATTAATTCTGAAGTACAGAAACATCGCATCTGCTGAAGTTCAAGCAAATGCCTCCAAATTCATTGGACAGCATTGGACATCCTACACCAAGAACCTATCCAAGCATACATTGGGCGAAAGGCAGGAATACACCCTGGACAGTTCACCAATACATCACAGGGCACACACATCATTCACTCACACACTCATACCTATGGCCAATTTAGAGTCTCCAATTAGCCTAACCTGCACATCTTTGGACTGTGGGAAGAAACCAGAGTATTCAGAGGAAACCCACGTGGACATGGGGAGAACATGCAAACTCCACACAGAAAGGCCCTCGGCCGGGATTTAAACTCGGTACCGTGCCGCCCCAAATAAATTCATGATGAGAAATAAATGAATGAATAAAACAATTGATTATTGCTGATGCAATATTTAACTTTATTAGCAGTTGAACATACGACGATGGACAGTCTGTTAATTGATAGCTAAAAGCTTTTATCCAACACTTAGCAGAAATACCGAACATTACCATGAAAACATACCCAGCCTATACTCTGGAGCAATCTATAAATTAGCCAAATGTCCTTAATAATATCATGACTTTTACAATACTCCGTATGTGGTTTTATAAGAAGAATTGCGAGTGACAAGAGTGCCCTGAATGGACTTGAATCTGACGAACCAAACTTTACAGGAGAGCTACCACATCTGGCAATATAATATAAAATTCAGTTCAGAACTGCCACTGAAAAAAATAATACAATTAAATGAGCACTCCCTCAGAATCAAAGAGATCATTTTCTGAAAGATAAAGAAAATAATCACGACAAAATGGCTGGGCCTTGGGAGAAAAGGATCTGAAATACAGCAGGCTGCGGCAGAGTAAATTAATAATATCATGAACGTAGCAGTTGGTGGACGGAAATAAGCCAGACGAAGGTGGGATGGACACAAATAAGCAGAGTAAGGTAGAGTAAGGCTCTGAGCAAGTCACTCAGTCACACAGTGTTTCCATATTGCTGTAGATTTATTTATTTATTTATTTATTTGACAGGCAATATATGGGTCTCTCTCTCTCTCTCTCTCTCTCTCTCTCTCTCTCTCTCTCTCTCTCTCTCTCTCTCTCACACACACACACACACACACATTACTGACTACAGGTGAAGTGAGTCATTGCAAAAACCTTCAGAGAGTTACTTCAGAGAGTGCTCAGCTCTGGCAAAATGAGGCACATGGTCAAACATACAAAATTGAGTTCAGACTTTAAAATAGTGGGTCATTATTTTTAAATCAGCCTACTTTTGAAAGTCTTGTACTGCCTTGAACACTGCAAGTCATATAAATTCACTTTAAAAAAAAAAAATAATAATTCCAAATGTGTTATTATCACCGAAGCAAGATGAGCATTAAACAAAAATGACTCCACCTTAAATTGATAGGCTACACACTACTGTACAATAAAAACACACTTTTTAATGTGTTTCTGCACGTTTTGAATGGCATTATTATTTTTTACAGTGCGAGACACAAGTTCAACTGGGCACTCAGCTTCTAGTGTGTGGCCAGACTGCTACTCACCTTTCGAGATTTTCTCACCGTTTTATATGATGACAATAGTTATCTAAGCTTACTTTAAAATCTTTTTTGCTTTAAAGTCTTTGTACCTACATTTGTACCTACAGTACTTCCCATCTTAGTCAATAACTTTCAGTTTCTAAGTAAATGAAACGCATACATTTTTAGTGACTTAGATCATGTATGTATGTATGTATGTATGTATGTATGTATGGACAGTGAGAACCATAATTCATTGGACAGTGACACATTTTTTTGTTATTTTGGTTCTGTACTCAGCACTTTGAGTTTGAAAAGATACAATGACAATGAGGGTAAAGTGCAGACTGTCAGCTTTAATTTGAAGGTATTTTCATCCATATCGGATGAACCGTTTAGAAATTTTCGGGCATCAAAAAATATTGGACAGTTTACAGTTTTTTAAAACTGCTTACACACAAAATCTTTACGTGTCACACAAGTTCTGAAACCTGACACTCAAAGAGCAAAACCACACACCAAGTCTGCAAAACTATAAGCTAATTCTCAGCCTTTCACTCAGTTTTCTATTTCATTAGACACTTTTTACACACAATTCTCTACCTAAGACACAAAAATCTAACAGGAAGTAACTTGCTTGCCTTTTCCAAACAAAACCAATTAAAATGCTACACTTATTCACCAGTGTCTCACACCCACTTCTCACATGTGCAAACACTAATTGCTTAACTGATCACTAACCAATCACTGCTTTAGTATAGGCATAGTATTTACTAGTATAGTATAGTATTTACAGTGGCATCCATAATTCAAACCTTTAGAAATGAGAACAGGTATGCAACTATCTAATGGCTACTTCAGCATTACTGTAAAATACCTATTACTGTATAGTACTACATTTGTAGCTCTAAGCCACCCATTTATTGCACTGCATTTTAGAAATGGATGGCCACAGTGTGGTGGGTTATCATACTGTACAACAATACAGCCAACTGTAAAAAACATTTTTGTACTATACTGCACACACTCACACTGTTTTTGAATCTTCTACAGAGTGGAGGCAAAAATATCATGGAGGACGAGGTCGCATGTGTACAGAGGAACAAGAGACGGCTATTGTAAATATGGTTTTGGCCAACAATGCCATTAGGCTTAGGGAGAAAAAAGATCATATCCTAAATGATGCAACAGTGTTGAACAACATCGATGCTGTAAGCCTGTCGACATGGCAACGCGTCCTCCAGCGGCACCGATTGAGAATGAAACGACTGTACAGGGTGCCGCTTGAGAGAAACTCTGACAGAGTCAAAGATCTGCCACACGACTATGTGGATGTACGTACGCGACACTACTTCCAGTGCTTCAAACTCGCAGATACAGAGCCAGAGTATTGGACTGTGCCATATTTACCGATATGTATATTCTTCTGTCTGTTACAGAGAGTATTGGACTATACCATGTTTACTGATCTGTATATTCTTCTGTCTGTTACAGAGAGTATTGGACTGTACCATGTTTACTGATCTGTATATTCTTCTGTCTGTTACAGAGAGTATTGGACTGTACCATATTTACTGATCTGTATATTCTTTTGTCTGTTACAGAGAGTATTGGAGATGGATGCTCATGCAATTCTCCATGAATACATTTACGTGGATGAGGTTGGCTTCAACCTCACCAAAACCAGACGCAGGGGGAGAAATGTAATGGGACAGAGGTAAATCCCTGGACAGCGTGGGGAAATGTGACCATGTGTGCTGCCATCATGCAGAATGGTGTCCTGCACCACCATGCCACACTTGGTCCTTACAACACTGCCCATATGTTCACTTTACTGAAAGCAATTCACAATATGCCTGTTCCAGATCAAACCCAGATTTGTGGTAATATGGGACAATGGAAGTTTTCACCGGGCTGTTCTGGTCCAAAACTGGTTTGCCACCCGTCCACGCTTCACAGTTGTGCACATCCCCCCATATTCGCCTTTTCTAAATCCTTTGAGGAATTTCTCTACGTGGCGCCGGAAAGTGTATGATCGTCAGCCCTATGCCCGCATGCCGCTTCTCCAGACAATGGAGGAGGCATGTGGGGACATAGACGCTGCCTCTGTCCAAGGTTGGATGCGCCACTCTAGAAGATTCTTCCCTCGCTGTTTGGCAAGAGAAAATATAACATGTGATGTAGATGAAGTATTGTGGCCAGATCCAGCCCAGAGGAGAGATGCAGTTTAGCGCTGGATTTTCTTTCCCTAATTTTTTTTCTTTCCTCTGATTTTTCTTTCTAATTCTACTTTTGGTTTACATATGTTCATGGTTTTTGTACAAATTCCCATATGGTTTTGTTTTCTTGCATGCTGTACAACACTACTACAGTATAGTAAATATTTTCTGTTTCACCATTGCATTGGTGTTTAGTGTGTACATTTCAACCCCTCTCAGCAGATTACTTTCACTCTAGAACATTATATGGAAATGTAGATATAAGCCTATGAAAGACAGAAGAGCTTTAGATTTAGAACAACAGTGTGTACATGGTATATCCAAAAATGTACTATTATGAAAAAAAAATTATGTTTGCCATTTGATGCAAATACTTGATTTTGAGGTGTGTTTATGGTATTTTGAATGCAGTGTTTCATTTTGCAGGAGATATGAGGCATTTTGCATTTTGTGTGTGCAATTTTTGGATTTGTATGTAGAGTTTTGCAAAATGAGACCTAGTTTCAGAAAATGTGTGAAAGCAGTTGTAAAAAACTGTAACATAATGTCAAATAAGGTAATCATGATTAATATTTGGTCACATATCCTTCGCATGCCATGACTTCCTGATGTGACCCAACAACATCAAAAGACTCTTGATATCTTATTTTCTGGTACTCTTACAAGCGATACTGTACCTCTCTGCATTTGAATGGATCTCTATGGGAATTGGGGGTGGGACTAGATTTTGCTGTAAATTACACAGGGACTGTATGAAAAACATGGTTGCCTAAATGTCATCAAGGGTCTGACGTATCAAACAAGCCATAAACCATCACTCTGCTGCCAGATATGCAGTAGATATGGATGGATAACTTGATGGGTTTTTTCTCCTGACTTATTTTTCCATAGAGTTCAATGTGCAAATGATTAGATCAGGAGTTAACACAACACAGTTAAATAATGTTTTAAGATAACTTGCGTATACACTGAGTTGTTTTAAGGTTATGTTAGTTTGTCTTTAAAATAGCCATATATTTTTCGAAATAAAAGTTTGGCAGAGATGCAAACACATACAACACAGCAGAAAAGTGATAGTTTTAAGATAACTTATGGTAACATCTTTCGCCAATATAGCTCAGTTATCGAAAATAGCTTACGTTAACAACAGAAGCATGCTTTATCAGCTAAAAATCAATACTTAGCCTATATGCAAAGTTGTTTTCGGTATGCAAGGAAAATAATTATGTTCGCCAAGTTAAACAGCTAGCTATATTTCTCATTGATAGGATATGTGGTGCTAGCCAGCTACATATTGCTCATATAAGTGTATAAAAAAACTGAATGTTTTGAGGATGAGAAGCCTTAAAAAAATTAAAACAATGATTAGATGTAAGGTGGAGTGTCAGGTTCGGAGTACCAAACGCAACAGCCAAGGAATCTCAAAGTGTACACCGTAGTAATGTTTTAAAGATATTACTCAGTAACATATTAAATTCTATTTCTAAGTTTCAATTCCAGTTTACCTTGCTGTTCTGTTTTAGGTTACAGCCTTTTTATTGCTAAATTACCAAAGTTCAATGTTCTGGGGAGTGATTTTAGTTATCTTGGAAGTGCCTATTTAGCTTAGCTGTTAAGATGATCCATGTGTTAAATGAAAAAGAGAAACGATGAACGGCGATGGTGATGAAGCAGTTCAGCCCCATTCAAAGAGTGGGTATACCATAGGTAAACAAAACAAAAAGAAAACACCTGTTGCAGGATTCTATCAGTCCAGCTCTATGCTATACAATTTTCAACATTCATATTGTGTTTAGAAATACAATTCCTATTCTGAAAAAGTCCTGTATAAGTACTACAATGCTTTTACAAACACAGTAGATTTACCGACGTATATTACATATAATTTATTATCGTCACATCAATTCTAGCTAAATTTATGTACGGGCTTGCTAACCCTAATAACAGTCGTTACAGTAGGGCAGAATTTGTTTTTTAACCAGCAATATCCATATTTCTGGTTAAAGGGATCGCACAGGTTCCCTTTCAGTTTCGAATGAAAAGGATTAGTGGGAATAATTCATAAGTGATCTCATAATGGCAGGTGGAGTTTGGTCAATATCCAGTCACAGGATGTAATGAGAAAATCAGGGCCGAAAACAGGATCTCATAAAGTCTGATTGTGAGGTGACGTATTAGCAGAGCGCTGACTAACCAATAAGGGCAAAGGAGAAAAAATAGAGCAGAACTTTTTTTTTTACTTGGCCATGATTGCAGATTTTCTCTGCTTTCTTTCCAAGTCAACACACCTCCTACTCACTTAAATTTGCCGTTGTGGTTTCTCCTTAAATTGATTGAGAAAAAAAGAGGTCCATTAAGGGTTCCGGGGTATATTTTTCAACCTGTCTCAGCTCATGAGGCTAGAAACCCTGTGGCCAGGCTGAAAGTAGGTGCAGGAGGGTCGATAAACAGCAGATATTACTTAGGGAAAGGGTTTAGGGGAGCTTGATGTTTGAAGTGACTTGATGGAAGATGACAAGAGAACATTATCTGTAATCTATTCTTATGGAGGCATGAAAAGAGACAAAGAGCCGCTTTGAGTGGCTTTTGACCACAGTAATTCAAGTAGAATAAACCAAGGCAGGGGAAAGAATACATCCTTAAGTGTATTTTAAAAAGATACAAAGACGCAGGCATAATGAATGTAATAACACGAATGCATTCAGTTTATCAAAGTAGATTTTGGCATCAAAGAAGATCAGAGATCGGAGTGTGTCAAGGACTAGAAACCGTGTTTTCTTAATTACAGTACAAAGTATTCACCTTTTACCCTTGAGTACATATTTTAAAAAATAACAATTTTAAAAAATGGTCAATTGCATTAGACCATGCTGCTGTACCTCAGACACATTCGATGTATTTGGCAAATTCCTTCAACAAACATTTTTCTACCATGGCAAGGATGGAACCGCTGTCAGAGCAGGGATCGCATAGCAAGAGGAGGTGACCCCATGGACTGTGTGTGTTACACATATCACACCTAAAACTAACACTTTTAAGCCTAAACTGAGGCCTATTTGAGGTATTTTTTTCTGTGTTGCAAGATGGACCTTCTGACCCTTGGGGTCAAAGGGATCAGGCAGGGTAGGGGGTTTTACCTTCTAATGTCATGGTTTTTGGCAGCCTTCGCTGTTTTCTGTGGTCGTTCTTTCTTTTGGCGGAGTCGGGGCACTCTATCGGATTTTCTATCTTCCGTTCTGGCAATTATCCTCGCACCTGTTTTGGTTTTCTTGTTAGCTATATATAGCTCAGGGTTTCCTCTTTCCGGTGCTTGATATTGTCTTTGCTATTTGACAATTAAGCCGGTAAGATATAGGTAGTTACAAAGGGACTTGCTTGTTAGTTTCATTAGAGATTTTCCATAGTTGGATTTGTTTTTCTCTTCTGTTCTTTCTGTCCCTCGTTTTGGTTTGCACTTCCGTTCTCGTTGAGACAGATTGCCTTTGTTTACTTTTTTTGCTTATCTCTCCTGTGCTCTTCCGTATTGAGAGTGAGAGACTTCTTTTATTTTCCTGTTTTGCTTCTCGTTTGTTTTTATACCTCTGTTTATATCGCTTACTCGTATTGTAAGCGAGAGGTATTTTCTTTTGTCTCGGATCTCGAGTTCGCCCTGTTTTCATTGGGTAGTTTTGATTTGGCTTTTGCCTGGAGTGTTTTTCATTCTCCATTTTTTGTTTTCCCTCTTGCGGACCTGTCCGCTTTATTGGTGTATACTACCGTTTACACTTTGAGATTCTTTGGCTGTTGCGTTTGGTACTCCGAACCTGACACTCCACCTTACATCTAATAATTTTCCTCAAATCTGTGTTACAATCCTTAATTAAAAAAAACATGCAGAGATTCATACCATGTATTCACAATTGGTTTAAAGGCAACAAGGCTCCCTAGTAGCTCATTCAGAAAATGTGCTTGCAGCTAGCCAGGCTAATCACCACAATCAGCAATGAGAAAGCATAAAAGTAAAACACCAGGCACATATACAATGGAAATAAAAACCTAGACCTAGTATATGAACAGAACACAGACATATCAGTCTGAAATAGTCTGTACATAACTGCTTGCACTGGGTTGAGTAGCTTTGACAAGTTCACAAAAAAAAAAAAACCGCACTTAGTTAATCACATTCCTCATTATGTGCCTGGAGACAATGGCCATAGCTACAGGTCTTTATGACTACATATTAATTTGAGTCAGGGCTTTCAATTCCTTGTTCAAGTCCTCTGTGCTGAAGTATTAAATCAAATTTAATGTGGGCTGGGATGCAACATTAGTGCTGCTTAGCTGAGGAATTGTATCTTTGTCTACACATCACTGCTTTCAAGTTCACTGCCTGTCATGAGATGGTCCATCACAAATAAAATGAATGCATACATAAATACATAATAATAAAAAAACGAATGAAATAAAAACAAATTTAAATCATAAAAAACACATTTTTAAATTAATTATGTCACTTTCAAATCAGAAGAATTCAGATAAAGAAATGTTTTAGTAAATAATTGACTAATAGCCTGAATAAAGGTTCAATTACTCAAAAATGAGTACAGAAAGTGAGGGTAATGCTGTAAAATAAATCTCAATCATACTTAGCATGAAGACGCATTCCAGCATGATCCAGTTGTGATTATTATTTTACGACATAGCGTGCTTGAGGACATTATATTTTTTATCAATGCATCGCTGGCTTCTCAATTTTTAAACACGATGCAAGCGACGAGTTTGCCTTTCATTATTTATTATAGTTCATATTTCCGACGTCAGTTTCTTGGAATGAGCGATTGCTTTTGTAAGCCCAGAAGACCGCGGATCAGCATGCGCCTCATCCAAAACACGTGAGGACACCTGCTGCTTTGTTTAGTCTGCAGAACACCCGTTGGGTTACGTGACCTTAGCATCGGAGGACGTAGCTGAGCAGCTTGCGCAGACACACTTCGGGGATCAAATCGATCAGTGGAGTCGCTCTGCACCCTACTGACCGAAGGCCTTTTCTCTCAGGGTGACGCTACGGGAAATTATGAACCTTCCTGCAAGGCTGCCAGCCGCAGTCAGGAGCTGTGCAGTCAGGATTCAGTTCCAGACAGTAAGGTGCACCACTGGACTCAGGAAAATAGTCTTAGCTTGCTGAACCAATTGGAAGTGTCTGTGTTATAATTTGTTATATTTGCTTTAGATATATATTTTTTTTTTTTTTTTTGAATTTTTGAAAACATGAGAACATTCAGAAACACAAAATTTACAGTGATTTATCTAAATACCCGGCTCATGATTTTCAAACTGCACTGCTGCCTCCCGTTTTTAAAAAGGTGACGCAAGCCAGTAGACGCTTCAGCTTTAATTACCTGCTGCGTTTCCGGCTTTGCAACTTCATTACAGGTCCGAAAAGGCAGTGTTCTTTCCTGTATCGATAGCAATTTTCCACATGGAAAGCATGCCAGTTACTGTATCCGCACGCTTTTACTTACCGTAGCATTTATTTTACTGCCGTTGCATGCACTCCCAAAGGGTGCAAAAACATATACAATTATTCTATACCATAAACAGACGGATACTAATCCAATGCCAATGTACTGGCTGATTGCCTTTCTAAAATACATATACACATATGAATGACCTTATAAAATTCATAATTTAAGATTGTGACAGATTATGGGAAATGCCAATGAAGCAGCTGGCAATCTCTTGGTATAAACGAGTGTTTAACCAATTAACTTAGCAACCTTAACAAGCAATATCAGTATGAATTAGCTTGCAACATCATCCTGCTGCAGTGGATAGAAATGTACAGCAACTAATGCATCCATACATTTTTTTCAGAAT
Source organism: Ilyophis sp. 1 JC-2022 (assembly GCA_022702515.1). NCBI lineage: Eukaryota > Metazoa > Chordata > Actinopteri > Anguilliformes > Synaphobranchidae > Ilyophis > Ilyophis sp. 1 JC-2022. The sequence goes on from CM040405.1 coordinate 97,774,492, forward strand.
AAAATGTGTATGAATTCGTGTTTTTGTTTCGTCAGATATGGTTTTCTGATGGCAGATGTAAAAATGATTGCACTTCAATCCAGCAGAATATCTTGCAATGTAATTTAGCTCTAACAAAATGGCAAGTCTCATTTTACAAGTGGCTGTTTTCATAAATTTTGAACTGTCACACAGTGGCATCATTTCAGTAAAGCGTACGACTACGAAAGTGTCATAAGAACGAGAATCAGATGAATTGCATGCTTGAAGTAAGGCACACTCATTTAGATGAGAAGTTATCTGCACTATTAATTATTAATTTCTACATTATGATCCACATAAGGGAGAATTAAGTGCTTAAATAACGTCAATAGATTTTTCATATTGGTTGTTTTCTAAAGGAAAAAAAAAAAGGCTTTTTACTTTCCTGTTACTAATCGAACGTCTAACCTGCGCCATTGCAATACGGCGCTCTCGAATAACCGCACGTTCTCTTTCACTTGGCAGGCTCAGCACACATCTCCGTGCCATTTCCACTTTCCTTTTCAAGTAAACTTGTGCTCTCAAAACTTTGCATATGAAAGGAACAAAGGACTAAAAAATGTGACCTATTTAAATCCCGCGATGGAACAGACTTAAGATGTGCTGCTTGTCAAAACCAATGAGAGGAGACGATCGGCAGTGATGGTGACGGAGCTGCCAGGCCCTTCCGCTCCATGTATGGGTGCCAGCTTCAGGAGGGACAGGGGGCAATCATATTCTTCTTACTTCAGAACAAAGAAAACGATTTCTGTCTTTTGTGGAAGTGGCATTAACTCCCTTGTGGACATCTGTCTTTGTGGACTAGGCCCAAGAGTTGCTTTTTTGTATTGCTTTTCTTTTCTTCAGTGTAAAATGGAATGTTGCAGGAATTATTGGAACTGAAATACCCTTGGGATGGCAAGCCTAATTAACATGAAAGCCTCATGTGACATGATACTTAACTGCCAGACATCTGCTTAACTAACTGTGCAGCCTCTCCGCTGAGAGTTGAAATTCCCAGTGAGTTCATGTCCACTCGGATGCTTATCATTACCCCCAGTGCTCTTTCATCACTGTCTCATCTTGTTTACATACATTTACTCACGTTACCATACGTACGTAGTTTTTTTTGTTCAGTAACGGTACTTTTTTGAGTATATTTTAATGCTTCTACTTTCACTTTTACTTGAGTACATTTTTGATAAAGTACATTACAAAAAGAGGTAGATGAAGCAACCGCCCAATAGCAATACATCTTGCGCATATCTGACCGGTGCGCTCATTTTGAAAGTGGCCTTGCCTCTGATACGATTGGGTCTTGTTGTGACCCAATCATACCAAATGTGTGTGCAGAAATAACTGTATTGTAAGAATGCGGAAAAACACTGCGCAAAACGTCCAGTAGGCAGCAGGACAGGGCAACGTTAAGATAGAGCCGCTGGCAAATGCTGCTGTTAGACCCTACGGTTTGGGCCGGCGATCGGGCCGGGTATCGGGCCTATTTTTAGCTCTGTGACGTCTGGTCAGATTGGGTACTGGTCGGGGTGTGACGAAATATCGTGACGCAATATTTTGCAATCCGAAAACGTGCCGATACGGGAGCTTAAAAATGTATCGCGAAACAAGCATGACTACCGGTAATTCACAAATTCACATAACCACATATTCTAATGTTCTATCACACCCTTTGTGTGCAAGAGGGCGCCATCAACAATTTATGTTCGTAAAGTTACTTTGACGCACAACACGCACGCACACCGAAAGCGCAAGACTGTTTATGCCCAGCTAGCTGAGAAAGCTGCACACTTGCAAAGTAATCAGGTAGGCTTATTTATTTTAAATGGGATGAGTGAATTTGTAAATGTATAATTCTAAAATTACCCAAGTAACGTTACATTATTTCTGACCTGCTCTATCAAAATCAGTTGCACTGACCCCCAAACACATTTTGGACTGAGGAAGGAAAATGTAAGCTTTCTAATGATACCAAAATGATCTCTCTACTCCAAATATCAAGCGAGTTACGTCATGTTACATTTGGAATGCCATCAAACCATGTTTTTGAGAAAAACGCCTTCAAAGTTCAGCCGCGAAAGTTGCTAGCTATGTGTTAACGTTTCTGGATAGAGCTTGGTCTCAGAGCCTAACAAACTCCGGTGTTAACTTATCATACTACGTTGAAATGCTTCAAAACTATATTTTCACAATGCATTTGACATTAAGACACGCATATCATAAAAACCAAGACATTTTTTGAGTAAAAAATTAGTTTGCAGCCGTGAAAGCAGGATAGCCAAGCTACCTCGGTGCCTAGTGAGCGAGTGTTCTCCACTGTGGGAGACATTGTAAATGTTCAAATGTTGATATGTTAATTTTCCTGAAAAAGAACATGTCCATATCCTAGACTTGAAACAAGTAATCAGTCTGAATGTCTAGCTTTATGTTGGTATTTTTGAAAGTGCAGTTTTACCTACTACGTAGGCCTAGTAGCTTATATGTTCGTACATTAGTCTTAAAATAATATGTTTTAAGAGGGCTTTTTTTTTTTTTTAAAGTACTAAAGTATTTCAAATTTAATTTCATAGTGCACTGTTATTTTAACAAGACTATATTCCATGTATGTTTCATACCTCCCATGATGGAATGATGAGTAAGTAAACTTTCAGTCTTGTTCAGCCATACTTTGTGGTAAAAATTGTACTCCTAGTACATTTTTTTGCCTTGTGAATAAATGAGTAATCTTGTTCAATTAAACATTGTCTTCATCTGAACTTAATTTTTAATATTGTGACCATATCGTATTGTGAAACCAATATTGTGTATCGCATCGTATCGTGATCTGGCTGCCTTTGCCAAGAAACTAAAACTGGGTCGTTGTTGGATCTTCCGGGTTGCGGGTTGTTGTTTTTTAGGCTTGTTTAAAACAATTTAGAAATTTAGAATTGTTAACAAGTGACCTGTTTTTTCCACATTTATGGTTACTATAGTTCACCCCCGCCACCCGCTCCGCAATCGCTCTACTCTCCGCTTGTTTGAGCTCGTTTTTGAGGTTGCTTATTTGTCTCCCGAGAGTTGGCAACACAACAGGTTGTGTGCTCAAATGCCCGGTGGCCACAAAGTGTAATTGATTCATTAGCTAGTTATTACCATTGTAAATTCAGTAAATTATACATATATATAACTTGCTAACTTTGGCATAGACCAAATAAAATGAAGCTAGTTTCACGTAAATTGTAGTCTCGTAGAATATGATACAGAAGTTAAATTGCTGTCACATTCTATTCACCCCTATGTCAGCTGAATATCTGGTGTGGTTTTTGTGGCAGTGTCTTGCTCAGAGTTTGCTACAGCTGAGAAATCTCCCAATAGTAAGCCTAGTGGGTGGGATCCAGTGTAATGCTGGATCCCCATCTTCTGACATTGTTTGGGACTTTGGTTTGGTAGGCTTAAATCTGTGAGTGAGATAATACTACAAAAACTGACATGAGGATGAGTACCACGTGACAGAAAATAGATTTTAAAGTTTTCTTGAAAATCTTTTTTCCTTTGTACCATGAAAGTAACTTTAACTCAGATTTTGAATAACTTTTAAATGAACAACATAGCAAAACTATTTTATGGTAAATCTATTATTGCACGAGGATAAGACAAGGCTGACAGATTCATTACCCACAAGCATCCCTTGTAAGAGAGAGGACGCCGACACGAGAAGGAGCAGAAACACTGAACGCTTGACAGCCATGGTACCAAAATGGCAGCCATTTTCTATCGTCATCATCTTGACAGGTGGTGATGGCACTCTGTAGGCGAAAGATATGGATCGCTGGTTAGCAATTTGGTGGCATCAGAAGAAGATGATAGGGCGCAAGAATAAGCAATTTTGTCATAGTTACCATCAATCTTTTTTCTTAATTCAAACGGCACTTAGATGGAAGAGACGACACACAGCGTTGACACAGGACAGTCTGCTGAAAGGTTTCAAAATAATTGCATGCTACCTTGGTAAAAAAAAAATGCTTTTTTATTAAAATACTATTCAAATCTGTTGCTGAGAGAGCGAGAAAGAAAGAGAGAGAGAGAGAGAGAGAGAGAGAGAGAGAGAGAGAGAGAGAGAGAGAGAGAGAGAGAGAAAGAGAGAGGGAGAGAGAGAGAGAGAGAAAAACAGATGCTCACTAGTTTTGCCCCTTGAATCCAGATTGAGACACTGTGGTCTGTCGCCTGTGCGATTTCATGTGTGAAACAGCAATGTGGGGAGAAGAAGTCAACCCGTTTCGTCCATTATCTGCCATATCAATCCCCAGCCCCCCACCCCCCCACCCCCCTTCTAATATGGCCATGAAATATAACCAGCTGAAAAATCATAGACAATTACCTAAGACATTAATTGGCTTATGGGCCCCATATGTTGACCTGTCTTATATAAATGGAATATCATGTGGGAGGAAGCTCCTTTCTAGCTTTCGATGAGGGGGCTTAAAGGTGCTTGTTAGTAAGCCAAGAGCAGCCATTCTGACTGGGGGGGGAACCCATTTTCTGAACAATTTATTTTATACAAGATGAGTTAGTATGGCTATTTATACATTACCTGCGAAGAACATTGCAATATGAAATCAATGGTAGAAATGTAAAGCTGCTTTAACTTGGGGTAAAATACTGCTAAAAATGTTGCAAGAGAGAGAACAAATAACTTATAATGGTGTGTGCTTAACTCGGCAGGTGAAAGTCAGAAAAGAGAAGCACACACAAAAAAAAAACATGAGGAGGGATTTTGTGTTACCAGAGTATTGGAGGATGTAGTGAGTCAGCGCGCTACCTCTAAATGCCTGGGGTGTTCACAGCCGGCAATTTTAAACGAGCAGGACATTACGACCAAAAGCCATCTGTCATCGATGGGCCACGACCTGAGAGACCTGCAGTCAGAACACATCGGCAGGATTGAGACAGCATCAGACTTCTTCTTTGCCCTGCTGGTCTGATTGCATCAGAAGAGCCCGTCACTGTGACCTGCTATGAGAAGGGGACTGTACCACCACATTTGATCGCTGGTATGATTACCATGGAGGGAATCGACACACATACAACCGCAGTCAAAATACAACAAAGGGTGCCACACAAAAAACACGTATATGGTACTAATTGCAAGTCATCTTTAAGTGAAAGCGCTTGCAATAAAGTGTACTTATTCATTCATTTTTATTTTTTAACATTGATATGTTCCATTTACCCAGTTCTTGGCTGGGACCATTACAAGTTCTATGCAACAGCAATGACCCATTAAGCTTTCCGCACTCAGTCTGGTCTCTGTTAACACACAACACTGCCGGAACATTTATGAGTGGATTTGGACTGCATTAAGAAACACATAGAGTGGGCGAACAACAACTGTCCTCATTAACCCAGTCAATGTACTTCCAAGAGATTATTATAGATTTTTACAAATAAGTGGAAAACATAAATAACTCTTGGTTATGATGGTTCTTGAGAGGACCCGGATAACATTTGATGAAGCATAATTCATATTCTGTATAATTATGTTGGGGCAAACCAGTAATGATTATATCTGACTTTCGTAACCAGGCTTAATTGAAACAGAGTTGTGGTTTATTTTTTATTTAATGATACATGCAAATCATTGATCTTCAACACCAACCAATGAAAGTTGCATTTTTACAAATCATCCGGATCAACATTTGTAACAGAATTGTGAAGTCTAACTAGCAAATCAATTATTATTATTATTATTATATTATTATTATTATTATTATTATTATTATTATTATTATTATTATACAGCTTAGCATTGTACTAAGTCAGTAGGTTTACAAACAAGTTTACAAAGCAATATTTGCAGGTGAGTCCACATAGAGGAGTGCTTTGGATTGTTTAATGTTAAAAATATATACAGTGGGGACGGAAAGTATACATACCCCTTCACTTTTTGCACACATTATTGTGGTGTAGATTTAATTTTAAATGGATAAAATTGCCATTTTTGCCCATCAATCTACACTCAATAATCCTTAATGACAAAGTGAAAACAGTATGGAACACATGACTGGCTAAATGGCTGTAAGTCATCAAGGGTCTGAGCTATCAAACAAGCCCCAAACCATCACTCTGTTGCCAGATATGGAGTAGATGTGGATGGATCACTGCAAGGGTTATTTCTCCTGACTCATTTTTCTATAGAACTCTATGGGGGAAAAAGTCAGGAGAAACAACCCTTAAAGTGATCCATCCACATCTACTTCATATCTGGGCGCAGAGTGCTGATCTGGGGCTCGTTTGATACGTCAGACCCTTGATGACTTACAGCCATTTAGCCAGTCATGTATTCCATACTGTACCAGCCTAATCTACAGCTGAATCTAGTCTCACCCCCCAATTCCCATTCATCAATTAAAATGCAGAGTGGTTATAGTATCACTTATAACAGTACCAGAAAATAAGATATCGAGAGTCTTTTGATGTTTATCGGTCACAGACTTCAGGAAGTAACAGCATGCAAAGGATATGCTACCAAATATTAAATATGATACTTTAAAAATATGTTAAAGCAAAGGGTATGAAAACTTATGTAAATTAGAAATTTCAGTTTTAGAAAGCCTGGTGGTAAGCTGCAGTGCAGTACGCTCATTACCGTAACATCCTCTGTACATTTGGGAGAGCACAGACACACACTCCTCTGTGAAGAGCGGGCAGCAGTTGAAAATGTTCAGTCTTGAATCTGAATGATTAGATTTTAACCTGTTGGAAATCCTTTCAGCACTTTCAAAGTTCAGTTAATGCTGAACATTTTACTGGTTGTCAACCTCAATTCACCCAGGAATGCTGGAGGAGTCCACTTACGCTGCATGTGCAGCCATTCGACAGGTTCTAGATCAATCTGAATTCAGAACGAGTTGAGGACTATCCCACCGACAAAAACCCTCTTCACCCTTCCCACGACATTATGGCCAACGCATGGTTGCCAGGCACTCCTGGTACTGGCACAGCCAGGATATGATACCAGACAGCACTGTAACCAACTACTTTGAAGCAGCAACCTGGTAGCCCCAGGATAATCTTGCTTTGCACATTTTAATTCAAAGCAGATTTTTTTCCACGGTACATTTTCCCAGCAAACTAATCATCAATCCATATTTTATGCAATAAAATATATAGTGAATATTTATATGATTTCTATGTATTGATGTGTATAAATGAAATGGCACGTGGGTGGGTAGCATGGATCTATTCATGCTGCCGATGTCCGCTTTGATTTTCTATCACAAAATACTATTCATAAACTGAGGCCCTAGGTTTAACTGAATTTCAAATGAAATGCAAAACTCAGTTTGACTTGCTCTAAGGCATTTCATTTAGATTCTGTTATTGTGGCATGTATGCTGATAATTACGCAGAGGCTTTACCTCTGAGGAATCAATTAATGCAGTAATGATTCCTAACACGAGGCAAATTGTTATGTAAACAGCAAACTACATTTTTTCTCTCTTTTATTTTATGGCATGAAGTATGAGTTTGTCCCTTGAAAATGACCTTGTGATCCACAAGCTCTGTGACATTTGGGGACAATCAGATCAGTGTCAGGTTTATCTCATTTCAAGAAGGGCTTGAAATAATTTAGTAATGCTCTTCACCTCATGAGTGGCTCTCCTTGACAGTTAAATTTAATAAGCGATTTACTCGGATGGTATTAACGTCAATGACCTGGTCAAATATGAATGTTACACGGTAAATTTCCTTCGCACTACTTAATTACCTTAAGTCACCCTCCCCATTGTCCTTCCGGAGTTCAGACACTCACTTGCTCGCACGCACGCACACCCTAACGGCCCGAAAACATAAAACTGACCGACCTTCTGCCCATTAGCCAGCAAAATCGTTGAAATGAAAGCACTCAGTGGCACGCAACCAGTTCATAGACTCGTAGCGCTATTGATCATCTTGCTGGTGCTGCAGATTATTTCTCTCATAGTTCCATTGCTTCCCAGGGCAAAATACACAGTAGTGAAATATAAAATATTGCCCTTAAAAAAATAAGCAGTTCGCGTTAAGGGTAAATATTAATTGAATCCAGGCCAGTGGGGGGGTGGGGGGGGGGTTGCATCAACAAGGAAAACAAATTAAATCAATTAGAGGTTTGAAATATTTTTCCTCTGTATGAAATTTATACGTTTGTCAACATGAACAGGTTCAAGGAGCGAGCAATTCCCTATTAAACCCCTGGGTGTGTTCAATGCGACCATATAAATAAGTCGATAATAGCGGCAATCAATAAAGTGGAAATTGTTGTCTCGGGCACATCCATGAAGCCAGCAATATCTTTGTTTATATCAAATTCCTCACTGGCAAATTGCTAATTGAATATTGTTTATCGCCTGCAAATGTCACCGATCCCATCTGCTGCGACTGTAAAACATTTAGTGCTGTTGCTGGACACGTCATTTATCAAACCCCCGAGGACAAATCCCTTTCCCACCAAGGAGGAAAGTGACTATATTGGCCTGGCTTAAATCAATATTTTCCCTTTAATTTCACCATAAAAATACAAGCATGTGTTTCTTTTTTTACATTTTATTTTCCCACCAGATACATTTTTCATGCTGACAGCGTGCATTATGGGCATTTTCTGTTTGCGATGTCTGATGTGTCGTGATTAGAATGGCCTTTCTGTGGGTTTTTCTTAAGATGCAGCCTGAGTTTACCCATATGATTGTCCTCTAGCTGTTCAGATGCTCACACACAGAGTATGTGAGGAGAACAATTCCCTTGATGGATTCCAATAATTAAAACATTAAACTTAAACATCTTCCTGGTGACAGAGTAAACAGAACACTTTGAACTACTGAAGTGCAGCGGAGCATTCGCTATGGAAACAAACATAAATATCCGGACGTCAAAGCTGTGACCCTGTAGCCTTTCTCGTCCAATATAACGCATTGCTTTTTTACCACAGATACACCAGTTTTATTCAGGCTATGATGCTTCTTTGGGCTTTTAAAAGCAGATCGCAGCCAACAGCAAGCGAGTCGCACGTTCTTTATTATTGTTAATATAGCTGTGCAGTCATAGGCGTAGTTTATAGGGTGGTGGGGGGGGGTTACATGCCCTCCTCACATTTTACGAGGATATTACTCATCACTTCCACAAAAGCAGCAAATGTTAGACCCTGCAAAACAACCCATAAACAAATCCCTTCTCAAACGAGATGTGTACCACTCTGTGTAGTGATGGTTAATATCATCTGTTGTCTAATGGTTCCCCAGTACTCTCAACTACTTTGGCTGTTTTACTTAAGTAAAGATATGTGTGAATCCCTGTGAATACGTTGCATTTCTCCCATGAATCATTTAACACTGCCTCTATTGCCCTGGAGGTGTTTTACATCATCATCACCGCCAGCTGTTCCAACACCTATGAGCCAGTTACATACGCAATGTAGACAATGTTGGAGGAAAATGTTGGCCTTGGAAAGGATGAAAATAGATGGTGAGGCCTCTGATGTTCCAACTTACTTGGCGGACTAAACAAAAGGAAGAAAGCCTCAAACTCAAATTCTGCCAAAAAGGCGGGAGGCTCGCAGCCATCACTCGCCATCATTTCTCTCACCGCCGCGTACGCCGGTTCAGCTCTGGGTGTAACTGTGCAGAGCCGCAATGACATTCACCTCGTTAGCGCCAAATCCAGACAGACGGCTCGACGAAAAGAATGCCTCCCGCCTGCGCCCACCGACTCATTCCCGAGTCTGGCGGCGAGATCTCCCAAAAACCTTGACATGCGGGAATGCAAGACAGATTTCTGAAAAGAGATTCCCTTGGTGTCAGCGAATGGAAGCTCTTCATAACCCTGCCTGCTAGGAAATGCGTAGCTACATAATATGACTAGCGTGGAATATGCGGTACTGTGTGACAAACTAAAAAGAGAATGTCAAAAAAGAGCCATTTGGCGCCCCTTTTATTAAGTACAGATGCACATTCAAAATCAGATCGCAGGGTAGCCAGGCTTTTTTTTAATGCTTTACCAGGACACAGCCCGGCCTTGCAGCCAACAAGCTGGCACTGCAAGCAGAAGAGAGATTCATTAAATAGTAATGAGGCACTGCTTTCTGGTGTTCACCTCAAGGGAAAGAGTGAGACATATTCAAGTCAAACGCAACGGAGGGAAAGGCGAGAACAAGTGGGCCGTGCCAACGTGCACGACCGACGTCAGCAACCAGCCCAGAAGCCTTTGTGTGATCACAGTATAAATTCCCAGCTTTAAGCCATTATACATCAAGGAGATTATTGCTCTAATATTTTACGTTGCTATGTGTGTAGCAATACTGACCCTGCAAAATATGTTATATATCATTTATCCCTCTGAAAGATACCACAATTCCTACCGGCATGAATTTAGTTATAGCGCCAGATGATGTTTTAGTGGAACTAATCCTTTAAAGGGGGAAATTTTCCAAAAGACATCAGGGCAACTGCTGCTGCTGCTGTAATACAGTTTAAACAGTGAAAAATGCTTTGAAGCATACCGCTGTCGGTAGTGTTCTTTCTTTCCCCCAATCGTATAACGCTGCGTTCACACATCCAGCAACTTCGGTCGCCCAGTCGCCGGAAGTCCATTAATTCTCTATGAAGCTGAGCGACGGTCAGCGACCTGAGCGACTAGAAAACTGAGCGACCAAAATCGGCCGATAAATGTTGCCCGAAACTTAACTTTTGACCGACCATCGGCCGTAACAGCCAATCAGAGTTCCACACTTCATATTTCCCCAACCGACACGAAACCATTTCATGAATAATTGTTCCGCCCGATTTCACTCAAATTGCAGCAATGGAGTAGCAGCTAATAATAATGGTCCAAGCCTACCGCGTCCTGTTTAATGTATTCCAAAAGGAATACCGGGATAAGCGCCTAAAAATTGACGCTTGGAGGGCAATTGCGAGTGCCCTTGGTACCGATGGTAAGGTCTTTGTTATTTTATTGTGTGAATTAAACGTTCACACAACACTAGATAAATGCTATGTTTAGCTAACGTTAGCATATCATGTAGGCTAGGCTATTGGAAGCCAAAACGGCGAAAAGGTATGATTTGCTGTTTAGTTGTGTGTGTTATGTGTAGGCAGTTAAAGCACTAGGGTTTCAATATCATATTGGATCTACCAGCCTGGATGCATCGCAAATATATCTTTGTTATACGTAGGCTACTGCCGTTGTTTATCTGTATCAAATAATTGTAGCTGCACGAACTGACTTGGATGACACAACGGGAAGCTCTTGCCCCGCCCCCAGCCTCGTAGAATTGACCGACTCGGCGACCAGTTGCTCGCTGTGTGAACGCAGCGTAAGTCTCATTTCTCAAACAATTCTATAATGATTGATTTGATAAAAAGACATGTTTATCCAGGGTGACTAATATAGCATTGCATTATTTATTTCTTCCATTTTTTATAACTGGATATCTATCTCAGCAACTCAGTGGTAGATAGGATCTCCTCAAGGGTGGCTAAGTGTCTTCCCCTTATCCGAGAACTGAACTCATGGCTATGCCTGTGGGAAGTGCCGGGGGGTGGAGCTTAAGGTTTGTTTTTCTATTTTATTTTTGGGGAAATATAAATAAATAAATAAACCTTTCATTATAAATATTTTCAACAAAAGCTGTCCGAATGTTTTGTAAACAAATATGAAATAACCATGAAAGGGAATGCTAATATTAATATAACTATTTAGCCCTCAGCATATATCTACTGATCAGCGTAAACAATACGCAACTTCTCATAACATCATGTAGTCGAGGTGCGACTTTGGCTTCCGCAATCACAATCTCGGGCCTACATGAATCCATTTCCAAGCACACAACCTGGGTGAAATTAATAAATAAATAAATAAAATTGCACAGTGAAATTACTGTCAAAACAAATGACCCTCCTCTTGACAAGTGGGCAAATATTGTTGTCTAAATTAATTCCATCCAGGGGTGGCACAAGCCTTTTCTGCTGGCCTAGGTGAGATTGTGAACTGGGGGCGGGGGTGTAGTGCTTTCCCCTTTGTTTGGTGCCCCTCCCTCCCCTAGACCGATTCTGCCCCCCCACAACACGGTTACGCCCCAGGCGGCCAGCCTTGCCACCTATGCCTAGAACCGGCCCTCATTCCATCCATCAATCACTGGTAAGAATTTCTCAACGTGTGTGAGCAGTACTTAAAGACATTTTTTATATCGCAGCACTACTTTGGTTGGCGAGCACCCTCATAATTATTATAACATGTTACATCATTATTTTTTTACATCCATTTATAAAGCCAGATACAGAACAGAAGCCATTCAGAAAGATACAGTTCCTGGTTCAAGCACACAGCCGTAGTTTCCCCCTCTCTCCCTCATTTGGTATTCAACCCCCATGGTTATAAGCCTGTTCCCCTAACTGCAACGCCATACTGTTCCTGACTCATCCTGTTTACTATGCCTCAGTGAACGGTGACACAAGCAAACTAAACAGCATGCCATTTTCATCATGTTTAGCCCCATACACATTTTTAGATTCTGCTCTAAACTCTCGAAACAATTTCTTCTCTCGGAGTAAAAACTTTGGTCATAGTCTGTGGCTCGGAGGTCATCGCGGGACACACTTTCACCGAACTTCATAAAGTACACTTTTATATCAAAAAGGCCACACATATTTCCCCTTCACATACGCGCATCCTCACTTGACCTATACACAATCGCTTAACTGCAAAATGGACGATCCACATTGCAGAGTTGCACTGAATATAATTTAATTAGCTCGTCCCATCCCACGACCACAGATGGAGAATGTGAAATATTTTTCCAAGCCCATTTCTATTTCCTTTATAAAAACCAATTATTCAGTGCTACAAGGCATGGGTAACTTTAATTATAAAATAGATGGCGGTATATACATTCAAAGGGATTTCGTTTCTGGATCTTAATTGCCCCGAATCCCCAATGTGGCTTGCATGAAACAACAGACCCAGGCACACACTTAAATATGCACACACTTAAAAACTTTAATACGTCTTGCAGGCCACATTTTCATTTCGTCATTTCAAATACAGAAACAAAACTATCAGAAAGTGGCATCTTTTAACGACTGCATTTGATTTCATTCAATTTTAAATTGTTTACAAGACTTGAACAAAGACAACAATAGTATTGCATGAGACACAAGTGAATTACCTACCAATGGTCACCAATAATCTGAAAGTTGTTACATTTTTTAAACAAGCAAATTAACTAAATTAACTACTATTATGTTCACAGAAGTCATGGATACTTAAAAACCTTTGGGCTAAACAGCATGAATGTCCACACAATTAAGCAATAAACCGCACCCTTACTCAGCTGTTCTATGTCTAAATAAAAAGTACAAGCTTGGTTAATTCTATTAAAAAGCTAAATAATGGTGACAAAGTGGGAGATGATGTCAAAGCCAATTAAAAAATCATAAATGCCAGTTCTAAGAGCAGCTATACACACTGCACTGTTTGGGGCTATCTTACATAAGGGTGGCCATGTCCATTAAAAAAGGAAACTTATATGCCGATTGGATTCTATTTTAATGACAGAGGTACACAGTATTTACAATTAATTAAAGATGTACTTTCAAATGTGGTGACATTTAAATATGTATTTTAACACGTATATCTTTTTAACTTCTCCATATTTTCAACTTGAACATACATAAATACAACTGTAAATTGCCATTGAATCAATTGTGTCAATCTTGCATGAAAAACTCTTATTTAAACCTTTCGGCCACCATATGGCATGTAAAACAACATACTGAAAAAACCACTTGCAGACTTGCCCAATTCCTCCATTTGGTCCAAACAAAGGCTGCATAGATAAAACTAGATAAAAAGAGCCAAGCCAGGATTCGCATGACTTTTTAATGAAACACACCTTCAATGAGACTCCACCCCAAGCATGCTTCTATCACATCCCCACTTAAGTCACTCAAGCCAGGATGCGCTTAAGGAAGAAAAAGTGCTCAACTTGCACAGAAATTAAGTTAAGCACGCATATCTCAAAACATCCTTGGGCCCTGTGTTTTTCTTCCTAAACTTTTATTTTATTTAATTTTTTTACTTAGACCAGTAATTATGATCAATTGCCCGTTATTAAAACTCCCAAATGTTTATGTTGCATGTTTATATTCATTCTGCAATTTATTGGCAAGAGCCAATGATAAAGTAACTTCACGGACTGCTCAGTTATGCAAATAATTAAAAATGGATGAGAAAACACAAGTGGGCTGTTATAGAAAGCAGTCATCCTCATCGGAATAAAAAGAAAAAATTGGATACATTCTGTTATGGATTGCCAATAAAAAAGTCTAACTGTTGTTCACCACATTGCAAAACATTTTTACATTATGGTAAATAATTTAACAATGACAGTCTCTCTTGGCCCGCAATAAACTCTGAAGAACGGTGCCATTTTCTTGTTTTATGTACTGAGATATACTCCAACCAGTATCCTTAGCGTTATTAAAAAAAAAAAACTATATATGAATATGAAAATTCATACAAGTGTAAAATATATTTATGGAAATGGATAAATTATGCATCCAGATCATTGCATGTATGAGTATCATTACCCATTGAGGGGACCAACCCCCTCCCATTCCTGATTTTGGTTTAGCACTAACATCCCACTTCTTTAGCATGATCTGAGTAGATTCATATCTGACGTTAGGAATTTTATCAAATCAAAAATATGAAATAGTGGATACAAACAGTTTTGTGCCAAAGAGTAATCAAAGCCAAAATAGTTTACAATTTTTTTCAAAAAGTAATATCAACGTACGTTGAAATATTCAATAAAAAGATTATCATTGAATTATTTTCAGGCTGCACAAACATGTCAGTTACTTTCACTTCCCGATTAGCATGAGACGCATCCAGCTGAGCCCCTCTAAGGGGAGCGATGGTTCAGACTGGCTCAGGATCCTGCAAGTCCTGACTATGGAGGATGATTATCGCTAATCTTTATCAAAATTATTTTGGAGGGAACCACGTAGCTGCACGCATGAATTGCATGCAATAACTGACAAATAATATAATGCGCATGGTTTTAAATGTATTCTTCATAAGTGACGGTTTCCAGCTGAACGCGGCGTGATGCGCCCACTAATTATTGGAATTTTTAGATTTCAAAAGATTCTCACTTTTTGGGGAGATCTCATTGGCAGACGTTTTCTGACTGATGAAAAAGTCTTTTCCCTTCGGGTCCATACACTTTGTGCGCAGGAAGCTGCCTTTTACACTCCCCTTGGACTCATAAAACCATTCTCACAAGTTCCGCTCTTCCATGAAAATCCATTTTTACACTCTAAGTTTTCCATTAAAAATGTCAAAGTTTTATTTGATTTTCTCTCTCCTGGGATTCCACTGGAAGAGGCCAATAACATTTTTTTTTTTTTTTTTTTTACTGTGTACTTTGTCAAGTTCGTTTTTTTCTGTCGTTTTTGTAGCGTTCATATGTAGAAGTTACTGTGTGTGATTTGAAAACAGAAAGAAAACCGTATTTGCTCACCACAGAATTACATGATTGTAAACAAAACAGTACATCAGACTGGCAAAACCACACAGGACCTTCCATATTATCTGTAAATAATGTTGAAATTTTGCCCGCTGATATTGTGCTTTCATTTCGTTAAAAGTGTCTTTGTTTATTCTTTTCTGCCCTCAAGATAATTTGAGCTGACTATCAAATGAATCTGAGATCGTCTTCAATAAATATTGCTTTCAACAATGCTTGAATAATCTGCTTATTCCATTGTATACTTCTACCGTGTTTAATCTACTTATTTGCACTTTTTGGTTACAACGATTCTAAACAAACACAGATGTTTGGATGTAACACACTATTACTGTGAAGACTCTCTATTAAAGTCCTGTCAGGAGTGTTTAGTGGGAGTAAACCTGTTACTTAGGCATCCATTGTACAACCCACAAGATTAACATGAATCACAAGCTTGTGTGTTGAGAGTAGACAATGAATAAATTCAAATTAATTAGAAGAAACTGAATTTTTTTCTCACGTTTGGGTAAATATCCATGCAGCTTTGAGGCTGGAGTAGACTGCATCAGTATTCATGCATCTCTTTCATTATTAATCCATGTAACACCTCAGAAGTTATATTGAAATGAATACATTAATTTGAACATTTACAAATAACACATTTCAAAGTGTTTTTTTTTTTTGTTGTTTGTTTTTTCTGGAATTAATGTTCCACTGATGATTCAACTGTTTCTAAATCTCAAAATCACTTACTCATGGTCAGTGTCACCTGGGGGTTGGGTGGGTGGTGTGGGGATCTTATCCCAGCAGGCATTGGGTGAAAGGCACAGCCCACACACCATTCACTCACACATTCATACCCCAAGAACAATTAGGTCTTTCCAATTAACCTAACCTGCATGTCTCCACCCATATTGCATAAAATATTAAAATATTCCAATAAACAAACCTTTTGGCCAGTCCAAAGGCATAACCGTTATTTGTGCCATCAAGACAGAACAGATAAATGGCAGCTATTGACACAAGGCTTGTAATTATAGAAGGGCAGTGCCAAAACGGCTACACAGTCTGCAAGTTGTCTATTTACACATAAAGTAAAGCCATACTGAATGTTAATCACATCCCTAGATAATCCTGAGCAATTTCCCTAAATTAAGCATTAAAAATTAAATTGTCTCAGCAAAAGCACCAGTTCAAGAAAAATAACCACTATTAGTTTTTTAACACATAAAGCAATTGGGGGAAACTCTCGACAGAACATCCCGAATGGTGTGTTTTACTCCTGTTCTAAATAATTAATAGTCAATTATCTCGGGTGAAAGGCAAAGAGGATGATTTAATAAATTTCCCTGATCCCAAGCACTTTTGCAGATGCACACACAGACCAGTTTGTCCTTCGACAGCACGACTCCACGCGCCCCGGCTTTGTGCAAGTTCCTCCGTCCAAACACACGCCGTTGGCATTCAGTGTTCATGGAGCCCTTGAAGTGGGCCAAGGATCGAGCCCAAATTAACTCAGTCCCTGCAGAACGGTTAAGACATAAATTTGCAGACATCGCAAGATGCCTTGAACTTGTCTCATTAACAATAAATAGATAAATAAATAATGGAAACATTGATGCCTGCTACAAACACAACCGAGATTGTGTAAGCAGTGAGCAAAGTTATTTACAATATATGCAAAGGCTCGAGTTTCTCCCTGAGCTGGTCTGAGGTGTTTCTCTCTTGTCCCACGTACTCACAAACCTGCAATTTGTACTGATACATTGAATAATAAAGTTAAAAGTTTTGTGTCCAGACAGTTTGTGGAAGGAGGTTTGTATTGAAGTGAAATGCACTATATATTATGGAGAGGGATTTTCTTTCTCATGAATTACAAAATCAATACGACATACGAGTTTGAGTATTCCCTGGATCTGTCTCCTCAACAGTTAAACTCTGCCACTATTTTCATTTCTCTCTTACCACAATGGACAACAACGTTCCACCAGAAATGTTAAGTATGCTCAACACCACGCATTTCATAACTTACAAATATGCAAATATATAAAGCTCGTCTTTAGGTCTATTCAAGTTAATCAAGTTTTGACAGAGTAAAAATGGCCAATTTATGACAGGCACTTGGCCAATATCCTTTCATTTGCAACATCACTTCATGGTATGGACGTGGGCAGCTGCCTTGAAATTGAATGTCTCGTACGTTTTAGTGTTTTTTGGGATTCGCATTAGTCATGTAAATTCCTCCTGGGCAAGGCTTGTCGGTGCAGATTTTTTCAGATACGACAGGATAGAAATTGTTGCTTCAAACCGGAGGGTGATTTGGGGTTGTAACAATGATATGTTGCTCGGCTTTTGAGATAAAATAAGTGCAATTACATGTTTGAAGTAGTAAGTGCCATAATTTAAGCTCTATCATTTATTTATTTACTTTTGGCCAGAATATGCAGATGGCTGTAAATTTCCCAGAGTTTGATTTGTACTGGCCAAAAACCATTGACCAGAATTGGAATTGGCACCAACACACTTTTTCTTCACCAGTAAAGACAACGCCTCTCCTATCTTCCACTTGAATTTATTCCCTTTGGTGAAACATCTTGAAAGGAATGAGTATATTTTATATGACGACAGTCCTCCAATACATATAAAGAGCCAGTAAAAACCCAATCATAATCCATACCCCTGGTCATGTAGAAAAGTCTTATACTGAAACACTGTCTGTGACATGCAGCGGCATCTTATTTCAAAAGGTGCGCGACAGCAATGGCTTGTGTCTTTATTGAAGCAGGCACCTTTGGTCACCCATGGTTATTTTTGACCAATCGAGATGCAGGAGATACGAGAATGCCGTGCACAAAGAACCTGGCCCCCAGGACCTCCGTGCGCTGGGATGGTCCTACAGTGCTCCCGTGGGACACTGTAACAAAGCCAGCGCAGCCATTGAGGAGCGACCAGCCTTTCTTTCACCTCAGCAACTGGGGGGGGAAATTACAACTGTGTTGATAAAGAAAAAGCCATGAATGGCTGTGAAAGGTCAAGGGTAAGTATGTGTCCCCGTAAAAAAAACCTTATTGTGTTGTGTGTTACAACAGCAGAATTATAACCAAAGGCCATCGATCAATATCTTCAGATGTCAGCTTCCCACGGATGTCCATGAAACTGAAAAGGCTAAAGGCAATGCCTGTCATTACTGAAACTGAATAGCCACTATTCATAATAATAAAAAAAACGACTATTTGCAGTAAAAACTTACAGTAAAAATATCAATTGAAGGAAATGACAATCAAATGATACTAGCAGTTTCAAAAACCATTATAGTCTACCCCATTATATTTGCATAGCATGAATACTAGCAACGTCAGCTGTCCCTGCTGACCGTTAACGGCATCCCCGGTAGTCCTGCTCGCCATTCACTCACATTCATTTTCGGGACCTCACCAAAATTAATCGTTTTAAAGCACACACTAACTATGGTAGATAATACATCGATAAAAGAGAACACAACGTTGAAGTGCTGCTCTAGATGCATAAAAAGCTTTTCCTCTATCTTGACGACCTTAACGCAAGTGCATTTAGGACATGTCCAACTCCACTTTTACTAGTTAGAGGGCACGTATTTTGAGCGCAAAGTAAGTTGCAAGGTTCAAATGGGCTGAACTTAGCCTCTTCATTAATTATAGGTGTGCCTTGGGCGTAACATGCAATAAACCAATCAGAGTGTTATCTCCCATTCCCTTTTAAAGTGACCTGCATTCGCAGCTTGGTGGATTGGTAATATAACGGCGAGTTTAATAAGACTGCAAAAAGAACGATTTACAGCTGGGGAAACCTTTTTGTGCGCAAGGTTAAAGTGTGCGAGCAAGAAATATATGGATCAATATTAGGATCAATATTATTCGGACTAACCATCATGACATGTTTTCATATACACAATAATAATCTTAAACATTAGGGTTGAACACCGTTACGGGTTCCCGGTAATTTCCAACCAAACTATTTTCCGTTTCCCAAATATATAATAATGGGAAAACAGGAAAATATTTTTCATCAATTCCATGAGGCTGTTCTCACAACAGACAGATCACAGGCAATGATTTTCGGCTAGTGATATTCAAGCTTCATCTGAAGTTCATATTGCGTGCATTCTAATATTGATTCATAACATAAATAGCGTTATTTTGCCTTAATGATGACACTAAATACACTAAAGCTGTCAGGTTGGGATGCCCATATGCCAGCATGCATTGGGCGAGAGGCAGGAATACACCCTGGACAGGTCGCCAATCCATCACAGGGCACACACATCATTCACACACACAATCATACCTATGAGTCTCCAATTAGCCTAACCTGCATGTCTTTGGACTGTGGGAGGAAACCGGAGTACCCAGAGAAAACCCACGCAGACATGGGGAGAACATGCAAACTCAGAGAAAGGCCCTAGGCTGGCATTTTGAACTCGGCACGTTCTTGATATGAGGCAACAACGCTAACCACAGCACCACTGTGCCGCCCAGAGGTTATTCAAACACTGACATTCACTAGCATGTGATAAAAGTATAAAAAGTCGGTAACTTGGTAAAAAGTTGAACCCTTGGACATAATGCTGACATAACACTGTCATATACATTACATAACAGCTGTCAAAAGATGACATAACATGTTTCAGGAAAAAAAATCCCATTGTGAAGGCTGTAAAATCCATTGTCTGTTTGTTGTCATTTCAGTGCTCAGCTATTGAATTTGCCTTTTTTGTAATAGAACATCATTTACTAGGATGTCCATACAGATGTTAAAAAAAATGTGGACCCTGTGTCAAGACATCAAGCACCCATGTGCACGTCATTGTCCATTTACAAACATCTCTCTCAAAGAAGACTGCATAGTCCCAGACGCGCCTTTAACATAAACACAATTTTGCTTGTTACTGAGCACTGAGGATTATGTTGTCACAATGTTTTTACAGTATATCGGCTAAAGACAGCTGCGTGCAGGTTCTATGTGTTATAAACACCTGCAATCCTGCACAATCCTGTGAAAATTGCATTAACACAGCCATGGGTTTGAACACAGAGGGCCTCATAGTGGACGGCAGAACACGAAACGTATTCCAACGCGTACGTCATAACACTGTGTCAACAGGCATCCACAGCTCAACAAGTGATTTGTAAACAAGTTGTATTCAATCTGATCAATATGCTGCACAAGCCACCACAATAAAATGTACTTCATAGATTCAGATTTGCCTGTTTACTCCAAATAAGCATAAAACACAAACTTATCGTAACAACCATTTTTTTCGTGTGTAAAAATATGCTATTATGAAAAGAATGGAGTTTAATATATTTTACACAGGGCATCAGGCAGAGGGGAAAGGGCTTTTATAATTCATCCTGATAAAAATTTGAAAGAGAATTTTAACGTGAACCTGAACAGAAAAAAAGCAGCAGAGAGTGGAGCAAAGTGACCTTTATAAGACAAAGAATCACCCGGTGAGTCTTCTCACCACTTTCAACGGCATGTACAAGCGACTATTCTGCAATATGTGGAAATAAAGTGGAGGCCTGTCAAGGCCACTTATGAACCACAGTTCCCTCACTTGGCAAGAAGGGCCATGTACCCCTGATAAAATATTAATTGACTTCATTGAGATCATAAAATTGTCATACTTTGTGGAAGGATAAATCAAATCACAGAACCAAAGATGATTCTGGGACACACAATGTGATGTCCCACTACAGTCGATTCCTTTTATACGGTTATACATTAGGACATTGGTATTCCTTGCAATGTTTCAGTATCATGCCTTATTGGTGAGATACTTGCTGAGATAGGTATCAAATGCCTACCAATTAGTGTCAGATAAAGTTCACTCCAGAACTGTAGTCACCCTTGGTGACGATAGGGGGGGAAAAAGGCCATGAAAAAAAGTTTGATCTTGCACTCAAAATATTATGGAAATCCAACCTTTATTTGAGATGAAATTGTTAAAAATGATTCATCAAGAAATAAATATGCTTCTCAAAAACGTGTGTGTCACAATTATTGGCCATTTTCACCTTGCTTTTTTAAAGTTAATTTGAGTTTTTATGAACTCTTAATCAGTCACCCATGACTCCCTGTTTCAGTGGGATATTAATGGGAGGTGACACACATGCTAAACTCCCTTAGCCATCCATCAACACGGGGAAGGTCAGAGAACACAAATGAAATGAGACAAAAGGTTGTTCACCTTCATAAATCAGGCAAGGGCTATGCAATAAATGCCTGGAAATACCCTTCTCCATTATTAGAGTTTAAGTTTAAAACACCTGGAGCTGTGGTGAACCAAGGATCCAGAATGTTCTTCGGTGCCTAGGTTAATCACCCTCATCAATGATTGACTGAGGAGGGCATGATTGACTAACTATTCTCTGAGCTGACATGTACAGTGTCGGTCCTCTATGCACATGTTTAACATCGTTTATTGTAATGAGACTGGTTTGGGATATCAAAGGAGCTGTGGCATACGTTAATCATGGCTTCATGAAAATCACATTACATCATGAAAGATCAAAGTATGTCTGTTAATAAAAAAAACATACAATATTCAGCACAGGCTATGTATGCCTACTCTAATTAGGTTCCTTAGCATTCGTGATTGCAATCATTAAATCGTTTTATCTTTTGGTGGGCAATTCAGTAAATGTTTTCCACTATTCTATTAAATACTTTGACCACCCCCCCCCCCCATCCTTCAGAGGTTTCAGTCTACCAGTCTACTTAAAAACCACCTTTAATTACAAGACACATTTAAAAGGGAATTCAAGAAACAACAGGTTTGCTCCATAACTGAGATAAACTGAGAGCAATTATATTTACAATGTTTACAATATGTTTACCTGCCTATTTGTTAGAGTGTTGAAGTGCGGTTGACACATTATGCACACATTTTATAGTCTTTGGCAGGATGTCTGATTCTGTCTTCACGCAACTGGGTGCCAAGCCTCTTTTATGTGCATTTATGAAAGGAAAAACAGAAAAGATTGTAAATATCAAGATGAAAGGGCTGGTCTGTTTCTCCAAAGATTATTTGTAACGGACCAAAAAAATAATAATATGAACATGTTTCAATAAGAATTAAAATTGTAACCCAGAATTAAAATTGATACCAACTCATCAAGTTGTGAAAGGAGCCAGAAGCACGATGCAAAGTTTTCCTGCACTTACTCAAACATGCTGTTTATATCGGGTTGGTACTATGTCACTTAGGGCTTTGTCCCATGCACCCGTGTGTAATCTGCTTATAGGCTGTAATAATGAAGGAATGTATTAAACAGTGGTCTGGCCGTAATCAATCTCTCCTTCTGTATTTTTGACTTATGAATAGATGCAAGGGCTTGTTTGTTTTTTTCCCCCTTCATACATATGGTTATATTACTTTGCAATAACAAAAGTTAACTCGCTGAACTGTATTTGTGAAGGAAAAATAAAAATGCCTCAATCTGAGCCCTTCCTTTAGAGCAATGTTCTATGAGGAGATACTTTCTGTATCGACAGAGTTGAGCACTATTGTTTAGCTTTCTGTGAAATATTTGGCAGGATCTTCTCACTTCATTGTAGTGTTGTTTTCCGGAGCAAGTAATTTGTAATTGATGTGTTTGAAGAATAGTTATTGCCAAATTCTCGATTCAAATCAAGTGTGCAGAGTACCCACTAGGGATCAAAAAACTTAACAGCGTAAAGGAATCTGTGTGCCAGTTGAAATAAATGCAGTTGTCTTACGTTGTCTTGCAGTTGTTTTAACCAGCACAGCAGTATTTGCTGAGTTGTCATATTCAGGTCCTCAAATCTGGAATAGAAACTGAGGTACTAGAATTGAATGGTACAACACAACAAAATACCAACTGCGCCATGTTGTTTTTTGGCTGTGGTGGGAGTTATTTGGGTAGGTCTGAACCTTGTTCCATTAGTGTATTACAACCAACGACCTGCTTGAATAATGCTTAAAAACCTTTTTAACTCAAACAAGTCTGTCAACTACATTGGGAAATGGCTTATCTGTGCCATCTGTTGACTAGTCGGTTACCACTGTAAGACTGAAAAATGGATTATCAGTCATAAACCCTGGGAGCTGGTGGTGACTTCCTTGAGGGTGCAATAAAACAATTCACCAGGTGGCCTGAGAACCTTTTCTCTCTGACCTCTCATGGCGTCGTAAACGACAGCTGGAATTAACCATACAGCTGGACATTAGAGGTTGGAAAAGGCACTCTGCAGGACATTTGACAGTTTCGAACAAACACCCAATGTTCTTGGAACATATTCTGGACTGAAACGAAGCTGTATATGTATCTTGCATCATATGTATGTGCATGTAAATAATTGTGGATAATATGATAAATGTGGTGAATCGGGATTAATACCAAACGAAGTGTGGGGTATTTGAAAGTATAGGAGGGGGCAAAATACATAAGAAGGAATAAAGAATATGAAAGAAAAGAGGATTGTATAGGTTATCAGGGATGCGCTTGTTCACATAAGTATCTGGAACATAGAGTGGCCATCACCGGGACCTCACCTGATATCTAGATAAATGATAAGGAAGATAATAAGATCACGCGCCGTCGTTAAAAGATACTTAATACTATCACTAGATCGGGGGGAGTAGACTATGCAGTTTATCTTCCTGGAGGGGGGAGGGTCTCCGGGTGGCGAGGAGTGAAATCTCTTCCTGCCAGACCTTATTTGGACAAACAAAGAGAATTGTGGAATGTGGAAGGCCTGCTCAGGACTGCATTTAAGGGAAGTCCGAAGGGACATTCAAGGAGAATCTGCTTAACAGTTGTCCTAGTACCATAGTCACACCGTACGGAATCAGTGTGTTATATATACTTTGTTGGTGAACCTGTTCATGTTTCTTTGTCTTAGCAGCATGTTATCCTGTGTTTAGCTATAGATATTGAATGTGTTCATATTTGCTCGCACTGTCTTAACCAGTGATTATTGTCAATTAATAAATTACCCTCTTTCATGTCATCTGCATCTTTCTTTTCAACCTTTTTTCCAGCTTCAATTGCTTATATGATCTGAGCTGCAGTGTTCCGAGCACTGTGGTATGTATGCTTGAGTCTCAGAATCAGAACCCCTGCGTCTCACTCAGGGCTGAGTGCAAGTTCCCAGTATGGGATAATCTGCTTAACAGGTCTCCTGGTGCTGTAAGTGGTACCATAGTCATTCCAGTATGGGGAAGATTGGAACCAACTTCCCACACCGTGCATATTCTGTGTCGGTGTGTAGCTTGAGTAAGATAATTACTCTTAAATCTTTATACTCTGTAATAGACTGCTAATTCTAAGTTAATGACCTACCTGCCTGTTATTAAATTGTTCTTATTTTTAACTTGCATGGTCTCCATGACTCTAATCCATCTTATACCCTTTTCAGCCAAAATTACGACTGAATACTCAGGGGGACAATTCTGACCAAGGACCAACTGATCAGTGGCCTGGTACAGCAAAAGTCTTTAGTGGCGTCCTCAAGTTGGAAGAGGCAGCCAAGTTCTGCCCGCAAAACGGAATTTGTGGTGCATGGTTCTGGTGATTTTAAGCGAAGAGAACCCTTGGACGTTCTACGTCGATTCTTGTCAAATTCGCCTTAAGGATCCCTCTGAATGCACGCTGACCTGGGCTCACAACTATCTATATAAAAATAATGCATGTATTGTGTTGGCTAGACCCTCAATCTCTGTGTTCTCCAACGAACTGAGATTAAGCAATAATGCTGATTCTAGCAAGCATATATTGAGTAATGGTGGTACCCATGGACGAGTCGAGTGTAACCACTCCGAGCTCCACGCATGATTAAAACCAAATTCAAAATTCTAGTTTTAAATGGGGTCAGATAAATGAGTGAATACATTACTGATATTTCACACAATAACTTTTACCTTTTCCCACAGCAATAGCGGAATACATCACGCTTAAAACTTTGCTCCGAGCTATTCCCTCATTGGTCTAGCTGCGCGGAGTTTTACACGACAGACATGCGACCAGTTGTTTTATATTTTCTGTAATCAGCAGCCAGTGACACATCATTCGGCCTAAGTTTTGCACGGGGGATTGCCCTGCCATTTATTAAATGCTTATTAGGAAATGCATGTCATTTTGGGTTTTCCAGTTTTTGTCTAAAAGACGATTCCGCTAGTTCTGTGTGTTCTGGAAATCCCCAGACGATGCAAATAACAGTATCCTTATCCTGACAATAAAAAATATATATATACATATATCCACTGTGTTTGAGCTTCTGATGCTTTGTGTCAGTAATACTTCACTGTGGGTCATGCACTTCAGAAAAAAAAATGATGGCCATAAATATAAGTACTATAAAAATGCATATTTGAGGCAATGGACTTGTCCTTGGCTTGTCTACAGTATATAAATGGTCCCGGGACCAACTGGAGATTGCCGGATCTGTCTCAGCCAATCAAATGATTACATGACAGCTTGCATGAACATACATGTCATGTGTCACTTGTTTCAGGTTATTCCACCTTGTGACTGTAAATATTACAGACAAGATTCCATCTGAATTTGCCTAGAAATTTTACTTCAAAGAAATGTAAGCATTCCGTTTTTTTCATTTCACAATCAGTTTGATAATCACTGAACACGCCAAATTTTGTTAGTGAAGAAAAATACTAACACTTGAATCTATCTTTAAGCAACATGTTCATTATTTATTTTTACCTTAATAAGTATGTATGCTACCAAATGTTGCATGCAGTGTTTTTTCAGTGATTTATGTTCTAGTCTCTGGACCAGAGGCAGCTGAATAAATGGGCCAGAGCATGTGTAAAAATGTGAACTTTATAAGTTGCCCTGGATAAAGATTCCTACTGAGCTAATAAATAATGCAATGGTAATGTAATCTGTCCCAAATAAATGTCAGATAGTTAAGAGCGCAAACGTGGTATGTAGGGCTGTAGTGATGCTGTCCTGGGCTCACCGTTGTAGCTAAATTATAATAAATCCCGAATTGGAGCAATTTGCATATTGCCATTGGATATAATGTGGGGACATTATATCCAATGGCAATATGCGAATTGCTCCCGGCTAACTTTGTTTAAATAACCGCCTAAATCCACTCAAATAAGGTTTAACAACAGCTTTATAAGTGTCATTGAAACGAAAATGCACATATGATTACCGCGTGCACAAGAAAGATATTTTAGCTTATTTAGCTAAATTACTACAATTTAGGTACAATGGTGAGACTAGGACAGCATCATTACAGCACTACATACCATTGCGGGGGTAGGTAAAACAACATCATTTTTTTCCAAATGGGTGAACTATCCTCTGCTTTAACTGAGCAGAGGAATAGGCTGTACGAGTGATAAATGTGATGTGAAGCTAGGTTAGTAATGAGCTGATGAAGCTGAAGGCTCTTTCACCTTCCCACGCCTGCACCCAGATAGGCTGGGACATCGTTAGCAAGATAGCAGGTCCCTCTCTCCAGAGAGAATGGACATCCTTTTAACAGAACCTCACATCTTAAGTGTGTGGAAAGATTCATTTATTAGCTATCACATTTTTCCATCTGGTGTTTCATTAATAATTTATTTTATTTTTTTATTTTTTTTTACAAGCGCCTGCCGCACCACAGCAATACACTTGAATATTCTAACAGAATATGTGCAGATTTGCATGCATATTGATTTGTGGAGTACATGTTTTAATATTATTTTTTTCAACCACTTTTTTTTGTACAAAAGTGATATGGAATGGGAACATGTTTTACATCATGCATATGTGCACAGATAGGATGTTGTTAGGCACAAAGGAAACTGTTTTGCAGGTAACACAGATAAGACGGGTTTTCTTTACATTTCACTTTTACAAAATTGATCCACCCAAATATATACTTGCAGGCTCAGAAAGGCACAACAGGATCTTTCAAATAAAAAAAACATTAATGGACTATAAGGCATTTCTTCCTGCAATCTGAAGTTATTTGGTTACTAAGCAGCAAACATTCTATTTCAGAACTTACTAGCATTCACACAGAACCTTATTATTTACCCCTTTGTGGCTGTTTTGAAGTTAATGGCTGTTTTCTTCTCTGCACACTAGCAAGGGAAACAGACCCATTTCAGACAGATTTGGAAACTGAGAATTAACATGGGCAAAATAAAAAATGATCACTTTGTTACATTTGTCTGCTTACAGTCTTTGTATGCATGTATTGTTTATGTTAGTGCAAGACTCAATGCTTTTAAAATAGTGGAAGAACATTTTACTTAGTAGCGCTATACCATGAATATCAGAGCAAGCTGGGCGACCAATCAGCGCCAAGGACCGGAAATATCTGGTTTATATTGCACGTTCTCTCATTTTTAAATGTGTTATAATTAGTCCATCTCAAAACACTGCAACACATATGCACACTCATAGGACGGCGAAGCCTCTGGTACAGGCAGTACTAATTAAAGCTTTAAGCAGCATGCTTTTAAAAGGGCACATTTAATCACATAATACTGTCACAGCACACTTACACCTGGCATCCCAGTCGAAAGTAGATACGCTGCCTTACTGTAACCGCACCATATTTGGAAACGTTTGCCAATGGAGAGATTACGTTGAGACCGTACCTTTGAAACGGAAAATTCTGACTGAAGTCATATCTTCGCCATTGCTCCATTACACTGACACGTGGAATGTGAAGAATTCTACGTTCATTCTGGCTCTCCCCGAATTTGCATGCACAAGTTCATATTCTTCAAAAAGATGTACATTAACATAACATAGACTGTATTTAAAAGAAGCAGCAAGGTGCTGCATTGCGATTGCATGCGCCATTTAATATTTTAACTTAAGGGAAAGGGGAGAGGTTTCAGGTTTCCCTTGCGATATAATTATGATAATTACCTCTATCACCAGTGAGTGGAGCAGAGAATGTGATCACCTCTTAAATGTTAGCCTGTCTTTCTTGCGTGCCAGTTAGTTTGGTTGCCCGTCTATGAACAGGATAGCTCACAAAAGCATGGATGCGCTTAATTGACGCTTGATTAAATGATTACGAATTGAACACAAAAGGAAAAAAATAACTCTTCGAACCTAGGCCTACTTAAAAACGAATTATTTAATGCGCTCTCCCCAGTAGATCATTTAGCCTGACGGCCACATGCAGGTATCTGAGCAGCTAAGCTAACAGCCCCTTTTTGTTGGCTATCGCCTAGTCTGCGTTCATCTCTGGCCCGGGTGCTCTGGAAAGGTGCCCCTGACTGCCAACACGATGAGCTAACGCCACTCGGTACAACAAGCCCAGCTCGCATGCTCTAACCAGGGGAGGAAGAAGAAGCCCTGGCCTGAGGTGTTCTGCTCCCCGTGTGCAAAACAGATGGAGTTCTTTGCAGAGACAGCCGCAAGTCAAGCGCTCCCATGGGGCCTGCTGTCTGAGAGCTCCATAAACAGTGGCATCAACCCTGAGGACCAGTAAGGGACAGCAGGGCGGAGATCACGGCAGGTTAATGGGCTGCGCTCGGATGACGGCAGGCCCTTAATTATGAAAGATGACAACTGTCACTCCGATATTCGCCCATGCCGGGACGATCACCCAGCTCTTCTCCAACGCATTAGGAGAGAGTTGCTGCTCTATTCTTGGAAATCACCGTTAAATAATGCTGCTTACACACAAACAATTTTAACTTTCATAATTGTTCATAAAAATGTGCTGTGTAGCGATAAGAAAACACTAAAGAGGAATACGGAATACATGTACATACAATGACAGGTGTCATTAAATATACATTATTGCCACTTTTAATTATGCAATTTGTTTAACGGTAGTCAATCAAAATTTCTTAATTCACACTGGTATATGCAACGAACTTCAAACTTCAGGGTTGATGTTTTAACATGTGAAACATTTCTCCATTTTTAAGTGAGACATTAGCTAGTTTCTCAAATCTCCAGAATGAAGTGACTGTGTGGAACCAATTTTTACCTGATTTTTTCTCCCTTGTCTTCCAATTCTAAAATGTCAAATTGTAGTTACAAATTGCTCTCACCCCTGCAATCATCGCTGAAAATTTTGGAGAGTACAGCCAGTATCGGAGGAGCCACACTTGCAGGTTGGTACCTGCCGAAACAGTCGCCCTTCCGAAAGAACCACCCGACCCCTCCCTGCGCAAAGCTATGGCTAATCACGCGGGGCTGCCAGCCACAGTCCGCACTGACGCAGTCTGGACTCAATAACAGGGGAATCCGTGCTCACACTAGAACTACAGGGAAGCCTCGTAGCATCGCAATCATGTTTTTTAAACAAGACTGCACAAAGACATGACATAAAATGAATGAGCTAAGATCTGAGAAAAGAGATACGCTGCATATGAAACGATATCAAGTAACATCGCATCAATCAGCATCGCTCAAAAACTTCTAAATCACCATGTTGTAAATACATAATTTGCCAAAAAAAAACTCGGGTTTGGAGAAAAACAATTTCAAAGGACAAGAGAGGAAGACTAAAGCTGGGATATTTTATTTCTTCTTCTTGAGCGACGCCTGCTTAAATAAAACCATTCGAAATCTACAGTGGATTTGGATGCCAATTAGAGCCATATTGGATTCTACAGGCACTGTAACAGAAAGACTGATAAACTTAGAGGGGTGTACTGCAGCCAAGGAGCCAATGCTTTTAACTCGATTCCTTTGACCGATTATCGTGCGTTCTAATATTTCATCGTAGATAAATCCAAATCCTTTTATGATGATCAGACGAGTCACCTCATTTTGATGTATTGCACATTTTACGAAGCTTTATTGTTGTTGTTAAAGGTTGTCACAGACTTTTTATCAGCTGAGAGCACTGAGGAAAGATTGTAACACAGCTCCGCCATCTGCATACGCGCAGAAGATTTGATTTAATGCACATAATTTAAAACCATTATTAGTTCTCCATCAGGCATAAGGAATAAGTTACGGCTTCAAATATTCTCAGTGAAGCCACAGAAGTATGACTCAGGGTCCCCTTAAAAAAAAAAGAGATAAATACATGGATATGAAAGAAGGATTAAAACACTTCTAGGCCTACCCTACCCAACACAAAAATGAAATACACACACTATCTCTCACACACACGCACACACACACACACACACACACACTTCACACTTTGCTGTTCACATGTCCTTTGCAGCGGGTGGGGGGGATCAGTGGATTCTGAGTCAAATTTTTGCTGGCTGCTATGTATATTCCTACCCTAAAGTTAATATGAAGGGGATGGATGTGCACTGCTCAGGCAAAAGATCTAGATTTGTTTGACGCCGTGACGCGCACGTCACTGAACCCCACCACATCCAACCACCGAGCTCATGCCAATGACCTGAAGAAGCATGTTCATCCACCCTAACTCTTAGCTCTTTTTTCAGGAATTAAATGTGAAAAAAAACAAAGCAAAAAAAGACCTCACATGGAAACAGAAAATAGAGAATCCATACGCGCAGTGCGAGTGTGACTCCTTCAGTAACCTAAATAAAATGACTAATCAGTAACTTCAACCGCAAGAATCAGTCCATTTTTTGAATCCGACCGTTACCCTCTGACCCACCTAGATATAAACAGCTTCTCTTCAGCAGACTAAACCTCCCACTCAGTATCTTCCACAATAAAAATAAAATAAAAAACGAAATAATAAATAAATAAAAAGAAGTGCAGGGCTCAGAAGTGGGCAAAGCGACACTACTGCGCCCACTCATTAAATGACAGAATATTATCTTAGATACCGTGCAAACGGAATCTGACAACGGCACGTTAGCGCATGCATGAGAACGTCCAATTATAATGTGAATAAGTGTAAAAATAAATACCTGTACGTTGCTTCCCAAAGAGCTTTCAGACAACATTTTAATTAAGCAATAGCACTCGAAAGAAGCAGGCAAACCCATTTGTCCAATTAAAATGCATTAATCATTGGTGTCAGCTGTTTACCGGTTAAGAGGCGACGTTACAGGCAATGTGCTACCGTGAATTGGCTCAGCCGATAATGTGAAGTTACGTTTTCGCACGGGAAAGAGTCGGGTGGCGATTCCTCTGTACCTGAGACTGGTGCGGAGAGGATGGGGATCCTGAGGGGGGACAGGGAGAACAGGCGGATGGGCTGGCCCGAGGAGGAGGAGGGCATGGGTCCATGGGAGCTCTCGGACTCCATG
This sequence comes from Ilyophis sp. 1 JC-2022, assembly GCA_022702515.1. NCBI lineage: Eukaryota > Metazoa > Chordata > Actinopteri > Anguilliformes > Synaphobranchidae > Ilyophis > Ilyophis sp. 1 JC-2022. The sequence goes on from CM040405.1 coordinate 97,806,219, forward strand.
GCCATCATGGCCGCTGCCGCCAACGCGATCCTCTTGTGGCTTCCCACCCTCTTGATGGCCACAGGGCACCCTGGCGCAGAATAAAAACAGGATTAATCATCGCTCGTCTAACGCGCAGACCTCCGGTCAGTTTGGCTGAGTCGTGGCTTTGCTCTCAACATTAACATTACCTTTTTTTAGCTGCTGTTTTATTTATAACCGAACATGTTTATACATTACATTATTTGCTTATACTTGCCATTTATTTATCTGTATACTATAAAATGAATTATTTAAAAATACATTCCAAAAGGGTTATATGCATTGTGGCCATTGTGAAGAAAACAGAAGAGGGTGGGCATTTCTCAAAGTTGATTGGTCAAACAGAGGAGGGGACAATGTGAGCCCCCCACCCCCCATTACATCATGACATTCCAACCCACCCTGCCCCAAACGCTCAAGTTACACACAGACAGCTCTATGGAGTCAAATCATAATACAGTGGAAAGAGATCCGTCAGTAATATATTGATGTAAAGGGCAAGGTCATATATTGATGAAAAGGGAAAGGTCATCGCCAACAAGAAGAAACCGAAGTAGAAAGTGTGTATAAAAACAAGAGGCAAAGACTATGCTATTCTAGATGTTTGCCAGGGCAGTCCATTGAATAATTTTTTTAGATTAATTATTCAAATGCATATTTCAGGAGAAAAGCAGAAAGGGAAGATCGCTAAGGGAAGATCGCTAAGGGGGGCTGCGTCAAGGACACACTACGCGGCTCTTCCCTTCCACAGTGTCAGCCTTGAGCAGATCGTTTCTGCTCCTGGGCGAAGCCAGCTCCTTTCTTATTCTCTGATTCGGTTTCTCTGAATGGTTTCCGTGCCTTTTCAGCTCTTATGATCTCTGGCTCACCCTCTACGCAAGTTCCATGGGGTCATAATCATTCAGGGGATGGCTCGCAACAGCAACCAGTGGGGGAATCGTGGAGCCTACGCGCAGGAGTGCGTGTCAGGAAGGATGCCAGGCTAGGCACATTTACCCATAAGGTAATGCAGGCGGTGCGCACGAGTGCTTATTTGGATTACTCATTCCTTTCACATTCAATGTATCTCCTTTCCCAAGAATAACAGCTTGAGCCGGCTTACTCTTCATATGGCCCACTTTGCCGCACATAAGATCACGAAAACAAACCATGCATTTGATCTTGATTAAACTGTGATCTAGTGTTGGGGGGGGTTTGCACAAACCCAAAAACTGGGGAGGAAACATGAGGGAATCTCTCTCTACTGGGCAGCACCAACAGTCTAGTCATTTTTTCCTGCAATCGTCCCGGGGTTTTTTTTTGCTTTTAAGCCCTGCCCCGCCAAACCCGCCCGTCTGTAAATGTGCGCTCGTCACTTGCGTTATTCTCCCTTTCTGTATCTGCTGAGTTGAAAAAGAAACTGGCGCTCGCGTGCTTGGCCCAGAGGTTATTCCGCGGCGATTGACATTTCCTTTGAGTTTAACCAATTCTAGGGCCTCTAAAAAGAACTCGCACTTTATTTCACGGCTCTGAGTGGAAAGATCTGAGCCAGGGCCTTCAGCGTGCGAGAACACACCTCAAAAATGAGGCCCCTCGGGAACTCTCGTGCCGGATAATTCCACAGTCCCTCGCTCCCACGTTGTAAAATGGGACGTGCATACTGAGCCGCAGGTTACAACTAAGAGGAGTTATGTAACTGTGAAGGCCTCATTGCCTATTTTAAATATGAAAAAGCACGTTTTTATTTAGTACTGGTGTCAGGTCTGTTTCGTTAAAAACTTTATTTTTAGATATTCACAAAGCTCAGAATAACAAAGACTCTCACAGTCACTAAATTTGAAGAGCGAGAGGAGAGGAAATCCCAGCTAAAGCACAATTTAACGGTCATGAATAGTTCATAGCATTATACAGATATTCCTAGATTTGCTTTTAGGCAAGCTGGTTGCATTAAATTATACAGTAAGATCACATTGTTAAATTATTTTGTTTTGTTTTTTATATATGCTTTTGCACATGGTTATGTATGCTGTATGGCTGCTCGGCCCCTCGGGAACTCTCGTGCGGGATAATTCCACAGCCCCTCGCTCGCAAAACATCTTGTCATGCGTCAGAAGTAGCAGAAAAAGACGGGACCTGGGATTCGGATCACACTTCAACAACTGCTTGCTGTGGATTGATGAAAAATGTAAGTAAAGCGGCTTTGTTTTAAACATCCAGTCAACGCAGATGAATCACAAGCCAATAAAAATGCATAAACAGCGGACCACCCTTTTATATTCATTATGCCCTCCATGGGTATATCTACATATGAATATTGTGAATAATGCATGCCACCAAAACAGAGATGTACAGAAAACGCAAACCTCCCATTATTTCATGTCCGCCCATCTTTGTCTAACCCTACACATCACTATGGTCAGACGTCAGTCTATTGTAACAATGGGCGTGAGTCCGCATTAATAACACACCTGACTGGTAAACTTAAAAACAACAACGCTATGTCAAACCCATGTGGCCTAACATTTCTCAAAGTGGAGTTTGATCTATTATTTCAAGGGATATATGAATTATATAATCTTTGAAACTGGAAAGAGTAACCCGGTGTCATGTCGTTCATGTCAATAGGCTGGCATCCAGCCACAGTTATGGTAATTCTATGAGACCAGTCTGTGTCAGATTTAACAGATTTAAATTAAATTAAACTTCGGCTGAGCCGCTCCGGGATGTTCAAGTACACGCAACGGAGCTGTCCATTTCAGGAGTGGTGCTGAAACAGCAGAGCTAAGTGACCATTACATATTAAAAAATTCACTCATTGGCAACAAATGAACGAGTCCTTTAGCATAACCCTTTTAAGCATTCTGTATATATAATATTTCACTGCCATTTACATACAGTTGCAAAAAGGCTGCTTTAGCCCATATAGAAAGGCTTTTTTTTTTTTTTTTGCTGAATGATGTTGTTTTTTATCAGCTTCTTGCTCTTGGTGTAATGGAATATTTTTACTAAACAAGGCCAGGATAATAATGCTGAAGGCCTTTGTTTGCACAAAAAAATGGATCGATGCAACCTACTTGGGAGATGCGCTTTCCCACACTAATCTATGAGGCAGATGAGACCCTGCATGCCCTGGAGGGGACAATTTCTTAGGCACTGAGGGAACAGATTATGCTCCACGATTCTTGGCTTGTCATACTAAGGTGTGTGCCCAGCTTCACCCACAACTGGCGTTGTGGAAGCCTTGAGCAGATAAAATGTGTTTGACAGGGGGTAAATACACCAGCTTGGATCAATGAGCGCACAAAACATCCTTCAGAAATTACTGTGGTTATGATTAACTCCTCGGTTGGCTCAAAAAATGCATTCTGTTTGAACCGACATGGCTGCGCGAGAACGACGCGCTCGCTTCTGATGTTGGAACAGCTTTGGGACATCGCAACCGCCATGAGGACGAACTGAGACAAACATAAATATGCATGGATCGGTTGAGAAGATAGTGTGACACTGCGTATTGTGTGACATAACAACAGGACGTTTTTCCCGGAGCGACTTTCGCGTTAGTCAGGGAGATAAAAGCCAGATCTTCATCGGCACGCACCAGACCGCACATATTAACGTCCCTGCTCTTATCGATTCAGGTACTTGAGTGGTGATTTAATCAATCCTTTTTAATATCAACTTTTTTTTTTCCTCGTGGAAAAAAAAGTGTTGATATAAAAGGGCTGCATGCAAGAGCAATTAGCTCATCTCACTCACTGATTATCCACTCGAAGGGCGCGCAAACCGCGATTGAACATCAGATTGGTTTTTTGAGGGGGCATAACTGTTCCGTTGTTCATTTAAAGTGACCGATCACTTCAGATTCCATTTGTGAGCACACTGAAAGCCTCAACTAGGATCTCATCAGAGAGGCTACGGGGAAGCCCGAATGGCATCGCATTTCATTAAATCCCCCTGACGGCCTCTGTTTGAAATTCAGGACAAGAGAATGCAGGCGCTGATAGTCACTCTTTCAATGAGCGAAACTCAAGGGAAGAATCCCTCGATCTCGCATTCCAGTCCTGTCGTTTCATGGAGGACTGAAGACCAACCATTCAGACATAATTTACAAAGCTCTAATAAACGAAGCAATGAGTACTCTGGCGATACTACTAGTTCCATCACAAAAATGGCTTTTTGCATCCCTGTTTGCCGTCCCCTGTTATCCGGAAATAAAAAAGCGTTATGTAACTGTGAAGGCCTTATTGCCTTTTTTTTAAATGAAAACACACGTTTTTATTTAGTCATTTGTTTTACAAATGTAGCACTGGTGTCACGTCTGCTTCGTTACGATTTTTGTTTTGTTATTTTTAGATATTCACAAAGCTTAGAATAACAAAGACTCTCACAATCACTAAACTTGAAGAGCAAGATGAGAGGAAATCCCAGCTAAAGCACATTTTAACGGTCATGAATAGCATAGCATTATACAGCTATTCCTAGATTCGCTTTTAGGCAAGCTGGTCGAATTGAATTATACAGTAAGATCACATTGTTTGATTGTTTTGTTTTGTATATGTGCTGTTGCACATGGTTATATATGCTGTGTGGCTGCTCTGCATAAAGTTGCAGACAATCTACATAGTATATCTGCAGTCAAGAAGTTTGGGGTTTAGCACAGACAACTACATATCCCTCTGAAACTAGACATATTTGTACAGGATAAGGAGTTTAAGAAAGAAATGCGGATCTCCAAACATGGGCTGCTGGCAGTGAACAAATCCTTTAAATACACTTAAAATTGTAACAGGCTGCAATAAACGGCACAATTGTTTACAAAAATGAAGCGAGGCCATTAAATGGGAGCACACTCTCCCGTATGACACAGGCAGTCTGATCATGTTGTTCATTACTAGTCAAAGGGATGTGTAATAACCAACAGGTGCTGGATGACGCTATGAAGAATGAGCCGTAGCGTAAGCCATCTTCTCTGTGCCTGCTTTATTGATTATTATTGCCGTACCGTACTGTCATCAAAACAAAAAGAGGCAGCAATGTGAAAATAAATCAATATTCTCTACGAGAGCGTATGGAGGTCACTTTTCAAAGCAACTTCTGATGACCCGTGAAATATTTAAGCAACTCTACTCTGTAGAGTAGTAGAAGCTGGATAAACGACATAATTGTTTAACAAAACCAAAAACGGTACAACAATTGGCAATCAAACTAATTTGAAACATTAAACAGTATCTGTGGAGAACAGTAACGAGCCTCAAACCATCACTCTGCTGCCAGACATGCAGTAGATATGGATGGATCACTTTAAGGGTTGTTTCTCCTCACTCATTTTCCTATTGAACTCTATGGAAAAATAAGTCAGGAGAAACAACCCTTCAAGTGATCCATCCATATCTACTGCTTATCAGACAGCAGAGTGATGGTTTGAGGCTTGTTTGATAACGCAGACCCTTGATGACTTGCAGCCATTTAGCCAACTAGGTTCCATACTATTCCTCTGTAATTTACAGCTTAATCTAGTCCCACCCCCCAATTCCCATAGAGATCCATTCAAATGCAGAGAGGTTATAGTATTGCTTGTAAGAGTACCTGGAAATAAGATAGAGTTTTTTTATATCCTTTTTTACCCAGTCATGATAGCATCACCTGTTTACCTGTGGAATGTTCCAAACAGGTGTTTTTTATTTATTTTACCCCTGTCCCAACCTTTTTAGAACATGTTGCAGGCATCAAGTTCGGAATCAGCTTATATTTACAAAAATCTATAAAGTTCATGAGGTAAAACATGAAATATCTTTTCTTTGTACTGTTTTCTATTACATATATGTAAAAGATAATTTATGTGCATTTTACTGTCCCAACTTTTTTTTAAATTGGGGTTTGTACATACAGAGGTTTTTGATGGCCATCCAGGGGCGCGTTTCACGAAAGCGATTTGCGAGGTTTTTCACTCGCAGATCGCAATTTCTTGTCAAAACGCGTTTCACGAAAATGCATCGCTCGCAAATCACAAATAAAAGTGTGACTACTACAGGCCACTCGCACATACAATTATTTCCTCACAAATATGGCGTTTCCTTTGATTGTGTGGAGACAGAGGCACGCTCCAGAAATAATTAGTTGCTAGAAAAATATCACTTACAAAAACATAGTAGCCTACATAACAGTTTATTTTTAAAAGTATGCTTAAGTACATCAAGTTTTATTTTAAAGTAGACTATAATGATGATATGAATTTAAACTGAGATTTGCACTGCTAATTTGAAGCATAACATATTGATGTCTTGTATACAGTTGTTATGTCCCTGCAATTTACCATTATGGGCAAATAAAGAAAAAATGTTTGTCTGAAAACATTTCTTGTTAAGGTTTGGATTTTGTGTGCCCTGTATGCAACATTCATGTCTTTTGCCACATACCTGTTTAAGTGATGAACTGCATTACTTGTGGTTGTTTTTAGAGATTTTAGAGATGTTTTTTACTCGTGCTACATGTTTTTGGCCTGTGCTACAAAACTATCAACCTCTGTAGCACCAGTGCTATGTGCAAAAAAAGTTAACGTACAGCCCTGTTTTATGCAGACAACTTTATAAAACTAGATAGGCCTATGTATTTAAAGTATTTCCTGGAACTAAACATTAAGTATAGGCTACTACCATTTATGAACTACTTCTAAACTTGTAAGCTACTTGAAACCGTGATCTGAATTTACTGTGAGGGTTGGTGTAAGGTTCGGAGAACCAAACGCGACAGATAAGGATTCTAAAAGCGTATCTCGAAAGATATGCCACAAAAGCGTATCGTTTTTGTATGTTTTTTAATGTATATTTTTTACATTTTATACAGCTACCTACAAATGACCCACAACAACAACTTTGTATACAGACTTGGTACAGGACTTTTGAAAACATAGCATTATGTTTAATGCGCGTTTACTATTTAATCCCAACAAATTGGGAAAAGCCACATAGGGTGAAAATGAAAAGAGACATCAAACATTGCATCAGGTCAAATTGACTCAAATTGAACATAATATGAGAGTTAAAAGAAATAAGAAGGAAGAGTGAAAAGAGAAAAAATAGGAAAAAGAGGAAGAAAATAAAAAAGCATTCTAAATGTTTTTTTTTTATTATTATTATTATTATTATTATTATTATTATGACAGCACTAGCTAATTAAACACATATTCAATCATAATTGTTCCCTGACCTGTATTGCGTTCCACTAGGCCTTGCTTAATAATGTAGTGCAATGTGTCACAGTGCAGCATGATTAAAAATGCATGCACACTGAAAAGCATCACTGCTCAGCCATTAGAGCGCACTTTCAGATTATTCGATTTAAACGTGAGACTCGTTCCGAATTGGCATGTGTCTCCAGTTCTCCTACAGTCATTCATTAATCAGCCGGCCTGAGTGAAAAAGGGTTGTCATGATAGAAAGCTCATAGGGGAATAAAGTGGAATTAATGATGTAGGTGTGATACTTGCTAAGAAGCCCATAGGTAGGTACTAAGGGGCATTAAAAATGCAACAGTTGATTATGGCTCCAGTTTTTCTGAAACAAGACAAAAAGACACAGGGTTTTATTTTCTGGGCAGAAAATAATAAAGTGAGCATGCTTATGTTTGAACTCAATGTCGGATCAAAGGAGGTAAAATACTATCGGGGTTCATTTCCCTAATTTCCGTATTTGTTCAACATATTATGTTTCTTACAATCATCAATCAATGAGATCCTTTGATTTGAATTTGCTCAGTTACACAGTGAGGCATCAACGCTATGAGAACATTCAGCTACTTATCTCTTATGTTCAGGTAACATTTCTATGGCCAGCGCATGACATGTAATTGCAAAAAAAAAAGCAATGAGTTTTTGTAAATATTATAGATTGAATGTATAGTTGAATGTCCAATCAGCATTAAATAGCTGAAGAAACAAGAGACACACTCGACAATATATAATTCCACTGTTTGATCTCATATTTTTTTGCGAACACACATATTTATTTATATCCCTACAATAGAATTATATCTAACATTGCTAGTGCGGTAACTCATAGGGACCAACATAGATAGGGCTTACGTTTCCATCTCAAGCATATCTTAAGAGTGGAACGTTGGTATGGTAATCATCCAAAGAACCCATCCAAGTCAAAAGAAAAAGTTTAAGTGACACAGCATCAGTGTTAAGCACTGGCTATGGCAAGGTCCAGAATGCTCAATAGCAGAGAACATCTTCTTTCATCTAATTCATGAAAACAGCTCAGACAGAGACAAATGCCTCTGAAAGACCTGGGGAAGGCTTACCCTTTAGAAGTGTCATATTTAATACAGTATAATTATCTGTATATTCTGGTTCTCTTAAAACACAGTTATAATATATCTATTTTATTTTTTTACACAAAAAAAAGAGTGTTTTAGATTCTGTTAAAACATGTGTGTGTGTGCGTGCGTGTGCGTGCGTGTGTTTGCGTGCATATGTGTGTGTGCGCATGTTTTTGTGTGTGTGTGTGTGTGTGTGTGTGTGTGTGTGTGTGTATGTGTGTTTGTGCTTTGAAGGAACTGTGCCTTTGGACTTCAGTTGTGGGTTCACATGACATTTGCCCGTTTAAAAAGGTTTCCATGAAAAACCTTTGAAATACAAATAATGATTACATCCTCTGACCAGCTTATCATTTGACTGACTCATATCACTGCTGTGCCACGGATTATGAAAGAAATATTACCCGGGGTGGAGCAACCAGCCTGTAGCAGACAAACCAATCAGGGCACGCTGGCCCTAGAGCGATCGATAGCTTAACAACATCTATACTGCATATTCACTTCAGCTAAATGCCAAAGATAGCAATCAGGTAGGGGTGAGAGACCCTACCTACCTATGTTCAATTAGACTCAACTCCTCCTGCAGCTTCTACACTGCATCACACTCCAAGCACGGCCACAAACATGTAATCAATCGCTCAGACAAGAAATTGATCGTTTAATTACAGCACAAACTGCGATACATGGCAGTCGTTCGCAGGCAGCCTTTCAGTGGAAACGCTTTTGAGTGAGATAAGGGTGGTCGTTCGTTGAGAGACAGGTGCGCTGTGAAACAACTTTCCCTCAAAAACCATTATTTAATGATGAGAACTACGGATGCGCTGCACAACGCATTAAAATGTGAACAGAAAGGGCCTGCACTTTCCCTGTGGTCATGCTTACCACGCATTCTTAATATGTAGCAAGGCTTTCGACCACACAATGCGCCTCAGACCATCGGGTTTCACACAAGACCCATACATTCAACTGAGATTATGGCTTTATGCTTCATTTAATCTGTAGCTAATTTCAAAATGGATCGCTTTAATCTTTGCTTATTTAATTTTTCCAGTCTTATTACAAATGATCATTGCCATTATGACGATTGATTTTCCTTCTTGTTATTTGCTCTCTAAAGACTGGCCAGTGCAGGGCTGGGGACTGGATGTGTTATCTTATGTGTTTGATTACATGGCTGAGATGATAAAATCAATGCTTGATACTTTTTGAGCAGGCGTGGGGGGGAGGGGGTGGGGGCACGCAGTATATTGGCTGTTAGAGTTAGCCAATCAGAGTAAGGCAGGACAGTCTTGGCATGCACATGCACGCAACATAATACAACATAAGCAGAGCTGTTGATGGCATCACTAAGCCTCTCTACGTCGCTTTATAAATAACCCTCAATCCCTAATTCATTTGCGGTGAGAGTCAGAAATATTACTGTGGTAGCCTTCTGTTAGAATGGACATATGTGCACATTTGGTTCCACAAGGGCCGCGGCTGGCGAAAAATATTCCTTCTCACCTGTAGTTTTTCTTGTCTCAGACTAATAGCCTCTCAGCAGATTCATAATAAATCAGGTAATGTCCTACCTCCCACACACAGTAAAAGAAAAAGAGGGAGGGAGGGAGAGTATAGCAACCGTTATGGTTTTTACGAGAGCTATAAAATACAAACTGACGTCTTCCGTTCTCTTTTAATCCGGTTAACGGCGAGGATTAAACTTTGAGAACAGGCACCTATTAAATGGAGGGAAGGAGAGAGGCCGATGGAAAGGAAAAAGAAGAAAAGCCCTTGATAAATTGAGACTCTGCGATGGCCGAGCTTGTAAAGCAGGTACAGGTAATAAATTCCAGCACTAACCTGATATACGCTGAGGTGACACAAACAGAGTGCGGAAATTCCTGGAGGCAGCGGTTGGCCTAGATATGCTCATTGCCATTTGATTTGTCATCAGCAGAGGTTTCTCATGTCTCTGGAACATTCCTATATCCTCAGGACCCGGCCAGGTGGTATCCAAGGCTAGGGCGTTGTTTACGTAAACCTGGAACGAACGAAGACGCTGTCTTTACTCCCCGAAAAGCACAAACTCATGCTCACATTCAGCTTCTCATTTTCACAGCCGACTTATGCTGAGGCCATTGGCTCAGAATGCAGGAGTCAGACTGCAGTGTTGTCTTACTCGTGTTGTCAACCGATTGGCTAATGCTAGCAGCTTAAATAAAATGCTAATGCTAGCAGCTTCAAACAGCCACTGCCTCATTCCATTTTTGTCTCTTTTGGAGTTAATTTGTTGATGTAGTGCTACACCGTGGGTCAAGGGTGGGCTATAGCCCTGTCACAAATCTACATAGCCCCGGTTTAGCCCCCACAGGCATTTTAGTATTAGTATATACTTTCATTGAAAAAACAAGATCTTCCCTATAAAGTAACTCAGAGGCCATGCAAATGTTTTTATTTGTTTAGCACTCCCATGTATTGACCTAGTCCATCCTTAGCCCAGGGAGAGAAAAGTTCACTGTTCACTGTTCATACCTTGTAATCTGGGAACCTCTTGTCGACCCATCCCTTGCCAAAAAGAGGGGGCAGGACCGAGTGGTAAACACGGGGGAACACGGGGACCAAATCCACGGTCGCGGAGGGCTGAAACCCCAGGACCGAGGGTTGCGATGGCAGCTCCCACTGGAAAGCAAGAGGGGGATGCGAGCATTAGGAATTTACAGATGTGGAGAGAGGGCATAAAGGCTTTAGTGCTCCTGTTTACCTCATGAAAACCAGACTCTGACAGGTTCAGAGAAGTATCACATTACAGTGGAGCGCGATGGAAACCTGAGAGAAAACGCTCGGGGACGAAGGGGAATCGATGCCGGCGACTGTCCGCGGACGAAGATTCACGCCTTTCCAAGGTCACGTCACTTGGGGAAGGAACCCTTTTAACTTTCGAAACAAGCTTCCATGTAACAAAGCTCCTGTGTAACATGTTATTACTGCTGCTTTCTGATGTGTGACCTGTTTCTTTAATAGTCTCTCTGAGCCATCAGGGAGCATACGCTGCAAATAAAATGGTCAATTTTACGGTAAAATTCTGGCAATTGGGCTGCCAGAAGTTTACTGTGCACTGTACAAAATGTCAGAAAACTTTTTATGGTAATAGTAAAAACATGTTATGTCATTTGAATGTAAATATTTATGTAAATAATTGTATTATTTATGGTGAAACACCGTAATATAATTAGAAGGTTTTTTAAGTGTATAAATAATGGTCACAATGTGTTAAGCATATACTAGCAGGCTGTATATGTAATTATATTAATTATATTTCACAATAAATACAATTATTTACATTTCAGCTGTTTACAATGTCATACCTTTGCTATTTTACAGACTTGTACCATTAAATGAACAGACATTTCTTACAGTGTACCTGCATATGCTGTCCATACATACCGACACCAAGAGGAAGTCTGCTCAAGGACTTTAAAAAAAGATGTTACAGGAGCGGTAGACAAATACTTTATTGTATTAGTGCTTCCACCATCAAGCATTACAGTTGGGAGTTTTGTAAATGTAAATATGCATGCATTTTGAACATTTCCATACACTGATGAACAAATGGGTTACCTCCTTCATGTGTGAAAAATGCAATTCAAAATGTTGTTGCCGTGAAGAATCTGCTAATAGGATCCCTTTAGGATCACGCTATTTCTGTAAAACACTGTGTGGCTTGTTTTGTATTAACAGGGGGAAATGATATGGCTTTAAAGCACAACTGAACTTTGGTAGAACTTTGGGTTGTGTAGTTATCTGGCCATGATATGAATCCAAATGGTGGCAAAATATGTTCATTGCTCTGTGCTCCCCTGGGGTGATAATCCGGAATAGGCTATTTGTCGCTCTCCATTCACTTCTGTAGGCCAGCTAAAACGGTCTCAAAATGACACTTCAAGCATGAATCTGTCAACACAAACAATAACCAGTCCTCGTATGTTTTTTTTTTTAAAGCACAACTGAAGTTGGGTAGAACTTTGGGTTGTGTAGTTACCTGGCCATGATATGAGTTCAAATGGTGGCGAAATATGTTCGTTAGTTGCTCTGTGCTCCCCTGGGGTGATAATCCAGAATAGGGTATTTGTCACTCTCCATTCACTTATATGGGGCAGCTAAAACTGTCTCAAAATGACACTTCGAGCACCTATACGACCGGAAAAAAGCGGATTCTGTCAATAGAAAAAATAACCAGTCCTCGTACATATTTTTTTTGTAATTTAAATTATTTATAAAGTACTATTTTCTTCAATGTTGTTAGCAAGCTACCAGAAAAGACTACCAAAATGTTGGCAGGTCGGACCATAGATATATACTAGAACTAGGAATGTATGTTTCTGTGGAAATTTGGACCAATGAGTGGTTTCTGATGCATCGGCGCATTAACGCTGTTTCTGGCACAAAAACATAGCCTACCTACCGGATCTAAGTTCCAAATAAAATATGAAAAAGCCAGGAAAGCACCATTTAATAAAAAATATTTTTTATATTGACAGAATCCGCATAGTTCGCTTTTTTTCCGGTCGTATATGTGCTAGAAGTGTCATTTCGATACTGTTTTAGCTTACCCATAGAAGTGAATGGATTCCGATTGTCAAAACAATACCCTATTCTAGATTATCACCCCAGGGAAGCACAGAGAAACTAACAAACATATTTTTCCACCATTTAGACTCATATCATGGCCAGGTAACTACACAACCCAAGGTTCTACCAAAGTACAGTTGTGCTTTAAGGTAGTTTGTGTGAAACAACACACTATCGATAACTAAAACTTAAAAGATACTGTTGAGTAGAACAGGTTTACTAATTAGAATGTTAGATATTATTTATGGTTATTAATCATTTAACATTTAAATTATTAATGAGGCATTCGATGATTTAAATAACTTCTCTAATCCTCTATATTTGAAAATATGTTGTATTTTTCAAAAGTACATTTATAAACATCAATGCATGTATGCATTAACACATATGTTGTTTTGTTTAATTGTGTACACAAAATATCAACCATTATTCCTTCTAAGAAGTAACTGGAATCGGTACATAATTTAAAAAAAACAATAATACACTGATAATAGGAAGGGCAAACAATTTTAGTTTAGCTTTAATAGTGGTTAAATTCTTCTCGAGAAAATACACAACAATGCAGTCCTGTGAGGCTTTACCTTGAGGCAGTATCTGTAGGCTGTTCAATTACAGTCTCCCTGTGTTATGTGAAAGTATGCTATATGAGAGCATAATATTGTAAGGCTCTTTATTTTTTTAAAAGCATAGTTACCTTGTACAGATACATTGCTGAGTGTTACAATAAAAATCAACAGAAGCATTGAAAAAGCATTGCATGTCAAAAGTCTTCTTCAAACAATGTGTTGCCCACTCCCCAAACCCCCCCCCACACAAAAAAAAACACACACGTGTTGCACCCCCCTCCCTCTAGATCCTATTTATCTTAATAGTGAAGGTGTATATAACTACCTATATGCTTTTGCTATTCTGATGAAGCCTTCTTCAGATTAAATGTCACGCTGCGTTTGGGTGCATGATAAGGATTTTGGAGGAAATATACCCTTAGCTACAGTGCACACAGCACCTCTAGTGGTGCCAGGTAAGCGCTGCAGGCAGACCACACGTAGTTCGTACTCTGTCAACTGCAGGGTTATCAGGAATACATGCAGTACAGCCTGCAGGTCGGATGAAGCCATAGCTTTGATGCTCTGAATTTCTTTTCAAATTTAGCATGCAAAATTCAGAGCTGATGTTGTGGCTTTTTTTTTGTTTTGTTTATCTGGTTAAATGAGTATTATTGACATTATTGCCATGTTATTTTTGGGCGAGTTTTATGCTTGTCTAGATTGTTTGTTTGTTTGTTTGTCTATGGTTAACATAAAGGCACATAGTGCATAATTTGTACACTGCATTGTATAACCATGACATCCACGACCTTATAACTCTCTCAAAGAAACCTAATGCATTGAAATCTTTGGGAAAAGTATGAAATTATTTTCATGTGTAAAGAGAATTTGCAAGAGAAAACAGAAACTAGTTAGTTTACTCATATTCTTCAAGTTGAAATGTCTACCACACATGTGTGCTTGTGAGATAGAGAGCATTTGCGTGTCTGTGTGTGTGTGTGTGTGTGTGTGTGTACTGTATGTGCTTGTATTGTGTGTGTGTGTGTGTCCATCTATAGATGCATACATACATATTTATTTTTGTGTGCTTGTGCATTTGCGTATGAACATATTGGCATGTGTGTGCATCTGTGTTTGTTTGTGTGTACGTGCATGTGGGCCAGCATGCATCTGTGTGCTTTTTAATGTACATTAAAACGTAATGTACCAGAATACCCCATTGTGCATTCATAATATCAACATTTACAAAACGAATAAGACACGGATACCTGAACACTCGGGAAGGGAAACTGATGGATTGTTGGTTCTGGTACTGATGGTATTCTCATCAAAGGCAGAAACGGATCACAGGACAGTTGCCAGCTCGTGGAAACCGCTTGCAGTAGAGGAGGTGGGTGAGAGGAGATTAGGAACGGAGGGGGCGCCGATGCACCCATCCTGCAGAGCCCGGAGGTGGCCGGGAGGACCCAGACCCAAGGAGGAGGCTCTGCGCTCATCGGCCACAGCTGCGGCTGACCCTTTAATCTCCGAATGGGGAGCATTCTACATCCTACACCCAACAGACTCGGCTGGTATCCTTGAGGGGACATTGCAAATGAGATTAAAAGCATAGAGATATGCAAACAATACTATTTGGACCACCGTATGCTCGGGTTGACCAAAAACGTAAGCAATCATAATGTGAGCGGTCTTCCAGTGAAGGAGCAGCAGCATCTGACAACATGTGTCACCACATGTTAAAGTGAGAAAAAGCAGACCGGCACCAGATTAAAAACGAAAAAATGTGTTATTTAAAATCAATGACACATGCTATGTTATTTATAGCTACTGCTAAAATATGTATTACTTTCCTCAAGGCATACCGCATCTCTCCGTGCGCATGTAGTCTACTGCGTGTGATACCAAGACTAAATAGAAAATAGTCATGGACAATATGTGATGGAGGTTATCAGGCGCTTGTAATTGCAGCATGATACATTTTTATCGCATTGAGTTAAAATGCCAAAATAATTATTCTGTTTTCGACAAAAATAACATGTTAGATTAACAATATTTCAACCCATGGTATTTTACTTTAATATTTTATCTCTTATCAACTTTCAGTTCTAACGTCGGAAATCAAGCAGCTAATTCATTATAAATAATTTGATAGATAGTCAAAACATTAATACCATTTGTCATCGTTGAAACGTCTTTGTTCCCATTTAAATATTAATAAATAAATCAGGTTCGGTTCTGCCTCCATACACTCTGCAGTAGACACCCGTTGTCAGAGACCAGAAGGGTTTAAATTTAACAAGAACAATTGTTTTAATACTGAACACATTACATTAAGTTCGTAAAAAAAGGTTAAGGGCTATTCCATCTGTGATGTAGCCTACGTGTAAAACTTCGCAAAAAGTTATTTGTGAACATTGCATATAGCAAATTATTAAACATATTAAACTCACCTTAAATGTGCCTTATAAACAGCTTCAGTTACTTACTAGTATCATCACTAGTATCATCGTTTATCCATCATATTCGCTTATAATTTCCCCAAGTAAAAAAAAAATCGCAAATTTCTTCCGGTATCCAAGGATATTTAGATTTTCACCCGATTTGATTCCGACTGTCAAAACAGTCAGAAATGGAAGGAATTTGAGTCAAACAGAAGACGCAGGTTTTCGAAAAACATCCTGAAACCGTCAGTCCTAAGTAGAGGCGAGTGTGTCTTGAGAGCTCTACGGCAATCCAGCTGAGACGTTCACTGTCACTGAGTATCTCACAGGCGGTCCAGCCTCCTCCCTGCTATAGAACGCCACCCCTTACACTGGACCGTTCATTAAAAAAAAACACCTCATTCCTGCATGCGTTCTCTGCACTATTTTTTTCTCAGCCAAGAAAGTTGTTCAACGTTGAACGAGACTGAAATGTTTACTGCGTGAGATTCCCTTTTGAATGTTCGAGCAGTAAGCTAATAAAACACGGTTTCCAACCAATTCCACTCGAAACGTTCGTCGGCTACCTCCTCAGAATTGAACAGCAACCGTATCACCATCAGCCTACCACAGCACAGGAGGGATGTTCTGTTTAGGTTTTACGAAGCGCATGGAAGTCATTGGTTAAAATAGGCTGCAACCACAACGCTAATACAGATTTCTCATGAAAGCAAATATTTGTAATTACTTTTGCTAGCTCCTTTATACGAGAGAATGGTTCAAATATACCCTGAAGGCATTTTGCTTAAACAAATTCTCGAACCCCTTCAACTTTGATTGAATACGGTCCTCTTTCACACACCATGTAGCAATTTTTACCAGAATAGACCGTTGTCAATGTCCATTAATTATCTGACTACATGACACATTCCTGATAATAGACCATGTCTGCAAATGCATCAAATCCGTTTACTGTACCAATGTAAAAGAGCGTTGTTCTCACCACTAGGGGGAATATTTGAACTATTCCTGAAACAATGATGCTCGCATTTTACAGAAGAAGGGTGAATCCTTAAAGCACTCTACATGAACGGTTTCCAGAACTGGTTTATCGTATGATGAAAGCAACCGACCTTATTTACGAATACAGACAGTCTTGTAATATGCAATTAACTTCGACCAGCTGTTTAACACAGTAATACAATGTAGAGAATGCACGATAATCATGCTCATTTAGGCCGCGGATGTTTACAATTTCTATGATTCCACGTTTAGCTAGACAAAAGAGCTTTTTAAAAAGCAACCTTCCGTGTGCCTTCACGTTACACAGTCAGTCCCGATCAGAAGCAACTTCTCGACCACGGGTTGCATTAATTAATTATTGCATTTTATGTAATACTCATTCTGGGACAGCCTACAAATAAGATAGAACTGAGGTCGTTACAACGTATTAGTTTGAGTTCGAGAGGTAACAATTAAAAAGGGCTACTCGTGGCATTTCAATAACATACTATTTTATAAACGAGAACTGATTTTACTAAGTTTTGAGGCGGAAAGTTGAAACACAGGTGAACTCCCCTGGGCTTGCATCAAAGTTAAAAATAACATCAGGTCAGTAGCCTACGAGAAATGGAACGAGCTCTTGAATAAAGCTGGCTCATATAGGGATTAGTAAACCAGAGAAGCACTTGGAAGCCAACTTCACTTTAAACCAAAGGACTTTTTCGAATGTGTTTTAATTTCCCCAGTGTCCTGCAGAGTAGCCTATCCCTGTGTGATTGTTTAGGTCCGTTATACTCCTAGAAAAACATTTAAAACAAAATAAAACAGTGTTAACAGGTTCTAGACTGATTAGACATTATTTAGACTGATTTATATAGATTAGTATATATACTGCCAACATACTGTGAAAGCTAAAATTGATGTAGCCTTCACCTGCCAGATTGTATATCCTTCGACCAAAGAATCATCGATTGCATTGACACATTACATCTAGTCCAAAAACATTACATCTAGTCCCGTTTTTTTATATTAGGGCATAAAAAGAGTACGCCAAGAAACATGTTCAGTGTTACTTTAACTCTTGTTAGAGGGATCAAATGTGCTCTACCGGGGTAAAATGTACTTTATCAGAGCTGATTTACTGCCGTATAAACAGATTTACATTGTTAGAAAGCTGTTCGTAACAAAAATTTAATTCATAGAGGAAAAAGGTTGCATGCTTTTCGAGAGCATAACGACGTGGTAGCTTTTTTCTGGCAAGCGCACACACAGCTTACAATGTAATCTCAAAATCAGGGGCAAGAAAGGTTATATTCACAATTACAATTTGGCAGACAGTAGCTGAGAAACAGCTGGATGACCAGACAGCCATTACTGTATATGACCTTGACTCTGAATGGCTAATCAAATGTGATGCAGGCCTACCTATGCGCATACACAGTATATAACCCATCATCATTTAGTCAGGAGATGAAGACTAAGTAGTTTGTTCATTTGATCAATATGCCAATAACAGTTATGCAACATACAAGTTGTATTCAATCATGTTTAAGTATTGGAGGAGGTGTCTAAACCTATAATAAATACAAATATATAAATAAAAAAGCATGCCGTAGCCTCAAAGAATATTTCAATTTTGAGTCAATGAGGCCCTTTTCTTTTTTATGAGAAGGATCAACATTATATAATCCTATCCTTGAGTTATGATGCCTGGGAAAAATGCCCATTTCAACAGATTCAATGGGCAGTTCCACAATGTATCACTTACTAAGATGATACAGTATACAAGGGCCACACTGTAGGTCCAAAAACACCACTCCGCATACCAACACCACCTGTCCACCTATAGTAAAGCTTTCCACTACCCCCAAATATCTTATGTTGACAACCAAGCTGGGGAGGTGAGATGGGATGTTTATTTTATTTTTTTTATAAAACCATATGACTCATAGAGCATGAGCAAATGTTTTTTTTTTTTCTTCTATTTTTCTTCTTTTCTCCAATCTCTGAAATGATTTCTGTTCTTTCGAAAAGGATTTGCATTTGTAATTAGGCAGAACCACCCTGCCCTATCAGTTGCCAAGTATAGAACACCTGAGGCTCTCATACTTGCCTTGATTTGAAACAATTGCGTGGCCATAATTGGGCGATTAAAACTTTTTCCATATTCCCACTTACTCACATGACTCTACCATAGCCCATTCTCAAGCTATTGGGTGGCACATCTGGCTAAAACTCTGGATGAGAGTGTCATGATATGTCCTCATAGTCTGATATTGATCATGACCATACCAGGGCTGACTGTGGCAAGTAGTTCCACAGGGTGTCAGATAATTGGTCATGCAATCACCCAGAGACGTTTTTTTTTTTTTTTTCTCTCGATGGCACCATTTTTCTGGTCTTGTAATGCAACAGTGACACCTGTGGTTGATTGGGGATTTGCAGATTGCGATACCAGCTGCATGAGGTGTAGTCCTCTGAAAAAAAATGACCTACAACAACTGGACATTTAAAAATAAATAAAAAATGTGAGAAATGATTTATAAAGAACACTGTATTCTTAGCAAATATGCAATCTACTGGGGGAAAAGCCACCTGCATTATTTTGAATAAGCATTTTGATTATTTTTCATTAGAACTGTTACAAGTCAAGATTTGGTCTTGCGTAATGACCTGTATGGGAAGTATCACAGCTGGAGAATCCGTCAAATGGTCTCTAAACAAACTGACTCTGGTTAGGAGAGCCACTGTATTCAATTAAATACAATTTTATTTGTATGGCGCTTTTTACAGAGAACTGTCAGAAAGATGCTGCACAGAACTAAAAGTGAGCAAAAAAATCAGGCCTTAACCCCCAACCAGAAAAACGAGGTAAAAACACTCAACAGTGGCGAGAAAAAAACTCCCCAATGGGAAGAAATCTCGGAAGGAACCTGGCTAGAGAGGGGGTGCCCATCCTTCGCTGGCCGGCCCGGTTTAAACTAAGGGTGGAATGGATGGTAATAGACTGTAATGAGGGATCTAATAAAACGAGCTGGTAAGTAGAAAGTCCAAAAAAAAGGATGTAAAATTTTCAATTCAATGGGGCGGGGTGGTGCATCCGGGACTCCGGTTTGCGTCAAGGCATGGGCATAAACCAGGGGAGGGACCGGACTGGAGCAGTCTGCAAACTCAGGGCGAGGGGCATGACTGGAGCGGTCAGAAGATCAGTGCGAGGGACATGACTGGAGCGGTCAGCAGATCAGGGCGAGGGACATGACTGGAGCGGTCAGCAGATCAGGGCGAGGGGCATGACTGGAGCGGTCAGCAGATCAGGGCGAGGGGCATGACTGGAGCGGTCAGCAGATCAGGGCGAGGGGCATGACTGGAGCGGTCAGCAGATCAGGGCGAGGGACATGACTGGAGCGGTCAGCAGATCAGGGCGAGGGGCATGACTGGAGCGGTCAGCAGATCAGGGTGAGGGACATGACTGGAGCGGTCAGCAGATCAGAGCGAGGGGCATGACTGGAGCGGTCAGCAGATCAGAGCGAGGGGGCTTGGGCTGAAGTAATCTGCAGCTCATGGTGAGGGAGGAACAGAGTTAGCCGCTGTATAAAAATAGCCAAGGGCCATAGTGATGGCACCACATCTGTGGGAAGTGTCCCAGTGAATATTCCATCAGCTACATTTGGTGGCTCCAGCAACACAGCTGGTGAAGATACCCTCTGTGCCAGTATTCCCAGGATGCACTACAGTAACAGCAGCTCAACTGGCACCAGAGGAAGGAGAATGACCATGAGACGCACACCCCTCCCCCAACCCGCACAATCAAGGTTTGGTCAACATAAGCCAAGCGTAGACCTGACCAGCGACAAGCGAGACCGACATGAGGCAGCATCTTACATCTTAAAAAGTTCACCAAGCAAGTAGACAAACATTGCACTTAATTACTAAAACATTATAGATTCATTTATCTTCCCATTTTTGAGACCTTTTTGCCATGTCCCTATTTGCTTGCATGAATCAGTCTCCTGACTATGAATCCATCAAAACAATACTGAATAAATATACGCGTGTGACCAATATCCACTACAGTGATGTGCCCCATTGAGAATAAACAAAACAGCACTTGCCTATATCAAGGACATAGAAGTACATTGCACACAAAAGTTACAAATACTCTTTACAGTGCGAATGTGATTGCATGCCTCCTAGCTGAAGAATGGTTATTGGTGTTTGTATTGCCATGTAATCATATTGTTGACTGTAATTCTACTCAAGATTATTTCCCAAAAGTAGCAAAATGGGTTCTCTGGAAAACATGTCGCCAGCTTGTAACATAAAGGTACCCCTATAGTCACATCATGGGGAATTGCCTCCAGACTAGCAGTTAAATTGGCATCAATTGGAATAAGCTTTTTTTTAACACCATTATCATTGCTGTGTTGACAACATGCCTCCCCCCACCTCTAAAAGTCTTGAACAAAACATTGTTTTTATCTTGTTGCTGATTACACAGCCACATATATTTTCTATTGTTTAGACAGATACAGGCTTTTATCCCTGCAGTGGTTTAATTTTAGAATAGCTGTCTGGTATTCAATTTTTAGGCTGTCCTGATATACAGTGCCCTCCGCAATTATTGATACCCCTGGTAAAGATGAGTAAAAAGGGTTATACAAAATTCACCTTTTGGTGAATTAGCTTAATCTCACACTGAAAAAATTTGAAAAATCCAACCTTTAATTGAAGTAAATTTATTCTGAGAAAAGAAAATCCTTCATCAATAAATAATTATTTTTAACAAAACCACATGTGCCACAATTATTGGCACCCCTCGAAACTGTTATGAACAAAATGTAACTGAAGCCTTTTTTCCATTTATATTTTACTTTTTAAAGTTGATCAGAGTGTTTAAGAAATTTCAAACAGTAATCCATGACTTTCTGTTTCACTGGGGTATAAATATGAGGTGACACAGAGGCCATATTCCCTTATTCATACATCAACATGGGAAAGATAAGAGAATACACAAATGAGGGAAAAGTGTGTTGAGCTTCATAAGTCAGGAAATGGCTATAAAAAATAGCTACTCACCTGAAAATGCCCATATCTACCATTAGTGTAATACTTCAAAAGTTCAAAGCAACTGGAACTGTTACAAACTTGCCTGGAAGAGGACCCAAGTTTATTTTGCCACCACGTACAGTGAGGAGGATGGTAAGAGAGGCAAAACAAATCCCCAAGGATCATTGTTGGAGAATTACAGAGAAAAGTAGCATCTTGGGGTCATCGAGTCTCCAAAACTATCATTAGACGTCACCTCCATGCCAACAAATTATTTGTAAGGCATGCCAGAAAAAAGCCTTTCCTGTCATTTCACCACAAATGTAAGCGCCTGGAGTTTGCTAAACGCTACTGGAAATTTGACCGGAGCCGTGTTCAATTTCGGCAACCAACAGTCAAGGCGTGTTGGGCTTAAAAATAGGATGGCTATACCCAAAATAACCTGATCCCCCCTGTTAAGTATGGTGGAGGTTGTGGGGCTGTTTTTTCTCCAAAGGCCCTGGGAACCTTGTTAGGGTACATGGCATAATGAACTCCATGAAATACCAGGACATTTTTAATCTGAATCTGGCTGCCTCTGCCAGGAAACTAAAAATGGGTCGTCGTTGGATCTTCCAGCAGGACAATGATCCAAAACATTCAAATCAACACAAAAATCGTTAACTGAAAACAAACTCAAGCTTCCGCCATGGCCATCTCAGTCCCCTGACCTAAACCCCATTGAAAACCTGTGGGCTGAGCTGAAGAGGAAAGTGTACAAGGACCTAGGACTCTGGATTATCTGGAGAGATTCTGGAAAAAGGAATGGTCTCAGATTCCTTGCTCTGTATTCTCCAACCTTATTAGATGTTATGGGCGAAGACTCAGTGCTGTTTTATTGGCAAAGGGAGGTTGTACAAAGTCTTAAATGCAGGTGTGCCAATAATTATGGCACACGTGGCTTTGTTAAAAATAATAATTTCTTGGTGAGGGATTTTTTTTCTCATAATAAATTTACTTCAATTAAAGGTTGGATATTTAAAATCAGTGTGAGATTCACCAAACGTTGAATGTTTTATAACCCTTTTCACTCATCTTTACCAGGGGTGCCAATAATTGTGGAGGGCACTGTATATTGGGGAAGGGATTGTTATTCTACAACTGAAAGGCAATAATCGTGAAAATAATTTAATTTGCTCTTGTGTTTTATCAAAAGCTGTAAAGAAAAGTCTTTATTCTAAATTAATTGCTCAAAAACCCATATTTAACCATTAGAATCCAAAAATCTTTGTTTAAGAAAAAAATGGTTTACACACATGAAAATGTGGACGCAATTAAGAGATATTTCACACATCTGTGTACCTCTAACTCTGGGATAAAAAAAATTCCAAGGAAAATAAAAATATATCAAAGACGGTCTAGTAAAAATGCCAGGACTGCTTTATGGAAGTAGATAAAAAGCCACTGGGTTTCTGAGGTTAGGAACGTCACTGACATTTTTGGTGATGACATTCACACTGACCCACAGATTACTCACAGAGATACGATGGATATTGCTATGGCCCGATAACCAACTGTACAATAATACAACAATTACAAAATGCCTTACTTATGGAATGGTAAAAGTAAGGCATTTGGCCCCACAGACATTCAAACAGTAACCTACCAAACACAGATTCGTGCAGCGTTGTGTTGTATGAAGGTTCTGTTTTTGTCTAGGACAACAGGAGAAGAAATACCCCACACATTTAGCGAGGCTCTGTAAGTGGACTGGTTCAGGACTACAAGTTTCATGGTATGTGTTGCAGTATAGTATGGTTTTTGATTATCATTTCTGTTAACGGCTTACTGACTGCGCTATGCTGAGACAAGTGCTCTTGCATTCCCACGTCATGCATTTCTTTACATAAAACAAGCGCGCTAGCACATTTACGGTACCTCCAATGAGAGCTGTTTTCTGTTTGAGTCCTCCAAAGCATAGGTTGTTGTAACCCTCAATGTTTGCATTCAAAGCTCTGTTTAATCATTGGTGAAGCCTATATGTTTATATTTGTATATGTGAAGTCTACGCAGTCTTGTCTCATGTCATTGCACATTGTATCTTAGCTGGGTTTAGAACTACAATAACCAGAGGTAATGTAAAAAGTTTTTCTATGATAGGTACGCAGAAATATATACATCACATACAGTGTCACTTTAATAATGGTGCTTGCTATAAAAACAGAAATACTTTTTTTTTTTTTTAAAGAATAATTGTTTCCTTTTAAACAAACTAGCAAAAGTTATCAACTATAATAGCAGCATAGAACTAGCCCTGGAGATATATAATACTAGGACCATGATAGGGTGAGAGCAGGAGTGAGTGATATGACATCAACCACAATGATTGCTCAGACCTCACATTCAAAACATAGAGATAGAAGTAAGGACAATTTGGGATTTAGACCGCCTCCGACTCTAAGTAGTTTTATTGTGTGCCTACTGTGGTGCTCATTTTTGGGCTAACATTTGAGATCGACTGGTATAGTTCACTGGTTCAATGGTGACATCAGGCTGAACTGACTTGACATGTTGGCTTTGGTTGCTTGTAGACAATCAAGACAGTAGGGAAGTAGGGAATCATTTAAGTTTTGTGGTGCTCAAAACTGACATCTACTGGTTGAAACATTAAGCGTCCTGGCAACATAATATATAGCCACTCGTATCACAAGTATATTTTGAAATATTAAAATTAAGCAATGACACAGAACATCAAATGCCTGTCCATCGTATTCACTCTGCCGCTGCGTATGTGCAAAACAGCAGCCAAAGTAATTTAATATCAGAATTCGTAAGCCGATTTAAATGCCAAGCAAATGTGAATTCTCACAGCTTTGAATGCATGGGGCTCACAATTAGACTACAGCATTTCATGGGAAATTTCTCATAGCCCAAACTGCACATTAATTTAATCAATATCGGCTTTAATATTTCACCAATATCTGGGCAATATTTGCCACCATTATGCACTTATGAAAATGGAGGCATTGGTATTTTTCTGGTTATGTTATTGCTATTTGGTTGTCAGCCTACATTCAGATCAAAGGGTCTGAGGATATTGAAAGATTTTGTATGGAGGAAATATCAAAGCTCCTCGCAAATACAGTCACTAATCTCATTAAACACTTTATATGATGACTGCAGTGTTATCCTTTGCAAAAGAGACGGTTCTTAAAACTTTAATTAAGATATGATGAACTTGGCAGTACAAAGGTATAATCCTCTGCAGCAATGGAAATCATAGTATTTCTGGTTAATTTGATCACTCATTTAAAATTAGCAAACCAAGTAATACAGTTGATTTAGTTCACATTTTCAAAATAGCAACTTCTCAGCATGTTAATAATTTAACTGCCGAGCCTGTAGTTGTGGAAAATTCCAAGGAATAGAGGGACAATAGCAGCCTAGGTAATAATGAAAACAGTGGGGAAACATATGTACACACATGTTGTTCCAAGAGTCTATGGCCCCAGGACTTCCTCATATATACCACAGATGCTCTTGGGATGTGATAAAGCTGCCATCACATCCTAGCTTGTGACATCATATCTCACTCTGAGAGACGCAGTCAATAGTGTTTCAATGTGTGCCGCCCAGGTCTCTACCCCTACCTACCCACCCCCCAGGTCTCTACCCCTACCTACCTCCCCCCATTAATTTTATATAGAAAAACATAGCCGATATTAAATGAATAAATAACATTTAATATGCACATTGTGACACTTGTAAGCCAGGTGTCTTAACACTTCCAGTGTATACTCCCTTCAGATCTGTAGTCTGTCTATGCATGTGTGTCAAGGCTTTGCCCATGAGGAAGGCATCGTCAATGTTTTTTTTTCATGGGATAATTTTAATTTAGGGTGGGTGGGGGGAGTGGAGAGGGTTACAGATAGAGAAATAATCATAATACTGAAAGTACTATGTCCAGGAATCAAACCCCTGGCCGCACAGAGCAATTTGTATACGGGTTGAGTCAGCTGCGCTACGTACAGCACCTCGAGGAGTTGCATTTTCTCTCTTTTTCTATTATTGTTTTGATTTAAGACTTGCAACGTCAAGTCCAATTTTGTATTGGCTGTACATAATCTGCACTCTTTTCAAAGCATTCATGCAGAGTGCAGAACTACAGTGCTGCTAAATGGATCTGGCTATTTGTGCAGAGCAGGGCCGTGCAGAGCAGGGCCGTGCAGAGAACCTCTGAGGGACTCAGTGAGAAAAGGGCACGCCCACCTAGAAAAACAGTTTTTTGACACCCTGTTATTGTTACGTTCCCTAGGAAGACCCAGACGCAGACCACAGAATAATTCCAAAGGGGTAGTTTATTGTCCGTTCCAAAAATCAAGCCAGCTAGTCAGAGATAACGAGGTACAAAAACGACAGGCAATAGAATAGTGAGACAATCCAAAAATCAGTAAACCAAAAAATCAAAAAGCTAAAGTACAAAAGGGCTAGGCAGGAGAATAGTCAAAAAACAAAAGCTAGGTCGTAAACGGTAATCAAAACAAGGCAGGCAAGGGCAAGGCAAAAGAATGGTCGGAATGCAAGGTTGTCTCAGGAAAAACTATCAAATCACTGGCTAGGAAAAAGGCGTAGACACAGGATGAGTAGATCAACGTTCTGACAAAGGACTGAAGAGAACACAGGGATTAAATACACAGGTAACTAATGACACAAGAGGAATCAGGTGTGTGAGAGGGAGGGACTCCAAACGAGAAACAATGAGGAATACATTGGGCGGATAATCAATCACGTAGACAACTAGGGAAAACGCGGACTGGATCGCAAACATATACACGATAACAGATGACCTGGAGTTTCAGGAAATCGTGCAAAGATTAAGATAACAGGGATAGGAGATTAGGTGCAGCTGCGAATGATTAGCAGAGAAAGAACAGCGTGAAAAATGTGCGCTCTAATATGTTAGTGAGATTTAGTAACTATACACACACCCCTGCCGTTAGTATGATTAGTAAGAATATACAAATTAGTCTGTTAGTGGAGTTAGTAGATCTAATCTTATCGTTAGTCTGTTAGTGGTAATTAGTAAATCTAACTGCTCAGAGATAGGTAAGAAGCAAGAGGGAAACCGAACACCAATGAAAACACCGGAAAAGTACAGAGACGTAAACTGGGAGTGACAGATCGAATGTAAACAAGCAGACACAAGACAACTAAGAAAAAACCGGAAAGTAAACAAGATGCTGGAAAATAACAAATACATAACAGACAGATCACAGATCCTTACAGTACCCCCCCCCCTAAGAAGCGCCTCTTGGCGTTTTAACAGGTGGTACAGGATGAGTCTTGTGAAAGTCCTTGAGTAAGTCCTTGTCCAAAACGAATCGTGAAGGAATCCATGATCTTTCCTCGGGACCGTAACCTTCCCAGTCGACCAGGTACTGAAGGCCACGGCCCCGACGACGAACGTCCAACACCTCAGCAACGGTGTAAGTCTCTCCGCCGTCGATGATTCGGGAGGGTGGCGGGGGATCAGGTTCGGGACAAAGGGGGTGGGTTACAACAGGTTTGATTCTTGATACATGGAACGTGGGGTGTATTCTCCGCATAGTAGCGGGGAGTTTGAGTCGAACTGCCGTGGGACTGATGACCCTTAGCACTGGGAAGGGACCCAAATACCGGGGGGCTAGCTTACGTGACGCAACTCTGAGGGGAATGTCCTTGGCAGAAAGCCACACCTTCTGACCCACCCGGTACTGGGGAGCCTTGGCTCGGTGGCGGTCCGCCGCCTCCTTCATCCGGGCACTGGCTCTGGTAAGGTTAATGCGAGTAGTTCTCCAGGTTCTGGCACAGCGCCGGATGAAGGCCTCGGCGGACGGAACCCCCACCTCCGCTTCCTGGCTGGGAAATAGAGGGGGTTGGTAACCTAGGGTACATTCAAATGGAGAAAGTTTGGTGGCAGATGAAGTGTGACAGTTAATAGCGTACTCGGCCCAGGGTAACTGCGAACTCCAGGTGGTGGGATTCCTAGAACACAGGCATCTAAGCACTGTCTCAAGACACTGATTAGCTCGCTCAGTCTGGCCGTTAGATTGAGGGTGGAAACCGGATGTGAGACTGGTGGTAGTGCCGAGTAACCTGCAGAAAGCTCTCCAAAACCGTGCTATAAACTGTGGCCCTCTATCGGAGACAATGTCGGTGGGAATCCCGTGCAATCTCACCACGTGTTGTATGAGAAGATTAGAGGTTTCCTTAGCGGAAGGGAGTTTGGTGAGGGGAACGAAGTGAACAGCCTTAGAAAATCGGTCTACAATGGTGAGGATAGTGGTGTAGTGATTGGAGGAAGGTAAACCTGTGACAAAATCGAGTGCAATATGAGACCAGGGACGGTGAGGAATGGGAAGTGGTTGAAGCTCACCGTGAGGAGGTTGGTGAGATGTCTTGTTCTGTGCACAGACTGAGCAGGCGGAGACAAATGAGGCGACGTCTTGTCGGACCTCCGGCCACCAAAACTTGCGTAAAACAAATGTGATTGTACGATTAATACCTGGGTGGCCGGAGAGTCGCGACGAATGTCCCCACTGGAGCACCTGGGACCGAGCCGCTTCTGGAACATACATGCAATGGTTAGGACAGCGACTGGGAGTGGCCTCCCCATTCTGAGCACTCCTAACAATACCTTCTATGGGGAGGCTGATAGCATTAATGAAAACACTCTGGGGCAGGATGGTGTCTGGACAGGGGTCCTTAGAAGAGGATTCAAAACGCTGGGAAAGGGCATCAGGCTTGGTATTCTTAGTCCCTGGCCGATAAGCCAGACAAAAGTCAAAGCGAGAGAAAAAGAGGGCCCATCTGGCCTGGCGGGAATTAAGTCTCTTGGCGGACTGTAAATATTCTAGATTCTTATGGTCCGTCCAGACCAAGAATGGTATCTGTGCTCCTTCCAGCCAGTGGCGCCACTCATCTAAGGCCATTTTAACGGCCAGCAACTCCCGATTTCCAACGTCGTAATTCTCCTCCGTTGGGGTGAGACGATGGGAGAAGAAGGCACAAGGGTGTACCTTCTGATCCTCCGAGGATCGTTGAGATAGGATGGCCCCTACCCCCACGTTGGAGGCATCCACCTCTACGATGAACTGTACGGCCGGATCGGGGTAGCGTAGAATGGGGGCTGTGGTAAACAGTTCTTTAAGGAGAGAGAAGGCCTCCTCAGCCTTGGGGTTCCAGGCAAACTTCAGTTTGACTGAGGTGAGTGCTGTGAGAGGAGCCGCTACCGAGCTGTAATTCCGAATGAATCGGCGGTAGAAATTGGCAAACCCTAGGAACCTTTGAAGTCCCTTCCGGTCTTCAGGGCGTGGCCACTCCAACACAGCCTTGGTCTTAGCTGGATCCATCCTGACTTGACCTTCCTCAATGATAAATCCCAGGAAAGTGGTAGATGACGTGGAGAACTCACATTTCTCCGCCTTGACAAAAAGACGATTCTCAAGGAGGCGACCCAGTACCTTGTGTACGTGTTTCTCATGCTCCTCCAGGCTCTGAGAGTAAATAAGAATATCGTCCAGGTAAACGTAAACATACAGGTTGATCATGTCACCAAGAATATCGTTGACCAGGTTCTGGAAGACCGCGGGGGCATTAGTGAGCCCGAACGGCATCACCAGGTACTCCCAGTGTCCAGTGGGTGTATTGAACGCTGTCTTCCATTCGTCGCCCTCACGAATCCGGACCAGATGGTAGGCGTTTCTGAGGTCCAGCTTAGTGAAGACGACGGCCTTCTGGAGCTGCTCGAAAGCAGTGGACATGAGCGGGAGTGGGTAACGGTTCTTCTCGGTGATGTCGTTCAGGCCCCGGTAGTCGATGCAGGGACGGAGAGACCCGTCCTTCTTCCCCACAAAAAAGAATCCTGCTCCAGCCGGAGAGGAAGAAGGGCGGATGATGCCAGCTGCCAATGACTCTGACAGGTACTTCTCCATGGCCTCCGTCTCGGGTCGGGACAGGGAAAACAGACGGCCTCTAGGCGGGGAAGTGCCAGGCCTCAGGTTTATGGCGCAGTCATAAGGGCGATGAGGAGGCAATGACGAAGCACGCGCCTTACAGAATACCTCCTTGAGGTCATGATACTTGACTGGAACCCCCTTCAGATCCGGACTTTCTTCTGCAGGAGGCACAGGAACAGGTAAGTGGGCCTTCTGGAGACAGCTGACCGCACATGAGGGGCTCCAGCCCAATATCTCATGTTTCCGCCAATCGATCTCTGGACAGTGACGGTTTAGCCAGGGATGGCCAAGGATCACCGGTGAGTGTGGAGAATCGATGATGTGGAGCTGAAGCTCCTCCTGATGGTTTCCGGAGACAAGTAGGTTGACGGGTAGGCTCTGCTGGGTAATCTCCGCGATCTGACTCCCACTGAGGGTGTGAGCTACTACTGGGCGCTCCAGTGGTGTAACAGGAACCCCCCAACGGGTCGCGGCCCCAACGTCCAGAAAATTGGCCTCAGCTCCGGAGTCGATAAGGGCCAGGGTCTTCTTGGTACTGGTGTCCCACTGAAGAGTGATGGGAACGCACGTGCGATTTCGGTTGGAGGAGTCGACTGGAATGACGCCCACTAGTGCTCCTCCGGCCACTAGTGAGCGTGATCTTTTACTGGACATTTATCCACAAAATGCCCAGTTTTGCCACAGTAAAGGCAAGCCCGGTCCTTGATGCGACGGGCCCTCTCCGCCGCCGATAACCTGGAGCGGTTAATCTCCATGTTCTCCTGTTCAAGTGAGTGGTGGTTAGGAGGTTTACTGGAGAGGGATGTAGTTGAGTCGACCTTGCTGCCGTGCTGGCTGAACTGAGGAGTATGCCTCCTCTGGAATGGCCGTTGCCGGTCTCGAAGGCGCGTATCCACCCTGATGGCCAAAGCGATGAGTTCGTCCAGACTGGAAGGGAGTTCTCGGGTCACGATCTCATCCACCACTTCTTCATTAAGTCCGTTGAGGAAGACATCAAACATTGACTTCTTGTTCCAGCCGCTGGATGTGGCTAGCGTCTGGAACTCGATGGCATAGTCAGATGCTGAATTTCTCCCCTGGCGGAATCGAAGCATCTCTCGGGCTGCCTCATGACCGTACTTAGAACGGTCAAACACTCTCTTCATCTCCTCCATGAAGTCCTCTGCCCGACTGCAGCACGGTAGACCCGCTTCCCAGGTGGCTGTTCCCCACTTCTTGGCACGCCCGGTAAGCTGAGTGATGATGTACGCTACGCGGGCTTGCTCAGTGGGGAAGGTGTTAGGCTGTAGCTGAAACACCAACGTGCATTGTGTCAAGAATGGTCTGCACTCCCCTGGTTCCCCGTCGTACCGTTCCGGTGGAGGTAGGCGCGGCTCCCGGGTGAGAGGAGGTTGCACTGGTGGTGGTTGGGGTACGTTGGTGGGTGCAGAAGGGTGTCTGTTGGGCGCCATCTCCTTCATGTAGCTCATCAGGGACCGGAGATCTTGGGTCACGGACTCGAGGGCTGCCTGTTGCTGACCAATCATGACTCCTTGCCGCTGGAGAGCGGCATGCAGATAGGTTGGGTCCGCTGGGTCCATGTCTGGTCAGAACGTACTGTTACGTTCCCTAGGAAGACCCAGACGCAGACCACAGAATAATTCCAAAGGGGTAGTTTATTGTCCGTTCCAAAAATCAAGCCAGGTAGTCAGAGATAACGAGGTACAAAAACGACAGGCAATAGAATAGTGAGACAATCCAAAAATCAGTAAACCAAAAAATCAAAAAGCTAAAGTACAAAAGGGCTAGGCAGGAGAATAGTCAAAAAACAAAAGCTAGGTCGTAAACGGTAATCAAAACAAGGCAGGCAAGGGCAAGGCAAAAGAATGGTCGGAATGCAAGGTTGTCTCAGGAAAAACTATCAAATCACTGGCTAGGAAAAAGGCGTAGACACAGGATGAGTAGATCAACGTTCTGACAAAGGACTGAAGAGAACACAGGGATTAAATACACAGGTAACTAATGACACAAGAGGAATCAGGTGTGTGAGAGGGAGGGACTCCAAACGAGAAACAATGAGGAATACATTGGGCGGATAATCAATCACGTAGACAACTAGGGAAAACGCGGACTGGATTGCAAACATATACACGATAACAGATGACCTGGAGTTTCAGGAAATCGTGCAAAGATTAAGATAACAGGGATAGGAGATTAGGTGCAGCTGCGAATGATTAGCAGAGAAAGAACAGCGTGAAAAATGTGCGCTCTAATATGTTAGTGAGATTTAGTAACTATACACACACCCCTGCCGTTAGTATGATTAGTAAGAATATACAAATTAGTCTGTTAGTGGAGTTAGTAGATCTAATCTTATCGTTAGTCTGTTAGTGGTAATTAGTAAATCTAATTGCTCAGAGATAGGTAAGAAGCAAGAGGGAAACCGAACACCAATGAAAACACCGGAAAAGTACAGAGACGTAAACTGGGAGTGACAGATCGAATGTAAACAAGCAGACACAAGACAACTAAGAAAAAACCGGAAAGTAAACAAGATGCTGGAAAATAACAAATACATAACAGACAGATCACAGATCCTTACAGTTATTGTACAGAATATACAGTGTTTTACCAAAACTGATGAATGCATATTATTGAGAGCTACAATAATAATACAAATATAATTTTATGTAATTGTATGAAATCAAGGAGGCACACGTGGCCAAAGGGGCTTGTTCTCAGGCATCCAAAGAGTGCACCATCCTCCAACACGTGCCTGGAACTGGAACAGCAGTTCAACAAAAGCGCAGTTTGACGTGAAGATTGGGCTTCAGCAGCCTTCCGACATTCCTCCTGCGAGTTGCCGTTTAACACATTCTCACTTGCCTCACACCGAATGTACTAGAATAACAAGTTAAACCGATGGCCCTAATCCATTACAAATGAGCTGCAAAAACAGGTGCACAAAAATGTCAGTTAGCTCTTATTTGCCTGCAAAAAGTCTGGGTCATGTTTGATTACATTAACTGACACATTAATGCTGGGGCAATGGCAGGGCAAAGTGAGTTTGACAGAATACTTGGAGACTGGATGAAGTGTTTAGCAAAGCCCAGATAATAGGATGCTGTTTTTGAGCATGGTATTTCAATGTCCTTATAATACAGATACATTTTATTTATTTATTTACTTATTTAAATACCTGTATTCACTCTCTGCTTTGGAGTATGATGCAAAAGACTCAGGGCTGGTTTCACAGACAAGGATTAAGCCTAGTCTAAGATTAAGTTTTCTTGGGGAAATGTTTTTAGTCTAAGACTAGGCTGAATCTTTGTCTGGGAAACCAGCCCTCAATGTTTAAATCAATCTAGTAAAATAATAGCAATAAACCTGATTTCTTCTGTAAATAATAGGCCTTTTTGTACTTCTTCAGCCAAAGAAGTTCACTCATTTAAAAAAAAATAATGTATTTGGGAATTTTCCAAAATAAACAGAGGGAAGAGGCTGGATTCTTAATTATTTACTAATCAGATGTGCAGCCATTAAGACAAAGGTTAAGTCATGTTCTCAAAAAATTTAGAATGTTCAGCTGTCACATTCTGATTTCACAACTTGCTCATTCATACCCGCATGTACGTCCTGGTCTGGGTTCAATAGAAATCTTTACGCTGATATTAATTATGTGCTGCATGGAGACTGGCAGTCCTGAATACTGCAGAACAATGTCAGAGAGCCCTTATAAAAAGTTCATAATATGTTTATACAGCCAAATGCTTTGGGATTCGAGATGTACTTGGTGCTTATGTGCAACATTTACACACCTATACAAGCATGGACTCAAAAAAGGCCCGTAGAAAATTGTTTCCACCAACACACTCATATGTTTGGCAGACATTATTTCTATTAATTGCAATACAATCTCATTTTCTGCATCCTACTGATAATAATCAACTCCCACGGCTGCAAAGGCAACATGTAGTTTTATCATCAGTCAAACCTCCCTCTCCTGGTACGATGATTTTGTACTTGCACCTGTCAATCTGTGAGACTGTTCTTTCAATGCAAATGAAAGGTGTTCAAGATAACTACAGACTAATCAAGGACAATTCATGTGTTCCAAAACATTTCTAGTATGCGTTTTTGCCATGCTACACCTGCTTTTTGCTCTACAGTTTTGAGTTGTATTTAGATAACCGCAGACCAGCCAAGGACAATTGAGTACTGTTTACAAAGTAAAGATCTTTTGTGTTTTGTCCATTCTTGTTGTAGTGATGTATTAGTAATGTGTGTTACAGTTTTGCTAGGCAATGCTGCTTTGCACGAAACATCACTTTGATACAGTATATACATTGCCCTCATAAAGTAGCCACCTCCCTTGAACTTTTTCATATTTTTAGGGTTTTATTTTTACCATAATTCTGAAGACATTTAAATATTTAGTTAATTGAGAGTTACGTATCTAGGAGGAGAAAACAATAAATTAAATTTGTTATTTTTATTTTTTTGTTATTTGTTATTTTTTTATATTGTATTTTTACTTTGCAACAGTGTGTGAAGACACTGTATATAGAAATCATCAGTTGTGTACTTGTCAATGTTTGATGGCTCAGTGACTAATAAAGTTTATATACAACATTATGTGAATGAAACTGCGATGTAATAATACTTTTTTTTTTTTTTCCCTTGAAATGTTATATTTTTGGACATGTCAGGTTTCTGTAATGACGCTGACAATATGTGAAATATGTGATCCAAAAATTAAGGAATATGTTTTTTTTTTGTTTTTAATTAAATTCAAAATAAATGTAAGAGAAATGTTACATTATTGCAACCACTGTTCACTGCATATATCATAGCCTACTCTGTATTGTAAACCATGTCAAGTCTACAGTGCTGTAATGCATGCATCAAATCATATAATCATGTTTGAGTGTGGCAATACTTTATATGCTGGAATAAATGTCATATTGTGGGACAAATATTGAAAATACACTTTCATTTAATTTACGTTTTTACACGGGCATCCAGTAATACGTTTCCCTCTTCCATTTGTACAGTGATTTTTGAAATTGTTCTGTGAATAACCACATACTCCATTACGCGTGCAAATTTTGAAGCAGCCCTGTGGACTTCATCACCCTGGTGACCAGGAGAAAAAGAGACTATTGAAATTGGAAATAGGTCCTATGCCTTTGAATGTCACAGTGTATCCACATTCAATCAGTCGTCAGCTTCCTCTTAGAGTCTGTCAAGTCCAATTCTAAAAAACACCAGTCTGATTAATCTTTATTTCACTGGGAACAGATATTCTCAAGCAACCTAAAATAGATTGTTATGTTTAAACAGAGGGGAGAAAAAATTATTTGCATGGGTGCCGAGTGTCACACCCGAAGTTGCTTCAGAAAAAAATAAAGTTCTATCATCTGTCTATAAAAAAAAGAGAAAACTATAAATTTATAGGCAATATTTTAATGTTGGTTGGTTGAGGTGTTCAGTCTTGAAGACAGCTAAATCCAGTGGGGTGATCAAGTTGTTGGTGCCCCTGTGGAATTTCAAAGTAGAATGAACTAGCCTTGGCTACTTGGCACTGGACCCTGGATCTATAAAAACCTGATTAGCGAGTCCACAGGCAAGGTGCTGAGAAGGATATCTGCTGTTTTAGCCGAGCAGGAAACAAAACGGGAAGGTTTGAAATGGATGACACCATGCAGCAATAGAAGGAAAGGAATAGGAGAATATTTTGTGCGACTGACATTGTATAATATCATAACTGGTTGCCCTGCTTCGAGAGTCTCTCTCTCCTCCGCCTTCAGCTTCCATTAAAAGGCACTTTTTCCTGCCTGCCCATGAGAAAATAATAATGCCGGTATATTCCGTCTGTGAGTGGCCGCATCCTGCTCAACCGAAACCACTTACAGGAGCAAAATTAAATTTCTGCGCCATTAAAATTCATCTCAAACAAAGCAGCCCCATTCAGTCTCATCGCTTAGCCATCTTCATCTTTTAGGCAAAAACACCGGCACTCTCCAGTCCCTGATCCCACGTTTTCCCCAGTCACAATCGCCCTATCGATTTTCATCAGGAGTATGAGGCTGTCGGTTCAGCGCGGCACGAGTAATCAATAACGATCCTTTGGAGCATTCTCAGCCCTGTTTCGGCTCCCTTGATTGTCTTACTCATTCTGGACCCGTGATGAATCTAGGACATAACACTACTGGGGTCCCATAAATTACACACGCGGACTTCTCCGGTGACCCCGGCTTTTGAGGCCCTCAGCGCTTGGTCACATCCACTGCATGAAAAGCAGCGTTTATGGGGCGGCCGCCGCAGCGCACAAATGCGAAAACTGACTGTATCTAGCCATTTGCGGATGCGTGTCTGCCGTCGGAAACGGACATAATCTCGCGCGCGGACGTGTTCTTGTCCAGAAACTTTGAAAAAATATAATAAGAAAGCACACCTAAAAGAAAGAAAGACGCTTATTACTGGTCCATTAAATCAGAATAAATATGGAAATCGCACACTTATTTCAATGCTAAAAGACATGGAGATAAGTGTGCGATTTTCATATTTTTTCGTGTCCAGAAACTTGCCATAAATGATCAAACATGGCCAGACATGGCCACCCACATCTCCTAATCGGGAATATTTGAGTCCAGAAATCAAAGACCACAGACTTGGCCCGGGAAACTACCGAAACTACCGATCATGACTAAATTTCACTGAAATTCCACAAATTATCTTCCAGAAACTAATTTTTTCATACAGTCATTTTTGTGACTGAGCACAAGGGCATGACGGGGAAAGTTAAAACAGCCTGCTGCAACACTTTGACTTTGAACATCGAAGGAGGTTTAACTGAACAAAATGTCTTTGTTATTTTTTTTGCTGTCAGGCTCACAGGTCACAGTGTTCCGTGAGAAAGTAGAATAGGGTGATGTGTTCTTCATTTTGTCTATTTCGAACACAAACCGAAAAGCTTGAGGACTGATTAGATCCTGGCGGCTTTCTAAAGGCATCCGTAGAGCTGTAATATAAGCCTTGTCATCTGTATCAAAAATGTGCAATGTGCCATATCAGAGGTGGAAAATCCAGGTTCAGAAAAGTAAAAGTTTTCTCCAGTATTTTGGCCTTGATTTGCTAATTAGCACAATTGGTCAGCCAGGAGGTAGAACTAATTAGTGAAATCAGCTGGCTGAGTTCATGGGTGGAAGAAAAATGGTAGTACTTCGGACCCCTGGACTTTTCTGTGCAATACCATTATCGCTCTACATGAAAGGGCAAGATATCTCGTGAAATATCATTATGTGAAAGAAGAAAATGTGTTCTGTTGTGATTAATGCTGCTTCATTTTAAATATTGAAATTGAAGTGTAATGCTTAAAATGCACTTTTTACTATCTTTAGGGGCTGAGGAAATTAGGCAAAAACTAGAAACAAAAATAAATACTATTAGTCATCAAGGGTCTGAGGTATCAATTGAGCCTCAATCCATCACCCTGCTGCCAGATATGCAGTAGATATGGATGGAAACCCTTCAAGTTATCCATTCATATCTGCTGTATTTATGGCAGCAGAGTGATAGTATAAGGCTTGTTTGATACGTCAGACCCTTAATGACCATTTAGCCAACCATGTGTTCCATACTGTTCCAGTGTAATTTACAGCTAAATCTAGTACCACCCCCCAATTCCCATAAAGATTAATTCAAATGCAGAGACCTTATATTATCGCTTGTAAGAGTACCAGAAAATAAGATATCAAGAGTCTTTTGATGTTGTTGGGCCACAAACATCAGGAAGTTATGGCATGCAGAAAATACGCAACCAAATATGAAAAGGTTTACATTTAAAGGCACAGTCAGCTTAGTGTATGTAAACTTCTGACTCACTGCATTGGGGATCTCTATGCTCAGAGACACGGAGGAAATATTGGAGGTCCAGGTGCGACAGACAGAAATCTAAAAGTGTTCTAGACGAACACCACTGAGACGGACAATAATCCGTATTGGACGGGAAAAAGTAAGGAGAACAGAAAAAACCTTGCAATACAACTAAGCGAGGAGTTGATATCCGAGCAAACCAAACAAATAAGCAAAACACTTATCTAACTCCAGTTGTGGAGTGTACAAAAAAATGAAGGAGAAAAGTAAAAGAACCCTAAACTTTAGGGCAAGAGCACTCGTAAGTCTGAGCGAGAAAAAAACCCCATAAACCTCTGCTCTGAATAAAAAGAGAAAAGAAAAGCGCACTTTACTAAATTGTAACTGCTAACAAGTCCCGCGTTGAGAAGCAAAGCAGTCGATAGCAGCACGACCTCCTATACCTTTAGCGGCTAGAATGTTACCAGAAAATAACATGGAAGCGACGAGAAAAGGAGGAAGCAGGGTATAAATAGTAAACGGAAATGCAGGAGGGTGAACTCACTAATCACCGAGGCGAAAGCAAAACCCGTAGCGGAACACAAAAAAATCAGATAGATTACAGGTAAAAGAAAAATAATACAAAATGCAAAATGAAGGAAGGAAGGGAAGGAAGGCGCGATCCATGACACGCTGGAATTGTGATATAATGAATTAAAAGTGAAATAATCTGTCTGTAAACAATTGTTGAAAAAATTACTTGTGTCATGCACGAAGTAGATGTCCTAACTGACTTGCCAAAATTATAGTTTGCTAACATTAAATTTGTGGAGTGTTTAAAAATTAGTTTTAATGACTTCAACCTAAGTGTATGTAAACTTCCAACTTCAACTGTATATGAATCAAATGGCACCAAGGGACTGTGCGCTCCAAGTGTACTGGAAAATTATAAGTGGGGTAACCTTGTGATTACCATTTAATAAAATGTATATCTAAATGGGACTTGAAATTGATTTGAACTTTTTCTGCAAGAGCTATTTGCACCTCAGGGGAGTCTTATTTGGTGTGCTGAGCACACGCAAAGTCAATGGTCCAAATCAAGGAGTGATTTAAAAATGCTTTTTATAAGCACAGACCTATATACCTGACTACCGTGCACATTACCTAACCCCTGGTTTATATGTGGAAAGCCCTTAACTTTGCATGTGTGTATATATATAACTATACACAGTGGGTACATATTTTAGATGGTAACCATGTGGAGAGCTTACCTACATAAGTATATTGCTGCCATTGTTTTAAGCCAGGGCTGCCCAACCCTGTTCTTGGAGATCTAAGGTTTTCACCTGAGGTTTTCACTCCAACCATAACAAAGCACACCTCATTCAACAGCTAGAGATCTCATTGAGCTGCTAAATAGTGGAATCAGGTGTGCCAAATTAGGGTTGAAATGAAAACCTACTGGATGGTAGATCTCCAGGAACAGGGTTGGGCAGCCCTGCTTTAAACCTGCACAAAGGAGAGATGACATCATTTGGAATAACAAACTGTATACATCCATGCTCACACTGCAATCTCTACAGTTGACATGGTGCATGTAGAGAAGCACAAACTCTCCCCTGAAGCATGTGATGTAAGCTCCCAGTAAGAGGGAGTGTGGAAGGG
Source organism: Ilyophis sp. 1 JC-2022 (assembly GCA_022702515.1). NCBI lineage: Eukaryota > Metazoa > Chordata > Actinopteri > Anguilliformes > Synaphobranchidae > Ilyophis > Ilyophis sp. 1 JC-2022. Next base: position 97,845,642 of record CM040405.1, read on the forward strand.
GACTTAAAAAGAGGAGAAAAGGAAAACGACCCAACGAATCGGGCGAACTGACTAAACGTCAGCGAGAGGAAATACACAGAGAGAAAAGCCTCTGCTCTCAAGAAAAGAGAAGAATCTAAAGAGGTAACAGAAACGAACAATAAGGAAAACAAACCTGGAGCATCGGGCGAAACGCTCGTAGGCTAGAGCGAGAAAATAGAACAACAGAAAACAGACTCTAAGCTCTCATGAAACGAGAGGAAAAAAGAAGCTACTTTTTTAAACGTACAACTATGAAGTCCCGCTTTGTTTAAGCAAAAGCAGAAACAAATCGGTCGACAGTGAGTATGAGTCCTATACCTTAACGACCTGAATGTTAAGTGAATTAACATGGAAGCGTCGAACCCGGAAGACGCAAAGTATAAATAATTGGCGGAAACAATGGACAGGTGAAAACATTAAGTGCCGAAGTGAAACGAAAACCCAGCGTGGAACACAGAAAATCCGATAGAGTGCCTAAAACAAGTAGCAGGGACAACCCATGACATAAATATATCTAAATAAACTTAAATACATCTCAAACTTTAAATATAGTCAGATTTTCCCATTCATGGAGCAACATCTTGCGTATAAAACATCACCAAATGCAAAGGACTGCTGCTTAAAAAAATGTATATCTGCCTGTTGCCACATTGGGGTTTTGCTCTACCTTTATACCCACCATATACCTGCATTCATGTGAGATGTGGACTATGGGTGTGGCAATGTAGAGCACTTTGCTAATCCAGGAATCAAATCCTAACAGTGGCTTTGGTGAATAACCTGGCATGAAAGTGAGCATTTGAATAAGTCATGTGACATATAATCCTCTATGTTCACTTTTTTTTACTTAATTGCCACACATTTCACCTCATACTTCTCTAATAACACAAATACTCCTTTAAACCGAATTGTAATTAATCCAATGTTCTTCCCTTTGATCATGCCTTCTAATACAGATCAAATAGACTGAAGTTAGGCGTGCATGTGAGCAAGTGTTCCTGAGCAGAGAGGTTTATGCATTCTTTAATCCGATACAGTCTTTGTTCGGGGATCATAGGCGTGAGCCTTCGCCGCACTTTGCCAATTACATGCCATCGTAAAAAAAACATTCATTATAATTCATCTTCAAACATTGGCAGGATGTGTTCCATTTTCGCAAATATTTGCAGAGAAGATTAAAACGTTGCTTGAATATTGAAATAAGAATTGACATTGCGATTCAAAAGAGTAAATCCGGCATGTAATTTTTACATGTAGATTAAATTGATTTGTAGTCAGCTCCCTAGTCACCTCTGCCTTAAACTGCTTCTGACTTTTCGGAAAACAGAAACCCAGCCTTTGTGTTTGAACCCTTCTCTATGGATTGGCGGTGTTGTACAATGGTTACGGAACCGGGCTTGGTAGCTCTAAGGATGCTGAGTTTGATTCCCAGCTTGGGTCCTGCTGTTATAACCTGAAGCGTGGTGTTTAACTCGAATTGCTTCTGTAAAATATCCAGCTCTATGAACGGAGTCAAACAAAGGTCCATGTCTCACTCTGCACAACTGATTTGTCAAAAAGGGACATTTTAATCCGATAGCATGCTATAATTAATAAACACTAAGCACCATTGGCTGGTGATGCTATGTCACATTAGTGAATTGATGGCTCACTTAGCTTCTTCATTATAAAGTTGTCATGCAAGTTAATGTTGTATAAACCTTCAACAGAAAATAATTTAATACACAGAGAAAGGCCTCGCATGCCGTCGTGTTTTTGTTTAAAAGTGAGTGCGAATTCTGTTTTAAAGCTAAACCGTAATGTCCTCCGATTTGCTGGTAAAGGTGCTTGCCATAAATAAATATTTTGGTTGGGTTGCTGGCCAAGTATGACTGGTGAGAAGTCCACAGTGATGGAACACTAAATAGAATGGGAGTATGTCAATCAGAGTCGATGTGGTAATCTATATAATTGCCATGGCATACAGTAGGCCACTATTCCTTGAAAAAAGTACATTTTTGTATTAAAATTCACTTGTTTATTGCAATGAAATGTTAATGTAAGTATTGCATGCAAATACAAAAAACACATTTCATCAGTGTGCCTTTTGTAATTCATGATTTTACAAAAAATAAAACACATCTCAATAACTACTCACCCTTGTGCTACAAGTGAGGACAGCACCCCCATCTGGGAAAAGGGTCAGTGTTTGGGGTTCTGGAGAAAAAAAGAAGTAATAAATTCCCCAAGCTAAAATACATCCAATCTAAATAGAATTTGTAATTAATTGTTTATTGTTTCAATGGCAACATCTATTGTGTTGTTACTATCAATGTAATTTGTGTACCACTAAAGAATACTAACATGGAAAATTGTATAGAATTGCAATGTTTTGTTTAGACACACTTCATGCGCCATATTGTAAACTTTTTGTTGGAATAATTCCCACATTACTAGAATGTGTATACAGTAATGTACATGCATTTTTACATACGATAAACAATATGCCTATTCTGTATTAGCCTAACTTTGAAAATGTATAGTTTACTGTGAGACTTTCATCAGAAATTAAGGGCACACGCAAAACCAATAACATGAGAAATGATTGGTCATGGTATTTGTTTTGCACCAATCATTGGTTGTGTTATTAGTTTTGCATGTGCTAAAAGTTTTTGCACCCGTTAAACGTTTTAGTAAATCAGGCCCTAAGTGTATTGTGATATCTGTATCTGCTTAGACTGTGCATAGATTGATTGCAAATCATTTTCAGAATCTCAGACTCACTATGAATATATCTAAAAAATAATGAACTCCAGTTATGAAATGAATGCAGCAAGGTCATCACACCCCAACTGCCTACTGCACTTAACAGGTCTCTTTCTCATTTAGTGTTAAAAGTCAATCTTGTAAATGAGTGAAGAAAAAAATGGAGGGAAACAATTGCATACTCTCTGTATGAGTAAAAGTGGGATGAGATATAGCAGACCGTGCCAGATGCACTGCAGTAGTCAATATTTCTGCAAACAAAGCCAGCAAGCAGCAGAGTGGTTCACTAAAACCTACATTAGCTCAAAGCACATGTTTTCTTCGAAAATAAGGTGAAGACAAAGTAGTTCACTAAATTCCTACGCAGTCCATCTTGTTGTAGATTTGGGTGAAAACACAGAGGCAACCTTCATCCCAACTGTCTCAGAAGGCCAACCTAGCAGAAAGCAATATCCCTATGACTGGCAGGCACCCAAAAATAACACATTGAGGCACCAGGAGGGTATAGTGGGGAATTTACAAGTCATCCACAAAAGCGCTGCTGTCAAGCCACCTCCAACTGATAATGCCTTCTTCTTGATTTATTCTGCAGGGGGCTGAACAAAGTTTCCGGAGAACAAGGAGTGTACGTACTCAAGACTCCGACTTTGGATGAGCTGATGACCTTCGCTTTAAATACTCAACAGGAACTGGGTTGGGCCTCCCCACTTAATCCATTAAGTATGAATGCATCAAAACAGCAATAGCCTACTATTAAGTACTATTGTTTTTTTTTTAAAATATTAGGTTAAATACCATCATCGTTATTGGTTGAAAAACCACACCTATTGTTGTCGCTCAGACTTACCGTTATTATTATTCCGCCAATTTTTGAGAACTCCCACACCATCGACACCATTCATACCTCATATTATACCTTCATACACCCTCCAGGTTGCTATTACTTTTTACCTTTATACCACATACATTTTTTGAGATATTTGACATTTTATCGCCAAAATATTAATGGGAGTCAATGAGCACGTGCAGGAGGCTAGCTCACGGTGTGAGCACTGAGCAGATTTTTGAATCACAACGTTCTGTTCTACATGTGTGCTGGGCAGCTCATCACAATTAATTCGGCTACTTATTTGTATCCAAGTTCTTTAGACTAACGTTACTTACCACAAAATACGTCACCATATTTTAACACTTTCGCCTTATTTTTATCCAATTATACCGCATTTCCACCTCACACGATAGGCTACTATAGTACCATCTTTCTTTACCATTCCCAGCAATGGATACCACTGCAAAGCAAATACAACTACAATTTTTTTTGAAATTATAGCAGCTTGGTGCAGGGCAGTCTGGATACCTATATTGACATACCATCAGTTGTCCGTAGCGATCGGGCTCTCCCGGTAGCCTACTTGGCTTACGTTATGCTGAAACAACATTTATTCGGTCTCTACCTTGTAATTATATATTATACATATATCGCTGTTAACGTTACTGCAATCTATCAATTCCAGCTATTAACCAACTGTTAACGTTAGCATAAGGTTAGCACTACTCATACTAAGCTAGGGTTAAAAAAGCAACTGGACAATCACAGTTCAAGTTATCAACTAGTTAACTACTAATACAACAGCAACAACACTAACGTTAGAAAACGCGTTACCTAACCATACAGATTAACGTTAGCTATGTTTTTGCCTATGTTAGCTAAATGCTCATCTAGCCTACTATCACTCTATTCAACATTATTCAACAAATTCTGTGGTTAAGCTACCAGGAAAAACAAACCTTTCACTCTGCATGAAAATGCCAAGGTGACAGGTGCCTGCCTACGAGTATGTTAGCAAATCTAAATGCAATCGATTATGACATAGCTACAACTATCTGCTACATATGATTGGGTTATAATCTCAAGTTTATGTCAGTCAACAAAGTTAAACTTAATTACTATTAGCCAAACGATGTTTAATTATTGCTTTACGATAGCTGCATGCTAGGTAGGCCAGATAAATAGAACTCTGAATTCAGCACACGACACGTGGTTTGGACTTCACAAAATGGTGAGATCTGTAATTGGAATCATAGTTCGTTTAATAAAGTGGAGAAATCAGTAGATGAGCATTTGGTTAAAACCTAGGCAAAAATTGTATTAACCAATATTTTTTTTACAGTCTACGACTGTGTCAGAATAGTCAGAATCAGCATACTTACCTACTATTTGAGTAGGTCAGTTGAGTATACTTTTTCTGAAAAGCTAGCCTTACCTGCGTGGCCAAATTGAGTGTTCTCAGTATCCCCAGATGATATAGGCAAAGAGTGCAAAGGCAACTGATATAGCATACTTATGTCCAGGTTTATATGGAGGATATTTTGCATACTGCAGTATAGCCTACAGTAAGCAGTATGCTCCTACACAGGACGCAGTAAATTGGGCATTCACAATGCCTTCCTCTACAACACTGTTATGACCCAACAATACTATCCCAGATGATTTGACATTACCTTTTTGTGCTTTTATCACAATTCATTACTTCTTTGTATCACGTCCAGGTTATTTAGGCTACTTACCACAAAATAGGCTACATCACCATATTTTAACACTTTCATTAGATCCCTTTATACCGCATTACCAGTTCATACCATTTCCACCTTTTATCTTCCACCTCACACTATATCATATTACCATCTTTCTATGCCATTTCCAGCAATTGACAACACTGTGAAGCAACCACACCTACAATTTCTTTAGGAATTGTTAATCTAATTTCTGTATGTTTTTCAGGGAAAACACTCTAACTTTGTTTATTTATCATTTTATTGCATGAGTCTAAAATTAACAAGAGATTAACCACATTGCTCACACATATCACAAACTAACTTTCATTCATTAATATGAGGGATCTCTGTCAGAAACAGAGATGGGAATATTGGAGATCCAAGTGCAAGTAGTTGGGCAATCTTAAAGTGTTCGTAAGAACACCGCTAGAAACGGACAATAATCCGTAGTGGAGAAACAAAAAAAAAAAAAAAACACAAAAAAAAACAAATATATAAAAAGCTCGCTAAAACAAGCAAAAAAAACAAGCAAGCAATAACGCTTAACTAACCGTATGTGGATGAAACAACAAAACAAAAAAAAAAAAAAAAAAAAAAAAAAAAAAAAAAAGACAAACTAGACTCGTAGGTAGAGTAGAGAAAAAAAGAAAACGAAACTGAAAAAAAGAAATAAAGCGTATAAAAAGAAAATTTCTAAGTCTAAGCTGCTAACTGCTAACAAGTCCCGCGTTGCTAATCAAAGCGGTCGATAGCAAATACAATACCTATACCTTTTTTACCGTTTTGTATGTTGAAAGAAATAACATGGAAAAGCAACGAGAGAGGCCGGGGTAGATGGATAAAATAAATACCTGCCAGGTGAACAGGTGAATGATGAGGTGAAGAAATGAAAGCAAACGGAACAAAACAGGAAATAAAAACGGATAACCGGTAAACGATAAAAACGAAAAAAAAAAAAACGAAAGAAACGAGGGAAGAAAAGGAACAATTAACAGTTGTGATATCAGCCTTTATTAGTTTGTATCAGTTTGTCACAGAGTAATTACCACTATGATAAGATCTATTCATGTATTTCTTTTTCAGAATTAGAATTCAGAGGATTAGCCAATCAATATATCGTCCTTTGTCATTTATTCACATTTCTTGACTTTTAAAAATTTATTTCTATTTTTGTTTAATTAATATTTTATTCAGTACATTACAGTACGCATTTTATCACAATATCAATCATATTCTCTTTCAAGTTGGGCTCTACTGTCTGAAAACATTTAAATATGATTATCTCATTTATTTCTGAGATCAATTTGACCAAACCTCACTTCATTTTTATACAACAACAAGTTAAAGTAAAGAGACACATCCCAAAAATTATAGAGGCGTGCAACCTAGGTTTTATTTAATCTCCAGAGCAACTGTTCTGTGCCACATACTGTATAAGGGGCACAAACAATTTCAGGCAATTTGATCTGTGAACTGCTGAGAAATAACACATCTCAAAATTGTCTTTACCGTAGAAACCAACTGAAACTCACACTAAAACAGCACTAACCTTTATCTTGGGGAAAAAAGTCGCCCAGACTATGAAAATAGATGTTTTTTTGTTTTTGTTTTTTGCTGCCCTCAAGTAATTTCACAGTACAAGTAAGATTCGTTTTTTTTCTTCTTCTCTGTGTTTTTAGCATACCTGGCTGAAGTGTTGCCAGCTGGGACATCAATATTCATAAATGCATCAGTCAAGTGCGTCTATGTTGCTTACCACACTTTCAGTGATAAGCCGTTTTCATCAAGCTCTATCGCGCCTAGATGAGGCAGGCTTAAATCTTTAAGAGAGCTATAGACTTTTAAGTCATATGTACTTGTATAAAGATTATTTCGAATAAAAACAATTACTTGAGTGCAACGTTTGGAATAAATGTGTTTTTATGTGTTTTCTCATTGACCTCTCCCTACTTGAGTCACCCATACCCTGTATTTCACCCAAAAAGTCAGCCAGTGAGCCAGTGCTCTTCCCATACACTTTCTCACCATGGCAACAGACATTTTCTTCTTCAAGCCAGCTCCATACTACAAGAAAACTAGCGATGATTGGACAGGCTGTGCCCCTCTCACTCAATGAATAACCTGTAGCTATCTGGTGAGTCACTTTGAGAGGTGATGATGCAGGGGGTTACCTGAGGAATTGTGGCTGATTTAAGCACACCTGCGGGCAGGCCAATTGCGTTGTGTAATACAAAACTCTCAGTTGCAGTCTCATGCTAACGATGTAGCCCGAATTGAAACAAGTGAGACCTGGGATAAAGGCTCAGATCAGGTTGTTTTTTTTTGCATTCAGACGGCATTCAGACGGCAGTCAGAGAGCCAGCATTCTCACTACAGTTTGATTTGCATATCTTCATATTTATTATTCAAAATGGAACATTCCAGTTGCTTTTATGTTTTGCTCTGATGCGCATAGTACTCGATTGGTGCCATCAGTTATCGGAGCGGATGAAAAGCGTTATTTTCATTGCAGCAGTAGACATAACGGCAACTGTATATTTTCTGTTTGCTTCGAACATTTTTTAATTGTCAAAAACAAACGGAATGATTTTCCCATTGGGAAAGTGAAACGATTGTGAGAATGTCCCATTGCTATGACATCCTTTGCCAATACAAGTGAGCGCATGTTAGCTGAGGCACACTGCTTGTTTTCACTCTGCTGTCTATCAGCTAAGATACCCAGTTACTGCACTGGAGGACTTTGCAGCTGTCATTGGGAAATGCAGGTATCCATTGAGTAGCTATTGCAAAATGACACAAGATAGACCTACCGTGTTGACCAAAACTGTCCCTCCCCGGGAAATGTTATAGCCAATTATGCACTGCCTTGTGGGGCTGCTTTGGTATAGTCAATATTCAATTCCGCACCATGGGGCATATTACTGTTAGTCTTTGGCCTAGAACCTTAGCAATAGCACTAGCAAGTTAGCAATACATTTAACTGAAGCAAGATGGTCAGACTCCAGCCCTGGAGAGCTACAGTAACAGCATATGCTGGTTTTTGGAGTTTTAGCATGTGCTGCTGGGCTATATCACTACACCAAGGCATAATGTTTTAACTAGACTAATGTTTCTCTCTGCTGATGACATTCACTTTATCAAGTACACATTTTATAGCAAAACGATGGAAAAGGCCATTTTGAAAACTGACTTATTTGAAAAGCTGTCCTGAATTTTCACTGGCATCCAAGAAAACGCTTAGAGTTTTCCCTTTCACAATGTGTTTCAGTTTCTTTTCTTCCTGACTTTTTAAAAAATTACGGTACCCATCAATCATTTTTTAAAAGATTTACAAAAGTTTTATTATAGATGTCATAGCTTACATCAGCTGGCCAACCTCTTTTATGGGAATCTATTGTGTGCATTGCCTTTTGATCTGACCTGAAAATCCAAATTTTATAAGAAACTACCCACTAAGGCCACATGATATGTGCATGCAGCAATTTTATATAAATATTTTCCAGTCAATATGATTAGGGAAGTAATATAATATGCCATGTGTTACTTTATACATGCATTTTACCTGGTTGATTGATTGGCCAATGGAAGCTGCTTCATTTGATTATATATGATTCTTATTCAATTTCCAACATGCTAAGAGAAATGAAAAGAATGCCAATGGTGACCAACAAAAATGTACATTTAGCTGAAATGAATATAATGTCAAAATGTATTTAAATTGATTACTTAGATGTATTAAGAACATCTCCTGTACATTCCCAATATCAAATATGGGGAACTCTTCTTTACAAGGTAAAATAATAGCAAAAAGTTTTAAGAATGCATAGGACTATATGTATGAATTTTTTAGGTTAAAAAATAGTTTATCTCCCAAAACGCCATCCCACCTTATCACAGCCAGAGGCGGTTTCTGTGTTCCGAACAAAACAGACAGAACTGCTCTTACAAAATATTCAACATAGAATAGCAATGATCTACAAGAAGCCTGTCTGCTTTTTGGTTCCAGATTATTTTTGTATCTATTAGATTTTATTGAACTTTTGACATTACACTTTACTTGAACTATTTGATGTGTATTTCGAACTCCTTTGTTATACGTCCTTTGTGAATGAAGTGTGGCGCTTGCAGTGCATTTGTCCTGGAAAAAAGATAATTAAATGCAGTCTGTATCATATGTAATTGGTAAAAACAACATTTAACCCTCATATTATGTTCACATTTTATGTTACCTTTATATATTTTGGATCAAATTGACCCCAAAAGTTTAAACTGACACAATACAATTGTAATAGAAAATTCTTAACTTTCTGTGTCACCTTTTGTGTGTCTCCCAATTTACTAGCCTTTTATCCCTAAATGTAAAAAATATGTGATGAAACATCTCATTTTAGAGAGGTAAGTGAAAGTTTGTGAAGTTTAAAACCTATATGGGAAAGTGCCACCAGAATTCTCCACAAGAAATCAGAGATAAATACTAAAAAAAAGTTGTATATTTTTTAGCATTTTATACAGCTATCCCACGAATGACCCCACACAACCCCTCAGTATACGGAGTTGGTACATTAGTTTTGAAAATATAGCATCATGTTTATTGTGTGTTGACTATTTAATCCCAACAAATTAGGAAAAATGATGTAGTGTCAAGATGAAAAAATAAGGTTAACTGGTTTTTAAGAGACAACAAACTTTGAATTTGGTCAAATGAACCCGGAACATAATAGGAGGAGGTTAAGCAAATTTAGGTCAGTTTTATAAGGTTTTCCATTATGTGTATATTCAATTATTAAAAATCAAATTCAATGAAGGCGAATGCCAAGTTGTGTTTCTAATTGGTTCATGGCAGGACAAATGAATAGAAAATAATTTGATAAATAACATGCTGTAATGGGTTTCTTAATGGTTCGGAGACTCAAACGCAAAGGTGAGGAAACCAGAACAAGTCAGCTCACAATCGTGAGGACCAATAACTGGGAGAGAAAATAATAAAGGAAGAAAGAAAAGACAGGAACGTAACTCCCCAAGGCCAAACAGCCAAAAACGAAAATCAACACACAAAAACGGGTGAACCAGTAAACCAGTGAATTCCCAACCAAATCTCCCGAGCTCAAGTAATGAGCAGAACAGGAAACTCAGCAAACAAAAGAACACCCTCGGCTACTTTAGCTCAGAGCCGGAAGAGTGTAAGACCAAAAAACAAAGGTACAAAGAAAAACTGTCTCTTAGAGAACAGCAATGTACAAAAAGAACAGCGCCGAACGGTACCAGGAGGAAAACAATCCCACACCCGACTAAGTAGCTAATAGCAAGTCCCCCCTAAACACAAACAAGGTTCAACATCAGGAGGTCGCCAGCACCCGGCCACACCCGGCCCAAATGCAATGTCGAAAGACAAACAAGCACCGGAGAAGCGGAAGTGAGGAACTTAAATACCCTGCACGTAGAAGCCCAGGTGAAAACAATAATGAGGACTGCAAACCACGAAACGAAAAGAGGAAAAAATCCGATTGATTCACAATCGTGAAACTAGAATGAGAACCGCAAAAGAAAAGAAAACAACAGCCACGAACCACTACACATGCATGTTAGCACACATACCCTTCAAAATACGCTTACAGTATTGTTTTGGACTACTAGAAAAACACCTATCAGGCTATTTAAAACCCAGATCAAAATTAAATTAAACAGCACAATCAAATGTTTATTCGGAATAATATGCAACTCATGATTGTGACAGCCTGCTTTTTGGTTGCATATGGATGTTAGCTGTATGAGCTCGGTTGGTTTTGTGCATCTAAGTTAGCCTAACCTACATTTAGTGCTTTATTGATGTTGCACCTACACCCACTGGTCTGGGATTGCTTTCAGCCAGGTCTGCCACTGTTATTCACACAGCTCTGCTGAATGCACTTATGTTCTCACTCCAGATAAGAGCTTCGGCTAAATGTAATGTAATATAACGTAATGCGATGCAATAATGCTGATTAAGAGCTCGTCCTGACTGGGAAGCAGCAAAACTTGCGCGCTCGGATCAAGGCTGTGAAACATTGCTCTATGCAGCTTTGAGTCTAAAACCTTCAACACCAGTTAAAAAATAAATAAAGAAAGTTAAAAAAAACGTACACTGGAGGGAGAATAGCATGTTTGATGTTAGCTGATCAAACCTCAAAGTCTCACATGTTCATAAATAATTTATAACCTATATTCATGATATGTTAGTAATATAATCATTAACAAGCCCCTTGTATATAGCTATAGCCGTGGGAATGATTTGTGTCATGATTTTCCGGGCTGCAGAATGAACGTATTCATACACTCCCATCACTGTTCCCAGTGTATCCCAGCATCACTGTAATGTGTGTAGTATTCTGAGGGTGGTGTGTGCGTGTGTGTGTGTGTGTGTGCGTGTGTGCTTGTGTGCTTGCCAGGGTGAATATATTCAACCTCTACTGTTATTTAGCCTAAATAAAGCCTATTTCTTTCAATAGTATTTTCATGCATACCTTTTAGATGACAGTAGAAATAGGATATCTATATTATAGCCATTTGAACCTGCATCATGGGTTTTTAAAAACAAAAAAACAAGGGTGTTTTGCCCCCGTTTCAAATTTTTCCAGAGCAAACTTCATGCTTCTCTTATCAAAAAGCATTTATACACAGTAAAATGTCCAGTGTTAATTAAACTCTAAGTGTATATGGGTCCAATAGGGACCACATGTACACTGTAAGAGTTCATTTAACATTGAACATTTTACTGTTACCTTTTAGTTAAGATCTAAACGTTTCAGTGTATTGCCTTCATCAGCAAAATGGTGATCTCTCCTGAATGTACTTTTAATTATTTGAATAGATACTCATCTGCATTTGCTTTATTATGCAAAAGGTCTGAAAAAATAGCACAATAATACTATTAATGTTTAAATTAATAGTATTTTCTTAATTTAGAATTATTTATGTTCAATTCAATTTCATTTGTATAGCGCTTTTTACAGAGAACTGTCACAAGGGAAACAGAAGGAAAATCTGAAAAAAACCAGGCCTTAGCCACCAACCAGCAAAACGAGGTAAAAAAAAAAACTCCCCGGTAGGGGAAAAAAAACACTCAACGTTGGGGAAAAAAAACACTCAACGTTGGCGAGAAAAAACTCCCCAGTGAGAAGAAATCTCGGAAGGAACCTGGCTAGAGAGGGGGTGCCCATCCTTCGCTGGCTGGCCCTCTTTAAACTAAAGGCGGTGAACTGGATAGTAATAGACTGTAATAAGGGATCTAATAAAACTAGCTTGTGGCTCCTTCTATGTCCCAGAACCACTGCTGCTTCTGTACACCTGGTTGACTCATGGTCCCAGGGTAGGTGTGTCACATCTGTCACTGAGGCATTTATATCCCCTCCCTAACACTCCTGCACAGATATATTAACAGGCCTGTTAAATAAATTCTACTTAGTACTGATTAAAGATAGACATTGGCTTCGAATATGCCTCTTCCTGAGAATAATGAGAGACATCTGGCCACAGCAGCCAACTAAATGCGTATGAAACTGGGAAGACCGCATACCACGTGAGTCCAATTGATTTTTATTGTGATCGTTACGTTTTTTTACCAACTGAAACTCATTGAGGGTTTTGTTATTGTGAATAAGATGTTAATTTTAATGTTAATCTAAGGACTTTGAAAAAAACTGCTTGTGACAACTTCTCATCTCTCATTTGTCCTGTGCTTGAAATATATTTTCTCATTTACTGCAGAGAAGAGGACTTCTTGAGGACCTACAGTATGTCCATTGCTTCACTTAACAGACATCCCCGATGGTACCCAAGAGATCCCTTACCAAACAGATGCAAATGTTCACACAGTGAATGAATATCTGGCTGATGTTTCTCATTAATTCATTTTTTATTTAATAAGATGTTGAAAATGCATCTACAGTATATATCTAAATTAATCTCTATATATCACATCTGCACAAAAGCTATTATTATCATTATCCAGATGGATTATTTGTCCCGGTGAAAGATTGTTTCAGCTCTCTGTTTGCGATGTCAGCTGAGTATTGAAACATCCTATAAAGATTTACACATTATTAGCAACTTTCACCTTGGATTTTAAACTCTATCAATCATAGTGATTTGTGGAAATGTGATGGAGGATTCTGAAACAATTTTAAAATCCTGATGTAAAGCACATCCAAGAAAATGATGGCTGGCCTACTTCTCAGGTAACTGGGGCATGACAAAACAAATAATCATTGTGACAGTTGATTAATGGAAAAATGTAAATTAGAGTCATTTCAAATATTTCCATATCAAACACAAAATGTTTCTTAATTAATGTTTTGATATAGTGACTAGTTTCATTTCACTTTTATTTGTTTGTTTTTAACAGGAAATCATCAAAGACTGTTAAATATTTCCCACATCTGAGTCTCAAATGACAAAAAATTTCAAATCTGTCATTGTAGTTTCCCGTCAAGAGAATCTTCCTTTTGGATGGGAAATTTAAGTTGACATTTTAGAACCAATAAAAGTTAGTCATCCTTTTTATTGGAGACTGTATTTGGCTGTTCAGAACCCAGTGAGTCAGTGACAGAATCATAGCTGAAAATTATGGACAGGTGTGCGGTTTTATTTTGGACCTTATGTTTTGTACATTTCAAACACAAATGATTTATGCGAATCAGTTTCAGTATTTGACATGATTCTAATAAAAGCACACAATAAGTTTGGTGAAATGTATGATTCAGGTGTACATACATACCATCTGTATTGATTAATGTTATACCATAATCCTTTGATGATGGTTTTCAGAATGCTCAGTGCAGCCATGTTCAATCAGAGCTTTACCTGCAAAACACCACAGCCTTTAAAACTCTTTAAAAGGCAACCAAGTGAGAATGTTATTGTTAAAAATAATGGCAATCCCATATTTTATAATCTTTTCACGTATGCATAGGGTGACCAGATTTTTGAACAGAGGGCAATACAACCGGGGGGGGGGGCTACATACACACACAGTCAGCCAGTCAGTGCATCAATAACAATCAGAAAACCCATTCAAAAACCAGGATGACCAAAATCGGGACACCTCAAAATGGTCTAAAATACGGGACTGTCCTGGGAAAAAGAGGATGCCTGGTACCCTGTTAAATTGTGAACATAGCCAACATAAACTATGTTGCGTATTCGATCAGCAAACAGTACTGGAACCACCCATTTCATAACATGGATTAAAAACACGAAGAGTCTGATCTATAGGAATTATACACTGCCTGGCCAAAAAAAAACTTCTACACTCTAATATTTTGTTGGACCGGCTTTAGCATTGATTGCGGCGCGCATTCATCATGGCATTGTTTCAACAACCTTATGCAACGTCCCAACATTTATTTCCATCCAGAGTTGCATTCATTTTTGGGTGAGATCTTGTATTGACAACGGGACAGTCAAACCACTCTGTAAAGTCTTCTCCAGCACATCCCAAAGACTTCCAATGGGTTATGGTCAGGACTCATTCATGTGTGAAAATTATTCCTCATGCTCCCTGAACCACTCTTTCACAATTTAAATAAATCTGGAATTGTCATCCTGGAATATGCCCATTGATGGGATAACCTGGTCATTTAGTACATTCAGGTACTCAGCTGATTTAATTGTATTGCTGCATAACGTTGCTGAGTCTAGACCTGACCAATTGAAGCAACCCCAGATCATAACACTGACACAGGCTTGTACAGTGGGCACTATGCATGACAAATGCAACGACGACTTTTATTTTGGCCAGGCAGTGTACTTTCAAAAATAATTTCTTATGGCTTTAAGTGGATTCACAGGCCAAATACTTGGAACATGGTTTTTTGAAAGTCTATTGCCTTTGAAATAGCCAAACCCCTTTTGAAAAATTTATATTGCCATTCATATTGCCATATTTACAGATGCTGTTAAACCATTTCAACAATTTTGACAGCTTCATAGATGTCAGTTGCCTAATACATATTCAAAAGATCATATCATTTACAGCAGGGTAAACCTTAACATTGACTAAAACAAGGTATTTTCATGAGAATTACAGTCAAGCCGGAAAGTCTGAATATCCCTTTCACCTTCTCCACGTTTTATTACATTACAGACATATTCTACAATAGATTGAGTTCATTTTTTGTCTCAAAATTCGACACAAAATAGCCCATAATGACAAAGTGAAAACATGTTTTTAGAAATTTTTGCAAATGTATTAAAAATCTAAAACTGAAATCTTTAATTTGCATTAGTATTCATACCCTTTGCTTTAACATATTTTTAAAGTATCATATTTAATATTTGGTCACATATCCTTTGCATGCTGTTACTTCCTGAAGTCTGTGACCCATAAACATCAAAATACTCTCGATATATTATTTCCATGTACTGTTACAAGCGATACTATAAGCTCTCTGCATTTGAATGGATCTCTATGGGAATTGTGGGGTGAGACTAGATTCAGATGTAAATTACACTGGTACAGTATGGAACACATGGCTGGCTAAATGGCTGTAAGTCATCAAGGGTCTGAGCTATCGAACGAGCCCCAAACCATCACTCTGTTGCCAGATATGGAGGAGAGGAGCACGGATTTCACAAATGTGCACAAAGCCAGTACATATGACTGAGGATGGTTATTATGTTCAAGGTAAAAATCCTGCTAGGTGTGCCTTTCAGTAGTATAACTAAGAACTTCACAAATGACAGAGCTGTGTTCCTTGGTCCCTTGACATGAGTTTGTAGTTACTGTGTAGACTTTCTTAGGATGCCCTTTATTATATGTGGCATTCAAAAATTGTTAAGTCAATCTGCAAAGATTTATATATTTTTAATGAGTTACTATGTGTGTGCTTGACATGTGTTCTTATCCAGGGTGACTTACAAAGCATTCATTTTTAGCCATTATAAATGTATGCATGCAGTATGGCATTTTACTGAAGCAATTTAGGTTAAGTACTTCACTCAAGGGTACAACGGCCAATTTAGGAATAAAACCTGCACTCATAAAAGATGCACGCCTGGTTCCTTCATCACAGAACCACTCTGCCTCTCCAAACTGGTAAGAACTGGATTCAGCCTTCTGCCCCAACACACACACACACACACACACACACACACACACAGTGGCATAGTGTTGGTTCCCCCTGCGACCCAACCCCCCTCCCCCTCCCCCGATAGGCAACCACATACCTGACATGTTGTCGTTATGACAGCACCATGAACCGTGATCGGTGCATCAGATAAAAAGGTAGGCTATAGGAACAATTCAATCACTCTCTCACTCTTGGGGCCACATGTATAAACAGTGCTGAGCAGAAAAATGCCCTCAGAACACTGCGTAAGCGAGTTTACACGCAGAAATTCAGACAAAATAAGAGAATCCGCGTACCTCTGCACATGCTGGACACCATGCGTACGCAATGTTTGGAGTAAGTGCGATATTGCGACACCGTGACAGAAAGGCAGAGGGAGAAAATGTTCAACTTTGCGTAAGCAGATTTCCGACGCTCTCCCTGAGCGTTATTTTACACATTCTTTTACTCAGAGTTTTATACATGTGGCTCCAGGTTTTTATTGTTGAAAGCGGGTTTTGTCTGGCTAGAGATTAACTGAGGTGAAAACTCTGAGGGCGACCTGAATCTCTCGGGAGGTTGCATGCTACCACCGCATCATTGCTTTTCGTCAGTCGATGTGGAAGCTTCGCTGGATCTTACCGGTCGGAATAATGATGTTATTTTTTGGTATTTTACCTTGAACTTGTTCTCTTACTGTTTTTGCTGTGTTTTGGGGTACCACTACTACAAGCTGTTTTACTCATCATCTTGAAAAATAAACCTCAAGTTTGTCACTGCATGTTTTGAACGTTATACCCACCCATTCGGAGTTAGTCAAGGTATGTTCTACTTGGATTAAACCAGATGTGATTCGACGGTGCCATGATACGGGATGGGGGTGGGGGGTCGACACTAGTCAAATCTCGCCTTGTTCAGTAAAATAAAAAATAGCCTCATAATTAAAAAATTGTATTAATAATATGACTACGGCGGGGCTTTGCATGCCCCTGCACTGTGGGGGTGTCCGCTACGCCACTACACACACACACACACACACACCATTAAGCCAATGTCCACAGCTGTACAGATGACTGCATTTTGTCTCCTCCAACTTTAGTTCCATATGAAGAGAGGTCTTATCTGGAGCCAGTCTGAGAAGTACCATCTGCTCCAGGTGAGATATCTGCCAGTGGTACATAGTGAGGCTGAACAGGACATTATGACTGGCTTGGATTTACGTCTTCCATGCTTTTAATGAACAAATTGCTTGATTTAAAGAGAAAGGTTACATGAATGCAAGAGCATATGTCATTAGTAAAATATGCAAATGTAACCATTGTAAGACATTAACATTAAAAGTTTCTGCAAGAATAAGCCTTTGCTGTAGAGAATACAGAGTACATAGTAAAGAGCTCACAGGCAAGATTATGAAAACCCGTCTATCACAAAATTGTACTCTTGTTTTATGGTTATGTGGTTAATTAAAATAATCAACACACCACTCAAGCCATTGGTCTCCGTGAAAAAGTCATCTCATTTCCATGACAGTGTATAATGAGTTAATGTGAAATAATCAGGTTGACTGTTCAGCATCATTTACTCTAGAGCCCCTTCACACATGCACATCTTAACCCGTAAATGTACTGCAAATCTTCCACATCGGCCTCATGTGTGAACAAAGCCGGAGTTGTTTTACCGTGTAAGACTTAGGACCTAGTAAGATTTCCGGAATTGCTTTAGTTTGAAAGCAGAAACATTCTCGGATAAAGCATGCAACAGGCTACCCCTTACAAAACTGGATAGTTTGCTGCAAACTTGCAGCTAATTTGTAGCGCATTTGCCACAAACAAAATTGTTTTCCACAAAATGTTGCCAAAAGTTTGACGCTAATTTGCCAGAAGGCTTATATTTTCTTCGGACAACATTCTTATGTAAGACCTTTTGTTTCTGGAATTATTTATGTCATAAATACTTTACTAAATCGGCCCTCTCAACAATTTTTCACATATGAGACTACACATAAAAGATATTGATGCTGCATTTTGTTATTTTCTGAGAATAATTTGAACATTTATTTTAAGAATTGAATAAGCAGTGTCGCTGTACAAAATTGTCATTATTGCCCCACAAATTGCTTCTATGCTATGCAATGCTACTTCTCCCTGGTAAACACCCTTTCAGTTTTAAGTTTAGCTTTTTACCGGCTAGCACCACATATCAATGGTAGCTAGAGCTAGCTATTTAACTTGGCAAAAATTATTGTTTTCATGGCATTTTACTAACAAAAAAAAAACTCATAGATGTTTAGCTGATAACGCATGCTTCTGTTGTTAACATTAGATATTTGCGATCAAATAACTGATCTACATTAGCTAAAGATGTTACCGTAAGTTATAAAGTCGTAAAACTATCACTGTTCAACTGTGTTGTGTTGGTAGGATTAACATCTCTGCAAAACTATTATTCAGTGATATATCTGGCTATTTAACTTAATTGTCCTGCATTGCTATCGGGTAGACATGCCTTGTCTAATCTATCTATCTGACATGGTCATGTCATGTGTGAACAGACACAACCCGGATAATTGAACCTGGCAATGTTACAGCTTCCATGTGTGGAAGGGGCTAAGGTTCTGGCTGGGCTCATACACGTGTCCCCCAGGGGAGATGTTGTTGCACTAACCACTGTGCTAAAGATGAATTCACCTTTTGCGGAGCAGTTAGGCTGCCTGGACAGCAACACTACACTACTCCCCCTCATCCACAGAACGTGCCCTCATGCTCGCATGCAACTCACTGGCTGCCGCCCTCATGAGCCACTGCCCTGTTGAAGCCTCACCACTGCTCACCACTGCTGTAACGGTAAGGTTGTGGCTAGGCTCAAACACGAGGTCGTTGAGCCTTGCAGTTACTATATATATATATATATATACAGACGGGTGACAGAATAATGGAAAAACCAACATAAAGTGTCTTAGTAAGGTTTTGGGCCACCACGAGCCGCCATAACAGCTTCAGTGCACCTTGGCATAGATTCTAGCATATATTCTAGTATCTAGAACTTTCCTGGAGGGATGGACCACCATTCTTCCAAAAGGTATTCCCTCATTTGGTGTTTTGCTGACGGTGGTGGAGTGCGCTGTCTAACATTGCGGTTCAAAATATCCCATAGGTGTTCAATTGTGTTGAGATCTGGTGACTGTGAAGGCCATAGCATATCATTCACATAATTTTCATACTCATCAAACCATTTAGTGACCCTTCGTGCCCTGTGAATGGGGGGGGGGGGGCATTGTCCTCCTGGAAGAGACCACGCCCATCAGGATAAAAATGTTTCATCATAGGATAAAGGTGATCACTCACAATCACTTTGTATTGATTTACAGTGACCCTCACAGCCCGACTGAAGAAATCTAGACTCATATCAACTGGTTTTTATCAGTCGGTCTGTGTGCACGTAAAAAACTGAGACAATCTGAAAAAAACCCAGTTTTGGTCGAGATTTTCTCAGATTTGAAGATTGAGCATGTTGGATCTCAGACTTTCAGTGCGCACCGGGTTTAAAACTGACAAAAACTGGTAGAACAATTTCCAGCCAATAAACCTGTTATATCCCAAATAACAGACGCTGCCACAGAGGTGTGTTGAACAAGTCTGTACTTGACTTATTACATAGTAGCACTAAACTAGGGCAGCACTGCCGTAAACCAACCTTGTCGTGTATACCAGACGGTGATGACAGACGTAACCCTACATAACAAAACCGGCATTATTTTATTACAACTACCAATTGCATCACAATTCATGTGTTCTGTTTTGCTTGGCTGGGAATAGGCTATAAACATCAACACAGTGATCTCCGTATTGTTCAGACAATTTATTTTTACCTTAAATTACATGTTTTTAAAAAAAAATTTAAACAACAAAGTTTAACAACAAAGCTTTAGCTTTAAAAAATAAAAAAAAACATTTGAATATTTTTGAATGACGACGCATGGAAATATCTTTGTTGAGATCAACTTTGAATTAAAACTTGAGTTAGTGGATTTTAATGATGTTATTGTAAGCTAGCTACTAATAGTTTAAAACTCTGGGCAGAAGGAGAAGCTATATAATAATTTCGGTCCCACTTCATATTAATCGTTTTAATAAAAATAAACTTGCCGTGCACAGCATAAGCATTAGCTAGTTGCTCAAAAACCATTGTTGTCGAACGTAAAAAAGGACCTATTTTTTGTTGCGGCTGGTCAGCTGGACTAAGCTGGACTTGTGACTTGGCAGTTGGAATTTCTCCGTTTTTTCCAGTTGCTCCAGTGTGCGACCCCCAGTTCCCAGAAAAAATCTGAGAAAATCTGAGCAAAACCGTTCTAGAATTCTACCAGTTCAGTTGAGATGAGTCTAGATTTGTTCAGTCGGACTGTGTGCGTCAGGCTTTAGGGGACAAGTGGAATAATCAAAATGGACTACAAGTTTCCTGGAATGGAACACCACTACTGATAATAGATATATTATCGTTTGAGGCGTAGATAGCAGTGTTAACGTCACTCATGAGAAATAAAATGTTCACCACATGAGTTTCCGTTTTAAGTTTTTATTTATTTATTTACTGTCATTTAAGCACTAAAAACTGATGTCTCACCTAAAATAACTTAAAATGTATGCACCGTTTTTTATACCTGCTGCCATAGAAATAATTAGTTGTGACAAATAAAGTGCTTAGGTGTTTCATTTCAATTGGTATCAGTGATTTATGGCATTTTTAGAATTTGTGTTGGGTACATGGCATATTTCATGCACAGTACCCTGCAGGGACATACAAGGAGGATGTGGAATGAAGGTGTTTGTTGTTTGAAGAGTGAAGAATTATCACATTTAGTTGGATCTATTTGTTATGTATTTATTGCATGCTGATTTTTTTCCCCTAAATAGCATTATCATTTCTTTTTTTTTTTAATGGCCATCATAAAAAATAGAACTCCAAGAAAATAAATTCAAAACATTTTTGCACAAAAAAAAACTGTTTCACAGTGGCATCTCCATTGCTGGCAATATTTTTTAAATGCTGAACGGGCTTTCTTTTGGACAGGATAGTGAAAACGGAATAGTTCGCACCCGTGCCTGTTATTTGTAGTCCTATCGTTGTCCTACTGTGTTTCACCATATGCCTGCCAGATGTTCATTGTCCCACCCGCACTTGTTATTTTCTTGACAGAACGCTACTTTTAATATGCCTGCCTAGACTGCAAAATCCACAGCCTGCATGCTGGTGTCCATCAAAATGCATCCAGTTCAAAATGTGTCTCACCAAGGAGCCGATCCAATTCACCAGAAAGTGCTTAATCATGCCAAAAATCAATAACAATTCAAGGTGGAAAAGAGTTTTTATCATTGCTTAATACTCAATGTGATAGTCATGCTGTGAAAATGTGAAATACCTTAAGTTGTGCTGACCAGTGAACCTGATTGACTGTTTATTTCACACCAATATTGATATTACTCAACAATATCAATCAAAAGATGTTAATATGCCATTCTGAATGTCGGTTTGCGTGAGATGCCATCTGCACAAGTTAACAACAGCGATCATTGGAGAAGTCACAATGGAGACCACACAAATATGCCAGGCTAACACCAAGCAAACTGTTTATTGCTTATCCTAATTGACTAAGCATAGGGAGAGCTAAAAAGCTGGCCAAGTAAACTGGCCAATGATACCTTAGAAAGCCTGCTACTCTCACAGGCTTACACAGAGACTGACAGTTGAACAGATGCTAAGTTCAGGACTAGAAATCAATAATAATAAAAAAACACCATATGGGCTAAAAAAATATCTTTCATTACTCTGCCCTTTTGTGCTGATAATGTAAATTAGATTTTATTTTGTATTTTAACATATTGAATACACCCACAATTCTAATTAAGCATGGCACTATGTGTGTAACCTTACAAAGCATAATTTTATTTAGGAGTTTGTGAAGGTGCTGGGATATTTAATGTACAATATTTTCATTTATATGAATTTACCAGAAAATCCAACATTCCATGTAGAAGAATATTATGGTAATTCCAATGTATCTGGAATTTAAAAACTTGCTATTGGTACGGTACATAATGTGGCATTCTATTATTTCTTATTGCTATAAACCCGCATCCTGAGAAATTAGCTTGTGCCTCTATTTAATTAGCTCTTAACCAGATGCTTTGCAGCAAGAACGGACTCTATTTACATGCAAAGGAAATTGTTTGGCAGGAGCGACAATATGGTCCTTGACAGACTCTCTTTGTTACAGGCCTTCCAATTTGACAGATTATCTTGAAACATTTCGGTTTCAATTCAGGGACACACTCGACTCAGGGTGAAGTTAGTGTGATCACAATTAAGCTTATTATGAATATGTATAATAAAATAGATCCATATGCAGTAGCTCATCATAATCTAAGGTGATGTTTGTTGTTATTTTAGATGTACATGTGCACATAAAGAAACATTTCATTCACTGGTGATTTTACCAAAACTAGAAAACAATACATTTTGATGACTTCACTTTTAGTTCAGTTTCAATGCCAAAGTTACAATATTATTTTTTTATTGAAATTGAACACAAGAAGGAGAAGAGAAACTACCGAAATTAAGAAAATCCTACCACACAATAGTTCCCATATCACCCCCTCCCCACAATAACCCCACAAAATAACACAACTGCAATGACCCTTCTGGGAAGTCCCGAATACAGACAGTGGGAGAGAGACAGACACACAGGAAACTATATTATTTTCACAAACAATCATACAAACACCAAAAATTATATGTGAAAGACCTGCTTTACAAGATAGCACTCCTAGATACATTACTCATAAGATCTAGATACATTTGTCATAAGAAGGACTTTGTAAACATATTGTGAAATCCTATGGGAGCAAAACCACTTATCTCTCAAGATAATTAGTACACCTCCAGATGCAATGACAGTCAGGGATGAGAATACACTTCAACAAAACAAGAAGAGTTTAACATGTCCATTGCAGCTCCCTAAGTAAGAGAATACTTAGGATGAAGACGTGGAGCGAAGCCAACAAGCCAAGAAATGAGTAAAGCAGAGGAGGTGAGATGGTTGCTATGGAGACACATTAAATGCCTGAGTTTTTCCTGGAAAAAGAATTTACTCTCCCAAATCCAAGGACTCATTGAAATTTCATGTTTGCTGGGCAATTTCAAGCCATGACCCTGAATTTTCTGCAATTTCCACCCCAATTAAGAGTTGCCGGTTGTGCCTCGAGCCACCGCTATGACACAGGCACCTGTGCAAGAAGCTCTGAAGCTGAAGTATATACTTTCTCTGATGCACTCATCCATGATCCCGGGATTGTTTTCTAAAGAGTCGAACCTCCCATCTCCACTCTCGAGTAGCGTCATTTTGAGCGGGTGGGCGCATCAGCAACGTGCGAGTCTATTTCTGATTGGCTATTCATGTTGTATTTAGGTAAGTAGAATAAACGGACGCAAATTATAGTTTTATACAGTACAGGCATGCCATTGCTGCAGGCAAAAGTGAGTACCAACTGGAAGAGAGGCTTTTAACTCAATAACTATGCTTTGCATTCATGTGAATTTATACAACTTTAACCTTTGTATTATGTTGAAGCTCTTGTTTTCTAAGAGCTATAAAAAAAGGCTTGGGTGAGAACTGTGTTATTGTTAGTATTTGAATATGTATTTTGTCTGTTACTTCGTTTTCGGTTATATTCGTTTTTGTTTGTGTGTTTTGTTTTCATTCCCATCCACGTGCTTGTGTTTTCATTTTCTCCATTACGTCTCAGTTCCTGATTTGTAATGTGTTTCACCTGCCCCGCTGTTCACCTGTTTCTCGTTTCCTGTGTATTTAAGTTCCACTCTGTCTTTTGTTCAGTGCAAGCTCGTCACAGTTGTATGTCCACTCTGTTTCGTTACAAGCCTTTCTCTGACCCCCTGCTTTGCTAGTTTTCACGTGTGCCTGCTCTCTGTTTTTCCGACTTTTAGATTCTGTTTTTTGACTTTGTTTTCTGGATTGTGTTTTAGTATCTTTGCCGTGCCTGCCTGGTTTTGACCTCTGCATGTTCCTGACTACGATTCTGCCTTTTCCTCGTGGCTTCGCCGCTAATAAACTTCGGTTTATTTTACGTGCTGCCTGCGCCTGAATCCCTTCCGAATCCTGACAGTTATGCTCTTGATACTTCTGTGATTATGAAAAATAAATGCTTGTGTTGAGGACATAGTCAGTTGTTAAGCCTTATTTTTCAAAGGGATAAATGAATGGATTTTTTTTACTTGAGGCTTTATTAAAAATGGCACAGGCTAAACTAGGTATGACAAATGTGACCTCTGCAGTCTAGCATTCTTATTATGCAACTAAAAATATAAAAAATGACAGTTCTGTGGTCAGATTTAACATTGAATATGTTTCTTAGTAGATACCAACAACCGTGAAATGAGATTGCAAAAGCTGGGCTATTTATTGAATTACTTGTTTAACTGATAATCGATAACTTTTTTTTTACCAACGCTTAATTGGTTAACATCCCTCTTGCATGTGTGTGTATATAATATATATATACCTGTATATACAGTGCACTCCATAATTATTGGCACCCCTGATAAAGATGAGTATAAAGGGTTATAAAAAATTCACCGTGAATTAGCTTAATCTCACACTGACAAAATGAGAAAAATCCAACCTTTAAATTAATTTATTCTGGGAAAAAAAATCCCTCATGAAGAAATTATTATTTTTAACAAAACCACGTGTGCCACAATTATTGACACCCCTGCATTTAATACTACAATACAACCTCCCTTTGCCAATAAAACAGCACTGAGTTTTCTCCCGTAACATCTAATAAGGTTGGAGAATACAGAGCAAGGAATTTGAGATGATTCCTTTTTACAAAATTTCTCCAGATCATCCAGAGTCCTAGGTCCTCTCTTGTGCACTCTCCTCTTCAGCTCAGCCCACAGGTTTTCAATGGGGTTTAGGTCAGGGTCTAAGGTTTCAAACGAGCCACAAACCATCACTCTACGGCCAGATATGGAGTAGATGTGGATGGATCACTTTAAGGGTTTCTTCTCCTGACTTTTTTCCCCATAGAGTTTTATCGGAAAATAACTTCCAGCCATGTGTTCCATACTGTACCCGTGTAATTTACAACTGAATCTAGTCTCACCCCCCAATTCCCATAGAGATCCATTCAAATGCAGAGAGGTTATAGTATCGCTTATAAACCTGAAAATAAAATATTGAGAGTTTTTTTATGTTGATGGGTCATCGACTTCAGGAAGTAACAGCATGCAAAGGATATGCGACTAAAATATGATATTTTAAAAATACATTAAAACAAAGGGTATGAATACCACCGTGCCACTGCATATATATATATATGTATATATGACATCACGTGGCGCTGTAATGGCGTCATGTAGCCCAGCTGCTTCTCGTGTTCATGTTTGTTAATTTGAATGTGTTTTGTTGTGTTGAGTGTTTGTCTTTGTTTTTTTCATGCGCTGTGTGTCTGTAGTGGGATGGGGAAGCGGGCTGGAGATTTTTCAGGGCACTCCTGCTGCTCGTTTTTATAATGTTGACGAATTGTCTAGTCGATATAATTTTGTTTGTGGTTGTCACCATGGAGACGCATTCGCAACATATGCTCGGGAATGTCCGTTGGATATGCAGACTGCAGCAACAAAGTTTACCATCTCTCTTCACCGGAGTTGAAGATTTCGGGACTGATCCGGGAGTGCAGGCAATCTTCAAAAGGCAACCAGGGAAGGAGAACATAATGCGGGGGAGGAATGAGGAGACGACTGGGAAGGTTGGCGTGGTTCGGTGCTCCGTTTTGGTGGTATACAGAGACCGTGGCGCTGCATGTATGGAGAAGAGTCGTGGAGGCGGAGTTTGTGTGTTGGACTGCTTGGTGACACTGGACATCTCGGGACTGCGGGAGCTATTTTTTAATCATGGCTGTATTGCACTTAATTTACTTGATTGATGTAATGATTCTGTTGGATGTCTTTGTTTGATGTTTGTTTGTGTGTTGTGGGTCTGCCCCACTGTCTATGTATTTTTTTGTTGTTGCTGGGGCTACAACTGAAGTTCCCTAGCAGGAAAATAAAAAGTTATTCTATTCTATATACGTATACACTATCATGCCAAAAGTATGTGGACACCCCTTGGTTTGGGGCTGTTTTTCATGGTTCAGGCTGGGCTCCTTAGTTCCAGTGAAGGCAAATCTTAACACTACAGCATACAATGACATTCTAGATGATTCGGGGTTTCCAACTTTGTGGCAACAGTTTGGGGAAGACCTTTTTCCTGTTTCAGACTGACAATGCCTCCGTGCACAAATAGAGGTCCATACAGAAATGGTTTGTCAAAGATCGGTATGGAAGAACTTGACTGGCCTGCATAAAGCCCTGACCTCAACCCCATCAAACACCATTGGGATCAATTGGAAAGCTGACTCCCAGCCAGGCCTAATAGCCACACGTCAGTGCCCGACCTCACTAACGCTCTTCTGACTGAATGTAAACAAATCCATGCAGCAATGTTCCAACATCTAGTGGAAAGCCTTCCCAGGAGAGTGGAGGCAGCTGTTATAACAGAAAATGGGGACCAACTCCATATTAATGCCCATGATTTTGGAATGAGATGTTGGATGAGCAGGTGTCCATATACGTTTGGCCATGTAATGTGCTTGTGTGTGTGTGTATGGAATCAGAATTTTGACTTGACTGAGTCTGGAGCCAGAATCGGAATTGACTACAAATCTCTGGAATGGAACACCACTAATGATAATAGATATACAGTATGTTGCAGGAGAGAGAAGGGTTAATATCACTCACCTGAAATGAAAAGTCCACCACATGAATGTCAGTTTTAAGTTTTAAGTAGGATTAATTATCGATCTATAAATAATGCATTATAAAAGAACTGAAGAGATGGTGAAGCACTGCATGACTGTCATTCAAAATAAACATTGACTGACAAATTGATTTAAGAGCACTAATGTTCTAATTATGCAAATTATGTGAAGGAAAAGTTTGAGAGCAATTTTTGGACTGTGATGGATCTTGGGATGGTTACATGTAATATATCATTATATGAAATTATAGTAATTATGGGGAATTATGAGCTGAAAGATAATCTAAGAGAACATCATTAGAACACTGTACTGATCTCTATGTCTGAGAATACTTTGAAAAACACAAGGTAACTTTCCATTGTCGTACTTTGACCATGAAACATTTTATATAATGCTTTTGTCATTTGAAATATTGATAGGTCCCATTTAATGGTCTGATGGCTTAGAGCAAAAAAGAATTTAAAACAGTAATTTCTTATACTTTTCTGACAGTATGTTTTTTTTTTCTCAAAATATCATATATATCCTTAAGTACTACTGAGTCCAAATATACAAAAGACAAAATATCCCACACTGAGTATTTGCCTTATGTAACATGCCTTTTAAAACCAGGGTTGGGAGTACAATATTACACATTTTTTTTTAAAATTCTGTTTTACAGGTGTACAAAACATGGTGTTAGTAAAATATTAAGTACCATACATGTGTATAGTTAAAGTTGTTTGTCTCCTCCTGCATTATGAAAAAGGCAAAATATCGCAATGGGCTTTGCACATACAGCGCATAAGTCATTTCAGTTTCTCATGCAGTAAGAAAAAGGGGCAATATGAACATTCAAATCAATGAGTCAAGATTGCCCCTTCAGTCAAGTCATTACATTTTTTTATGAATACCTAAATTTAACAAACTATTTCATTGGCCATACTGACCTAACATAAGCAATAGTAAGTTTTAAGTTTTTGTCAGATATCCACCGTCAGATATTTCTGATACTGGACAGAAACGAATGGATGACGGAAAATCTCCCCCATGGCCGTCCATTGATTATTTACGATGCTACCAACTGAATAAATCATGACATGTATTTCTTTCTTCTATCGAGTAATTTGTCATACATTGTGCTTCTTTCCATCCCTGCAGATAATAATGTATAGTGCAGTCGTATATATCCTGTTTAAGCGTACATCGAGGGTCATGAACGGCCGTCATTCAGATGCCTCTGACTGAGATAGAAACACCACTGTCAGGATGTTGTCCAGCGGAAAGTGGTCAACCCAGCCTGTCACTGGTGGACCGGTCGCGGTGTAGTGGTGTGAATAAACAACAGACAGAAAAGGTTCTTGCATTTTACTTCAGTCAAATGCCAACAAGTGGTTGCTAGTCAAGCCACGTGTCGAACAATTTTCCTGATTGCACCACCCAATCATCTCTGTTGATAAAGTAATTATCACTAATTAAGTGCAAACAATGACAGAAAACTTATATACTCGTGCTGACACTGACTGATTATTTAGAACACGCGGCAGTGTTTCTAAAATGTTCTACATGGGATGTTAGCTTTTGCAAATACATAAAAAATGAGAGCAGTTGTATAACACTTAACTTGCAACTAGTTAAATAGTATTAATAATAATAAAATATATTACAGAAATATGATCAGTGAAATGAAACGAATGAATACCATGTACGCACTTCAAATGAAAATTCCAGGCTCTAAACAAGATCACAAATGTAATACTACATTTAATAAATTTGATCAGTTGTTCAACAGTCTCTTCTGTCATTGATTGACTGCACATGTCCAAATGAAGAGATGCATCTTTCTGCATAAACACAGTTGGTTACAACAGACAAGTACCAAATAAAATGTTTTTTTTAGTTGTATCCTAGAATTCACCGTGACATTGCAGTGTTGTTTTCTTGTGCAAATAATTTATAACTGTCCAGCTCTGAGCTGCATACTTGCATTATCTCATCTGAACCTGGAATTGAGTCTAATGTGAGGGTTGTCAAATCAAGTCTTGTCTGGAACTCCTGACAGCCGAAAGTAATCCGTGACAGAAATGTGCCTTATTTTTGAGTTGATCGGGGTTGCAAAACATTTGCGACAGTAAGGTACAGTGTATCAGCAAGGAAAAGTTTCAAATCAGTTCTGATGTATTTCGCTTGAAGAATATTTATGTAAAACATAATTGTCTGTCAAATCCGACGAGTTGTCCATGACCACACACAGCATATGCTGTCAGTTGTTTTGATCAGTTTTGTTCATTTAGATTTTGTGTACTACGTCAGTCTGCGACAAATACTTCTTTCAAAGCTGTCTAGATGTTGTAATTTCCCCACCATTTATTACACGATTGTTTAAAATGCAAGTAATTTGAGATTATCCACTTTTGTTTCCCAGTGTAATGCTTTCACTTAAGAAAACATCGGTTAAATCTTGAATGACACCCAGAAAGCCAGCTTTCTCCCTGTTGAGAGTTGATTCCATTACATTACATTACGGGTATTTAGCAGACGCTCTTATCCAGAGCGATGTACACAACGTTTACATAGCATCTATTTATACAGCTGGATATATACTGAAGCAATGCAGGTGAAGTACCTTGCTCAAGGGTACAACGGCAGTGTCCTACCTGGGAATCGAACCAACAACCTTTCAGTTACAAGCCCAGTTGCTTACCTATTATACTACACTATTATGCTGCCCTTATGTGTTGTCCCCCAGTGTTGATCTCAGAGCTTAATTAATGTTTGTTTGTTTGTAATTGTCCGTCTATTGTCTTCTGCGTGTGATTTATTTTTGAATTTCAAAATGAATTCAATCTGTCTATGTTCAATGTGCCAGGTAGATACTGATGCACTTATTCTCCCAAAGACACGCCTTTCCTCATGTGTGCACTTCACAGTATTTTCACAGGGGAATATCACAAATTAAAACCCGGAACAGCTCTTTTTACTTCAGTCCATGTTCCAGATTTGGGAGGGTTGCGGGTTTTACTCAGTGCAGTTATTCGTCAGTAATCCTGCTTTGTGAAATACCCCCGAGGTTTTCAATCTATATTTACTATCTTTTCTTTCACAATCACTGTATTATGTCAACTAATAGTTTTTTAAATAATTATTTTTTAGTGAACTTCACCGGCCATTAGCCCTTTACATGTCTAAATAGGAAATCTGCTGTGCTGTTTCAGTGCCTACAGGCACCCCTGGAGGATAGAAATTTAAATAGGTTTAAATGTATATATATAAAAACCCTGCTAAATAAAGTGCTGTGTGGCTCTAACTGGCCGGCCCAGGTGAGTGGGCTGCCGGCCCATTGTGTTTGGAGGGGGGGGTTTACTTCACATCTGATATTTCTGTCTCCCTAAAAATTCTTAAAATTTGTGAGTTTCCCCCCTCCCCCAGCCAATTATTTTGGTCCACTCCATTATGTCACCTGAGCGCAAAGGTGTGAAATCAGTAACATCAAAAGTCATCGATAGTTCTGAAAAAATTGTCGCAATATACATAATGTTTTTTTTTTTTTTTTACGTATTTAAATACATTAGGCATGCCTTTAAAAGTATTGATATCAAAATGTGGCCAAGTAACAACTAACAATATTGCCTATCGTAGCTCACACTAATTAAACGAGCTCTATTCCAAAGCAATGCTATCCAAACTTTCCTAAATTATTTAATGCACAGGGCCAGGCCCCTCTATTTGTTCCAGAGAGGACTGCCTGTGATTTTTGATTGATTGCTGCCAGTGCCATGATCTCCTTTCAGCCAGCCTCCTCCTTCTAAGAGCAACACACTCTCCTCTTTAATGAATACTCTAGGCTAACTATCATACATATATTTTACTTAAGACTTCAGAACATGAAGGGATATTGTTCAATAAAAGTGGTGGTATTAGACAACTTTAAATTATTTAAAACTATTTAAAACTATTATTTAAAAAAATATTATTATTAATTAAAATTATTAAATTGTGGTATGCCAGTTGACATAAAATAATATGTTAAGAGACAAATACAACAAATTGGATTTTTTAAGAAAAAAATTATCTCATGCTGGAGTTTTATTTATTTATCAGGGACAAGGGGAGGCTGGAGCCTATCCCAGCATGCTTTGGGTGAGGGGCAGGAACAGGGCAGGGCGCCAAGGGTATACCCACCATTCGCTCACACACTCATACCTATGGAAAATTTGGAGTCTCCAATTGACCTAACCTGCACGTATTTGGACTGTGGGAGGAAACCCACATGGACACGGGGAGAACATGCAAACCCACTGCCCGACGATGCCGCCCTTTATTTACTTACTTATTTATTTATTCATTCATTTTATATTTTATGTTCTTGGACACATTTGACAAGCAGCCTTTCCAATTTCTCCAGAGTGCAACCTTCCAAACCACAAACATTTTCAGAACACCGACAGGTGAGCTTGTATGCTGAGACATACCATAGCAAGGCTGTGAACTGGCTTTGAAATAGCACTGAAGCAAACAACTGCCACGGAATCTGACCATAACTCAATTAGCACTGTAGGAACTGACCTAAAGGTCACACATGTGCTGGAGTTGCTCCGTTTCATGTAAGTGGCTTCCTGGAAGAAGGCTTCAGACTTCATCAGTAACATCCTCAAGCAGTCTCACACTGGGCAAAAGCAAAGACAGAAAAAAGCATTACTTTCATTCTGTGATAGACCGCTGCTTTTTGGTGTAAATAGCACAGAAAACATATATGCCGAGACCCATAACTCTGTGCCTGTAATCATAACTGACCCTGTTTCTAACTGCTAACCTGCAAATGACTTTGTCCTGGTCCTACAGGTCCCATAATGCATTTGTTTTTTATACAACAGTTAGTTGTAATTGAGTAATTTGATTGGACAAGCGGAATTCAATCAGTGCTGAAATACAGTACAACAGCGCTGGAATGTTTTACTGTCAAGCATCACTCCGCTTTGTTTGCATTCTATTTGATACATTGTTGGAAAAAATATATATATTTTTTTTTTAATTGAATCCGGAATTTTTTTTATTTTTGGAGAAGCCCAATTAACGACAAAATCATAATCTGTTGTCTCAATCATTACTTGATTGATCATTTATAAGCTAGTAGATCTGTTAACACATAACACATACAACCTTTCAGTATAACATCACTCCGACTCGTGTGATATTGCTTAATTGAATGCCACATAAGCAGCTGAGGATTCTCTTTATCTGTTCTCATGTGGTTTCCCAATCAAATTCCATCGCAATGCCATATTAAATAACGTATGTCTTTTTGATCAATTCAATTACCATTGCAAAGA
This sequence comes from Ilyophis sp. 1 JC-2022, assembly GCA_022702515.1. Classification (NCBI taxonomy): domain Eukaryota; kingdom Metazoa; phylum Chordata; class Actinopteri; order Anguilliformes; family Synaphobranchidae; genus Ilyophis; species Ilyophis sp. 1 JC-2022. Next base: position 97,878,231 of record CM040405.1, read on the forward strand.
AATTAAATAAAAATATTAAATATAAATCATGAATGCTAAATTATTCATAACATAATTATGCTTCCTTTACATTGCTTTCCACGCATTGATAAAGCAGAGAGATGGTGTGGTGCTTTAGGATGTATCCAAAAAACAAACCTGTTATGTTACATTATCAATTTTCTCTGCATACATTCTGTGAGAAATTTTAATCATCAAGGTTAAAAATGTTATCTTTTGAAAATGTAAACCCCCCACCATTATGTGATCCGTATATACATATACAGAATATATTTTTCTAAAATGTTTTTACTTGAGTACAGAAATTTGATTGGATTGAACTGCAATCATGTGGGTTTTCACTGTGGTTCCCAAACCCCTATGCCATATTGATGATTTTATGTCGCACTTACTTGTCTATGTGATGCTGTGCCATTTTAGTGTCTCATGTAGAGGCAGTACTGGCTTTGAGGTTTTTTTTTTAGCTTTTTGCAATTTTCTGCTTCAAGCTGGGTGTGTACTCTTGAGCTCGCTGCTGGTGCACACACACAGATCGTTCACATAACAAAAAGCCCTCTGTTCACTGCATTGATATCTGGCCAAAAACAAAACCTTATCCGTTGTGCGTAACATAAATAAAACATATTCCTTTATACAGTATAGCATGTAGTAAATAAACTCAATTTTATTTATATTTCGCTAAGGAGGTCCAATTTATAGCCTATGACATGTACTTAATTGGTAAATGTGCTAATTCACTAATTTCACCGCAGGAGTTTTTGGGAAGCATGAGAACACATGTGATGGTTAAGCTAGCTAAAAGTGAACATCAGTGTGCATGTGTCCTTGCTTTCCTGATTTCTTGTATTGTGTGTGTGTGTGTGTGTGTGTGTGTGCGTGTGTGATGTGTGTGTGTGTGTGTGTGTGTGTGTGTGTGTGTGTGTGTGTGTGTGAATGCTTCACTGTTTGTGTGTGTTAAACCTTTAGCAGACTCTCAAACGGCCCTTATTTACAGAGAGAGGGATTTGTTGACAAACCACACTGATTTGCATCTCGAACGGTGGCTGCTGGATCCTAATTTTCCTTCCCCTTGTCCAGTTCAGTTGATCACCTCAGAAGATTGCCGGAGGGAAGACCGACGTGGGGGGGGGGGGAGAAAAGCCCCAGCAGCCGCTGCAAGAGTTTTCATGGAAGCTTCCCTGGGACCCACAGCGCGACGACTTCCCTGCCGCGGGAGGTCGACCTTTCGGCGCAACCCCCGTGATGTTCTGTTGCTCCGGGAACGCACAGCAATATGTGATTAAGGAGAGGAAGAAGGGAAAAGAGAAACCGTGAGCCTGCATCGCATTCTTGTCGGCGCATTAAGTGAGCAGCAGTGCGGCGCTGCCGCGGTCAAGGCAGCGCCCGGCCTACTTTAGAATGAAGCCTTTGGCGGGTCCTGGTGGATTTATCCTGGCAGGTGTCACGCACGCAGAGTGATTAGGATTCTTGCTGGCCTCTTTCAGAGCTCGTGCCTTCAGTTACACCTCAAGTTGTATTTAGAAAGGCTTTTTTTTCTTCTGAGTAACACCTCAGTGCTACAGAAATTAGAATGTGATTGTCCAGGAAGCCTTCTTCAATCAGCACATGCCTCTCTTTTAAAGCGCTTAGCAATGGAAATGAAGAAAAGGGTGAAAAGCACATTGCGGCTAGGCATGGTGCCCTGAGACACGTTATTGATAAAAAGCTAAAAGGTATTTCAAAAGAGGGGCAATTCACATAGAATGCCACCCTTTTGTAGGGTCCAATCAATATTTGTCGATGCAAGTGAATACTTCAGGATTTATATGATGAGGTGAAGCAGTGTTACGGACTAAATGACAATGTCATTAAAGAAATAGGTTTTTTGTTGCTTTTTTAACTTGATGGTAATGAGAAATAGATAAACACGCCCCCTCTGCAAAAGCATATTGTTCTACAGAAGAAAATGCTGCCTGCTCTGGCCAATCTCTCATGATAGAGTAGTGAAACTGCTGCCTCTCTCAGTTTCAAAGCTATATTTCTGCCAGGCAGTAGGTGAAGCTTTAACTCCTGTCTGTGTCTGTGGAACCACATAGATCACTGCACTCATATTATATATGTTTTGAAATGTATCAAATATATTTTTCTGGATTGAATACGATAGCTATTTTAAAGCACGGCTGACTTAAAAATCAATTTTAGGCCCAAATGAAGATTGCGATGGAACACACTTATGAAAATGGATGTGATGCTTATGAAAAGACTAACTTCGTGAAAGCCATAGTTGTGCTTTACTTGCCCCGAAATCGGATTTATTCTCACAATCAACAATAAAGCACACACTGTGGCGCATTGAAAAACTGCTGTTCCTGAAGTGAGTTTTTCTTTATTCGTTTGTTTTGCTTTACGCTGAACGTTTGCTGAAGCCCCACAAGCCGGAATCCGAGCTGATCGTGTCGGCGTGACACACAGCTAGATGAAGCGTCACTCAAGGAGATAGGGATTCTGTTGTCGGGTTACTCCCAGTCACATTATGCAATAATGGATCCTCTGCTTGCTTGATTGTCTGCCTGCGCCACATCTGTCAGTTGTCCAGTCCTCTGGAACTGCGCTGCTCAGCAGGTGTACTGGCGAGCGGAAAGGGACAACTACCTGCACGGGCCTCAGAGACCCTCCCAAAATGAGAAAGGGCCTAGTGACGCCAAGAAGGGTGGCCCAGGGGCAGAGAGGGCTGTTTCTGTGTCCTGGGGACATTATCCATTACTACCCTGGGTATTCCAGCTACCTGAGAGACCATGGGCAGTGTCAATCCCTCTCACAGACAGGATAGCAGTGCTACCTGGGGCGGCAGTGTGGTATAATGGTTAAGGAACTGGGTTTGTAACCGAAAGGTTGCCGGTTCGATTCCCAGGTCGGACACTGCCGTTGTACCCTTGAGCAAGGTACTTCACCTGCATTGCTTCAGTATATATCCAGCTGTATCAATGGATACTATGTATAAATGCAAAAGAAATGCTGTGTAAGTCGCTCTGGATAAGAGCGTCTGCTAAATGCCTATAATGTAATGTAATGTAATGTACCCATTGGCTAAATGTATGGGCTATATAAGAGCCAGCAACTGTTTGGTTCTCCTCATGAACCTTCTGGATCTGTTTTGTAGACGTCATTTGAAACGCGTTTCCTTTTTAGTGGTTTGGAAGTTTTTTATTTTGTCCTTTTATTTTTTCATCTCTCGCATCCCAAAAAGTGAATAAATGGTGGTAAGCAACAATAGTTATTGTGAGTGTCTTGTCAGTTCCCCACCTGACATGGTGACCACCCCAAGCACAGTGTCACAGTGTATTCAAATTTGGGAGAAAAAATTAACTGGGAAAGTTATATGTTCAACACTCAATATATTGACTAAAATGGTGTAGTTTTGTTGAAACCTGTTAACTGAATACATTTAATGCAAATGTAATTATTTGTTTTCTATGTAACCATGTCATTCTGATTTCTTGTAGGCTTTATGCATTGCATGTTAAAACCATAAACAAAGGCTGAATGCTGAAAACCCTAAACAAGAAACATTTTCAAGCCAAGATAAAAGGTGTTGCATAAATCATGTCGCCCTGGTATCTCGACGACAAACTGCGGGGGACATGCATGACAGGCCTTGGAAGTGTGTGTGGAAAATGTATTATGGTTATGAAAAATAATCTAAAAAATCAAGCAACCAGTAAGATTCCATTTGAGAAATTGCTTTAGAGCTTCCTTAAGTTGACAGCAGATGTCCCAGTGAGACAAGCCCACAAATACAATGTGGCATTCTACATAGGGAGAAAAAAAAGAAATAATAATAGTATAAATTAAGAATTTATTAAATTTTAAATGATGAGTTCATTTTAGTCACTGGATTATCAACATAAAACAGGGTAGTGAAATGGAGGAAATAAAAAAAATGCACAGCTAAAGGAAAAGCAGATAAGATAAACATGGAAAGTGGGTTTACCTTTAAAAGAAAATAAACAAGTAATAAAATAATGCAAAACCAGAAAGTGAGCTTCATAGGTTTGTACTTTATAGGCCTACTTGATTTATTGACTATTTTTGCACTTTTTTTTTTTTTTTACTGTTTCCGTTGTTCTTTGAGAATCACTATCACTATTTTTTTCATAACTAATTACAGATTACTTTATTTGAACACAAATGTGTCTTTGAGGCACAAAATGTAAATCCTCTGTAACACAAAGAGGTAATTGACCCACCGGATATGTGATCAAAGCCAGTTCTATTTATGAGGCATCCATTTTGTACTGTATGCTGGCAGTATTGCATGTCAATATTATCTTCAGACTAATGCTTGGTGTTTGCTGGAAAAATCTGCATTCAAGCAGGCGGTTTGTGTATCTTGATTTGTAAGTCTGTTTTATGCATTAGAATGTGTTTGCTACAGGACTCTTTACACTGTCCTTTTGACCTCCCCAAGATAATATTTAAAGCAGTTTGATTTCAGTGGAGAAAAAGCTATCCTCTTGATGTTGTTTAGTTACCACTTCAAAAGGCTTGACTAAGGCCAAGTGTCACCCATTTGAGTGGAGTAAAAAGCATGTAGTCTCCAGATGGGAGATGGCTATGTTTGCCATCTCATCACGCACTATCAAGAGAAGATATCTGCTTGTCTGGCTGACATCTCTGAGTGGATGGCTACCCATCACCTGAAGCTCAACCATGACAAGAGCTCCTCTTCATGCCATACAAGACCTCCCCACTACATGACCTCTCCATCACCATTGACGGGACCATGGTGGCTGCCTACCGCTCTGCAAAGAACCTGAGGGTGGTCCTGGATGACCAGCTGGACTTCAAAGAGCACATCAGGGCGACGGCACGGTCCTGCAGGTTCCTCCTGTACAACATCAGGAGGATTCGACTGTACCTGACCACCTACTCCACCCAGCTTCTTGTCCAGACCATGGTCACCTCATGCCTGGACTACTGCAACTCCCTGCTCGCAAGCCTACCAGCCTGCGCCATTCCGCCTCTTCAACTGATCCAGAACGCAGCTGCCCGGCTTGTGTTCAACCTCCCGAAATAGGTCACTCCACTGGCTGCCAGTTGCAGCCAAGATCAGGTTCAAAGTTCTGACCCTGGCCTACACTGCAGCCAATAGAACAGGCCCCGCCTACCTGCAGGACTTAATCCAAAACTATGTTCCTCCTCGACCACTTCACTTTTCTACAGCAGGGCGACTCGCACTTCCCCCCTCCGTGCCAACGGCTCTCGCTCGTTCCGACTGCGGAGCTTTTCCACCCTAGCACCTCAGTGGTGGAACGAACTCCCCATTCCTCAACGTTCTACTCCAACCCTGCCTGCATTCCGCCGTGGCCTGAAGACACACCTCTTCAGACTCCACCTTGACTAATATACTTTAATCTAGGACCTCTCATGGTACTTATTTCTTGTTTAACTGTTTGTTGAAGTTTATAATAGTATTTAGAATAACATTGCAGTGTAGCTGGTTTACCCACAGCTTACTGAGAACTACATTCAATGTTCATTGCTAGGTATAGCTGCTACGTTATGAGAAGGATGTGCTTCTCTGTTCTGTAGTTCCTTCGAAGACGTTTCTGTATGCACTTATTGTATGTCGCTTTGGATAAAAGCGTCTGCTAAATGACTATAATGTAATGTAATGTAATGATGCTATGCCATACACTTTACATGCAACACTATACCCAGAGGTGGAAAATCCAGGTTCAGAATCTTTGTTCCAAACACCTGGATTTTCTAATTACCACAGTTCTTCAGGCAGGAGGTAGAACTAATTAGTGAAATCAGCTGGCTGAGTTCAAGGGTGGAAGAAACACATGGCATGACTTTTACTTTCTGACCGCAGGATTTTACACCTCTGACCATACCCATAAGGTTCTGCTGACCTCTTGTTCAGGTCATACCACAAAAACAAGAAGATTTAAGTTATCACCCTCTGCCATCACCACACTAAATGCACTTCATTCAACCCAGTAAGTGATTCTTGGCTGTTGTACAGCAAATGGTGGGAAGTGACTGCCTTCTTTTGGAGTGGGATTGTTCTGAGCACGAATGTGACTGTTTGTAGGCCAGTGTGTTTCCAGCAGTAAATTAGCTGTGTAAATGTGAGTGGCTTTCTTTCCCCAGGATGGCATTGTTGGGAATGGAAGTACTAGAGTGATACAAGGGAATGTTAGTTAGTTAAGTGTGTGTTGGGGGGAGTGCCATATTAAATACATTTGGGTCATCTACTACTAACAATGGTACCATACAATGTGGGTTAGTTTAAATGAACATGGGGCCTTTGAAACTTGCCAGAATACAACTAGAATAATGATAATAATAAACAAAGGACATGAATGAAGACTTGTCATTGGCACCATAACCATTGAGTGCACTGTATGTATATTGAGAATTCTGTGAATCCAACACCCTACAGCATTATTACCAGCAACAAATAACTTTCCTGTTTGATTCTTCAGACTCCACCTTTAACAGCCAAAAGCAGGATGAAAATATAGCAATACTTGAGTGGGCAAGAGAAAAATGTCTCTTTCAGGGTTGTTTCTCCTGACTCATTTTTCTATTGAACTCTATGGAAAAATAGTATCCATATCTACTGCATATCTGGCAGCAGAGTGATGGTTTGATGGTTGTTTGATACCGCAGACCCTTGAAGATTTACAGCCATTTAGCCAACCATGGGTTCCATACTATTCCCGTGTAATTTACAGCTTAACCCCCCTATTCCCATAGAGATCCATTCAAATGCAGAAAGGTTATAGTATCGCTTGTAAGAGTACCTGAAAATAAAATATTTGATAAATAAACTTTTTGATATGCTTTTATACCCAGTCATGATAGCATCACCTGTTTACCTGTGGAATGTTCCAAACTTCCCCGTCTTTTTTTTTTGCCCCTGTCCCAACTTTTTGGAACGTGTTGCAGGTATAAAATGAGCGTATATTTACAAAAATTGATAAGGTAAAACATTAAATATATTTTCTGTGTACCATTAATTAAATTAAAAAATACTTTACAAATCACTGCTTTCTGCTTTTATGTGCACTTTACATACTGTTTTGAAAAGAAAAGAAAACACACACCTTTTTTAATGAGGTGCTGACCTAAGAACATATAATCTTAATTGTTAAGAAAAGGTCGCAGACTTGTCTCCAATGCAATTCATTTATTTCGCCAACGTTTCGGAAGCAAGCTGCCTTCGTCAGGGTTATTTTTGAATGTTGGCAAAATAAATTAATTGCATTGTTTACACAACTGTCTCAACTTGTTTTGGAATTGGGGTTTGTATATGTCAGTACAACACAGTCTTTTCTACGATAGAAAAACAGAACTATTGTCATTCAGTCATGATAATCTGATGGAGGGAACATGTCAGTATTCTACATTTACAGAAATAAGCAGCAGCAAAACGTGTGTGTCTTGTGCTGACTTCAGTGCACCATCTGAGTTTGTTGTGGCTCACATTTTGCTTCAAATTTGCAAAGGTTCCTCCGCCTCTTTCATTGTTTTACCGTGAATTCGCCCCTTGTCGGGTATGAGTCAAAGGGCCTAGCCCTTCTTGCAAAACATCCGAGCCATTTGCAGTCATTGAGATTTTATTCACAACTGAAATGAAAAGGGAGCCCAATCTGTGCAGTGAGAGTCGCCTTTGACAAGATGACATGCAATGCACCGAATCCATTATAGTCAATGGTGTCTTCAACAGCCCCCTCACATAGTCTCCATGCAAATTCTCTGCAACCCTTCTGCATGACCTCTCTTATTTTCACTGAGAGAATTCTAATGTAGAAGAGAAGGGACCCACTGTTATCCCTGGAGACATGATCATGGATCCAACCCCAAAATGAAACAGGCTGCCTCCAGTGGTGGGTAGTAACAAGTTACAAGTACTCTGTTACATGACATGAGGAGGTTTTTGAAGAATTTGTACTTAAAGGTGCACTATGCAGGATCTTTAGCCTTGCTGTGGTCCTGTGTTTACAATCAAAGAAGTCTCCTACTCCGTCCTAAACCCTACACACTCACACGTCGAGGGCCAAAAACAGCGCCGCAAGAAAAATGTCAAGCGACAATAAAATTAAAATAATACATTTAGCAACATGCATTGTCCTATATGGAAGGTATACGGAACAGTAATTAGGCCGTGTTATAATGATGAGATGAAGGCTATTCCATTTCAGTAAAAGCTTATAAAACAAGAGTGCTCTCAGCATGGGACAGTGCGTATAAAAAAAACATTACCCGAGCTCATGAAAGAGACAGTAAACACTGGAGCACTTGTAATAGAATGAATCACTTTTATTAAATACTACTGACATTTTCGACTTAGTGTCTTCCTCACAAAAGGTGATATAACAATCGTTACACTATAAGTGTAGTGTAGGAACATTGTTACTGTAACAGTAGCTACTCCCTAGTGCAGTTGCAGCTATATTGTGGTATTTTTCCTTCAGTATTTATCTAACGTTATTCTGAACATTCATTTAGAACTGTTATGTAAAGATCGAATCGTGTGTGGAATAAGTAACAATAGCTGACCATATCTTTTCTATCATAGATTTCTAACACCCTTATAAAGTAAATTATGTTTTCATGAAGATATTCATGATATTCATTATATATGTATTTTTATACATATTTTATTTATTTTCTGAAGATTTGGCAAATTTTACATGGGCGCAACCCACATACTCAGCTGTGCTGCTCATCCCACAAATGCATGTTCCTTACAAATGGGGCACCATTTAAAAGGGAAATAAACAGGCTTTCCAACGGTATAAAATGTATTGCCAAGAAGCATTGTTACAACAGAGAAATAATCTACCAAACACAAATTTCCGAACTTTTTGTTCGATGTTTATTATAAAACATTAGCAATTTAAGGAAGTTTACCGCAAGTTTGTTTAGCAAAATTATGGGTTTGGTCAGGTCATGGGCTTCTCCACCCCGAACTGTCAATCATACTGTGCCTGGACCATGAAGACCATATCCGGTTGACCCTGCTCCCGACAACGTCACTTCGGCTCCACAGAGCACACGCAGTTTGTTCAAACCGGCGGCGGAAAAGTCTTCCGGAGACTCAAAACGTTTTTTTACGAGGCCGTGGGAAGGCAATGGGTGACGTCACAGTGACTTTGTTCATATTCTAAACAGTCTATGGTTTCAATGTACTGGGGGCAAGTAGCCTAGCCTAGTTTGGCCTTCAAAAAGAAATATAAACTCAGAGTATCCTCACGTGTCTTTTCGTGTATTTTCGGTTTTGTCTTGCAATTGCGACAGTAGCCTACATCCCAACCATTTGTAAACGTCCACACTAGATTTTTTATTTCATTCCATTTTTCGGTAGAACATATAAAGAGCATAGTGTCTGGGCATAGTGTGCATTTCCAGTTTTCGAAAAGGAGATCCATCATGGTTTTTGAAGGCAAAACTACGTTCCCCAGTGGAACGTGTTTAACCCACTGAGAAACTACAGTTAAAATGTAAACAAAGCTATCAGTGAGGTTGTACTATGCACGATTATAAATGATGGAAAACAACCTTTCAATAAGGTTCGGGTTGAAAAAAGTTTACCTCTTTAGCCTACCTTGAAGTAGACTACGCAGCGCACCACTGTCACAGACACTCAGGTGACGGATACCATCGGAGTTCGGGGCAGATCGCCTTTTTTTCTCTCCTCTACAGTCTATGGGCAAAGGACCCTGAGATACCATTACAAGCGTTGTGATTGGTTGCTCAGATTGATGTTGACTTGTTGACTGCGCTGTCGCAGCATGCCTTTCAAAGTCAAAGTACATACTTTTTTTTTTCGGTACAATTTCAATTTTGGACACGTTTAACCGCTTCCTACATCCCTGAAAGGGGCACATCGGGCACTTGGAGCAAAAGTGCGGGCAGGTGCTCGGGCAGCCAGAGCCACCCCCTCTGCGCGTACCTGATTGCTAGCTAATGAAAAACAGATTTGCGTGTGTGCGTGTGTGTCTGTGTGTGGCGGGGTGGGGTGGGGCGGGGCATCCATAGCAGATGTGAAGTGTTTCTGGCCTCTTAGTGTGCACTGTGGCGGTGGGACATGACAGGTGTCTGGCTCTGACTATAATCATTTCCCTACCGAGCACTCCTTTGATTTATGTATTCACATATTTATTTATACCCTGGAAAAGAGACACCTGGTTAATAGCCCAGTGCATGCAAGCGGACAGCATTTGACAAGAGGAAGAATGAGCGAAAGAGAGAGAGAAACAGAGAGTGAGAGCAGAGAGAGAGAGAGAGAGGGGGGGGGGGGGGGGTAGTCAGGCATTTCTCTCCCAAGGAAAGAGAACCAGCTGAATATGACAAATAGATTGGGAGAACATAAATGTAAAAGTTACAACTTCAATCTGTCTCAGCTCCTGTCTGCAATTTTCAATCCACAACACACGTCTGTTTCTCGCTTTGTCTGTGGTGTGTCGACAGCTCATATCTTGGGATTAGGTCACACTTCTCCTGCTTCCCATTATTATTAATCAACTGGAGTGAGGGATTGTTATTGTTCATACTATTCCTAGAGGTCAGGTAAGGGTTGCTATGATTAATGAGCCTGTATTTGTTGAGGTGCAAACTCAAAACAGCAGCCATCTATGGGAAAGACAGTGTACCGTTTCCTGTTCTTTCTTCTGAAAAGTGGCAAACTAATTATGCTTAAACAAGCAATCTTATGAAGCTTCTTACAGCTCAACAATTAAACAGACAAATGACAATTTAGAAAAAATACATATTGCAATGTGTCTCTTCTTTGTGATTTCTATTATATTTTGAGAGGAAATCCAGATTGTAGTCATTAGTTTTTTTTTTTTCTATTTCTGGCTCAATTTTATTTTCATTTATAAGGGCTAGTCTCATATGACATTTAATCGCTTCACAGAATGAGAAATCAAACCTGTGTATTCGCTTTCTTTTTCAAACCTTTTTTCCATGTCTGAGTGTTGTAATATTTTTAGACGTCTATGAAAACAATACAGTCGAACCTGAAAGACACATATGGAGGAATGATATACAGCATATACGTACATTACAGTAGTATTAGTATTAGTAGTAGTATTTTTGCTTTTAACAGATGGCTCTAGCTTTAGTTCTTCCTACTAATAAACAGTAATTAAACCAGTATTCAATTTTAGTCTAAGTTAATTAGAACATTTATTTTTTGTTCCACGCTAGGTTTCCTATGATACCAGAACTCCTTTTGAGGGACCTATATTTTGCCTTTTCAAACTGTTTAATTTTATTCTCCTCTTCTTTATGGTGACATTGTTTACTTTGCCACATTGTATTCTTATCAATAGTACTAAGACACCTATCTTTATCTAATTTTGAGTATTTTGATCAATGAAAAGGGTAAATTGTTTTCATTTAATACTTACAGGTGCAGCTCAAAAAATTTGAATATCGTGAAAAAGTTCAATATATGTCAGAAAGTGAAACTCATATATTATATAGATTCATTACACATAGAGTGAAATATTTCAAGCCTTTATTTCTTGTAATTTTGATGATTATGGCTTACAGCTAATGGAAACCCAAATTCAGTGTCTCAGAAAATTTGAATATTACATAAGATCAATAAAAAAGGATATTTTAAACAGAAATGTCAGCCTTCTGAAAAGTATGTTCATTTCTATGCACTCAATACTTGGTTGGGGCTCCTTTTGCATGAATTACATTACATTACATTATAGGCATTTAGCAGACGCTCTTATCCAGAGCGACTTACACAACTTCTTATTACATTTATCCATTCATACAGCTGGATATATACTGAAGCAATTCAGGTTAAGTACCTTGCTCAAGGGTACAACGGCAGTGTCCTACCTGGGAATCGAACCTGCAACCTTTCGGTTACAAGTCCAGCTCCTTAACCATTATACTACACTGCCGCCCTACTGCATCAATGTGGCGTGGCATGGAGGCGATCAGCCTGTGGCACTGCTGAGGTGTAATGGAAGCCCAGGTTGCTTTGATAGTGGCCTTCAGGTCGTCTGCATTTTTGGGTCTGGTGTCTCTCATCTTCCTCTTGACAATACCCCATAGATTCTCTATGGGGTTCAGGTCAGATGAGTTTGCTGGCCAATCAAGCACAGTAATACCATGGTCATTGAACCAGCTTTTGGTACTTTTGGCAGTGTGGGCAGGTGCTAAGTCCTGCTGGAAAATGAAATCAGCATCTCCATAAAGCTTGTCAGCAGAAGGAAGCATGAAGTGCTCTAAAATTTCCTGGTAAATGGCTGCGTTGACTGTGGACTTCAGAAAACACAGTGGACCAACACCAGCAGATGACATGGCACCCCAAATCATCACTGACTGTGGAAACTTCACACTGGACTTCAAGCAACGTGGATTCTGTGTCCTCCAGACTCTGGGACCTTGATTTCCAAATTAAATGCTAAATTTACTTTCATCTGAAAAGAGGATTTTGGACCACTGAGCAACAGTCCAGGTAAGACGCTTCTGATTCAGGAGTGGCTTGACACGAGGAATGTGACATTTGTAGCCCATGTCCTGGATTCGTCTGTGCGTGGTGGCTCTTGATGCACTTTCTATGAATATGCTTGGATACAGCACTCTGTGAACAACCAGCTTCTTTAGCAATGACCTTTTGTGGCTTACCCTCCTTGTGGAGGGTGTCAATGACTGTCTTCTGGACATCTGTCAAGTCAGCAGTCTTCCACATGATTGTGTAGCCTACTGAACCAGACTGAGAGACCATTTAAAGGCTCAGGAAACCTTTGCAGGTGTTTTGAGTTAATTAGCTGATTAGAGTGTGACACCATGAGTTTCCAATATTGAACCTTTTCACAATATTCAAATTTTCTGAGACACTGAATTTGGGTTTTCATTAGCTGTAAGCCATAATCATCAACATTACAAGAAATAAAGGCTTGAAATATTTCACTCTATGTGTAATGAATCTATATAATATATGAGTTTCACTTTCTGAAATGAGTGACAAAAAATATTGAACTTTTTCACGATATTCTAATTTTTTGAGCTGCACCTGTACATCTTTGCATCGTTGATAATTAGCTTGATAGCTGGTAAATCCATGCTCGACTGCGTATTTAATTCCTGTCTGGTTCACTGGCCAGTTAGTAAGTCAGAGTTTGTGTCTCTGAGCAAGGTTCAACATTTTTCTCACACTTTCCCAGTTGGGCAAGTACGAAGCCTCCTTGCCCAACCTAAATCTATACTTGCCCAGATATGGCAACTTATGATCCAGTAGAAATAAATGGTACAAATCACTATTAAGCATTAAATGAAGATTTATCTTAGATAAAGTATTAGATTTTGGAATTGACTCAACTATAAATGATAAATAATCATTTGTATAAATAGTAGCAACAGATGACAAGCCCAGATTCGTCACTTGCATAATTGTGAAAGTGACCAAAGAGTTTTATTTGTCCGGCGCCTGGTTTTCCTTGCCCCGGGCAAGCAGGCAAACATTATTGTTTAACTATGTTTGAGGTTCTAGTTCTACTGTATTTAGGGGAAATGTCAATGTGCTAACTGCGTGATTATGGCCGGACACAATCAAAATGTTGTTTATTTTAACTTTATGTGCAATGTGGGTTTCTGAAGAAATAAATTCCTGTATGTAATTGTGTGTCAAGGACTTTCAATTGTTGGTTTGATCCAGGTCCTTCCGTTAGAAGCAACCAAGGGTGTGCACTTTGTTAATCTTTGAATTCATTACATAAAATGTGCTATCATAAATCCTGATATATATATAATTCACATTCGGACATGCTTTAGGGTTTGATTTCTATTGGAAATTTATATTCAGCTATACAAAATATCAAGCATTAAATAACTACTATTAATCGTAAAGGCATATTTTGCCTACTATGGTTAATGGAGTAAAAACCAAGCATATTACAGAGCTCAGCCCTCATTAGCATTCAGACAAAATAGGACAGACAGGATATTCTTCTTGTTATATCCATTCAGTTTATTGTACAATATAAATAAACAGTGGGTTTTTTTTTTTTTATGACTGGGAATACATTTATACAATTTGTTTTATGTAAGTGGAATCTTCCAATATTTTACAGCTAACATAGATCCGTTTTGTGCTTTTTTAAACATGTTTTTAATGTTTTATTGTTTTACTTTTTGTTTATCTCTGTCATATTCTATACCTTCTGGTCTGCTTGCTCTGTGCATAAAAGAAGTCGGTGTTACATCAGGGGCCACACGCATAAACAGTGCTGAGCAGAAAAATGCCCTCAGAAAGCAGCGTAAGCGAGTTTCCACCCAGAAATTCTGATGTATAATAAAACGTGTGCTGTGAGAATCTGCGTACCTCTGCACACGACGGACAACGTACGCACGCATTGTTTGGAGTCCGTGTGATATGGCGACACCGTGACAGAAAGGCAGAGGGAGAAAATGCGAAACCTTTTTTAAAGCAGATTTCCGACTTTCACCCTGACCTTTCATGCATTATTTTATTCAAGAGTTTTATACATGTGGCCCCAGGTCTCATCACCTCAAGAAACTACAGAAAAGGGAACTAAAAGCCCTTTAGACCTCCTGATTGTCTTATCAGGACAGTCATTGACATGGTACAATGCCAACATTATGTGTCTTATCAGGACAGTCATTGACATGGTACAATGCCAACATTATGCATACAGGTATATGTGATATGGTGATAGCAAGCCAAAATAGCCAGCAACCTCAAGCTTCAGAATCACAATGTTTATCACTAGCTGTAAGCATGACTATCATGTGCTAGCTGCCTTATTATTTTCCATGGTACATAAATAGACAGTGTATTCAAACCTGTCAACCTCAGATGCAAGTCTTTGTTTTTAGGTGATTATTTATAAAACAGAAATACATTATTGTACTTGCTGTATTTATTTCCATGCAATCCCGCTTATAGTAAGCACATTAAAAGCCATTTTATATATTATCCATTTATTTTACTCGTTTTACTTTTTTTTTTACTAAAGTAATTCAAGTTAAGTGCTTTGCTCAAGGGTGCAACAACAGAGCCTCAACTGGGATTTGAACCTGTTCTGGTTACAAAATCAGTTTTTTACAAACCTCGCCTCACACAGCTGCCAAGTAATGTATCATTGAGAACGTTTTACAGAAACACCCGGTGAGACCATTTGCCATATTTCCCTTCATGTGTGAAAATGGGTGAAATCGGGTTCTTCATCATAGGAAACGGTAGCCATTTGTTTACAGCACTCTGAAAATACCTTTCTTGTGTAAACAACAGTTATTGCATATAATCTGTACCATGTCAGTCTGCATAATTTCTGAACATTGATGGATGACAGCTTTGTAGCGAGGCGCAGGCACCAGATGGAGATTATAAACGGATCAGATGCAGCAGACAACTTCTGAAATCTGCTAGATTTCTTACGTCAGCGCACGAATGGTCTTGAATCCAATGCATTTCGCAGCCAGCTTTTGGCAGGACAAGCGGCGGAATCTCTGTAGAGCTAAAATGCAAAAAGGTTTCTCTTGGTTCTATATTGGCAATAGTGTGAGATTCAATTATGTTATTGATACCGATATTAAATTCTCCATGACTGTAATTTTATGGTCATATGCCAGACCATTAGCTGCATTAGCTGGATATGCCTGGTTCTCTTGACACGTATTTCTGCCGTTGTGATGTACCAAGGGCAACCCTAATCCAGAACAAAATGAGCTGAAAGAGACAGCCCTTAGATACTGCCCTTAATTTTCCCTTCCCCTTTATAGTCTGTACAAATTACACACTTTACCAAAATAATGCTGGATTCTCATATCCTACAAAGTAAACCTTTCAGTGCTAAATTATTTCTGACTGAGTAGTTTTTACTTTGATAGAGTATATATGATTATGGTCTCATATAAACTAATTAATTTAATGAATACAGAACCACTTTATGTGCATTTTACCATACTAAATTGTAAAAAAAAAAGTTTAGAAACCTCAAAGCTGTGGAAAGATGTATCTTTTATGTAACTCGGTTTTGTTTAATTGAGTCAAATCGGGTTTTCAGTTTTTGGCCTTTGTATAATGATGGCAAAATATATAATTTATCTCCATTTCTTACTGAGTTGTTTCCCTGATATTATTTTATTTTAGAAACCTAATGGGTGAAATAGTATGCACTCTAAATAGCATTTTCACTCCATCTCATCCAACACATTAACAATTTATACCCATTCCATTGGTATCCAACACCATTATTAAAATGGATGTGGTCAAAATCAACAAAATAGCAGTACTATTAGTATTTCTGTTTTATGAATCATGCCATAAGTATATAAGCACATTTTCAGAAGGCAAAAAACACTTGATGCATTTCCAAATGTTTTTATATTTACTTGTATTTTAGATCTGAGCACATGCTACTAAAAAAGTAAGCATACACCTTCAAAAATTACTTTGAATGCATGCAATTCATAAATAAAGCAACACACATGAATTAAATAAATTATTTCTGTGCTATTATTCTTACCACTAATGCACAAAGTGGTATGAGCTCTGGATGGGGGGGCTACTCTTTACAAGTCTGTGCTGTGTGTGCGTGTGCGTGTGTGTGTGTGTGTGTGTGTGTGGGCGTGTGCGTGTGTGTGTAAAAAATGATAGTATGTGAGAGAGTATGATGGTGTGTTTAAGAGGAATGATTGTGTGTGAGAGGGTATGATAGTGTATCTGAGAGTATGGTGGCGTGTGAGATCAAGTATGATTTATGGCCTCTCATACAACTCACTGTATTAAAGGGGGGTTCACTCTATTGGTAATACAATGGCTATCTCCTAAACTGTGTACATAAGGTGCAGCATTGGCACTTTTCGGAGTCCTTTCAGCCATTTTAACTATACACAATATTTTCAAATGTTTAAACACTGCCACAACAACAAAAAATGACATTACATTTATTTAGCAGACATTCTAATTCAGAGTGATTTGTCGGAGAACATAAGTGTATTGGCTTGATTTATATGAGCAATAGTGCATGAGCTGGATAACAGAGCAGCGAGTATAGCTACAGCACCACTAATGCACTAATGCAAATTAACTGTGCTTAACCAAGAACCATAATTAAAATTCTGAACACATACAGACCGCATCCAAAATAAGCCCTGAGAGAAAAAAAAAACATAACTGTTACTATATCATAACCTAAAACCAGCAAAATACCATAACTGGAATTATTACAAAGGGTGTGAGCGCAAGGGAGTGGGAGGGAATCAAGACGTTGTCTGAATATGCGGGTCTTCAGTTAGCATCAAAAAGAAGGCCAGTGATTTTGCTGTCCTGAACACTGTGCAAAGTTCATTCCACCACTGGGGAGCCAGTACAGACAGGCATTGTGACTGGGAGAAGTGACCGCACAGGGCGGAGATAGCCTGTTACCTCAAGGTTGCAGAGTAGAGAAATCTGGCTGGGATTAAGGGTTTGAAGATTGATTAGAGGTATGGTGGAGTTCCATTCACTGTGGTGGTGGGGTGGGGCATAGATGTGCTTGGGATAATTGTAAGTCATGTGGCAGTGTTGTGCATACACTGCAAGGGTTTAATGGGACAATCAGGAAGACCGATGACCAATGAAAAAGGAACCGCAGTTGTCCAAACTGTAAACATTTACAAAAGTGTTGTGGTTTAATTGCCAGTAAATGATTAACGGTTATTTTATGAAAGCGAATGAACACGAAAACAACGATTAGTCTTTGTAAAATGGTGAGTGATTAAAAGAGCAGACTATGCACGTACTCTGTATATTCACATTATTGTGTAATTGCTTAAAAACCTATAAACACTTTTTGGTATGAATCAAAGGTTCCATCCTACAACGTTCCAGAATACAATATCAAGCCATCTAGCCATCAGAGAATTGAAAATAGTTGATTCAATAAGATTAAGCATGAAATGGTACACCAGGATAGTACAACGCAAATTAATCATTGTACGTCCTTTTCATAAAATGAAAGAACACCACAGTTCAGCTTTGAAATAGTGGAGGGAATTTATGTCATAATTAGAAATCCAGTCATATGAAACAATGAAATGAATGTCTTGCATTGTCCCACTTGATTTGCCTCTGTGGTATTATATCCACTGAACTCCTGAAATTCTGCAAAAGGTATCAGAAAAGGGAATGAGTGTGAAAGTAGAATATAGCTACATTTTACTTCATATTTGGCAGCTACAAATGTCAATTATTTTGCAAAGAAAAATAAATGTGTGCAGATGTGACAGTATTGTACCGTTCTTCCTTATCTATCGACACAGCTTGTGTTTGCCATTGTGTTTTTTGTGCGGTGGAGCTACAGGCCTGAGGTGTGTCTGTGTGTGTGTGTGTGTGTGTGTTTAATCACATTTGTTTGTTGGTTGTTTGGCTAAATGAATCTGTGAGAAGCGATATAATAACAAAATTAAAATTCCATTTTAATTACAAATGTCTGCTTTAGATTAGAAACATCATTATGGGGCTCTATGGGCCGTCCCCTTTTTCATTTTCAGTGCTTTACCTTAATATTCATTTAACATGTTTGCCTAATTAGAACTTAATATATATTTAGAAGTTTTCTGGAAAAAGCTAGTTAGCATTTCCAAATAACCCAGCCGAGAATATGGTTAGTTGGCCCTACCAAGCACACAGGAAGTAAACGGCTGCCTCAACCCATTTATTTGCATTGTCGGGTGTTTACATATGAATTTGGTAGTAGTGAGGACAGAAAATTAATATGCATGTATTCCCTGACACAAGCACCAACTTGTGTTGAGAATATACAGTGAGCACCATAATTCATTGGACAGTGACACATGTTTTGTTATTTTGGTTCTGTTCTACAGCACTTTGAGTTCGAAAGGATGCAATGACAATGAGGTTGAAGTGCAGACTATCAGCTTTAATTTAAGGGTCTTTTCATCCATATCGGATGAACCGTTAGAAATTAGAAATTATAGAACCTTTTGTACATAGTCCCCCCCATTTTCGGGCATCAAAAAATATTGGAAAGTTTAACATAATGTAGAATAAAGTAATCATTTTTAATATTTGGTCACATATCCTTTGCGTGCCATGACTTCCTGATGTCTGTGGCCCAACAACATCAAAAGACTCTTGATATCTTATTTTCTGGTACTCTTACAAGCGATACTATAACTACTCTGCATTTGAATGGATCTCTATGGGAATTGGGGGGTGGGACTAGATTTAGCTGTAAATTATGCTGGAACAGTATGGAATACTGTCATGGTCTGTGGCTAAGGTGATTTTTAGTTTTTTCTTTTCGAACTACGGTTTCTCCTCTCTCTCTATTTTTTGACGGTGTTTGTTTGATGCGAAAAAGTCACATATTTTGTTGTCAATTTTATCCCCTTTTGCAGGCCCCTCCCCCGCAACGGCCACTGCGAAACCATGTTTTTAAAATACACAAAACAACGACGCAACTGACTGAAAAATTATCCTATATTTTTTTTCCTTTTTTTTTTTTTTTTTTTTTTTAGATTTTTAGCTTTCAAAACGTTTATGTTTTTTTTTTTTTTTATTTTTTTTTTTATTTAACATTTTTTTTTTTTCAAATTTTTTCGTAATGATTCTACAACTGGTTTTTTGTTTTTTTTTTATTTTTATTTTATTTTGCCACTGCAGCAACGTTGATGTTTCCACAGCAAGATGGCATCACTGAAATAGCTTAAGTTAGGAACAGCCCCTACAGTGGCTGAATGGGACAACTACTGGGTTTTTATTTTTTTTTTTTTTTTTTTTTTTTTTTTATATACTTTTTTCAGTTTATAAGTTTTTTTTTTTTTTTTTTTCTTTTTTTTTTTTTTTTTTTCTCTGAAGTTTGTTTTTTACCCACTGTCTGTCTTTTACCTCCTTTGACAATGAGGATAGGTTCAGCTGGCCAATTTGACCTCGACTATGCAGGAGGACCACAATCCTCGGCAATCTGATTATAGTTTCACTATGAGTGAGCAAATAAGCAAAACTCGTAAACTGAGAGTGAATCACAGCATAAGCAAACCACAAAACCTGAAGAGGAATTCAGAGGAGAGTAAACTGCATAAATCTGCACCGAGGAGTGCTGAACTTTTAAAAAACTACTTTCGTTTTCTTTCTTCCATTAGGTCTATCTTTGCAGCAATGCTTTCAGCAGCAAAAAAAACTACTTTCGTTTTCTTTCTTCCATTAGGTCTATCTTTGCAGCAATGCTTTCAGGTGCAGCAAAACACACAAAAAAATGAAGAGGTAGCACTGGTAACATAGCGAGAATGACCTGCACCGAACCCGAGATACTTTTTCAATGTGCGCTAGACCAGAGACCCTCCCTCTATAGGAGAAAACCTCTGGCTAGGCTACGTTACTAACGTACCGTTAGGCATAATTATTTTTTTAAACCTACATTGATTGAAATTAAAATTTTAGATTAGGTTTTTATATATTTTATATTTTTACCTGTCTGTCTGAGCCCTCCTCTGGCAATTAGACCCTAGGCAGCTGCCTAGTTTGCCTATGCCTAGATCCAGCTCTGCGGAGGACCAGACGCGGCGGGAGGAGTCTGAAAGTTCCGACGACTGGAAACCACTGAAATGGAGAAACTCCGTAGAAAGGGAAGGACAGAAACGGCAAAAATAAACAGGCTCCCACTCTCGACAAGGGAGGCTGGGACAGAGGAGAAAATAAAACAACCCGCAGAAAATTGGGCGAATAGCTCGTGGACACGAGAAAGCTAGAAGAAGATATGCCTCTACTCTCAATAAAGAGAGAAAATAAAAAGGCGGCGAATGAAAACAAAAAAGAAATGATAGCGACCCGATAAGCGGGCGAAAATACTTGAAGGCACAAGTTTTAGACAAACATAAAAAAGGACCTCTCGCTCTCAATAAAGAAAGCAGGCTGAAGAGAGGTGAACAGAGAAACGCTAGAGACAAACAGTCTCGGCGAAACGAGAAAGGTGAACAGAAACGGAGGACAGAAAGAACGAATCCTAAAATCTAAATGCACAGAGGACAGTTGCTCCAAAAATAATACTTTGGGGCAAAGTGGTCTCCTACAGTGCCTAAAGCCTATACCGTACCGGCTCTGAATCGTAAAGCAATGCAATACTGAAGCACCGGAAGCAGGAAGCATGGAGCTTAAATAGCCGGCAGGTAACTCAGAACAGGTGAGATGGCTCGAAAGCCCGGAGCGAAATGGAAAAGTAAGGCGAGGGCGCCTTAGGGCTGCTCTGACGGAGAATGGCCACAGAAAGAAAAAAGGCTGCCGAAACCCATGACATCAAATGAGCCTCAAACCTTCACTCTGCTGCCAGATATGCAGTAGATATGGATGGATCACTTTAAGGGGTTGTTTCTCCTGACAAATCTTCCTATTGAACTCTATGGAAAAATAAGTCAGGAGGATAAAAAGTTTGACAATTTGGCTGGAAGGGCAGGAGAAACCAGCTGGTGCCTATTAACACTTTCTGTAACACAATGGCACCTTCAGCACCATGGAAATGTGTGGCACGGTTATGGATTTGAGCCCAGTACAGACAAAGAACATGGGTTCTCTTCTCCTTTCTGTTTCTGAAGTGCGTGGTCTTTGCAGACCTGTGTAATATGGAAACACATCGCAGGCAAAATTTAATGAAAATGTAATGTGCAAAATGGCAACGTAATCTTACGTTTGAATTTCAATTTCCAATATGTAAATTTTGTATCAACATTACAATTCTAATTCAGTAATGTCATTTGCATCTGCCATTTCATATAGTATTGACATTTTATTACCAAACGGCGTGGATATGTTTAATGTGATTAAGCTTGTTTTTTTTAATTTTCTTAGCCAGTGCCAAGAAAGGGCCCTTTTGACACGTCGTTTCTGGGACTTTTTGGATTCGCTGCCGGTGAGTGCTAACGTGTAGGCTACGCGCGGCTCGCTGGCTGTTCACGTGTGGCTATGTTGCAGAATGATAGCGAAGTGTATGTAGTAAATAAACTGATCCCTTGGTGGATGCAGTTTTGGTAGCTTTGCAAGAACACGTTGGCTCAGAGTTAGTGACCGCTTGTTGTGTCTACATAACCAGAAAGAGAGGGATTCTCTCAGCATGTTTCTTTGCGTGGGTAAGCCTAATCTCTCCCTTTCCCCAAAGGGGATGGTGGGCAGGAGATAAAAGTCCAGAGTTAGAGTGGTAAAAAAGCAAAAACAGGCAGGCAGTGATGTACTGTACCCAGTCCTATTAGTCAACAGTCTTTTGGGATTCCGTCCAGGATCACGTGAATGTGATGTGTGTTGATTCAAAAATGGACGGGTACTACAGCATCATGGTATGTTGGTACATACACACCATCCTATCATAATTATTTCCACTACAGCCCTTGTCTGAAACAGTGGCTGTTGGGATCAGAAAACCGTAAGTTTCTTTCTTAAGCAGTTTAGGCAGTATCAAGTAACTTTCTTGGTTTCAAGAAAAGCTCACGTTTTGGCTGGAGGATTAAATTTACAGTGGCAGTGTAATCTCAATATGAGGTGACTAGTTCTGCCCCACATCCCGTGAGGGCTGGTTTCCCTTCCAGCATTAAGGAGGAAGACGCTAGTGCACAGGAAATTACTAATTTCAGAATAGGGGCCCTCACTCAATCACATAACATGTCGACAAACGTGCAGGTTTCCACTCAAGGACAATGCCTTGAATGACGCAAGCAACGGTGAGTACAGGCTTGTTGTCCACTGGTCCTTTAAACTTGATAATGTCAATAGACAGTGTCATGGGGATAGAAAGGATATTTTTTGTGGAAGGGCCCACAGCGAGAGGTGACCGGGTCATGGGTCATGACAGACGATCTCCAGAGAAATTCAGCTTTCCTCTTACAACTTATGAATTTATTCATTGGGATCACTGGACCTCTCCCAATGGGTATTCTTGAGCGCAGTTCAACCCATTGTGGTCTTGGTGTGGTAACGCATAGAAAAATAAGGTGTGATGCACTCTGCACTGGTGCAGACTGCCACATTACTTGCCACATTGCTCTCTGAGTGTCAGCAACACGTCCAGCAGGTTCGGGCTAACTCCTCCAAAAAGCCTTTGGGGTTATGTTTGGTGCCTTACAGTGTTTTTCGTAAAAATACGGTGTATCGAAGCAGTCTGATAAGATAAGCGAGTTGCCGCAAAAAAAGCAAACAATTGGATCTCTCGGTTCTAAGCTATATACAGCCCCTGTTTATGCATTGTAGCAAGAGGAAAGATTCACCCAAGTTCATCCCAGGTAAAGCACCATCCAAGGTAATAATATCATTACATTATAGTGATAACAATTTATTGCACTATGTAGGCCTTTTCATTCATGATCTCAGAGTGCATACTGTGAATGGGAGAAACCGCACCTCTGTCACTACAAATGCATAGAACCCACCTGGGTGATGCATGGCAGCCATTTTGCCCTGTTAGGCAAATAATTATTTCCCTTATCCAAGTACCAGGCAGACACCCTGAGATACACTTGATTACTTGGTTTGTTTCTGCAGAATGAGCACAGCACACTCCCAAAGGAATGTTCAATACTATACTGAAAATAAGGGAAGCCCCTTAACTGTATTTATACAGGATGGATAGTGTATATCCAGCCTTTTGCAAGAACTCTATTTGATTATGCTTTCTAATACATGCATAACAATAAGACAGTTATTATATCTTTTTTGTAACTTGATCTAAGGTAAAATTTATCTTGGCTTTTTTAGAACCTTCATCCTTTTATGGCGAATATTTGTTATACTTTTTTGCATGCAGCCAACAGAGGTCATGCTATCTTTTCGTACCAAGCAGAGGATATCACCAGCCCTCCCTGCCTACAGCTTTCTAGAAAGCATGGAACTTCAACTTGTATTTTTCCACCCAGAAAGCACGCTAGAAAAAAAAATGCAATATTGAAGTGATTTGTTTGAGTTCAGAGTACAAACAGACATCATTGCCTTCTAGCACCCAAACATCAGGTGGAGAGAGAAGGATTATTGAAGGGCACTTTACCACAACTTTCTCTGGTAAAATTAAAGGAGGATTTTATTTATTTATATTTTTAAAGAAGATCAGGGTTTTATTTATTTATTAGTTATTTTCAAATCAAGGAGTATAAGATAAGACAGGTCTGCAAGTGTGGTGACTTCAACATCACCACACTTGGTCCATGTTCCAGATTTTGGAGGGTTCCGGGTTTTACTCAGTGTGGTTATTCAGCTAACTCAGTAATCCTGTTTTGTAGTATACCCCCCAGGTTCAATGTTGCAATCTGAATACAAAGCAATATATATGACCAAGAGAAATATGCTTAGTGACTGCACAGGAAAATGATAATGGAGCGTGTGAGCTTTGAAAAGCAGTCACTCATTATCACAGAATGGAAATTAAAAAGAAAGAGAAAACGTCTATTGTGTAGCAATCCAACAGTCGTTTAAGGGAAATTACTGTTTTTAATACAATGTTATATAAACTTAACTAACTTTATCATGTAGAAAATTAAACCCAAGAATGATGAAGGCAAAGTATATGGTGCTTTTGTGCAATCCTGGACTTCTGTTTTGTTCATTTAATTCTAACTTTGACACAAATAATTCTGATATAACAGAGCATACATACTTAGTTTTATGGTATGGGTCTAAATTGTCGATATAAGCAGTACCATTTGCACGTGTTACATCCAACATGTACAGTGAAAATGTTGAAACTGACACAAACTTTTTTTACTTCTTAAATGAGCAATTAAAAGTAGGTCATTCTTATACTGTGCTGTGATGAACTAACACCTTTGGGGAATTCAATAAATGAAAATGTGACTGGCTGGAAGGGCAGGAGCAACCAGCTGCTGCCTGTTTACACCACAGAACTCTACATGAACTCGAAAGGCAACTGCCTTCTGTCATGGTTTCTCAGCCTGCTCTTCTCTTGTTGGCCACTTCCCTGGGGAGGCGCTCGTGTTGCGCCTCTTCTCTTTGTTTTCTTTGTCCTTTTCGTGTTTGGGTTTTCTTCTACTCGGTGTGTTCACCTGTTACGTATTTCCTGTCATTATTTAAACCTCGCTTCGTCTTTGTTTTATGCTTCCATATTGCCATTCATTTGACAAAAAGCCGGTAATACATGGTGTAGAACTGACAGTTTTGACGACCGTATCACTTCAACGTGTTGTCGTTCCACGGGACTTGTTGCAGGTGTCTAAGAGTTAATGTTGAAGGCTAACGTAGCGGCTATCTTGTTAAAATCGCCTCACAGCCTAACGTTCATATAAATTAATATAAATGAGCCACGAATCGTTAACGTTACTAAAAATATTCAATATCTATGTTGTTAGCTAACTACATTATTAACAAGCTGTTTAGTTAGTGTTAACTACTCGTCGTTATGTTGTTCGAAGCTGTGTTGAACAAACCAGGCTTATTATCCAACATATTAGCCCCTGTGGTGAATGCTATGTTGCCTGCAACATCATCCAGCATGACCGGTTTGGTTTAATTGACTTGGGGTTATACTGTGATGATTAAGTGTTCCCTTGATTTTTTTGAGCAGTGTATATACAGGACAACAAACCGGAGGGCTATAGGCTCTACAGACACACACACAGTCAGTCAGTCAGTGCGTCAATCAAAATCAGAAAACCCATTGAAAACCAGGATGACCAAAATACGGGACAAAAATCAGGATATCTCAAAATGGTCTAAAATACGGGACTGTCCCGGGAAAAACTGGACACTTGGTTTGAGGGACTTATTTAGTCTGATATAACCATCCAGATTGTAACTAGAACTGGATACAGTTAAAATGTCTTTATATTTCAAATATGCAATGCAATGATATGCGCATTTTCTTTCTCCCTGTTGCTGCACATAATCACAGTATATAGGCTCAGCTAAATGCCATGTGCTAATTTGGAAGACGTAAGCCTTGTCCTTGTATAGAATTCTGAGCAAGACTTATAGAAGACTGAATACTATAATTACCGCCCTACTTTTATGTGTGTAATAAATACTCATTGCATACATAATATGAAACAAACTAATATTAAACCGCCATAGAAACCTGTTTGAGGGGGAAATGAATTAAAGCCGTAACAGAATTGAGTAGGAAATAGAAATTGATTTGTCCTTATGCCCCATTGTAAATCTGAGGTCGTGAGAGCAGTCTCCTGGCGCAGTCACTGAAACCTTGGAGGCGGTCAGAGGAGACTGGTGGGTACAGAGCTGGATGACACAAAATGGAGTCCTCAAACGGTGCTCGCTGGGATACTGCAAAGGAAGTGCAAGGGAAAAATGCACATTTGCCCTATAGGAAATGTTCACTGTAATTAGGTAATGGTATCTGTGAGCTGCAGCTTTCTGCTGATCATTTGCTTCTCTTTAATGCTGATCTTTAATCCCGGGCCATAAAGATAAGTAACCGCATTTCAGGAAACGTAGGTCTTGCAAACGCATGCTATTGCAACAGAGAAGTGCTGTGAATTTGCTCTTCAGCGATTACCCTTATTCTATCCCCTCCATTCTATCCATTTCCCTCTTTCAAGGACATTGTATTGTTTTTGTTTTTGCACACATTTACAATGGGCACAAAAGTGAATCTCATTCATTTTTTTAATTTGCAACCCAAGTTATATTAAGAAAAAGATCATTCTATTTTCCCGTCTCTCTTTCTCCACAATTCAGGCAGTTTTCTTTTTAATGAGGTACTCTAAAACCCTTTCCTTGTACCGTCAGAATGTAAAAATAGGCTTGACTGGACACAGAAGCTTTGAGATGTCACAGACAATAGTGGGAGGTTCAGGAGGATGAATGTGACGCCTATGGCTTGGGGGATATTCGCAGGAAAGCCCGACCATTTAATGTAGACGACAGCATGCAGGTGGGAGGTGATGCTGACAGTGAAATAAAAGCAGGAGTTCCTGGCAAGTGTCAGCACTCTGAAGACAAGACAGCCATTTTGAGGGGTGGGAACAAGTTATATTAATTCGACATTACAAGCTGCGAAAGAGGAAGAAAAAAAAAGAGGGGTTTTTGTTTTCTTTGGCGGGGGGGGGGGTTATAATTTCTGCCTTTGCCATCTAGCAGGCAAACAGGAGAGTCCTGCAACCCCATTTTAAAGCCATTGATCAAAATGTTGTAATGTAATGTTCAAACGCGAAGGTGGGTGAATCAGAACAAGTCAGCTCAGGCGAATTCGGCCACAGTGTCGTTACCTGAAGCTCAACCTCGACAAGACAGAGCTCCTCTTCATGCCATACAAAACCTCCCCACTACTTGACCTCTCCATCACCGTTGACGGGACCGTGGTGGCTGCCTCCCGCTCTGCAAAGAACCTGGGGGTGGTCCTAGACGACCAGCTGGACTTCAAAGACCACATCACCCCCTGTTGAGGTCACTCCACTGGCTGCCAGTTGCAGCTAGGATCAGGTTCAAAGTTCTGACCCTGGCCCACACTGCAGCTAATAGGACAGGCCCCATCTACCTGCAGGACCTGATCCAGACCTATGTTCCTGCTCGACCACTTCGCTCATCTACAGCAGGGCGCCTCGCACTTCCCCCCCTCCGTGTCAATGGCACTCGCTCCTCCCGACTGCGGAGCTTTTCCACCCTAGCTCCCCAGTGGTGGAACGAACTTCCCATTCCCCTACGCTCAATACCAACCCTGCCTGCTTTCCGTCGTGGCCTGAAAACACACCTTTTCAGGCTCCACCTGGACTAATACTTATCTAGGACCTCATGGTATGTCTTCTTGTTGAACTGTGTACTCAAGTTTATACTATTTAGAATAGAATTGTAGTAGAGATGATTTACCCAGTTCACTGGGTGAACTGCACTGTGTTCGTTACTAGGGATAGCTGATACTGTATGGGAAGAATGTGCTTTCTTATCTGTTCTGTAGTTACTTCGATGACCTTTCTATATGCACTTACTGTACGTCGCTTTGGATAAAAGCGTCTGCTAAATGACTGTAATGTAATGTAATGTAATGTTACCCTGGCGAAAGGTGGAGAAGCCGTCTAGCCGACTCCCAACCCGTAATGTTATGGTCGAAGACCGACTCCATTTCGCTCATAAGACTAAAACTGAAGAAAAGATTAAAAGAGTAGCCCAGTCAGTGAGTAGTGAGAGCACAAACGCCACCTCAGAATCCTGAGAAATAAACCGATGGCCGAGCTTTAAAAAATATCAGACGCTGCGCCAGAAACCCACTAAACTTGCCGGCCCTACCGTCGTAGCGGAGCGGGAGCTGAAGTTTGGGCTCTTTGGGTGGGATGGGTAAATAGGTGTGATACATATGTGCTTGGGGAACTGGAAGAACGGGAGGAGTGACTGTGAGCGACATGGCACGGAGACTCTGTGTCAGCTCTTTGAGACATTCCCCCAGCACACGCAGCTGTTTACACAGCAAAACCTGTTGAGTGCACATATCCTGTTGCCTGGTCTGAAGGGCAAACATGCCCTCCTCATGAGAAGACCAAGCAGAGCACTGGGCGGTCAGAGTTTGTTTAACCCCCGAACCTGTCGCTGAAAACTCCATAATGGCTTGTTTGTACTGTAATGGGTCTTTAATGTGTCGGAGATTCAAACGCAAAGGTGGGGGAGTCAGAACAAGTCAGCTCACACCAGTGAGGACCAATAAAGAGGGAAAAAATAATTTAAAAAAAAAAAAAAACAGGAAACTAATTCTCTAAGGCTAAACAGCCAGAAACAAAAATCAACCCACTAAAATGGGCGAACTAGAGAACGAGTGAAATACCAACTAAATCTCCCGAGCTCACTTCAGGAGCTACAACGGGAAATCTAGCAAACAAAAGAACACCTTCGGCTACATAGGCTCAGCGCTGGAAAGTGTAAACCCAAAACAAACAAACAAAGAAAAACTGTCTCTTTGAGAACAGCAACAGACAAAATAAATAGCGCAGAACCCTTACAGGAGGAAACAATTCTATACCTGAATCAAAGCTAAATAGCAAGTCCCTCGTGAACATAAACATGAGTTTAATATCAGGAGGTCGCTAGTACCTGGCTATACCTGGCTCAAAGCAATGTCAAAAGACAAACAAGCACCGGGGAAGCGGGAAATACCCTGCAGGTAGAAGCACAGGTGAAAACAATAATGAGGACGGCAAACCTCGAAACGGAACGTGGAAAAAATCTGATTGATAAACAATCGTAAAACCAGGACAAGAAAAAAAATAGCCACGAACCACGACAAGATGAAGATAAGGTGAAACATGTGAACAGAGAAAGGTGGCTGCTATTGCTTCAGAGTAAGTTTGATTGTTTAGCCTAAGCCTTTAGGTTGCTAGCTGTCATTGTATGTGCAAGTATGTGCGGCTTATACCATTTACCTAAAAGGAGACTTTTACATGTAAAATAAAATAATAATGCTTTTTTAAAAATAAGGCACACTTACTTTTTCAGGACAGAAACCATTATCCTGTCTACAGTTCTGAACTGTAAGACCATGCACATACTATTAAGGCACATGGTCTTTGTAGTTGAATGCATTTAAATTCTAAACATGCAGAGGATGTGATAAATGTTTTACCATACCACAGGAAAGCACAATTACAAAAAAATATAATTATATGTCTACATACTGTAGGTGTAAATTAGCCTGTTACTTTAATTTAAATGTGATTGATTAGCTGTTAAGCTACCTGCCACCCCCTCTGTACATTGCGTAGGCATTCATAATGTATTAATTTATCTAGTTGTGAATTTGTAATTTAACTTAGATAAACATGCTACAGCCTAACCATATCATTGCTGTTAGAATTACTGGCAGGTAAAATAAAAGTGCTTTTGATGTTGATAACCTTGAGGTTCATTTTCCCTGACATAATTACAGTGTACAATATGCACACTAGCCATGATGCTGGCTGCGTGCAATCAAACTTAATGCTGTAACTGTTTGTCTCCAGGGACGATCCTTTTCATGGAAAAGGATGAAAATGAAGCCCTTTATGCTTTTTATACTCTTAAAATCAATCAAGTTCCTGTCCCTGCCCTGCACCAGTTCCTGTCAAGTCAAGTCTAGTTCCTGTCCCTCAAGTTCCTATGACGCCTGGCCCTGCTGTTCCTGTCCGGTCTGCTCCTGCCCGCCTCCTGTCCAGTCCGTCTCCTTTCATGGCCCCTCTCCTGACCTGTCTGTCATGGCCCCCTTCCTGCCCAGTCTCATGACCCATTTTCTGCCCGTCCATGTGGTCTGTTATCTGTCTCGCCCTGTCTATCTGTCTGAATAAATGTACTCTCTGGTGGAGATTTCCCCTGAGCCATTTCTGAGTCTTGCATTTGGGTCCAGTTCCTCTCCGGGAACGTAACACTAAAGTCTTAAGAACAAATTTGTTTGTAGAATGGTTGGTGAACGAGGCCCATTATTTGTATTTTATTATTTCCCCTGCAATGCTGTTGATGATGCAGAAAAAAATATGTAAAATACAAAGTAATTTACAGGACTTTATTTTGATTGAACACCTTATTTCTACCAGTCTAGACCCACTGTATACTCACCAGATGCATGCATTGCTGCATGCTCCAGTGTTAATTCAAGAGAGCACACGCTCTCTTCTGAAACTTGTGATGTCAAGACACTGCTTCTTTTCACACCAAAGGTTCACAAGTTGAGCTTGCACATGGAATGTGTCAGAACAAGAAGAAACTTAATAGACAATTATACATCATGCAGCAGGGCTGTTGGCCACAGTCAGCATTGGTACCGTCTGGATTTGATACAACACCATGGGGTCCATCCACATTGGAACAAATCAAATCAAATAAAATCAAAACATGTATTTACATAGCAAAGGCAACCGTGGCAAGAAAAAACTCCCTGGTGTAAATAGGAATAAACCTTGGGAGGAACCAGACTCAAGGGGGGAACCCATCCTCCTCTGGTCGACTCAGGTTCTAGGTCCTAATGACCGGCTTGGTCAAAACAGCCAATGTTCATGTTAATAGAATTAGTAGCAGCTAGATGACAGTCCTGTTGTGGCAGCAAGGATGGTGGGGAACCATAATCTATACTTCAATATTGAGACTGTGTCTGATTCTCTTATCAATTTTTGTAGGGTGTTCCACAGTAGTGGCGTTCTGTAGGAGAAAGCTCAAGCTCCCAGCAAGTTTTTAGATATTCTAGGGACTACTAATTAGCCGTCATCTTGGAACAAAATGATCTTTTTTCGGCTTATAGGGTAAAAGCAGATTACATATACACACTTGTGCAAGTCTATTCAAAGCTTTAAAGGTCAGAAGCAAAACCTTAAAGTCTGTCCTATACTTAATTGGTAGCCAATGAAGCGATGCTAGCACTGGGGTATTATGCTCTTACTTCTTAGTTCTGGTCAAAATGCGAGCGGCTGCATTCTGCATAAACTGGAGATTATTTGGCAAGGACTCAAGGCAGCCAGATAGCAGGGCATTACAGTAATCTAGCCTAGATGTAACACAAGCATGACCTTCCTTTTCATAGTAATGATGACATTACATTACATTACATTATAGGCATTTAGCAGACGCTCTTATCCAGAGCGACTTACGCATCATTTCTTTTGCATTTATACATAGTATCCATTGATACAGCTGGATATATACTGAAGCAATGCAGGTGAAGTACCTTGCTCAAGGGTACAACGGCAGTGTCCGACCTGGGAATCGAACCTGCAACCTTTCGGTTACAAACCCAGTTCCTTAACCATTATACCACACTGCCGCCGGCAGGGGATGATAATTGCGGTAAATAAGTCAGCTACAATAATAGCAGTTTCCGATTTTTTATTATTGTTTTAAACGATTTAACACATTTTTTTAAATATTCCAACTGAGAAAAAAAATAAATCCAACTTAATTCTGCTGGTGGACATAAATTTTAGTGTTGTTTTTTCAGTGTAGTGTAAATATCACAATCATTTTCATGAGTGTTATTCCCTTGCATGCTCTTGGTATCTATTATTTTTAGATTCACACAGCCTAAATAAAACTATTGAGATCCTACAGTCTCTGTCCAAAATAATATATATCATGGCTTTCTTGTATTGTGCCCCATGCAGCTATTTAATTCCTAGGAATCAGGTGAGAGGTCCATGCCTATGTTAATTATCTCTTGCTAGGAGGGCCATGATTTTAACAAGGAGCCTTACGACTGGATTTCAATCATGGAGATTAATGGCAGTGCGTTTGCAGCTAATGACCGTCTTCTCTTTTTGAGCATCTTCCGCTGCCCTCAAGACGGCCTTATATGTGCGAGTCTTCGACAGAAAAGAGCGGCGTACCGCACAAGATCCCGCTAAGTGAAGCTCACTTCAGAAACCTATGTGAGATGATGGGATGAAAAGGATAGGCCTGGATTCAATCAACATTTTTCCTTGACTTTGATTTAAAAATAAATGTGCGTTTGGCGAGTTACCTTTGGTAATTGATCAGTCTCGGAAACTACGGTGAACGGTCACATCTCGAGAGACTTCAAGACACTCTCATGTTACAATCTGGAAACAGAATTTAACTGCAGCAGGGGTAGGCAGCGAAGCAAAGGACGTGTAAATTTAGACACTGCATTTTCAGAGGGTGGGTCTCAGAAGTGCCATCTATTTGACAAAAACACTCTGCCTTCCACTATTAAACCACTTCCTTGCATCTCAGAGTCTATGTTTGAATCATTGGTTTTAATCACCACCTTCACTGAGTTTATATTAATGGTTAGAAAAGGGTTATAGCTCGAAAGTGGATGGCACACTACTCTGAACTGCTTCCACTAAGCTTGTAGCTGAGAGCTATATGCCTGACGTGAGGCTAATGATTGCTAAACTAACTGTTTGTAAGGAACAAATGAACACATGAGTGGGAGCCACTCTGCCTAATTCAAAATTAGTGTGATTATTATGATACTCCAATGACACTTCTTATTCAAGAATACATTATTGAAGCATACATTATTGAGTTGCAAAATACTAACACATTTCCAAAATGCTGGTATGAAATGGGAAGCTATGTGAATATCTGGTTTGTCCACCATAAGGAAAGCATTTTTCTATTCATTGCCACAACCTTCATTTCATTCAAATATTGACAAAAGTGTGTTCCTAAAGCTCAATATGTAAATATGGTGGTGCAGAGTGCGCAAACAGGGAAAGAATATAAGTCCAATAAAAAATAATAAACTCTCCTAACAAAGAGAGATACCGCTACCAAACCCAAAACGACCCCAATCGGGCGAAAAATACTAAACTAGATATTAAGACAATACCACACAGAAAACCCTATAGCTCACAACGAGGGAGCCGAAAAAACACAAACAAGAGGTAACAGAAAACGGAGACGACAATCTGTCAAGGACAGGGAGACAGAGATGAAAAAAAGAGACAGGATAGAAACGAATAACCTAAACTAAGTTTCTAGCAAACTCTTAAACATTCGCAACAAGTCCCGTGGAACACACAACAAGTTGAGGTGATACGGTCGAAGCGAAATGTTAGAAGTAACCCGTTACATTTTACGGGCTTTCCTAGTCAAAACTATTAGCAATATGGAAGCGTCTAAACAAAGGTGACGCGAGGTTTAAATACTGACAGGAACTACAGAACAGGTGAAAACCCAAAAACACGAAACGGACAAAGAAAACAAAGAGAAGAGACGCAACACGAGCGCTCCCCAGGGAAGTGGTCAAAAAGAGAAAAGCAGGCTGAGAAACCATGACAATAGGACAAAGGTGATCACTCAGAATAACTTTGTATTGATTTGCAGTGACCCTTCTCTCTAAGGGGACAAGTGGACCCAAACCATGCCATAAAAATGCCCCCCACAGCATAACAGAGCCACCGGACCCCTTCACTGTAGGGGGTTTTTCTTTTCATTTGTCATGAGTCTGTGTATATATGTATATACACATTTTAAAAAACAGTCCTGACACCAGAATAATAGCAATACCAGCATCGTAGTCATGCTGCAAATGATATTCCTGGGTTCTGACACCAGGGGAAAAAAAGCTAATGTTAATGAAAATCCAGGTCAATGTTTTCTATATTTACAACCAGCTGTGCATTTGGTTTGCAAGCATTTACTGCGGCACACAGATTTTCCATTGGCCTTGACCACAATTAAATGTTTTCGAAACTATTTTGATGTTCCTTTTAAAGGTCATACTGTGCATGAGCAATGCAAATGTATCTGAATATGTTATAAAACCAAAGTTGTGAAATAAAATAAAAAGAAACTAGATGTTTTTCTAATTTAAGATAAAGATTTGTATATTCAACCATCCCATTTTGGATTCGTGAGAACGTAATATGGCGGGGCCTATTAATGCCAAAAAGCACGAGAGAAAACACGATCTAAATGCATGAACATTTAAGATTTTTTTTTTTGGCATGCGTTTTTACTGCACTTTCGCCCAAGAAAAGTCCATCTTTGAGTGAAATCCTGGCATTTAACGTACACATAATCTGAAGGAGTGTGGAAATGTATTCTCCTAGCACAAGTATTTTTTTGCTCTCGAAGTCTCTGATTCTGCTTGCTCAACTCTTTTTGACATTGCTGGGCAGGGCCAGCTATGGCCATTGTATTCTTAAATATTATTGGTTACAGTCATCGTCTTTTACGATTGGCCATTATCTTTGTATCTTGCTCTAACTGACTTTGCAAAAACTGGCACTAGTAAAACAGGAAGAGGAACATCAGAGCGAGCACTATTGCTTCTGATAATAATCAGCCAAATAATAATCAGCCCAGGAAAACAGGGTGAACTGAAATAACACGAGTGAGAACACAAAACTAAGTCTCCCGAGCTCAATACTAGAGCTAATACGGGAAACTAAAAATGAAAAGAACACCTTCGGCACGTAATATTAAGACGGCCGGTAGAAGGTGAAAGCAAAAACGAAACCACCAAATAAAAACTGTCTCAGTGAGAACAGCACGGAGAAAAATAGCACAGTGATGCTAACAGGAGGAAATCATTATATACCTGAATAATAAAGCTAGAAGCAAGTTCCTCGTGAACATAAAACAAGTTTAATACCACGAGGTCGCTTGTACCTGGCTATACCTGACTCAATGTAATAAAGAATGACAAAGAAGCACCGGGAAGCAGAAGTGAGGAACTTAAATACCCTGCTGGTAGTAGCACAGGTGGGGGAAAAAATAAGCGAGGTGAAACAAAACACCAGAACGAAATATGTAAAAAATCCTATAGATTGTCAATCGGATAAAAAGGACGAGAACCGCAGCGGAAAAGGTAAAAATTACACACGAACCATGACAACGCAATGTGCTATTTTGGCGGCGTGATGATACACCACACGTATAATGTATCACTATATCAAATGTATGCTGTGGCTCAGGAGGTAGAGCGGGTCGTCCGCTGATCGCAGGGTTTGCGGTTTGATCCCCAGCTCCTCCTGTCCACATGTCAAAGTGTCCTTTGGCAAGACACTGAACCCCAAATTTCTCCCAATGAGCAGGCTAGCGCCTTGCATGGTGGCTGCCGCCATTGGTGTGTGAATGTGTGTGTGAATGGGTGAGTGAGAGGCCATTGTAAAGCGCTTTGGATAAAGGCGCTATATAAGTGCAGTCCATTTCCCGTGCTGTGTTCAATGTAGTCCAATGCCGGCCATTTAGACAATGCACCTGTATGGAGTTAATAGTGTAAGCTACTTGAATGAAAGACACAAAAAAGGTTGGAGACCAGCTCTACACCTATGAAATAGTGCAAGATTTGCATTTGCATTTGTTAAAATCGTGGCTACTTACTCCAAACTTTCAGCCCAGAACACAGCGCCGACTTGCTTTGTAATTGTGCATTTGGCTGGGGCGAGGTCAATGATTGAGCAAACCTTTGTAATGTTAAAAATGCATTGCAGATGTTTGGATGGCTCGGTAGGACATTACAATACAGCCCTCAAAAAGTCAGTACGCTTTTTATGGCATGATGTGTTCTACACTACATAGCCGTACGATACACTTTGGATGTGACATGGAGCTCACAAAGAACGCATTACAGGCCTTTCATACAGAAGGGTGGCGTGGGACAATTGGGATGGAGAGGTACAAAGTGCACAAGAGAGCAGAGACTGGTTGGCTGGAGAGCCGTTGTTTTCTTAGTGAGTGTACATTCATTCAAGTGCATATCTGAGAATGCATGTACGTAACTTAGTTGAAGGGGTGAATTATTTTGTTTATTTTAAAAAGTGGTATTAACCAAAAATTGATGGCAAAGAAACAAATTGTAAATTCAAAGCAAATGTGCCATCTTCTTTCCCATCCTCGGGTTCACAGGCGTGATGCCTGCCAAATGGCAGCAGCGCGACGGAGAGGCAGACAGGCTGGATATGCTGCTTCCTGCACCTGCTCAGTCTGGGAATATTCACCTTGCAGAATTGATCATGGGAACCAAAGTTAACCCGCAGTTCATTTATTCTTATCAAACCAGCCTCAGTTACGCAGTTACGCTAAGCTCCTTTAGTCAAATCTACCGAAACTGAGTTGGACTCACCCTAATTCACCAGCACCTTCAGTTACTGGTACCATTTGACAATGTGAGTCCACTATGTTGTTTTTGTATTTAATCATAGATGATTGAAGAAAATATGTTATAACAACAAGTGCTGCCTCTTCTCCCTCAGGCACACAAGGCTGATCAAAAAGTACATTAATCTACAAATGCAATTAACTTTGAATGCACAAATCATGGCATATTGTACATTAAATTGATCCGTATGTACAGAATGGAGTGCTGATGATCATAAACACACATATTTACCGGTTAATGTACAATACAATACATCAGTGTACACTAAATAAAAAATAACAATGGTAATAACTTTTATTGTTCTTGATTTTATTCACACCATGACTTGAATAATGTACTAGTCTATACACATGACGCAACAACCTTGGGGTATTTAGTAATAAAGTGAGCACTTTACGCATACAGAAACAATCTTTCTGCTGTTGTACATAACACCCACACATAGCATTACCATAACAAATGCCTAGAATCAATCAAAGCCTTAACATGCAACTAAATGCAAGGGCATGTTTGTTTCTTTGCCAAAACAGTTTGGTGAACTATTATTGTGTGTTTGCTGAACTCATCTAATATGTGCTATAGTGGATATGGGTCACAAACATATGTATTTTTTAAAATGTGTGTGTTGATATCATAGTAGAACTGTTTGTTCAAGTAAATAGAGACGGGACAATGCATCAATAATGAAAAGATTTATTAATGAAATTTTTTTTTTTTAATCAATTATTCAAAATATGATAAATTGCCACATTACATCGCGTGTAATGAACTGGTAATACTAATAACAAAGTGTGTCAATTGACTCAAAAGGTAAACATGAAAAAAAACAAAGAAGCTAGCAAACAAAAGAACGGGCTTGGTTACAGACAAACGGGAGATCATTGACCAGAAAAGAAGTTGCTCAAAGGCAGGGAGTGCACAAAGGTCATTTTTCTTGGAACCAATAAGGATCCAGCAATCCTGTAGAGTCGACAATGTAACCCATAACCTTTGCAGGGTAGCCTGAAAAGCATAAAAAGGTAATGTCAAATCATCTGGTATAGTATTGTTAGGTCATAACAGTGTTGTAGAAGAAGGCATTGTGATGTCATAAGCAGTGTAATATGTTACAGCATCCACATTCTATTGCATCGGTTTTCAAAATGTTCCCATTGGGTGCGTTTACATGCATTCAATATTCCGATAATATTCTAAATATGGCTGTTATCGGATTATTCAAATTGTCATGTAAACACAATATTCCGAAAAGCTTTTTCGGAAAAAAGCAGTTATCGGAATATGAGAAATCCGATAACTACACCTGGATTTCTGCCGTGTTTTTCGTTTTATTGGTTGCATGTAAACGCTTATTCCGATCTCGTCGTTTTTTTAAATCTGCGCATGTGCGTGTTTGACAGCAACAGCCATTCCGGATATTGTTAGTAACGTAACGCTAACGTCAAAACAGTTGAGAGGTCAGAGAGAGATGTCAACCAACCGGAGAAGTCATTTCTGGAGCGAGGAGGAAACCCCCCTGATTTTATCCGAAATAATAAAGAGGAATATACTTCATCTCATAGATGGGAAAAAGGTTAGAAACGCGGAAATAATGAGCACGTTTACATGCACTCAATAATGCTCTTATGGGTTTCGTCGTCATATGGTAAATTAATTCTCCGATTCAGAATGGAGAGGCAACTTCAGGATGGATTGGAGATCATTTATAAAACTTTGTGGTTTGGTACAGAACATAATGAGCCCTGACGAAGTGACAGTGCGTCCAGCTGTACCTCTTCAAATGCGAGTCGCAATAGCGCTGTACAAAGTCGGTAGCTGCGGGGAGTACAGGCTGATCGCGAACCAGTTTGGTGTCCACAAGTCTACGGTATAAATTGGTGAATTAATTTAGCACTAGAGGTGTGACGTTCGCGAACGAATCGATTCTTTTGAACGGCTCTTTACAACGAACGATGGGAACCGATTCGCAGTTGTGCGAGCCGTTCTCTTTTTTTCCATTAAAAATGCAATTGCATGCGCGTGAGTGGTTGTTCACCGGTTGTTGATCAAGGAAATGAGCTCTAGGCCAATCAGAGACAGGTAGGGCGTGTCTAAGGCGGGTCTTGCCCCGCAATGCGGATGCTGGTAGTTACACGGTAATACACGCGGTCATCATCATCATTTCAAGAAGAGAGGAGAC
Source organism: Ilyophis sp. 1 JC-2022 (assembly GCA_022702515.1). Lineage (NCBI taxonomy): Eukaryota > Metazoa > Chordata > Actinopteri > Anguilliformes > Synaphobranchidae > Ilyophis > Ilyophis sp. 1 JC-2022. Next base: position 97,916,925 of record CM040405.1, read on the forward strand.
TGAGAGTCGAAAAAAGTATGAGCCAAAGCCTAACAAAACGCCGCAGTAGTATTTGGGTGCACTTTTCAGACGATGCTAATGGTAAAGCAACGTGTAATATTTGCCAGAAAAATATTTCATTCAAGTCGGGGTCTACAAATAACTTGCATCGCCACTTGAAAACACAACACCCGACGGTGAAAGTGACGGTCAGAACGGAACCAACTGATTCTTCAGACACTGATAGTAGTGACAACGATGAAGTCTCCTCTCTCAGTGCTGCTTCCACGACAGGACCAGGTAAAAGAACAAGAAGTCAGTCAAAACAACAAGATCCTGCCACTAGTGCTTCTACCAATGTCTCTCTACTAGCTACTTCCACCCGTCAGTCTACTATAATACTCAACCAAGCAGCACCTAATGCTACCTCTGATACCACTGGGCCCACATCTGGCCAGGCACCTAGTCCTCGTCAAACCACTCCTGCTGCAAGACCAAAAATGAAACAGACATGTCTCAGTCAGTATAACTTTGCAGCACCGACCTTGACCCCATTGAGACAGGCAAAGATAGATGAAGAGCTCGTAAAAATGATTGCAACCATTTACAATTGTGGAAGACAGAGGATTCAAAAACTTCTGCAATGCTCTCAACCCCTCATACATTCCTCCATGTAGGAAAACGTTGACACAGAAGCTTTCTGAGATGTATGAGAGAGAAGCAGCATCACTCAGGGAAAGGGTGTCCAAAGCGCCAGCAGTTTGCCTAACAACAGATTGTTGGACGTCAAGGGCTACAACGTCATACATGTCAGTAACGTGCCACTTTATTGAAGATTTTCATATGTCTTCCTGCCTATTGGACTGCTTTGAGTTCAGTGAGAGGCACACAGCAGATAATCTGGCAAACAAGCTCCTCAGTGTTGCAGCAGAATGGGAGGTTGATAAGAAAGTGGTGTGCTGCATAAGTGACAATGCAGCAAACATCACAAAGGCTATCCAGATAATCGGATGGACTCACCTTTCATGCCTGGCACATACTATAAATCTTGTCGTGAGAGATGCCCTCAAAGGTCCACAGCCCATCATAGATAAAGTCAAGGAGGCTGTGGAATACTTCCACAGGAGCACAGTGGGTGCACAAAAGCTCAAGGAGACACAGCAGCAGATGAAGATGGCTGAACTTCGCCCCAAACAGGACTGTGTTACACGATGGAACTCAACCTATCATATGCTGCAGAGTGTCCTGACCAACAAGAACCCGATCGTCTCCACCCTGGCTGTTACAAACGCCCCGGTCAGCCCTTTATCCCAGGAGGAATGGACTGTAGTGCAGGAGATGTGCACCATCCTCAAGCCATTTGACGAGGTCACTGTTGAACTCAGTGCAGAAAGGTATGTACTCAACAGTAGATTTCTATAGCATCACATGCATACAAATTACCTGATACTAAATGATGAATATTTGAGACCATAATAGATATGTGTAATAAATAGTACTATGTATCATTGTTGGTTTAACCTGTATCACTATAATATTTATTTTTTTCTCAATAGCTACGTGACTGCGTCCAAGGTGATCCTGCTGGTCAGGGGACTGCAGCGAGCCACGGCTGATATCCAGAGAGGCGCGACAACACAGGCAGCAAAGGACATGGCCAACTCTCTTTGCTCCAACATGTCAGTTAGGTTCCGCAAACTGGAATCAAACCACACCCTGGCAGATGCTGCTGCTCTTGACCCACGGTTCAAAAGGATGGCCTTCGCAGATGGCAGAGCCGCAGAGGAGGCATTCCAAAGAATATCAACGGCAGCAGCAAGAGTCGCACTGAGCAGAAGCGAACCCTTCCAGCAAACGGCCCAAGAGGAAGGAGCAGGCAGTGGAGGATCAGTCGTATGGAGCTATTTCGATGAACAAGTAAGGGTGGCAAAAATAAATCACATTTTTTTCTCTAAATCTAGGATGACATCAGTCTAATATCACTTGTTTTATCTCCCGCCCCTATGAGCAGGTCACTGGCATGGTGTCCACCAGGAACTTCACAGCAAACGCTGTCATGGAGGTGCGGGCATACAGAGCGGAGCCTCTTATTCCAAAAAATGACGATCCTCTCAAGTGGTGGAAGAGTCGGGCCCCCGTGTACCCCAGGCTAAGCGAGCTCATGGCTAAGAAGCTTTGCATCGTGGCAACATCGGTTCCGTCTGAGAGGATATTCTCCAAGACGGGACAAATCATCTCAGAGAGAAGAAGTTGCCTCAAGCCCACAAAAGTGAGATCACTTGTCTTCCTCAATGCCAATCTGCCAAAGGGCAAGAAGAGGCAGAAGAAGCCATAAAGCATGGGACTGCAGTATTATTTCAGGGCTGCCATTTTTTTGTTTACACTTTATTTTATTGTTTACAGTAAGTAAGCTAAGTCAAGGAGCTGATCTCCTGTTTTGGTCAAAGCAGCTCAGGTGTACATTATTATTATTGTTATTATTGTGAGTTTTCAATCCAAAATGTTCTTAAAATTTGCACTGATATTGTTCTACAAAAAGAATTTGCACTACATTTTGCAGGAATTGTTCTTGTTCTATTTTCATTTTTTCGCACTAAAAGTAAAAGCTGTTTTACATGGGAATTCATTGTAGCCTGCTTAGTTTTTTTTAGATATTGCATGGATAACATTAAGTCAAGGTTTATTTACACACACCACATCCATTTAATAGCCTATAAAGGGTAAATTCAAAATAGTGATCTTACTGTCAAAGCAGAGGGATGTGGCACCACCACTCTGTGGAATGTTTACAAATGTCCACACAAGCCATTGCCAAATGAAATTATCATTATTTCAGGATAATTCAAACTCAGATATCCCACCAAAGAATATATATTGGAGGGATGTCTAAATTTGAATGATTCTGATTGAAATATTACCCTATAATTCCTCCCAGTGATTATTTCCCAGATAAAATGGGTCACCCCCAGGCTGGCTTCTTAAAAATCAATAAATATAAAAAAGAGCCAGTCTTTTGAACGGCTCTTTGAAAGGAACGGATCCTCAAGGACCGGCTCCCTTTAAAGAGCCATAAATCCCAGCTCTATTTAGCACCACTCTCTCCCACCAGTCCTTGCTCCTAACGCGCATCCAGCACGACCGGGTCCTTAACAGTGCTGGAGGAAGGCCTATTCTGGGTCCAATAATCAGCGCTTGTTGTAACGTTAAAGCTCTTCGTCGCCTTCTGCTCATAACACAGAACGCTTGAAGGACAGTGTTAGTTGCCACCCGCAACCATAACATCTGCCATATGACGACGAAACCCATAAGAGCATTCCTGTCTAACGTTACCATGTTTAACGTTACTTTCTTTTACGTTATAGGCTACTGTTCTTTCTTATGTAACTAACGTTAGGCTATAGTTAATGTGTTTACTAATTTACGGTTACGCATACCAACCCGCGTGCTGTTTCTAGCAACCCAGCAGGAAGTATAATCACGTTATGTAAAAACGTTAGAATATGTAAGTTATAATATATAACGTTAGGCTAATATGTGTTTCTAATTTACGTTTGCGTTGCACATTGCGTTCAGGGAAAGAAATCGGAATATTGACAGAATCATGTAAACCTGGATTTTCCCCATTATCGCATTACTTAAGTGCATGTAAACGCATTTATCGTATTATTGCCATGTTCAGATTACTCCCAGTTATCGGAATATTGAGTGCATGTAAACTGACTCCCATTAATTTTTTTGGCGATAAAAGGTAATGTGGCCAGGTGGAATACTTTGACTGGTCAGGTGTGTAGTCAGGACATAATTGCCTGTGACACCGGGCGGAACAGGAATACTTTTCCCTCGCGGTCAGCTAGGACACCAGGTGCTTGGCCAGCGTCGCTCATTCTGGGACGGTGATACTGCTGTCAGCCGAGCAGTCTCACTGAGGGGGGTAGTAACCGGTATGCGTGAGCCAGCGTGGAGCAGTACGATGCCAGTTGCCGGACCGAGGTCCCGTGTTGCCTTGTGTAGTTAAATTGCAAACTGTGTATCGTAGCGAGTATCCGTTGATGTGGAGCCAGCAATCTGCTCCAGTCCACTGTAGCCTATTTAACCTGAATGTAACTTGACAGGTGAACCCCAAAGCACTATTGCACTTTAGGCATCTTGTACAATAGGGTCTGCAATGTTGTGAGAATCTAGTGTTAAACTTCTAGTTTTTGTATTGTAAGAAAACGACTATCTTTTTAAATTGTCTAAATTGTAATAATAAATAGTTTTATATATAACTTTCTGTCCCGACTGCTGATTAGTTAAAAGTGTAAAGTTACTGTTAAGTAATCTTGTCACCAGGTTACAGTTTGGCGCTGCGAGCAGGGTCACTTTTTAAAAAAACAGCAGTCTGAGTGTTGAAGGAGATAAACTGGGTTTTGCATAGTGCTTGGGGTGCGTGTGTTAGGAGTGAAAGTGGACTGGAGCAGCGCTGGTGTTGGAGCCATCACAGCCGGAGAAGCAAGACAAGCCATCACAGAAGTTTTCACCAGCTAGTGTTAAATACCATTGTAAAAGGTTTCTGTACGCCTGTCCTGTGTGTCTGATAAGTAACTATGTCGGAGGAGTTACACCAAAAAGTAAATGCCCTTAGAGCCAGAGCACAGCAGGATAAAGACATCATATCTAGGCTGAAGGATGCCAATGACTCTTTAAGAGAAGAACTAAAGGCTAAGGATGATGCTCTTAGCGAGCAAACGGCAGAGACGGGGAGTGCACTGGCTAGCGGCCGAGAGCGTATTGTATATCTGCCCAAAGAAAAGAAGTGTACAACTTTCATTGGTGGTACAAGTGCTATATTTTATGACTGGTTAGATGAGTTAAATGCCACTCTGAGTTATCGTCCCTTTATTGGTGCAGAAAAAGCAGCATTCATTTATGAGCAACTGGGGGGAGAAGCCAGGCAAGAGATAAAGTATCAACCTCAAGCGGTACGGTCCGATCCATACCAGGTGTTGGACATTCTTACAGAGATATATGGGCGGCCCTCATCGCTCACTAAGTTACAAAGACAGTTCTTTGAGAGAAGGCAAAGGGAGGGTGAGTCAGTGCGCGAGTACTCTCATGCGTTAATGGCTATTATGGAAGAAATCAACCACTGTAAAGTAAGCAAAACAGGGGCAGGAGAGTTCGCTCTGCGTGACCAATTTGCCGAGAATGTGTGGGATGTTAGCCTCCGTAGGGAGCTTAAGAAATTAAGTAGACAACAGCCTACTCTGCCTTTTTTTGATCTCCGCAAAGAAGCTCTCCAGTGGGAGGAGGAAGCTGAGTTTGGAGCAGAGCAACAGAAGAAAACAGTGGACTCGTGTGAGACAGGGGCTTCAGCAGGAAGGCCGAGTGTCGTGACAGCTGCAGTGGAGGTAAAATCTGACCCCACCCTTGCCAAGGTTTTAGGTATGTTACAGCAACAGCAAACTTTGATAAATGACCTGTCACAGAAAGTAGCTAATTTGCATATGTCAGGGCCGCGGCAGGCACCTTTTCGGAGAAGGGAGCCTAGATTTGATCCAACTGGCCAGCCCATCTGCTTTAACTGCCAGAAGGTCGGCTATATTGCCCGGTATTGTGATAATGCACGCGCCAGCCATAGCCAGGGCCGCCAGGTTGCTGCGGCAACCACCATAGTGAGCGATGGGGCTGTCCAAATGTCTGAGCAGGCGGGAAACTAGCACCCCCTGTGGTGGAGAGCCAAACCACATGTGGGGCACAGCTAGGCTTACTATCTAATATTGACCCCGGGGTTTATGAATGTCTGGTAGGGGAGAGTCCCACCGTGGAGATCTCCATTGGGGGTGTGAAGTTTCAGTGTTTGTTGGATACGGGGTCAAATATTTCTTCTGTCACTGCAAGCTTTTTCAACCAACATTTGAAGCCAAAATTAGGAAAGGGACTAGACGATTGTAGCTGGTTACATTTGTGTGCGGCTCAGGGCTTGGACATTCCATATAGTGGCTATTTTGAAACTGATATCGAGGCAGTGGCACTGGGCAAGATCATACCAGGGAGAGGTATAGTAGTGGTAAAAGATCCGGTTGGCGAGATTGCACAAGAGCGCAAGCAAATAGTGCCAGGCCTAATTGGTATGAATGTGATTAAAAAGTGTTTTGATCTCATGCTCTGTGGTAAGAGTTCTTGCCCACTGCCACCCTCAGTGCTTGGTACGGGGTGGGAGTATGGCTTTGCAGCATGCCTGAATGAGCAGGCAGTATCTTTTGAGGGTAAGAGTTACGCTTCTGTCACCTTTCCCACCCTAGTCCCCACTGGTTCAGTGTGTTTGGTTCCAGCATCTGCACCTAATAGCAAGTCCTCCTCCCGGTCTTCTATGCTAGTTGAGCCTTTGGGGCTCGAAGAGGGGGGCTTGCCTGGGGGCCTAGTGGTCTCCAGTGCATACGTGGAGGTTAGCAATGGCCATTTGGCTGTCCTGGTAATCAATGTTGGTAGCACTGATGTTACGTTGAAGGCCTATACGCGCCTTGCTTCACTGCACTCTGCCGAAGTCATAGCTGGGGAAGACATTTCCGTTTATTTTGAGCGAGTGGGGCCACAGCAAGAACAAGTTATGATCAGGGAGCAGCAAGTAGCCGCAGGGGTTCGAGAAGTGCCCTCAGAGCTAGCTAAATTGTGCTTCCCTGGGCTTTCTGACAGTCAAGCAGAACAAGCTAGACAACTCTTGTGTAAATATTCACACGTTTTTGCTTCTTCTGATAGTGATTTGGGGTGTACCAACCTTATCCAACATGAAATCCCGGTGATTGATGATGCACCTGTGTGTGAGAGATATCGGAGAATTCCCCCTAGCCAGTATGAAGAGGTGAAAAATCACATTAAGAATCTTCTAGAGCAAGGAGTGATTAGAGAAAGTAGTAGCCCGTACTCTTCCCCCCTGGTGATTGTTCGAAAAAAAGATGGGTCAATTCGTCTGTGTGTCGATTACAGACGATTGAATGTGAAGACTCGAAAGGATGCGTATCCGCTTCCGCGCATCGAAGAATCCCTGGACTCCCTGAGTGGCTCAAAGTGGTTCTCTACGCTGGATTTGGCTAGCGGATATAATCAAGTGGAGATGGCGGAAAAAGATCGACAGAAGACAGCATTCTGCACACCATTCGGGTTGTATGAATTCAACAGAATGCCATTTGGTTTATGCAACGCACCAGGGACGTTTCAGCGACTCATGGAGCGCATATTGGGGGATCAGCGGTTCCAAGCTTTGCTGCTCTATCTTGATGACGTTGTTGTTTTTTCGTCATCATTTGAACAACATCTGCAGCGACTGGATCTGGTCCTCTCACGGTTCGAGCAGTTCAACTTGAAGGTGAAGCTCAGCAAGTGTTCATTCTTCCAGTCAGAGGTGTCCTATCTGGGTCACATTATTTTGGCACAGGGGGTGGCAACTGACCCAGAGAAGATTAGAGTGGTGGCAGAATGGAGAAGCCCTCGTTGTGGGGCAGAGTTGCGGTCATTCCTCGGCTTTGCAAGCTTTTATCGGAGGTTTGTGAGGAACTTCGCAAGCATAGCCGCTCCTCTCCATGCCCTCTCCGCCTTGAGTTCACCTAAGAAAAACAGGCAACGACAAGCTCTACCTGCACGCTTGTTTTGCAAACACTGGAGCCCTGAATGTGAAGTGGCATTTCAGACCCTCAAATAGAGGCTAGTGTCTGCTCCGGTGTTGGCGTATGCAGATTTTTCTAAGCCCTTTACTCTGGAGATTGATGCCAGCCACCAGGGGCTGGGAGCCATCCTGTCTCAGGAGGTTGACGGACAGAGGAGGCCAGTTGCATACGCAAGTAGGGGGCTCCGGGGAGCAGAGAGGAATATGGAAAACTATAGTTCCATGAAGTTGGAGTTGCTGGGCCTCAAGTGGGCAGTCACAGACAAATTTCGAGAGTATTGTATTGGCAAGAAGTTTACAATCTTGACCGATAACAATCCACTGAGCCATCTGCAGACTGTGAAATTAGGAGCCGTGGAGCAGCGGTGGGTCTCAGAGTTGGCCCGATTTGACTATGAGATAGTATACCGCCCTGGCCGTCAGAACGCAGCAGCTGATGCCTTGTCTAGGCAGTACTCTGAGCCACTCCCTGACGAGGACCCTCGCTTGGACAATCGCTCTGCTCCACCCGCCCCCCAGCATGTTGAGTGTGATGAACAGGCCGTGGGGTCCACCACCCAAAATGAATCCACGACTAGCTTCCCGCTCTATAGTGCACAGTCTCTAGCCAAATTACAACAGGCTGATCCTGAGGTTGCCGCCTTTCTTAAGTATTGGTGTAGAGCAGAGAAACCCAACCGTGAAGAGCGGATGGGGGAATCGTCAAGGACATTAGAGCTGGTGCGCCAATGGGAGAGGGTGGTGGAAAGTGATGGGGTCCTGTATCGCCAACGGGAAAAGCTGGGTGAGGGCCCACAAAGACAGCTGATTTTGCCTCGAGCCTTGCAGGAAGAGGTGCTGAGCCAGATGCATGGGGGGCACGGCCACCAAGGGATTGAGCGAACCTTCAAGCTTGTGAGTGGACGCTACTATTGGCCGGGAATATACGGAGATGTTGAAGCATTTTGTAAGTCCTGTGAGAGGTGTATTGTCTCGAAGGCCCCCCAACCCAGGGTCGTGACATCTATGGGCAGCTTGTTGGCATCCCGGCCTTTGGAAGTGGTGGCGATGGACTTCACAGTGTTGGAACCCTCTTCAGATGGGAGAGAGAATGTTTTAATTTTGACAGACGTGTTTTCCAAGTTCACAGTGGCCATGCCAACCCGAGACCAGCGGGCCATCACAGTGGCAAAGTGCCTAGTGAAGGGGTGGATTCAACCCTATAGTGTGCCGGCCCGGCTGCACTCAGACCAAGGCAGGTGTTTTGAAGCGGAGGTGGTGCAGTCGCTTTGCAAGTTGTACGGAATGAGGAAGAGTAGAACAACTCCCTATCATCCACAGGGGAATGGCCAGTGCGAGAGATTTAATCGCACACTCCACGACTTGCTACGGGCTCTCCCTCCAGAGAGGAAAAGGAGGTGGGCCGAGTACCTCCCAGAGGTTCTATATGCCTATAACACCACAGAGCATCAAAGCACCGGATATTCCCCTTACTTTCTCCTGTTTGGGCGGGCGCCCTGCATACCTCTAGATCTTACTCTGGGCAGAGAGGAGGGGCAATTCGATGGAGGAGAGGGCGAATGGGTGCTGGAGCATCAAGAACGACTTCGGGTGGCGTATGATCATGCTGGGACACAGATGCAAAGAGCGGCCGAGGCAAGGCGGCAGTACCAGGGGCCACCCACCAAGGATGCACAGCTGCGCCCGGGACAGCTTGTTTATATCCGGAACAGGCAGGTAGCCGGGAGGAATAAGATCCAGGACCACTGGCTTCCCACCCCCCACCAAATTGTGAGCCAGTTGAGTCCTAGTAAGCCAGTCTACACAGTTGTGCCAGTGGATGGATCGCGGCCACCTAGGAACGTCAACCGCTTTGAGCTTCGGCTTTGTGCCCCTGGAGCAAACTGTATAGAGGACAGGCCGAGGCACGTGGAGCAAGGTACAGACAGCTGTGACGAGGATTCTGATTCGGGAGGCATAATAATTGAAACTCTAAATGGAGCAGAGAGAGGCCTTGAGGAGGAGGAGCAAGCCGCAGAGCAGGTAGAGCTGCAAGAGGACCACTGGGCACAGGCGGCTGACATGGAGCAAGAAGAGGTGCCCTCCTTTGCAGTGCGACGGTCAGAGCGAAGCACCCCATTCAAACCCTTTTAATTGGCCAAGGCCCGCTATCCGAAGGGGGGAGAGTAGGGCTAGCAGCAACCAGTGGGGACACTAATTTGTTTTTTGGGGGGTGAGTGTGGCCAGGTGGAATACTTTGACTGGTCAGGTGTGTAGTCAGGACATAATTGCCTGTGACACCGGGCGGAACAGGAATACTTTTCCCTCGCGGTCAGCTAGGACACCAGGTGCTTGGCCAGCGTCGCTCATTCTGGGACGGTGATACTGCTGTCAGCCGAGCAGTCTCACTGAGGGGGGTAGTAACCGGTATGCGTGAGCCAGCGTGGAGCAGTACGATGCCAGTTGCCGGACCGAGGTCCTGTGTTGCCTTGTGTAGTTAAATTGCAAACTGTGTATCGTAGCGAGTATCCGTTGATGTGGAGCCAGCAATCTGCTCCAGTCCACTGTAGCCTATTTAACCTGAATGTAACTTGACAGGTGAACCCCAAAGCACTATTGCACTTTAGGCATCTTGTACAATAGGGTCTGCAATGTTGTGAGAATCTAGTGTTAAACTTCTAGTTTTTGTATTGTAAGAAAACGACTATCTTTTTAAATTGTCTAAATTGTAATAATAAATAGTTTTATATATAACTTTCTGTCCCGACTGCTGATTAGTTAAAAGTGTAAAGTTACTGTTAAGTAATATTGTCACCAGGTTACAGTAAATTATCTGAAAAAGTGTATATGGTATAAAGGTAAAAAGTAATAGCAACCTGGAGAGTGTATAACGGTATAATATGACAACCACACCTAATATGTATGGTGAATAACAAAAGGTGTGGTTTCACAACCACACCTAATAAAAACTTGGGGGAAAAAAAGATGGAAATGTAATTTTATGTGACACTAACGGCGCAAGTAGTGCTAGTAAGTATAGTTATGATCATTTCAGTCCTGGCAAACATCAGTAACTACCAGCAGAAAGTAAGATGCATCCAGTGAAACAGATAGTTGTAAACTGCCAGCTTGTGCAGTGCAACAGTACCCTAAAATAACAGGATGTATATATTTTTTTCAATTAATTAAATGGTTTTTCATTGAAAATATTGCTGCCAGTCTGCACTGTTTCCTTATGAGATTTTTTTTTACAGTCTAACTATTCCAAACACGTAGAATCTCTCATTTAAATGCGGCTATTTGTGGCTGGACACATTTACATAATGACTCTTAGTTGATCACCCGCAAAGTGTGTAATGATAACGTGCAAATCCTTTGGCTGTGCTGGCAAAATAACACCCCTTATTTGGGATCTTAGTAAATCGACCCCTAAATGCCCAATCTGTGGTATTCAGTTGAAGAAATCTATTTTCATGTAGGTAATGGTTGTTGATGCCTGTCAGTTTGAAATTCTTATTTTTGAGGACATAGTCAGTCAGATAGATCTGAATTGAAACACTGGTTTTCCTGTGAATGGAAATTTCAATACTGGGTGGAATTAACCATTATTATTTATAAATATCAAATATATTTTTGACAGTAAATTTGCTATTTTTGTTAGATGAATTCAGTAGCAAATCTGAATTGGCTCCTAAATAATTTATGATTGGTCTTTTTAAAAAGAGGCAAAGAAAAATGTTTTTAATCTTTTGATAATAATATTATGGTGCTCAGCTCTGCTTTCAACACGACTCATTTTGGCAGTTAGATGAGCCAGTTCTCGCCATAAATAAATATGACCGGGGAAGGCTGAGGAGAAGGTTAGTTCAGTTTTAAAAGTTTGAGTCATGTTTTAGAGCAGAGAAAAGCCTTCTTTATTGTGATGGTTCATTTCTTGTATGTTTGCTTTGATTGCTTTCTACCTCATTTTCCTTTGTTCATGTGGCACTGAAATTTTAAGGGCAATTCTATAGCAAGGTCTGTCTTACCTCTCTTTCTCTCTCTCTCTTTATGTGTGTGTGTGTATGGAAGACATATTTTTAGTTCATTGTAAATAGTGAACCCACTTTCATTTGTGATTGTATAATGAACCCACTTTCATTTGTGATTGTATAATGTATCTTTTTGGTTTCTAATCACCATATGTTTCTATATTTAATAAACATATTTATCTAAAATCCAATTTGGTGTTCTGTTTGGCTTGTTGGCTGATTCTTAACTAAACTTTTTTTTACGCATATGCCATTTAGGGGTTTTATGTTGCTTGTTCTCTTGGGTGATTTTTCAGAAGGGAAACCTGTTCAAAAGGAATAATAATAGACTGGGCTGGATTCAGAGCTGCCACACCCTAAATTGTGAGTAGATCCTACTTTCCTAATAAAGCATTGTGTGACACACATTATTTACAAAATGTCGATTTTCCTCGAAGACATAAATCATTTGCACTGTAAAGTCCACTTACTGCAAAACGTGAAGGCGAGAAGTTTACAGATATGTGTTTATCATAAACCTGTTTTTTGTCACATAAATGACTATAAATCATTCGCATCTTACATTTAGCCCAGGGACATATATAATTTTATGGTATGTCTGTATATGCACAAGCATTCATGTGAAAATTACTGGCTTATGTAATTGTCGCATGACTGCGGATTGATCCAATCCATCACTGATCGCATTCTATTTAGGTATTCATAGCTGATGCACTTGACATGTTAATTTATACTTCAAGTACTGTACACATAAACACACACACACACACACAGCTCATGTATGCAAAATGCATGAGTACAATGCATAGCGCAGAGGTTCTGATCAGCTGTTTGCATGACTGATCAAGTTTTCGTTTTGCACCTCAAATCAATCAGCATTGGTTAATTAAAAGAGCTTTCATATATACCAACAGCGCTTGCATTTGCAGGCAGAATGAGATTACTGGGGCTAAAGTTAAAGCCAAGCGAATGATTGGAATTTGAATGTTAGCTCCCTCCTGGAGAGGTGGATTTGCAAATGAACCCAGTATCAAGGGACATTCTGGAGTACTGTAGCAACGCAGTCATCATGGTTATAGTGATGAGCTGCATTTGAGATCCTTCTATAAATGTAATTTCAGGAAAGATGTAGCTGTGGAGCACACTCATATTTGAAATGCTACTGTGTTTCTGTTCACATACATCAGTCAGCATTTGTCTTACAAATCCAGTAGAACCTAACATAGATACTGACTGACTGATCAACCAAACTGTGTATGAACCAGGAAGTAGCTTAAACAATTACAACTTCCCAAGCTTCTTATTATACAATACATATACAGTACTTCATAACTGTTGTTGTGTAAATGAGCATTAAAGGCGGCAAGGCTGCAAGATTTGCGCCAATGTACTCCTGCTGAAGCCTCCTCTGACTATGCAGTAAAGGCACATCAAACTCCATTTTTAAGTGAGCAGTTAAATTTTGGTTTCTACTATTCACAATCATCCAAGACTATCCAAAAGTAGGGCCGGGGTTCAAAAATACCAAACCTATTTTTTTTTTTTTTAAATGAGGCACACTTTCCATTGATTAAAAAAAAAACTGGAAATACACCTCTCCTTTTATAACTACGTGCTGGGTCCCTCTAAAATCAGAAAGCTTCTATTGGAGTGGCTTAAGAAATGAAGACAAAGGTACTGTCTTCTGTACAATAAAAATATACATTACACCGATTGACTGATTCATGAACAGTCCTAGAAGCAGTTTCAGCAAGGCTTGGTGGTCAGAAGCCACACAGCAAAAAAAAGTCAAGTGTAAATCTAACACTGCTGGTGTACACGTAACACCCGAGGGTGTTTATATGAGACCGCGGTATATCTGCAGACTGCCGCTATGTTTCCTTTTTTTCCCTTTTTTTTACGCCGTCTTCCATGTTATGCCACCACTTGCTTGCTCGGGACTTGCATTTCACCCCATGTAGCCTATCCTTCTAGCTCATGGACAGTTTCTCAGTAATCGGCACTCACAGGAAACAGTATTTATAATATTAACGAGTTCGTAACGTTTTCCTTCCTGAGAATGCAAGACAGCTGGTATTTGTGTCGTTAGCAGTTGTCAACTAAGGTTACTATTATCGGAGAGAGGGATGGGGTTTGTCCAATAGCACACCGAGATTCTTAGCAGATAAAGAGGTTTGCGCTGTGGGTGAGTGAAACGTCAAAGAGGAGGACTTGGCTATATATTTTCTTAGCTTTGACCAGATTTGAGTGCAAAGAGGCTGTGAAATCTGTGATACATGTTCGTGTTTGAATATTTAATTATAGAGTGTATAAAGTTTTTTTTTTAAACGCACATTGTACATGTCATCATTTCATCCGCCACTCACCACTACAATTTAATGAATATAAATATGCAACACATCTGACATATAAGTGACAAAAAAAGAATGTGATAGGCTCAAATTTGAAAGTGTTCACTCAGTGGTGAATTTATAGAATTCAATCATTTAATAATATAATAATAGTTTTATAATAGTTTCATTCAACCGAATGATTTGCTGGCCAGAAACAGCCTTGTTGGCTTATGCAATGTTTACATAATTAAACATGAATGACAATGCTGGTGTTAGAAAGCAGGTTAAGAAACTGACATATAAATAGCTCACGCGCATATTAATGTTATTCATCTCAAATGACTGGGTGGTGCAGTCGGAATATAATTGGTGTATTTGTTGGGGAGGGGTGTGAGAATAGAAGGAGTACAATTTCTCAGGATTGACAATATAAATACCTGCAGCTATGCACTGTTGGTAAATTATGTTTCTGGATACTTTCCAACTCACAGCTCAAAGGAAATTTGAAGTGCTTCATGCATTATAGTGAAGGTTTTAGGACATTCTAAGGGCTTGTGGATTTGTGTGGCTTGGCAATTGTTAGCACACTTTTTCAAAAAATCGCAGTCAAAAACATTGCACGTTATGCAAGCGCATATGCAAAATGTGTTGTTTTGTGTGTGGAACAGCACATAGAGCTGGTGGTGATTACAACTGTCTAATGATGGCGGATGCATTATGGCTTCCAATCTATATGCAAAACAGTCAGCATGCCACAAAATTTTCTAATTAACAAAATGCAATATTGAACAGTCACTAATAGGTTAAACAAGAAAGTTTGACATGCGATGGCAATCAGAGTTATTTGTTCTTCATTACAAAAGTGTTGACCTTTCATGCAAGAAATAAAATAATACCATAGACATTACAGATGTATTTTGTAATATTTCTTCTTTAGGGGTACATTTCCTTAATGTAGACATAGCCCTTTTTGCATGAATGGTATTTAATATGTATTAATGTTTGCAGGCAGCTTTCGACAGAATTAGAATGGCCTTTTGTACACATTTTTCTACATCCTACATTGTATGGCATTTAAAAAGTTGCCTGCAGTTGAAAAACTGAGGACTAATTTGTTTTTGTTTTATTGATATGATTCATAATTCCTCGTGACATCAATAAAACCAAGCTGTAGATGACTTTCAGAAAGCTCTCAGCAAAACCAATAATGAACACAAAGCCCTGCAAGGTATTTTTCCAGAAGAAGATTATTATATACCTGATGTATCATTACAAAAACTGAGAGTAGCCACACAATGACCACAAGCAAAACCAAGGATCCAACTTTCAAAAGAGTTTTTATATAATCTATAAGTCATTGGTTGTGTATTTTCTCTTAACCTTTAAGTTAAATCTGTGTGTGTATTTTCTCATTGGAAAACTGGAGTGGTGTAAATATTTGTGTGTAGAAATGTTTTAATGTTCACATAACATTGAAAACGTGGTCATGAAAATGAAAAGAAAATGTAGAAAACGAGGTCCAAACATGAAAGATTTAAATATGTATAGTGTTGATTACAACACCGACAGACAGAGTAGCACAGTGCTAGCTAGGGTGGTCACCCACAACATGTGGTGAAGGTTAACACAAGAAAATGGTTGAATGTCCACATTTTATTAACTACTCGATTCATGCAAAAAACAAAAACAATAAACAACACCACTCTCAAAAACACATAACCAAAACAGCACTCGCACAGTGGCCTACCTGCAAAAAGGTCCTTTCTTAGGCCTCAAAGCAAAGCCTTTTATAGAGGCCTCAATACGTAAGGGGGTGGCACGATTGGGTATCAGCTGCAGCTCGTATCCTTCCTGAGAGTGGAGGTGGCACTGCCCAAGGCCCTGCAGCCTGTCTGTGTGTCAGGAATTATCGAGGTTCTGTCTGGACATCTCCCCTCCAGCACAAAGAAGCAGCCCAATATATTTATTTATAATGTGTCTGTGTCAACAACATAAAGATGTCCGTTTCGGTAAGCATCCGATTTCAAATACAGTGCAAATATAAATAATAAAACATGTGTTGTACATGTCATCCATCCCTCAGTAATCAGTGTAACTGTAATCAATATACTTAGGAATTGTATGTGTAAATAGATCAATACAGTGTCACAAACCAACAGAGAAGGCCACAACCTCTGTGACTGACCAATGATGATTTTTATTATTATTTTTTGTTTGTATTTTGTATTGATATATGTATTGAATGGGGAGGGTGTCTTAGGACTTGCAAGTGGATGTTGTAGATAAGAAATAATTATATTTGTATGCATTGATTTTCTTGAAAATATGATAGGGTAATGTCCTTGGGGGTACATTAACACGGGCATATTTATGTTTTATGTATTGTTTGTCTTCCATGTTGTTGAAAAAAAATAAATAAAAATGATGATCTTTCTGGGCCTTGGTCATCAAATAATCATGCCACCAATTTTGATTGAAAAATGTGTGTTCACACATTTTCACAGAAAACATAATATGCATTGTTATGAATATGAACGTAGCTAGGGTTAAGGATTTACAAAAGTCCAGGACTTGCTCGTACACGTCTCCTTGTGGCCGAAAGGTAGCGCTGCTCTGCATTTGCTTGTCGACAGTCTCTGACGTGATAGTACAGAAAAGTTATCAATCAACTTAAAGTAATAAGAAAATAATTGCTCCTGACTTTCTGCTGTTTCAGTCAATATAAATCCACAGCATAGCCAGAAATATTAATATAGTCGGGCCTGCAGAGAACTAGACACGCTAGAACTACCTACGTGGGTATTCCCAATTGGGTGTGATGTTTCGGCCAATAGGTCAGTGTGGCCCACCCAGCCCTACGCGGTCGATATAAATACATTGTTAGTCTTAGAAATCAACCCAAACCCTTCTGCTAAACTTTAGCCTCGAGGTAGAGGTAAGCCTCGCCTGGCGTTTTTCTGTATACATGCTTGGATATGTTGACAAAACTAAATCAAAAATCTTAGTATTTCATTTATATAGTGCCTTTCACAAGACATTAATTTAAAACTTTACAGAGAAACTTTGTGCGGTGACCACTAGATTTGCAGCACCCTCCTGGGGATCCAGTGCCATTGGATGGCAATGTGGTACAGCGATAAAGAAATTGGAGTAATAAACTGAAAGTTGCAGGTCCAAACCCTGGATGTGATATTGTACTTGTACCATTGAACAAATGCACTTAACTGGACAATTTTTGTTCAAACACAGCTATATAAATGAAAAATATAGTTTATTTTTTTCCTGAATGAATTCCCCTGGATAAAGGGAAATATTAGAGTGTTACTTGGGTTCATATCTCAGCCAAAAAAACTTTAATTCATGTATTAACATGTGCACATTACAACATATGGATTTACTGACACACTCTGTCATGTATATATTGTGTTTATTTAGATATCAGGGACATGAAACACAATATAAAATAATAAATAAATAAATAACAATGTGTTAAATGAATTGGCAAGTTTATGTACAGTATCAGTTTCAGTGTATATACTGTATGTATATAATTTAAATAAAAATTGTACCTGTATAATCACATATGAACGAATTAACTAACTAGAAAAATATAATTTATGTGAAACAACCTATAGCTAACAAAATTTATAATTATCCAAAATGTTGATCATGTTCAAAAGTTTCTACACAAGAAAACATCTAACCTTATTAGTTAGAGAGAGAGAGAGAGAGAGAGAGAGAGAGAGAGAGAGAGAGAGAGAGAGAGAGAGAGAGAGAGAGAGAGAGAGAGAGAGAGAGAGAGAGAGAGAGAGAGAGAGAGAGAGAGAGAGAGAGAGAGAGAGAGATTTGTGCATCTGCCTGAGAACCTACAGGATCCAACTCCTGATTGGGCCATCGATCAATCCAGCTGTGGCCTTGGATGCAGTCCAGGCTCAGAGAGTCTGGCTGAAGGGCATTTCTGGAACTGCTTTGTTTCTTGAAGAAAACCATGGAAATGATGGTTTATATCAGAGATATGGTTTATATCATTGTCCAGAACCTAAACAGGCCTTCTTGTTTTGAATTTAGTACAACTAATAATAGTAATACTAAAAATACTAATATGTTTTACTAAGTAGTTGTATAAATATCTTGGAAGTTCACGATTTTTTGTTTTCAAAAATTGTATATGACCTGGTATTGCAATAACCAGGATGTAAATTTCTCTTGGAAGTCATACTATTCTCCCCAATGATGCTACATGCTGTACAGCGAGGGAACACGGTTGGGGTACCCTTTCACACACAAGTGTCTACTAGAGTGAATTTGAAATTTATTGGAAGGATGAACTCCTTGAGATGAACCATCTTGTTTTCAAGGGGGTCCTAAGTGAATAGACTGGTCACTTTTATTTGGTAGGAAAGTCATGCAACATGTGGCAAAGCATTGATTGTCAGAACATTGTTTAGCCTTAATTAACATTAATCTAGATTCAGTCAATATTTTCTTAAAATGTACAAATAAATATGTGTTCCTTTTTTTAAATGTCAAACTGTTTGCCCATTTTGGTGAGTTAAGGACAAATTTTGGTGATTTAAGGATGCATTTTGATTAAATACAGATTATTTTCTATTGTGCTACACACTGAGCCATTAATAAACACAGTAGTGGTCTGCATCAGTACTCCCTAAAAGCCTCATACCATCATTATTCCCTTAGTCATAACTCCAAGTCAGGCCATTAGCACAACACAACATTCTCCCATTCGCATCCATTGTACACTCTTCTACAGACAAACCAAAAACCTTACCTAATCATCAGACATAGCAAAATGTGTTTGCTGTTTGGTATGTTTCTGATAAAACTTCTATATTGCCAGTAATGGCACAATGCCCTATGCCAGGCACTCAACAGCATTCCAGTAATGTGTATACAATAGGCACCCAATACATTTTTTTTACTCAATGCTTTTTCTCCCCAGTCGGGAATGTCCAATCATAACCAGGCTGTTGCAGCCATCGTAATCTCTGGTGTCAATTCATGCATGTTTTCTCCTGCAAAGCATGCGATGTCGACTGCTTCTTATCGCACCGCAGTTCGCACATCTGGCTTACACAGACATGAGTTGGAGGTCAACAGGCTAACTTGCGGGTGCTTAATAGGTGCAAGGGGTTACCGGTGGGTAATGAGACGCTGTCATCCCGGCTGACTGAAACCCTCCCATCCTTGGCAAAGCTGCAGCCAGCTGTGCGCCGCCCTGCGGGGTTGCTGACTGCAGTCAGCACTGGCACATTCCAGATCCAACACCAGACCATGGGGCCTATTCTTTACTAGAACAATGCATTATCAGGATAAGCCACCCGGTAGCTCCCTTAACTTTTATATTATGTTCAGGGTCAATTTGACGCCATTCAATGTTGGATGTCTCTTAAAAACCAGTTCAATCAGACAACAATGAATTAACACCTTAGCGCAGATGGCATATTTGGTAAATCATGGGGGTACTCTGTTTAAGGCTTTATAACTCCAGGTGTGAGCATCACATAAACTTGGTAAATGGCTTAAATGAAACAAAACCGGTGTACCATTTTTTGTACAAACTTAGATTTGTTTATTTTCATAATTTAAGTCAAAATAAAGTGCCGGAAATGCAAGCAAAACTTTGCAAAAAATTAGGTATTGATTGAGCAGCGATTTGCACCGCTGTATTTGCATAAGGTGGGTTTATCTGGTTGCTATGACGGTGTTCTAATATTATATGATGAATACATATATTTATGAACTCCAACATAGACGCTATTGCCCACTATGTCACGCATGGGTAGGTATAGGCTGGGTGGGGAGTGCTTGTTAAATGGACTTGCTACGGAAAGATAGTGACACTTAGAAACTACGCATTGGCCAGAAATCGTCGCGAATCATCTACCAATAAAGTTAAAATACCGCATTTGTGTTTTACACTAATAGTTTGGCTGCAGGAGCAACGCGTGTCTCAGTTGCGTAAAAAGGTCGCGCCTGCGCGACGTCAGATCTAAGGGGTTACGAAATATTTTATTGAGATTTAAAGTGAATGCAATTATTTGGCGTCAAGCTCTGCCCCTTACCACTCTCTGTTTGCGTAATATTTTTTAGATATATAAGCCAGCCAAGATAATTGAGAGTAAAACCACTGACCACCCTCCCCCCCCCCATCCATGGGGATCATATGAGAAGCAAAGCCCACAGGTGTATGTTGGGGTGGTGGGAGCGCCAAAAACTTCCCAGACAGGCACACATGCAGGGAAAGCGGAGCATGTTAGCAACGTAGCAACAGAGCGCATAGCAGGCAGCAGCAGCACGATGGCAAAGGCGAGAACAGGTCAGGTCGGTGATTTAAATAGCCCTCCCATTTAATACGTAGCATCATGCGAGCTGATGTGATTTGGCGCTTCTCGAGTTCGCAGGCTTCGCATCATTTAACCGTATTTTTTCATCTTGACACTATGTGACTTTTCCTCATTTGTTGGGATTAGAATAGAATAGAATGACTTTTATTTTCCTGTTAAGGAACTTCAGTTGTAGCCCCAGCAACAACAAAAAAGATATAGTCGGGCAGACCCATAACACACAAACAAACTTATCAAATAAAGACATTCGATAGAATCATTGCATTGATCAAACTAATTAAGTGAATTAAAGTAAATTAAAGTAATACAGCCATGATTAAAAATAGCCCCCGCTGTCCCGAGATGTCCAGTGGCATTAAGCAGTCCAACCCACAAACTCCGCCTCCATGACTCTCTTCCATACACGCAGCGTCGCGGTCTCTGTACACCGTCGAAACTGAGCACCGAACTGCATCAGCCTTCCCAGTCGCCGCCTCACTCCTCCCCGGCATTATCCTCTCCTTCTCTTCCGTGGTGGCCTTTGAAGATTGCCTGCAGTCCTCGAGCAGTCCCGACATCTTCAACTCCGGTGAAGAGTGATGGTAAACTTTGTTGCTGCAGATCCAACGGACATTCCCGAGCATATGTTGCGAATGCGTCTCCATGGTGACGACCACAAACAAAATGATATCGACAAGACAATTCCTCAATATTATCAAAACGAGCAGCAGGAGCAGGTTTTATCGTTTTAATCTCTGATTCATGGTGGGTGATTCTGGTGGCACTTTCCCATACAGGTTTTAAACTCTAATCAATTGAGAGACACAAAATGTGACACAGAAAGGAAGATATTTATATTACAATAGTTTTGTGTCAGTTTAATTTGAGGGGCTTAATTTGACTCCAAACATAAAAGGTGCCATACAATGTCCACATAATATGAGGGTTAATAACACGTTTGAATTATTTAAACAATTTTTCTGTGAATATATACATAGATCTGAGGAAAAGCTAAATGTACAGTATAGTGTGGCATACCCAAAGGAAATAGTTTCAATATACCAATAGACAGACTATCCAAAAAAAGTTTCAAGATGGTCGAAGCAGGAGCTTATAAGTATAAGAGTGCATTGAAAACCCTGGCACTCAGTGTGGTGTTGGCCACACATCACAGCCAAGAGAAAAGGGGGTGGTTTGGGATGCAGCCAGAGTCACCTATCACCTGCACACATACTCTCCAGGCCTCTACACTCAAGCCAACACTCGAAACCAAAGCCATTATCAAAAAGCAATTACAACATGCCCTCAGAAACCACAAATAACAAAAACTAAGCTTAAAACTTTTTTTATCTTTCTTTTTTTAAGTATAGCGAGAATGACAAAGTTAACAGTTTATGGATACACTGTAGGTATCTGTATTACGGTGAGAAATAATTGCTGTAAATTGTAAATGAATAAGAAATTACAAGTTAAAAGCTCAAGGTCAATTAGCGGTTCACTGGAGGTCCAGTAGAAGCTAAATAACTTTAGAGCCTTAGTCTGTGTTTCTAAAGACTGACTCTTCACAACTAGGTTCTAACTTGTGGTTTGCGATGGAATGTTAGTACATGTGGTACATGTAAAATGTTAACAATTTAACTTGGTACATGTGATGTGAACTGGTAATGAAGTATCGCTTGGTAGTGGGGAAAAGAGACGAGCGTTGAACGTTTGCTACAGGATATGAAGCAAACAAACTCTTACTTACCTCACATTTACTTCACTGCAGAAACAATAAGAGTATAATTAGTTAACTTAGCTGGAGAACATTAGTCTTTAGCTCAGTAGGCTAATCATATCTCTTGCTGTGCTGAGCAGCTGTGCTTTGAAACTGGCAGCAGAGCTAACCCCATTACCCTAAGAAGGTTTTGTTCTGTCATGATACATTTATGACAAAGAGAAAAAGCCTTCATTTTTTTATGTTATGATGATAATTGTTTATGTAAATTAAAATGTAATCAAATTGTAAATTATGTTTCATGCCACTTCAGTTGATGTGAGACCTCGACACAAGACGATCAGTGTTGTGGTCATAGCTCAAATTCAAACCTGCTTTGTTACATTTTATATAGTTGCTCTTTAGAAGATTCCCTTCCTTTTATTATGTTCGATATACAGATATGGGATGAGATATAAACTCTAAACGAAGCATTTAAAAATGATTAACCATGAATTTATAAAGTATAGCAAGAATCACTGAGCGTCATTGTTAACATGGTATAATATGCACCAAAAAAATTTATTTTGAATTTCTTTCATTCATTTCTAAATTGTTGTATTATTTTCTTTCTTTCCATGTTTTAGAGGTCATTTTTTGCCTTAAACATAATTCAGTGCATATCGTAAAATAATCAATATACTTAAAGCAATCCATTTTTATGACCGCTTTCTCTTGGGCAATCGCTGCAGGCGTTCAAATTATACACATAGATTTAAAGTGACATTACCTATCTTGGCACTGTTGCTATTTTTTACATAGACATGTACGTTGTGCTGTCTTTGAGAAGCAGAAGCGAAAAGCTCCCGGCTCGTCCTTTTTTGCTCCCGGCTTTGGTCCAGGGTATAGATTTACATGCTACTGAGGTCTGTTTTACAAGTCGCTGCAAAAAACAAAAGCAATTAAAAGTATAAGGCAAATAAATCAACCCTTTCCCTTGGGGTTTCCTGCAGCCGCAGTGCATTCTGGGGTAATATCACTCATTCTGCTTTGTCTCTTTACAGCATGCCCGTCTCCCTGCTTCCCGCACTGTGTTTACGGGGGTGGCGTTTGTCACCTTTATCACTGGCATTTGTCACTTGATGACATGGTGATTGGCTGCATGAGTAAGGTATCGAAGAAGCACTTAAATTTTAAATTGGTGGCAGGGGGCAAGTGGGTGAGTTCAATATTTGTCCATTGTAAGTACCGCATTCCTAGAGATTTGGTTTCATTGCTTGTGAGGGGAGAATCGCCGATGCTCGCCGCGCGCGGGCACCGCACCAAAAGTATGGCTCTCATTTCCCAACAACCACCTGCGCAGTCAAGCAGATGAGGAGGCAGAACTTATTCAGGCTTTTCCTGTCAGGGGTAGCGTTAGGAACGAAGGACCAGACGCGACAATAGGAGTTATTTAAGTGCTCAATAAGAACACCACAAAACGGAAAGGAAAAACCTGCAAACAGGGAATACTTACCGAACAAGAAAAACAATAAACTCTCCTTACAATGAGAGACTACGCTACCAAACTCAAAGCGACCCGAATAGGGCGAAAACTCTAAAACTAGAAATTAAGACAAACGACACAGAAAACCCTATAGCTCACAACGAGGGAGCCAAAAAACACAAACAAGAGGTAACAGAAGACGACGAAGACAATCTGTCAAGGACAGGGAGACAAAGGTGAAAATAAAAGAGACAGGATAGAAACGAATAACCTAAACTAAGTTTCTAGCAAACTCTCAAACACCTGCAACAAGTCCCGTGGAACCACAACAAGTTGAGGTGATACGGTCGATGCAAAATGTCAGTCTTAGATTACCGGCTTTCCTTGTCAAAGGATTGGCAATATGGAAGTGTCTAACAGAGGTGACGCGAGGTATAAATAATGACCGGAAATACAGAACAGGTGAACACACTGAGTAGAAAACCCAAACACACAAAACGACAAAGAAAACAATGAGAAGAGACGCAACACGAGAGAAGAGCAGGCTGAGAAACCATGACATTTCCCTCCTCTCCTTCAGCCTAATTGTGGTACAGTAGGCTACCATGTGGCATGGCTGAACATTCAACACAGAGTTGATTTTGTTCTTGCTTTTCTATTTTCTATTTGTATTACAGCACCTTTTTTCTAAAATTTGTACCCCTGAAATCAAATGGTGACGTTGTCATTTGTCTTTTTAATATATGTAACCTGCCAGATATTGGCACATGTTCATTTTCTGTAAGTAGATAAATAAATACTGAAGCAACTACTGAAATATAAAGAAAATATCTGTTATCACACTGCAGTTTGTCATTTGTAAAGTATAGTACTTGCTGAGTACCATGGAGAAATATAGAAAACCAAGGTCAAAAACTAGTTCCTCTGCCAAGGATAATAATTTTTCTGAAATAATTCTTCCAAATGCTTTCTACTGGTAGTGATCTATGTGCGTAAAGATTTTAACTTGAAACCGGTTTTTATGGTCAGAAGAGACCAAAATGTAACTTTTTGGCCATGTGCACCAGCAGTGGAGTTAGCACCAGAAGAAGGACATGCATGTTGAAAAGGACATTGTACCTACAGTGCAATATTTGCACTGGATTATTGAAGTTATAGGGTTGTTTTGCATCCACTGGCTGTGGTGCTTTTTGTAAGGTCAATGGAATCATGAGCTCCAGCAATAAACTGAATGCAAAATTATTGTTTTGCAATGGCCATCTCAGCCTCCAGACTTGAACCAAAATTTAAAAAAGTGGGGTTTGAACTGAAGAGGGCACATATTTCTTTGTTTCAAACTGTATTTTGCAATAAGGACAAACTATCTGTAATTCAATGCAATTGATTATCTGTGCATCCAGGACAACAATGCTTACCTAATTAAAATGACTGAAAGATATGTATTTACTTGTCTTTCTCCTATTATCACATTGTTATGAATATGAAGGGTTATTATTTCTAATACCCTTACTATTTACAAGCATAGCACTGAGACTGAATACATGTGCAGTACATTACTGGCATGGAAAGTGTATTTGCTTCCTCTAACACAAACAAACTGCATGTGTTTTATGAAGAGAAACTGCTGAAGATTCCTGAGAGTCTACATAAATAGTGTATTTTAAACCAAACTGGTAAAAGTTGGCCTGATTCCAAAGAATGCATCTGTCAGCGTTCTGTTCAATGTACCTGTCCTGTATAAAAAAGTCCCTGGAGATGTTTCTAGTTTTTGGATGAGTCAACCTTGCAGAACTTAGTTACCAGCACAGGACTGACAACAAGAACATTACATTTTGATGAGGATCTATTTTTTATGAGTCAGCAGTAGACCAAGTCAACCATAAACCATGTTACTGTAAATTTGGAGATGCACCTGTATATTCGGAGAACTTGGTGTGGGGAGGTGGGGGGGGGGGGGTTTTATGCAATAGGATTGAGTTATCATAATAATAATAATAATAATTATTATTATTATTATTATTATTATTATTATTATTATGGATTGGTAACCTGTCCTGGGTGTATTCCTGCCTCTCGCCCAATGCATGCTGGGATAGGTAGGCTCCAGCTTTCCTGTGACCCTAACCAGAAATAAGCAGGTTAGATAATGGATGGATGGATTATCAGTTCACATGAGCCAACATTCCGTCGCAAACCACAATAACCTGGTCTACCTGCTCAATTTCAGCATCCCTTCGCCCCAGTCCCTCTCTGCTCCTTCGGCTAAATTACTTTCAGAATCGCAGTCCGCACGGCGAGTCCAAGGTGAAAGTTTTACCTCAACCGTTCCCGAGCACTGTGGCTCGAGAGAGGTTGGGCTGTACCCACCCGGGTCATGGGCAAAGATGCGGTGAGTTATGAGGCAGTGCTGGGAGAGGCTGCGTGCTGGATCCCTGCCCCCCCCCACCTCCGCTCAGAACCCCGAGTCTGACTGCCTTGGTGGCGGTGGCTTTGATGTGCTCCCTTTTCTAACGGCCGCCTCCCTTTATTTCACCAGCATAAGCAATGCGCTGCCCGCTCCTTTCATTTCCCAACCGAGGGTCCCGGAGCGAGCCGTCTGCTATTTATAGAGAGTGCTTGTTCGCAGCGCGCGGGCCGGGAAGCGAACTTTTTCCGCGCGTCGTTTCACAAGGCTTCGCCGACCGAAGTTGCCTGAACCTGAGAGAATGTGACTCCTCTAACCTTTGGAGGAAAGAAGAAAAGGAACCGCATTGTAAACAGCAGCATATAAGCAGGACATATAATTATATAATAATTTTATATAATTATTTTGGAACGTCTCCAGGCATTTCCTAAGAAACATGTCGATGAAAATTTTATTACACAACATAAAATGGCCACAGGCATAAAAAAGAAAATAAAAAACACGAATGAATAGATCATTGCGCATATTTGAAAAACACAGGGCACAGTGGCTCATTTATCCTGCAGAATGCATAGACACCATAATAATAGTGATTCCTGTGCTGTGCTGTGATTCCAGCGAGTTGCTTACTTTTCACGCTCGTGCATAAAAGCTACTGTGATTTTGGGGTGAATATAAACCGGGCAGCTTTAATTATACAACAAATTAATTGCGCTCACACGTTTCTCAGACATTATAACTGTGCTAAAACACATTCCAACAGAGACTGGGTAAATACAAATTGGCTTAGCGTTGTGTTGACTGTTCTATATAGTTTTCCAGCAACTATTGTAATGTCTTGGTGCCCAGGTAGTATGTGGTGCCCAAAGTTTTTTTTCAACACCAATATGTATGCAGTCTTCCTTCAAAATGTAATCTACATGCTAAACTTTAAAATACCCTCTGGCCAATGGTCAAGTGTCAAAGCTTTTGATGTAGGAATATTGCAATCATGGAAATGCCACGGTCGATATTAGGCATGGAAACGTTCCACGTAATTTCAGAAACTTATTGAAGAAACTATTCGTTTAGATTTTATGGTGACTACAGATGGAATAATGTCAGTCTGGAGACTCTGGACATTGGCATTGTTACCCTCGGCAGAGCCATTTTCCATATTCCTTGTGGCATTTGTGGAATTTATATTCGTTCTTTTTTTGCGATTAATATTTTTTCATATCTGACCGATTTATTCCATAAAATGTGAATCAAATCATTTTTGGAATTTCCATGGGAATCAATTGAATTGCTGGCTCCACATTAGCACACGTGTTTCCCATGCAGTGTTAAGCCATGCTAATAGTCCACAACAGAGTAGTGTGCAGTTCTGCAGGGATACCGGGTGCAGAGACTCCCCAACATGCATGCCGGTCCCGAATGGCCCAGTCTGAATCGGTTTCCTTATACAGGAGTATTTGCTGCATTAGAGTCACCACTCAGTGTACACCAAGGGATCTTACTACCTTTGACAGTGACATTCCCCCCATCGGCTTCTCTGTAAACTCATCCTTTTCACTTCCAGCATTTTGGATGTGTTCCCAGACTGAATCATTTATTCATACGCCACGCCCATTGTTAAACGGTGCATAGAAAGTGGACAACGCATGAGTTCTACATGTGCACAATTAAACGGTCACACCAATGTGTCGACTGTTGCCTGTGAGTGTGTGACAGAGGTGGGTGTTGTGGATTTAGTTAAAATTGACGTGAGCCAACATGAACAACTAGTGGGACTCAGTTAAGATGGATACATATTTCTGGGGAGAAAAAGGTTGGCTCTAATGTAAGTGTTGCTTTAATGCCTCCCAGTTCAGTTCACCTTTAAATTGCACAGATTCATTTATTTTTTGTTCCTGCCACTAGCACAGAGCGGCGTCGTGCTTAGCCCACTGCGCTCCCAAGATTCCCAGGTGAGAAAGTCTGTGCTTGTACTTCCCCGTAATTGCTCCAAAAATCCAATGACATGAATGCATTAGAGTAGGTTCAAAGCCTATTTTATTGATGTAATTTAGCATTGCGCATTACATTAAACTGTCTGCTAAGCAAATTCATAATATTGTTATAAATCACGTGCGATGGCATCTTATGTCAGGTATTATAATATCACTGCATAAAACAAATATGCAATATTGTGTCAGATACTGGAGGTGGGGAAAAATATCTAATGGAGCCAAGTATAATAAGCTTTTCCATTTTTTTATTTTAAAACCCTGTTGGACAAACACTTTATCAGTCTTCCCAAGAGAAACTGTGTTTGGGAGAAAAACAGTAATTTTCTGTGTATTTGCTTTATGTGAGATATTGCTGCGTATGAATTCAGCAGTAAGGACAGACAATAGGTGAAGGAACAAAAAAGCCCAAGTGTAATTCCACCGAGATTCTGCAGCCTTTAGCGGTGAATTACTGGCCACCGTGTGACGATCTCTCCTGGCTTTCCATTACCACTGATAGTTTGAGCTCTGATTTGGGAGTCATCCACTCACTGTAGCCAGTAATGTCTTGGGGCATTTATTGTTTGCCATTTGCTTGCTTGTTCCACAGCCACCGGCGTAATTAGTTCCTCTCAAAATGCTAAAAATGAAAGCTTTTTTGGCAGCTCATAATTATTCAGTGTTGCAAAGACATTCGGATTACGGCATTTATCATTTGAGATACCTTATAAAAATGAGAATTTATGCAGGGTAATGCTGGCAACAACCCTCTTTCCATTTTTCTCTTTAGAACTAGGTTTGTTATACATAAAGGGCCCGATTTACTAAGACCTTTAGCGTGTGAAAAGCCTTTTAGCGCACGCAAAACTAATGACACAACCATTGATTGGTGCAAAAAAAATACCATGACCAATCATTGGTCATGTTATTGGTTTTGCGTGTGCTAAAAGATTTTGCACATCCTAAAGATCCTAGTAAATCAGGCCCATAGTTGTCAATGTGCATATTTGGTTGTGGCAGCTGAGATTAGAATAAGGCATATCTCCTGTCTTGTTAATAAATTATACTATTCTTCAGAAACCATTTGAAAGTTAAATTACTGTTAAATCTCTGACACCATTAAAAAGGTTTAGATATGAATAATCGCACGTTTGTTCAATGCTGTGCAATTTCAGGTCTGTAAATATGCAAACACATAAGTCAGAAAAAAGTAGAAAGAGCCACTTGTATGTGTATTGGGAGACTGGTGAAACCCACGCAATGACTACAGGGACAACATCTGCGCCGAACTCCCAGAATGCATCTCACTGCGTAATCCACCCTACACCATTGCCCCTGAGTGACAATGTGTTCCATTGTGAAATGGAGAGCAGCTGCTGGAAAAATATTTTTAAAAATCTAATAAAAAATCTAATAAAGTTATTCGAAGCAGGTTTCATCAAAAATCATGCAGTTCTGTTTTATCAGGATAAAAGATGAAAATCAGAGGTTGGCTTGGTCACAGAGACGTCCTGTGAGCTTACAGTAAAGTGACCAGGTCAACGCGACGTTGACTACTGCAGCCATTCAAAACAGCGTAAATATTAACCGCTTTTCTTTTTTCACCTGAGCGCTTTTGAAAGTGCTTCATGAAATGTCTCTTCCGGGAGAAGTTTGGCTATTTCTTCTATTAAACGTAGTCTGGAGAGAGTGACTAATCGAGTGGATTTTACCCTTCTTTCGCTAAAATTGAAGTAATTTAATTTCGGCCACGTTTCCTTTTAACACCGCCTCTGGATGAAAGGAAGTGAAGCAGCCCTTTTAGTGCATGTTCCTGCTGCCAGCAGTATTCATCCAGCTTTTTGCAGTTAATGAAAAAAAGAAACTAAGGAGACCAAGGCCGTGAGATCTGAGAGTTGCTGTTGGTGTTTTGGCTGCCCGAGATGGCGCTCACGCTTGTTAACGGGCCTAATTTTAGTTTTTCATGACCATGTGAATGAAGCAGAACGAGGCGTTTGCCACAGGCTGGGTTTTAATTAGGATTAAAATGACCCGGCCTGAGGTCACAGGCAGAGAGGGAGGTATTCCAGTACAGGGCTTGGATACTTTGAACTGACATAACTGTGGTATGGGCAGCAGCGCATGCTCGGAATTTCCAAGATAAAGGAACAAAAAAAAACAGGGCTGAGGTACGAAGGCTTGAGTAAACATTACATTTTATCCAAAGCGACATACAGCAAGTGCATACAGAAACGTCATCAAAGTAACTACAGAACAGATAAGACAAAGCACATCTTTCCCATAAAGTAGCAGCTTCCCAAACATCAACCATAGGCCTCTCTTTTCTGACAATATTACATCAGCCGCAATACTCAGTAGAAATCCCAGCGCTGCCATTACTGCTTGAAAGCAACAAATTAGTTTACGCAAGGCTTGAAACCATATAAGAATAGATCATATATAGTTCATCTTCAACATCAGCCACCAGTATAAACCCTTCTGTGCAGTCATTACTGGTTATAAGGAGCAAATTACTTTACACAGGGCTTACAACCATTTAAGCACGGTTGATCATAGTTCTCGTTTCAAGTCAGTCAAAATCCACAGTGCAAAACCCACTATGCCACCATTATTGGTTAAACGCAACAAACAATTTCACACGAGTCCAGCCGAGTTTGAAGCTGAGGTGACTATCTGCCGCTCTGGACTTAAAAGCAGGCCTAAAGCTTATATCATCTCACTAGAGCACATCTATATCCCAACCATAAAATAAGAAGATCCATCTTAAACATTCAGCCTAACTGACACAGAACATCAGAAACAAGAGACAGTCTGGGTCTTTTACTGTTGAGGAGAGAGGCTGAGTATCAGAAGGCACTGGAGAGACAGAGGCAAATCAAGTTGATCTAGAAGAAGAAAAAAAACAAAGCCAAATCCACTTAAAACCAAGCTCTTATCCGGCCCAGAACAATGCCAATAACCACTGTGGCCTTTACTGCCTAGCGAAGAACTTTCCCCTCGTTCCTTATCGTGCAGTGGCACACAGGCAAGCAGGACGGTAAATAAAACGTCTGACAGAAACATATGGATCATCGTTCCACGCGGAGGAAGACGCGTCGAGGAGTAACCGCCTTCAGTCAAAGGCGATCTTTAACCCCGAACCCAGCGTAATGTGCCAATCGCGCATCGTTTTGTTTCGTGTGCATTCCCCCCCCCCCCCCCCCTTCTTCTTCTTCCGTCACTCTAATTTGTTTTAAAGATGCAGAAGAGGCACAGGATTGTATTTGGCCATTTGATTCATTTCACAAACAAACATATCTCCCAACTGCAGCTCCCCGCACCCCAGGATGCACTTCAGTCTTTGTGCCCGCAGGATAAACGAGAAGAAGCGCTCACAGCCGGCGGCGGGAAAACCCGTCCAGCTCACCTTTTCTTCTGGCGCAAATCTATTCACCACAGGCGCTCATTTGCACTCAAGTTCTATTTTATTATGATTATTATTATTACTTTATTTATTTATTTTTTTCGCAAAAGGTCTGTAATGGATTTATGAATTTGCTGTTGTGCAACAAGAACAAAAATGAATAAATGCAAGCTTTATTCAGGCTTATGTTGTGGAACAATGAATACACACAGAAGTCGGAATATTTGATATTAGCAGCGTGATACTGGCAGGAGGGGCCCTTCATTTTATGCACGAGCATAAACACGCACGCGTAACCGCAGCACGCCGGGGTTACTGTACCAGTGCAATGTGTTTGCTTTTGAATACATGAATGAACGCATTTGGACTGGCATACATTTGCGAGCGCTTAGAATCCTACCATATGGCGAAATTGGCAGTGGTAATGTTGTCTTCAATACTGGTGCTCAGAGGAACGCAGCCTGTACTATCTGTAAACATTAAGGGAACCAGCATGTGCATCACACCACCATGTCCATTGGTATTTATTTATGTATTTATGTTCAGGGGAGTGTACTACAAAGCAGGATTACTGAGTTTGCTGGATAACTGCACTAAACTAACTGGATAACTGAGTAAAAACACTTTGACTGATATACTAATCTAGGTGGTACTTGTCATGGTACTTGTTCCCTGTGTTTTCTTGTCTAACTGTTTGTTATAGTTTAAAATGGTATTTAAAATAGAATTGTAGTATTGCTGATTTACCCACAGCTTACTGTGAACTACATTCAATGTTCATTACTAGGGATAGCTGCTACCCTATGTCGCTTTGTCTTATCTGTTCTGTAGTTACTTCGATGACGTTTCTGTATGCACTTATTGTATGTCGCTTTGGATAAAAGCGTCTGCTAAATGGCTGTAATGTAATGTAATGTAAAACCCAGAACCCTCCCAAGATCTGGAACATGGACAGAAGTAAAATCAGCTGTTCTGGGTTGTGTTTAGTGCAGTTATCCGGCTAACTCAGTAATCCTGCTTTGTCGTATACCTCCTTGGTCCATAATGATGTACATGGCCATCGTCATGAGATGAATTGTTTTTTTTTTTAGTTAAGAGATATAATTAAATGCAACTTATTTACCTACTATGCACAGAACGCATTACCGTTGTTTTTTAAGAAAAACATTTCCTTAAGAGATCCATTTCACATGGTGCCAAACAGTGATCCACAGGAGTGATATTACCTCGCCTCACAATGATGTACTGTATCCTACCCTAAAGATGATCTGAAAGAACCATGCAGCACTCAGAATATCAGACTTCATTCAGAATGTGTAGAGAAAGGATATTGAGTGCTGTGTGCAGAATAAGTCTTGTTTGCGCATTTACATTACAGTTACGTTTAGGCATTTAGCTGACGCTGTTATCCACAGTGACGGTTTAGGAAAAGTGCAAACATAAAGCATTGGGGAAAGAGGCAGAGGTTGGGCCTGGTCACCGATAATAGAAGGCTCCGGAAATGAACGGAAGGTATAAACAGGCGTGCGCGCTGTGATTCTGATAAATGGTAAATGGACTGCACTTATATAGCGCTTTTATCCAAAGCGCTTTACAATGGCCTCTCACTCACCCGTTCACACACACATTCACACACCAATGACAGTAGCTACCATGCAAGGCGCTAGCCTGCTCATTGGGAGCAATTTGGGGTTCAGTGTCTTGCCCAAGGACACTTCGACATGTGGACAGGAGGAGCCGGGGATCGAACCACCAACCCTGCGATCAGCGGACGACCCGCTCTACCTCCTGAGCCACAGCCGCCCACATACTTGGGGGGAGCTAATGGAGGAAGGGCCTAAAGGAAAAGGCGCAAGGCTGCGTTCGGAATGGCTCCCTATTCGCTTTGTAGTGCACTATTCAAGGAATCAGCCATTTTGTAGGATGTCCTAATTCTCAGTGTTCTCAATAGAGAATTTAGAAACCAACAAAATAGCCAGTCCCCTAAATAGTGCACTATAAAGTGCATAGGGAGCCATTCCGAACGCAGCCCTAGTCTGGGACGTGCAGCTTTGGGGGGGGGGGGGGGGGGGGGGGGGGAGTCTAGAGATGACCAGAGTTTTCAAAGGAGAGCGCTGCAGTCACGAGGAATGATTTAATGCTCGAAGGAGCCTGCCCCTGGCTGCTCATGTGAGCAATCATTTAGCATAATAATTGATGTGTTATTAAGACAAAAAGCCCAAAAATATGTTTTGGGCACGCCAGGAAGGGGGCTGTCTCTCCCCGGTCTAAACAAATAAATATATTCTTTTGCAGACCATCGTAAGGGTAGTGAAATGCCGACAATTTGGAGAGTTGCCATGGAAACATGATAAATGCGCTCGGAAATCAAAACAACATCACATTATTAATATTACATTGAATATATACCGGGGGGGGCATTTGAGCAGGTTAAAGTATATTTTGTTCTTGATTTTATTTATAACCAACAAAAGGTACTTGATATGTTGGGCTTTGGAAACTGTGTGTGTGTGTGTGTGTGTGTGTGTGTGTGTGTGTGTGTGTGTGTGTGCCTGTGTGTGTGCCTGTGTGTATGCCTGTGTGTGTGTGTGTGTGGTTTTTTTTTATGCAGTCTTTATGTTGGTATATACAGTAAATCAGCGTTCTCTTCTTAATTTTCTGTCTCTTCCATTTTCCAAAGGTTTGCTGGTAAAAATATATAGTCCCTAGATTTGAAGAAAACCTTTTTTGATTCAGATCACTTCGGTCAAGCTGGAATTGATTATTTTAAAGCACTCACTGCTTTTTTTCCTTTTTTTAAGCACAGAATATGCAGATGAAAAGGTGTGCAGGCGTGATGAGTCCAATCATTTGGTTTGTGAGAGTACTTTATTCTCTTCGCCTTTGTGAGATAAAACATGTACAAAGCCGCCCACTGTCGCAGTGAGGATTTGCGAGAACCTGATCTTTCAGATGAACCCACCACCCTCTGCCAGGTAAAATTTTTTTTTAAAAGATCTTCTGATGTTCACTCCAACAGGTATCTCCCCCAGATAAGACAAGACAAAGCAGGAGTGGAGAGCTACCTGTCAATCAACAACAATGACAATATTTTTTTAAAGCGACCCGCAACCCGCAGTTATTTATTTTTTCTCCACATTTAGCACGTCCGCTCATATTTGTAGGCCCGTTCCATCACCGCAATGTCATTTCAGAGAGTGGACGTCCCATAAAGCAGATGCAGCCTTTTTTCTCTCCGCATCCACCGGCAGAGCACTGCAGCCATTTCTTACACAGCTGGCACAAGCAGACTGCTGGAGCCCAATCAACCGGAGGACTCACACAATGGAACATTGCTGAATGAATCCCACCGTCCCCGGGAGATATTATGCCCAGAAGCATTGCCTTTTGTCCTATAGCCAGGACTGCTGGCCACAGTCAGCGCTCACACGGTCAGCATGCAATCAGGAGCAGTGTTTTGATGTGAATGGCTGCATATGGTAATTCATGAAGCCAAAGCCAGTGTGTGGTTTGTTTGCGTCCTATCATCACACTTTCTGTTGTCTATGATTCCACACCCTCTCGTGCCCTTTCAAGTTCTTTAGTGAAATTGAATACATTTGAAGAAGACTTTCGTTTGGAACGAAAACCAACCAAAGAAATCGATTTGCAAATCTACAGCGCATTACATTGTCAGCAACATGCATCGTTGCTAATTTCACTTTTGGTCCTTTCGGCTGAGGTCTTTTGAAATATGTTAGAACGTCTCAGGACACTTGGTATTTACACTTGAGTGGAATCAATAATGATTCTCCCATTCTAATAAAATAAGGTTTGCTTCTGTGTGTATGGGGTCTGGCATGTATAAGTCATAAGTCATTTAACTACCCCCCCCCCCCCAGTTCCAATTGCTCCAGCAGGACTAGACTACTCTTACAGTATGTATCTTTGCTTGATGCACAACACTTTCTGGTCACTTCACTGTGTAAAAAAAGACATTGTCTCCCTGGGGGACCCTGTTTCTTGTATATCAGACATCAGTTCACCATATGTGCGCATGGAGCTCTTTGCAACCCCCTGAGAACTTTAATAACTTACATTTATTGACTTTGCTCAGGGCCTTGTTTATACCCACTATAACAAATTCATGATACCCCCTTCCTTATCCTTCTGTTTCAGACAAGGAACTCCATGCTTTAAATGCGAATTGAGACTGGGGTATTATTTGAATTATTCAAAAAACTTTATCCTGAAGGGTTGTCTTTTTTAATGAAATTTGAGTTATTGTGAGATCAGCGGCGTGGTTGCACGGGGCTAGTTGTGTCACGTCAAATAGTTTATCTTGATTCTTGATTTTGTACTTCCTATTTGACCACCCCTGCACTCCCAAATATTTGTTACTCCTTGTACATTGTGTGGAAAATAACTTCAACATTTTAACATAGTATAAAATGAAATACTTTAAAATATTGGACTGTGGAGCACTTGTTTATAAACAGCCTGTGAACACATAAGGCAATAAGTCTGCTTAAGAGGTGATTTATGTTAAAGGAAGGCAATTATTGCTGAGTGTGTGGAGCCTTGAATCCAAATGAAAAACCATTTTTGATTTGAAGTTTCCTCCAACATTCTCATTCACTTTGAACAACAGTTGGGTGCTACGGTATGTGTACTTAGAATAAATTATTGTGGCAAGGACATTTGAAAAAACACAGTTTTGGAGCAAGGGGAAGAAAAAATATAATTGTTTTGTGAATATTTCTGCTAATGGACTTAATGGACTGAAATAGAACCAAGATAAATAGATACGGGTTGAATTGATAGACAATGGACATAAAGCAGTGATGAAATATAATGCATTCATTTATTTCAAGACATTACTTCAATATTTATTGATAAACTATTATTATTCCCTTATTTATCTCATTTTAGTTTTTCTCCAGGCAAGAGAATCCACTGAATAAATGGAAATATTATTAAAAGAAGACTAATGTATACAAAGCACATCATGCTTTGATGTGTCATTTCTAAATGAACAGTGCATGTGATCAAATGATTGGTGCGATTAAACAATGCTTTCTTATCTGCAACCAAATACTGCATAAGATTACCATATCATTTTAACTGCATGCTTTTAAAAATAGTGAAATCGTATTTTAGATTTTACCACTTGAAACAGAACAATTTGAACAGACCTAAATCTGACTAATTTTCTAATATTACTAAATGCCCATGGAAATATGCATAATTGTGCTTTCATCTTAAGCAACTGGTTAATTTTCTAATTTAACGTTAGTGTGCATCTGTTTGCATTGGTGTATGTCGTTCATTCTAATAAATAGGGCTTGGCTGATCCAAACAAGTTCAAACTAATTACATTCATGGTTCCCTTTTAAATTAAATATTAAAAAGTTTAAGTTAAAAAATGTAGAGCGATAAGACGTTACAGAACATTGCATTTTCTGCTCCGCTCTCTCAGAGGACGGATAAGGCATCTTGAGCTTAAGTAAGGCTTCCATAAGGATCAGTACACTATCTGCTGTTTATGCAGAAAGTGGTGAAAGATTAATGAACATGAATATTCATCTTCTGAGAATGATCAAATAAATATCATTCAATTTAAAGTGTTTCATTCTCAGATTTGCTCACAAGCAGAATATCAAGTTGGTATCTGGTATCTCAACTGGTTAATCGTTAGCTTTTTTTCCCACCCATCCCATTAATTATACATTATTCCATCTAGTTTCCGCCCTCTTTACATTGTTTGCTTAAGTATAAATTCAATTAAATTCAAAGTAAAGTAAGCAGACAAATAGGCTCTCTGACTCTGTCTTCATTTGAGGTGTGTGTGTGTGTATCAGTTTGACAATTATTTATATCAGGGGTGAGCAATATTATCCGAAAAGGGCCGGTGTGGTGCGTGTTTTTGTTTTAGCCCAGCACTAAGACACCTGATTCTACTTATCAAGGTCTTGATAGAAGGCAGTGATTAGTTAAATCAAAAACCCACTTTTCAGATAAGATTCCCCATCCTCGATTTAGATTAAGGCGTTATTTCAGCAATCGTGTCAAAACACAGCTATGCTGTAAAACCACAGCCACGATGCAAATTTAGCCTCTTGAAAGTTTTTTTTTATCTTAATTTTAATTTTTAAAAAATTATAATTTTTTGCATATTTCAGGTAACACGACTGAACGTTGCAAAGGACAGAGTATGCTGTGCAGTGTGGAGCTACTTTTTTCCCCTGCTGTTCTAGAAAGATGGAAGGTAGCGGAGTGAAGGGAGAGCGAGGTCATTATTCACGTAGAGAGCTGTGCCAGAGCTTGGACGGAGTGACGTATTGAGACGGAGGAGAGGTGACTATCAAGGGCTGGAAAGCTAACTCATAAATAACAAAAACCGTCTGCGCCGGGTAAGAAACCACAATTCTGCCTTTGATATTTATCGACGCCATTATATGACATCACGCGGTATTATATCATTCACTGGTGTATTATTATGTCATTTAGCAGATGCCCTCGACCAGAGCGGCGAGCGGTGAATGCCATCAATTACAGTAACAGATGTCACATCAAACAAAAATATACAATAAAATGTTGCAGCTGTATAAAAGTTGTAAAAAATATATATTATATATATATCAAAGATCAATGATGATAAAATACCAATATGAAACTTTATGTAAGGACATAAATATAGAGCAATATAACCATTTCTGTTTAAATAAGTCTTTGGAGCATTGGAAGCTGAGCCAGGAATGATGGGTAACTCCAGAAAATGGGTAAATACAAGTTTTATAGGTCCATATTAAAAATATCCTAAGACTGTGGGGGCTAAAGGGGACCTGCCATGATATTTCAACCGGAAAACAGGCAGCTGCCATATGTCCAGTAAAGCGTGAGCTCTTGTGCCCTTTATTCCGCATGCAGCAAAATAAAGTCTATGACCATATGAAAGTAGAAAAGGTCATGCTTATTCATATGGAATACCGCAAAAGCTCCATCAAAAAAAAAAAAAAACATCCAATCAGACATGTTATAAACCTAAAAGATTATAAGACATCTTATAGGACACAAGTGGTACAAGTTCGATATCATTTCCATCCATTTCCACACAAGATGAAGTAATGTAAACTGTCTGTAGAATCCACACAGCTAAACCAATGAGGGAATAACTGGGGGTGAAGGTGCAACGTGTTTTCCCTCAGCTGCTGTGATGTAAATAAAAGATGTTATTTATTTATTCTCCATTCAGATGAACAGAGCACAATTATAACAATTATTATAGTTTTAATCTCGTATTTTATCTGACTCCATTTAAAATAATAATTTAGAATTTGGGTTAAACCTGCGTGGAACTCGAAGTGGTTACACTCGACTCGTCCTTAATTACTAGTCCTCAATTATCAATATATGCTTGCCGGAATCAGCATTATTGCCGAAGCTCAGTTCGGTGGTGAACGCAGAGGTTGGGGGTCTAGCCAACACAATACATGATATCCATTTATCATAGATAGTTGCGAGCCCAGGTCTGAGTGCATTTAAAGGGCTCCTTAAGGCAGATTTGACAAGAACCGGCGTAAAACGCCCATGGGTTCTCTTCACATCAAATCACCAGAACCATGCACTACTCTGAGTGTATTTAAAGGGCTCCTTAAGGCTAATTTGACAAGAACCGGCGTAGAATGCCCATGGGTTCTCTTCACATCAAATCACCAGAACCATACACTACCCAACCCTGTTTGTGGGCAGTAAACTTGACTGCCTTTCCCAACTTGAGAACGCCACGTCTGTACCAGGCCGCTGATCAGTCGGTCCTTGGTCAGAATTGTCCCCCTGAATATTCAGTTATAATTTAGGCTAAAAAGGGTATAAGATGAATTAGAGTCATGGAAACCACGCAAGTTAAAAATAAACATAATTTAATAACAGGCAGGCAGGTCAGTAACTTCAATTAAAACATCCAATTACACAAAACATAGATTTACGAAAAGAAACACAAAGTAAATATCTTACCCAGCCTGTTCAACTACACACAGACACAGAATATGCACGGTGTGGGAAGTCGGTTACAATCTTCCTTGATAGGCTTGTCTCTCTCCTTTTTATGCCAAATCATGTGTTTGAACCAGGTGGCAGTGCCATAAATTAACCTGGACAGGATGGTCAATCAGGAATTTAGACCCCACTGTTGGGGATGTTTGCGCAGCGAGAGGGGAAGCGGAGGTAATTACCAGAGAGGACATTTCACTGTTACAGTTTTTCCCTGAGTTACTGAAACTATGTTTTATTAAACTTTATTTGGTATGAAATGTATTTCAGTCAATTCCTTGATTTCACCTGAATCCATACATACCAAACAGGTTAAGGTGATATAATAGTATGGTGCAGTTGTCATGAAAATTCCCTCCTGATGAATCATTTTACATGCAATTCCTGTTACTACCACATAAGACAGAATGTAACAATATAAGGATCACATGTGCAATGTTTGTCGGTTTTTACATGGTTATTAACACTCTTAACAGAAGTTTTAGAGTCCTGGTACAGAAGAGAATTAAAGAGTGTAATGACAGGGGTGCCCAAATGAGGGCACTGTGGTATTGTCCAATGGCTTTCCCATAGGATGTGTCCAGGTTGTGGGGTAAATCAAATCAAATCAAATCAAATCAATATTTATTTATATAGCGTATTTCACAACAAGTTGTCACAATGCGCTTCACAGAAAAAACCCAGCCTAAACCCCCACAAGAGCAAGCCAGAGGCAACAGTGGCAAGGAAAAACTCCCTGGTGTAATTAGGAAGAAACCTTGGGAGGAACCAGACTCAAGGGGGAAACCCATTCTCCTCAGGTCGGTTCAGGGTCTAGATCTTAATGACCAGCATGGTCAAACTGACTAGCAATATCCATGATAGTGGAAATTGCAGCAGCTAGATGGCAGTCCAGATGTGGCGGCAATGATGATGGGAAAACGGGTGCCGATGGCGACAGGATCGGCTGGTAGCGGTGGTGGGGAGGGAGGGGCAAGCGGCGATGGACAGGAAGCTGGACAGGAAGCTGGACAGCAACTCTCGAGATGCGGGGCATGAGCCCCGCCGGCGGAATGTGGAAGAAGAGAGAGAGAGAGAACAGTTAGGGGGGGGGGGTCACAGATGTCCTGTGCGGACATTCCTTTCCCATTGTCTGGCTAGGGTCTGGATGCCGTAAATGCTCTTTTATGGGACATTTACAATCAGGGAAAACAGTTCCATTTGCCTTTATCGTCATCTTTAGCAGATGGGAACATTCTCGCGAGGATGTCGCCGGACCTCAAAGGAAGTCAGAGTAACCCATTATTTTATTACAAGGCCCTCTGGTCCTTCGAAGTCAATGCAGTTCCCAAATGGCAGCGTTTCCTGAATCCCACTTTTACTCCCCCCCTACATGTCGTTATACAGTTTACTGTGTTTTTCTCCTCTCTCCAGACTCCATGATGTAGGTCTACATTTAAAGTCAGTTCTTCTACTCAAAAATGTAATTCTAGTGAAGTCATTATATTATAATGGCAGTTGGACACCATTTGACTGCAGACACCTTTGAGAGAGTGTATGGTACAGGCTATAGTACATTTTGGTACCTTATGTACCCAGGACAGATGGTGTATTATGGGAACATACAGAATGTTTAAATGCAGGTGATTTAACCTGATACAGGTTTATCAGCTTGATTTTGCACTCAAAGCATGAGAGAAATCTAACCTTCAATTGAGGTAAAATTATTCATCAATATTTTGTTTTCTTCAAAAGCACATGGGTCACATTTATTGGCCCCCCATGAAATCCTTATGAACAAAATCTAATTGGAGTATATTGCCATTTAAATATATTTTTAAAGTTCATCTGAGTCTTTAGGAACTCTTAAGCAGCCATCCATGACTCCCAGTTGCACTGGAGTATAAATATGAGGTGACAGACAGGCCAAACTCCCATAGTCATCCATCAACATGAGGAAGGTCAGAGAACACAGGAAAGAAATTAGATTTTTTTAAAAGAAGGTTGTAGGCCTTCATAAATCAGGCAGTGGCTATAAAAATTAAATAGCTAAACACCTAAAAATACCCATCTTCATTATTAGGATAAGAATGCATAAGTTTAAAACAACTGGAGCTGTTACGAACTTTCCTTGAATAGGATGCAAGTGTATTTCCCCCCCACGTACAGTGGGCAGGATGGTTTGAGAGCCAAAAAAAGTGCACCAAGGATCACAGTTGGAGAATTGCAGAATTTGGTTGCTGCTTGGGGTGACCAAGTCTTTAAAACTGCAAAAAAATGACATCCATGCCATCAAGCTATTTGGAAAGCTTTGGCAGAAGAAAGCCTCTGCTGTCATCAAACCACAAATATAAACACCTGGGGTTGCATTCACAAAACATTTTATCTTACCACAAAAAGTTATCTTAAGTGGCACTAAAAGTTCATAGCTAAGAGTTTTTTTTTTAAAACCTATTCAAAAAGTTGCTGAGACCAACTTTTACTAAGGAATGGGGAGAACTATTAAGATAAGACAAAGGGTGTGGTTGACCTCGTTGCTATGAATGACGTTGTGTTTCATGAACAAGCTTACTTACTATGCCCACATTGATTGGTCGATAGCGGATGGGTCTGTGTCTATGAATTCATACAAATATTGTAACGGGAGAAAGAAATTATGTTGCCATATTCAAATAAAGATTTTTTAAATAAATATTTAGGCTAAGTGTCCCTGAGCATGAAACCAAAAATAATATAGGCTACTGAGTAGTTAAGTATACATTCGGCTAACTGTCAGCCTCTTACATGTCTGGCAGGTCGTAACATGGATATGCATTTAAACAGCCTTTTAATTATTTAGGCTAAACTAAGACTGAAGGCTTTGTTTTTTTGTAGTTGGCGAAGATCAACAGGAAACCGTGAATTGTCAGAAGATGTGGAGTCTGCAGACAGCATTTATTGTTTGGTGTAATATTCAAATGACAGATGACTGAGATATTTACAGTTCGTCTGTGCTGTGTTGCTGCATTTGTCCTGTGGCCAAGTAGCGTAGATTTGGCAAAACCTTGATTGCGTTGCATTCTTTTTGTTTGTTGGTGAAGTGACTGCATCCCTGACTAGCTCTACCATAATAATACCGTCACGATTGATACCTTTTTAAAAGCTCAATGTTATTAAATGTTTATAAAACATTGACTCAATACCACGGCGGATTGCCAGCAGAAGCCATAGGTAATTTGGTTTTCATTTGGTCTTTGTTTTTATTTTTAGAAGCTGGTTTTAGAGCTAAATGCTTTGTGAATTACTCATAGGCCTAAAGTTAGCACTGACATACTCTTATTTTTAAGTGTTTCTCCTAAATCGGCAAGTTAGGAGCTACTTTTAGTCTTAAAATGTTTCGTGAATAGGGCCCCAAATGTTTACTAAACATCTTTGGAACTTTGATTGGAACTGGGTTCTGTGGTCAGCTGAGACAAAATACAGCTTTCTGGCCACAAACACAAGAGGTGGGTTTGGCATAAAATGAGAGAGGCCATGCATGAAATAGACTAATCCGCACTGTGAAGTATGGTGGCGGATATGGGATGTTACTCACGGGGCTGTTTTGCTTTCAATTGCCTTGGGAACCTTGTTTACATGGCATCATATTTTAGAACTAAATATTTTAGAGCTGGGTTATGGTTGCATATTCCTGCAGGACAATGATCCACTGACCACAGAATAATGCTTTTGCAATGGCCATCCAAGTCCCCTGACCCCCTAAATGCAGGGAAGCCAATACTTGTAACACACATCAGAATATATATATTTTTTTTAAGTAAAAATAATTAGAAGTTTTAAAGAATTTTTGTTTATCTTTATATAATTTCACATGATGTTATAATTTGTTCATATTGCCAAGCATATAGAACACATTTGATAAACAATACATCTAATTTAACCAGCACTTTTTGAAATTAATTGAGGGTTCACTGCATATGGCCATATTATTGTGTCGACACGGATCCACTAAGACTGCTCGGTTTAATTTTTAAAAGCACACTAATTACTGACAGCTCATTTAATTACCATTCACTGTATTGTTTCTGTGATATCTTGTCCGACCCTCTGTAGAAGAGAGCACGAGAGAAGCCGCATAGTAGCCCACTTACTGTTATTTTGTTTATGCTCTTCTCTGTGTGCTGAAGATTTACTTTCTTAATATAACACTCCCGATGGACTAAATTGGAAATGACATTTTTTGTTCATTATATGCCGGGCCTAATGATTCACCCTTCTGAGTTTTTCATAGCAGTGGTCTGCTCAGGATCGGCTTTAATTGGGGAAGCGGGATTTACTCACATTCGTGTCCCGAGCTGTACCCTCTAAGTCCACTCAATGTAGCTAAAACACTTGTTTACCCAATGTTTTTTTTTTTTTGCCTCGGAGTAAGAAAGATATATTCCGCATAGACTTCCACATGATATTGTGTGCTTAAATCCTTTCTTTTTTCTGTCTTTTTCTAACAGAAACTAGCTCGTATTGAACAATGGAGGACAAGAGTAAAGAGGACAGACCGCTCATTGTCGCTCCAAACAGTCCATCAAGAGCTATAATACATGCCTTCACTAAATATTTATCAGGGGACATGTGGAATTCATCAAGTCTGACAGTTGTTTTAATCAGCAGCGCAGTGAAGTGGAGTAGAATGTAGAACAGTGGTAAAAACCCCAGGTGGGATTCTGCTGTTATACCCTTGAGGGTGGATACTTTACCTCAGTTTCTCCAGTGACACTCCAGCTGTTTAAATCTACAGGGTGGGAGACATAAAATGGCCGA
This sequence comes from Ilyophis sp. 1 JC-2022, assembly GCA_022702515.1. NCBI lineage: Eukaryota > Metazoa > Chordata > Actinopteri > Anguilliformes > Synaphobranchidae > Ilyophis > Ilyophis sp. 1 JC-2022. The sequence goes on from CM040405.1 coordinate 97,960,999, forward strand.
CCCTTGCACTGTTATTCACTGTTTATGGGTGCCTTTTAGGCAAATGGATAATAAGAATAAGAAACAACCAAATAAGCAGTAATTAACTCAGAACCAAAACATTACAAGTCATATTACGTCAAGAGGAGACATGCAATGCTGTAGGCTACTTCCAATTTATCATTTTTGTAGTGAAGACTTTCTATAAAGTTAATACCTCTATTACCATAATTTCTTCAATTTAGAGGTTTACAGCTATTTTTATGGCTCATTAAAAAAATTTCAATTAATTTCCAAGGATTTAATGTGAATAAGGCCAAATAAAAACCAAGATGGTGGAACCATATTGTTACATTGTTACATATTAACGCTATTTTCTTTTTGTCTCCAAAGTGCAAACCATGGCTCAGTGATGGCTTAGTTTAAAATAGAGGCTGAACTCTTACCTCAATACTAACCATTGGTCACGCAGCTTTCTTTAGCTTGATTGACAACTGTGTCAATCGTCTGAATAATCCATAGCCATTGTCAAGTAATCTCCTTTGTGTAATTATGCTTCATGTGGTAGTGTTCTTTTCAAGTCACGTTAGAGACTTTGATTGATAAGACAGAGTTTCATTTCGTAAAATCAATTTAACCATTACAAAGAATACACTTTCTCCTTGAAGAGGTAAATCACTCTATTAACCGTGTTTAGCAGCTTCGAGCACGACAAACAATAGAGGCTAGCAATCAAACTTCAGGAAGTGCCATTTCAAGATCATTTAAACAGTCACGGGCATGAAGAAAAATGACTGCTCTCATCCACAGACTAAGATCATTTATGATTTATGATTATGGGGCCAATCCGGCACAAATACTATATAATATTATATTATACGGATAATACTGATAATAAAAATACTGATAATCACAAGGTAGCATGACACGCACCTACAAACCGGTAAGGAATATTCCGCTAATAGCTCATGCATACTATGCTGGCTGCTTGTCTCACAGAAAATGGCATGGCCATGTACTTAAAGCAACGACATCGCAGTGTGACCGTAGAGAATTATAATTGACTGTACCTGATACAGTAAATTGCAATTATGATGCTAATTCTTTTTTTAATGCATTTCGCGGGAGCAATAGGAACAACAAGCTTATGGGCAGACAACAGTAATGCCATGATTGAGTAATCAGCCTAAAAACTGCTGCAATGCTAGCATATTATTGTACACATACATTGTATAGTAAGCATCCTTATACCTTTAGGGAAGCAGGCATTTATCATAATGACATGCCCATGGGCCTAATAAAAGAGATGCATGCAACTCTGCACTGTATCAAGTTATATTAGCCTGTATCATATTTAATATTTACATATTGTTCATGGTGTGGTGTATTTATATCTGGCATGTTGTTACAGTGTTCTATAAAATGCCAGGGAAAGTTAAGTCTATTGGGGCCATGCAGATTAAATGACATAAATATGGTCCAACTGTAGCCCAAATATTAATTTTCACTGGAGTTATTTTACCAGTCCCATTTTCGTTTTTGTGATTATGTATATTGTTTATATCAAGGAAAAAGACAATCCAAGACAGGATGAATGGCCTGTTCTTGTCTTCAAATGGTCCAATGAGACTTTGCTTTTGTTTTTTCTTTTAAAGCTGATTCTGGTGTGGAGTCAAACCAAATGGAATAAAGGCTTTGCACAGCATATAACCAAGAATAAGGTCCAAAAGCCAAGGGCTGCTTGAAATACACACATACTAACAGAAACTCTACCTAAGCACAGAATGCAGTGACTCAGCTGGTTCATTATGTTCCAAGAATAAAGTTCCCTAAAGAGTGGACTCATGAGATGTGATGATCTGTGTGCAATGTGCAATGCTTTTAAAAATGGCAACAACTACAGCACACTACCGACATAAATCGGATTTTAGGCTTTGATGTGGAAGCGATGTATATAATAATTGATGTAGTTTTGATCTGTAAATATTTTATAAATTTATAATCATGCCTAATCAATCAAAAAAGATAGTTTCTAGAATATATAAGAGACACTATTCACTGAAATGCACATAATTTCCATGATATGAGACACTTCATAACTCATTTATCAACATTTATATCATTTCTTAATCATATTTCAATATTTAATGTATCTAGCAATTAGACACAAATACATACGTGCCTTTATGGAAATTATATTAATTTAACCTAAAAGTAGATTTAATTTGTCTTGCTGAATTACTAAAAAGTCAGTGTAATTAATGAAGTCATTTTGAATTTCCACAAATTTTATGAAAACTCAATGTGAATAAAATAAATAGTGTTCTTTTGTGGGAGGTCTTTAATAATGGTTAGTGAATTTAACTGAACATAAATCATTAAGTAAAATAATTTCCAGAGGGCTGAATAGGTGTAATATTCATTGCCTCAATCATTAAAACGTATCTAGACCCGTGTTCATATCTGAAGCAATATTTTTTTAGATGCGATCAACCATTAGCTGAAGTAGCCTACTATGTGTGCCTCTCTTCGCTGGTCATTGGCTCATTGTTGATCTTTACTTCCGATCCTTATCCATTGTTTTCAAAAAATGATCAAATTTGGAATGCCCAATTAACTTTTCAAGCCCTGCATCTGATCAATAAAGCATCCAGTATTGATTTGAAGGCAGCTCACAAGCACACATTCTTTGTTTTTCTTGCTGTGGGATGTGCTCAACTGTGCAGTCAGCAGACACTGCTGTTCTACCCTAAAGCAAGATACTTAAACGTGAAGTATGCAACTTTTTTTTCCCCCCAATAAAATATTGCTAAAGGACCGTGATAAATCTGAGCTAACAGAGAATGAGATTTGGTGGGAGATTGTGTTTGTGTCCTCTAAATTCACTTTTTAAATTGGTTTGTTCAGGTCGAATCATTGTTTATAGTGTCACTGGTGTGCCCAACACCTCTTAGATCTTGTTCAGTAGTACAAACAATCACAAAAGCTGATAGTACTAGAAAGTGACCTCTTCCCATAAGGCCACTAGCTTCCTCTGCATGTGAGCCAAAAAAGAAATATTTGTCAAAGTAATAAAAAGCAATTAGACAGAACAGTTTCCAAGACAATAGTCAACATGAGTATGGCTTTTCCCAATATGGAAAAGCTAAATGGAATGAAGCCAGACCTTCAGCCAGAAATGTTTCTACTCAATAGATACATATCAATACAATCTACAATGAGCACCATAATTCATTGGACAGTGACATATTTTTTGTTATTTTGGTTCTGTACTCTAGCACTTTGAGTTTGAAAGGATACAATGAGGGCTTGAAGGCATTTTCATCCATGTCGGATGAACCGTTTAGAAATTATAAAACCTTTTGTACATAGTCCCCCCCATTTTCGGGCATCAAAAAATATTGGACAGTTTAACATCATGTAGAATAAAGTTTTTTTTATTTTTTATATTTGGTCGCATATCTTTTGCATGCCATGACTTTCTGACCAACGATATCATAAGACTCTTGATATTTTATTTTCTGGTACTACTACAAACGATACTATAACTTCTCTGCATGGGCCACACCACCTCAGGCCACCCCATCCCATCCCAATTACAGCACAATTTTTGAGGTCCCCTGTCAGTCAGGTCCCTTTGATAGCATTCTATAACCCATGTTTGTTGTATATATGAAATAGGATATGAGCTGTGTTCGTAAACTATGTAAGGTGTGGTTGTAAACTAGGACACAATGTATGCATGTAAACTGTGTAAATTACCTTGGATAAATTATAATTATAATTTAATGAATTCCTAGCTGTTGCAATCTTTTCTATCTCACCACAATCACACCAAATTCCGGATCCTCCCGGGTCTATTCATTACTTTTGTGAAACTCTTCATTTCTGCTTCTCACCTCATTCTATTTCCTGCAGATTATCAGGAAACGAAATAATCAAGTATATTCCGCTATATTCAGCATGCTGAGAGAAGAACGAAGTACTGATGAATATCTTTCTGTTCAGCATTGTGTATCCTACATTCTCATGCTCGTGTGTGTGTGTGTGTGTGTGTGTGTGTGTGTGTGTGTTTGTTCAATAGTGAGAGAGAAAAAGAAAGAGAGAGACAGAAAGAGCTGATCTTTGCTAGACTATCAGGAGTAGAATATTGTAGTCAGATTACAGAGAATATCTTGATAGTTCTACTTTTATGATGGACAATGCATTACATTACATCAGTGTTTTTCAACCTTTTTTGAGCCAAGGCACATTTTTTACATAAACAAAATCCTGAGTCACACCACCAACCAAAAGTGTTACTAATTAAGTGAAGTTAATAGGATAAGATAATTTCCCACGGCACACCTGACGATCTCTCACGGCACACTAGTGTGCCGCGGCACAGTGGTTGAAAATCACTGCATTACATGACATTACATTTATCTTATTACTTATTACAACTTCTTATTACATTTATCTATTCATACAGCTGGATATATATACTGAAGCAATTCAGGTTAAGTACCTTGCTCAAGGGTACAACGGCGGTGTCCTACCTGGGAATCGAACCTGCAACCTTTCGGTTACAAGTCCAGCTCCTTAACCATGATACTACACTGCTGCCCCAATGCACTTTCCCCTGCAGCAGCACTCAGCCTGCGCCACATGTGTCCAGCCCTTGTTTTTTAACTTTACTGCAACAGAAATAGGACTGCCTGAGACTGCAGAGTCAATCAGAAGATGAAAACAAATTTTCTATAGCATGCGGAGAGAAGCAATCATAGGTGGCCCAGGAATGGCAACCTTCACACGCTACCTGACAAAAGGAAGGAATCACAAGTGGAAGATAAAAAAAAATGGTTTGGGTACGGTACACAGGATGCACCTCTGTGGTAAACATTTAAAGGCAGCTGATATTTTTTGTCATTCTTACAAATAGAATGTAAGAATGTGAATTTTTAAAAAACAATAAACAATAATGACTGGGCTAAAACTTGGCATTCAAAGAAGCGGTCCAAGCAGTTACACCGTATGGACTGAGAGTGGGTGTCATATCCGAAGTTTAACAAAAAAAAAACCTGATCGCGTGTGAAAAATGGCTTCATAATTTCACATAAAGTACAACAGCTGCAGGTCTGCCCAGCCTGAGAAACGATTTCATAATTCCCCATAAAGTACAAGAAGCGCCAGTCTTCCCAGGAGAGCAATCCACAGCCCTGTAAATGGGTACCTAAGAACGGGAGGAGATCGCGCCTGGAGTCCCCCCCGTGCTGCGGAAAGCCCATCTGTCTTCTCTCTCCGAGACGGGAGCGGTCCCTCGTGTCAGTAGTCTGCCGATGCTCGCATGCGGAAGCCTTGGGGCGACCGCGTTGTTCACATTGCAGCATTATCGATAGCTGGAGGCCCAATTGTCTTTGAGAAAGCCGTGACGCACACGTGGTATCAATCTCGCCGCCGTCTTCCACGAGAGCCAGAGTAGTATATGCAGGATATATGCAGGAGTAGTATATGCAGGAGTCAACGCATTCGGTAACCTCTGTACATTCTGAGGTTACGCTCATTTAAACCAGGAGTTAACACAATTTTCAAAGCCCAGAACCCATTTGAAATGAATGGAGGTGTGGTATAGTATGGTACATTTCAAGCTGTACCAAAATAAGTAATATATTTTCATACCACCTTATCTTACATGTGTTAAAGTACACTGTGTTCTGTACAACCTGATGACGAACACAAAACATCAGCATTTAAAACCGTCCCACTTTTTAATTTTAATTATAGAACTACATTGTGCCCTCATCTTCTTACATATCTGTATTTAACAATGGTATGCGGTACAGCTCTTGATTCAGATTCAGCTCTTAATTCAGATTCAAAAATGCTGAGCGGTGGACCAGGGAGCTGCTGTTCTTGGGTAACTTCATCTGTAATAAATATCTTCCAATCCTATCTTCCATTAAAGCAACCGTCACAGATGGTTTAAATGAGTTCTTGTTACGTTTCTAACCGTTCCACGCCATGTTTTATGTTTATTGTTATGTCACGCCCTTATTTGTATTCACGTTCTGTCATAGTTTATTAGTTTCATACATTTCTATGTGTTTCCGCGAACTCGCGTTCATGCTTTCTCTCTCTCCCGCTTTTGCTTACGTGTTTTCCATTGTATCTGCCATTCCCTGTCTAACTAACAAATTACTAACAATTAGCTAGATCATTGCTTACTAACCATCTAATCTCTTGTAGTTAATTGTTACCTTACGTTTCTAGTGCATGTCCTTACTAATTAACTAATTTACTAACGCTAGGATGGGATAATTACTAACAGACTAATTGACTAATGATCTTCGTCTCGTTTTCCCAAGCTGTTCCTAATTTCTCTCTGTTCTCAAGCTAAGCGTTTGGACCTGTCTACACACACATATAAGCCCTCAGTTTTCACCTGTTCAGTGTGAAATTGTTGCCTCACTAGCACTCTTAAGCATTTGTCAAGTATATGTATTCTGATTTCCTGTTTTGATCCAAGCCTGTTTTTTGACCACTGTTTACTGCCAGCCTTTTGTTTTCACTGCCTGTCCTGACCATGATTCTTGCTTGCTGTACTTTGTACTTTTGCCACGCGGCGAGGACTCCGGTCTGACCCTGCTTGTTTTTCGACTATTCTTTTGCCTTCTCCCGTTTGTACCTCTGCCACGCTGATTGCCTTCCTGGTTCCAAACTACTGCCTGGCTTACCGACGACGAGACTGCCTTCTCCCTCTGTACTTTTGTTTATTGGCTGGATTTTTTTGTGTATGACCTTTGCTTGTGCTAAGACAACGATTACGGAACTTTCCTTAATAAAGCCCTTGCGGGTATTTATTACATCCATTGTTCTGAGTCGTGCTTCTCGGGTCCAACCCTCCACCCACTTCGTCTCAGTTCTGATCCTAAGATGGACCATTTTGTCAGCAAAATAATGCTCACCTCCAATGCTGATTGAGCCTTATTGCAAAAAAAGATTCATATTGTCTGCTGCTGACAAGAACAGGCTGGGCCCTGAAAAATAAAAACAGCCCTTTCCCTTTTGAAGAACTGTACGATGTGAAAGCTTCCAGCTAGTAGGCTGAGACTCATCTCTCTAGTAAGGCACAACCCTCACTCCATTACTTGTGACAAATGATTACAAGTGAGCTCAAAGCTGAAATGCTGATTTTCGTAAGAAAACTAAGCCGGAGGGCTTTAGCCTAAAAAAAGAAGGGCCGGATTTTCCTCGCTGTCGGCGCGCAGCCGGAAGACACCATCCAGCCACGCGGCCAGCTGACCCCACACGGGACAAAGAATCACCTCCCACGGCGAGCCACTGGATCCTCATGAAGGAATAACATAACATCACAAATCATCATAAACCTGATAGCATAAGCATTATCATAGCATTATCATTGCGTTTGTGTTTATTGTATTATCACATTTTCTTATAATCCTTTTATGTCTTTCGTCAATTATTTGTAAATAAGTGGTTTGTGTTACAGCTATGCTGTTTATTCTAATAAGTGGGCTGCACTGACAAAACTGCATGAAAAGCAGCGTTTAATGGGCAGATACTACAGTGCACAAATCCGGACTGAAAAAAACGGACTGCATCTGGTTGTTTGTGCATGTCTGCTGTGGGAAACGGACATAATGTTGTGCACAGAGATGTTCTTGTCCAGGAACTGCCAAATATTAGCAGACATGGCCCTCTACTTTTTCTAATCGAGAATATCCAAGTCCAAAAATTCCCATTCACAGATGTGGCCCGGGGGGATGCAGAAGTTTCTGGAAATGTATGTGTCGTCACAGTTAACGGTATCGGTTAGCGGTAGCTCAAGACCGATACAAATTTCATTGACATTTAACGGGTCAGATATCTTCCAGAAACTGTTCATTTCATGCAATGAACTCACTTTAAAGGTATTGGTTGTTTCCCTCTTAATTATTATTAAATGTTAGTGTAATACCATTAGCTTCAACCCTGTTACAAGAGGGGAACGCTAGACACATGTCTGAGGTACATAATTCAATGTACAATGTAGATACTATTTGCTGTTGCAAAGCTATCCATAAATCTGGTGTCAGGTGATGGTGGAGAAACTAGAGAACTAAAGTGAGATGTCAGTAACCACTGCCAAAAATCTCCAAATTACTCTCATTGTCACTTTTCTTTTCCTCTTGTCCAAATAGACATTTTCTTCATACTTTCACAACATTATCAGTCATCGTTATCCTCCAACACAATGGCAACAATTTTGATAAAGGTAACTCCCCAAAGCTGACTTTCTTTTTACTAATTGGTGTTTACATGGCATCATCATAGCTAAACTATAAAAGTATTCTAGATAATGTAGTTTAACTCATTTTATGACAGGCTATAACCAGGCAATCTGCACACGCCCATTTATCAGCAAGAGATGGCCAAGAGATGAAGAGATTATTGCTACAATTCTATAGTGGTATAATATGTGCACCATTTAGTTTTAGTGAAAGACTGTGGAGGGAATGCATGTGCAGATCGTGCACTGTTCATTATGCAGGAAATATCAAAGGGATTCACAGCAATTCAACTTAACATGTCAGCGAAATGCAGGCTTGCTTTGATATGGTATAAGTGGAATCAGAATATAGTCAGAAAAACATGTCAGATATAAAACACCAACCATTAGGTGTATAAAAATAATGATCAGATGAAAAGTATTGCAGTTTGATTGCTCCATAAAGAGTAGGGTTTTTTTAACCGCTCAAAGCAGTCATTTACAATGAGGAATGAATGGGGGAAACATTTGAAACATATAGTGACGTTTTTGGTTTTTGAACATGCGATTAATTAATTAATTAATTAAGTACATGTACTGCAATAAATAAGTAAAAATATTTCCAGAAGAACGGTTATGATGTAAGATGCTCGAAATCCTCTGGGCGCAGAAGAGGAAAAGTGGCCCCTGCGATCAAAGCATCCTAGCGGACAGCAGCATGAAATATATCACACGGCCGAGGATGCTCCCTCGAGAAGGGTGAAGGGGAAAGGTATAAAAAGACATGAGTGGACTTGGGGCCTGATTTACTAAGATCTTTAGCGGGTGAAAAATCATTTAGCACCCGCAAAACCAATAACATGACCAATGATTGGTCATGGTATTTGTTTTGCACCAATCATTGGTCATGTTATTGGTTCGCGTGTGCTAAAAATTGTTTTGCACCCGCTAAAGGTCTTAGTAAATCAGGCCCTTGGAGTGTTGGAGGAATGAAGGACCCTGTTAGAGTTTTCAGAATGGGCACGTAGTGTGTAGATTATCACACTGACCAAATTATAAAAGGGACTTTACGGGCTCTGCACTTGGAAAATCAAGCCATTTGCATGAAATCAAAATCCCAGGAATCTGTGTTGAGACATGATGTCGGTCTCCAATTGTTTAACAACTAAGTTTGCCTTTATTAAAAGCTTTAAGTTGGTCCAGACCCATGGGAGCTACAGATAATGAGCAGAATACAGCAGGATGCATTTCAAGCAAAGACAATTGGAAGAAGTAATTGCAGATCTCCTTTTTATGCGCACTCTGAAAAGTCATGCCTTACATTTTGGAAATGGGTCCAAAACCGGTGGCAGAAAACCAGCAGATGCATTTTGTTTAGCAGTTTTGAAAGTAAATAACTTGGCTAGAACAAGTTTTTCTTTGCTGATATATTTATCTTACAGACACTTTGTTGCATATTGCCTATGTCAGCTTTTTTTTTTTTTTTCTAAGTAATAAACCCATCCTTGCATCTGTGTTTGACTCAGCATTCATATGAAAGACAAGTTTACTGTTGCAGCACTAAATATAATAACAATAACAAAAGGCTGCAGTTGTTTATTGAAATTACATTGTATTATGTAGCTTTATTCAGTACAATCTCTACACAAATTCATCAGGTTTCTCCAGGTGGGTCAATTTTCATTTCAGCGGTAAAAGCCCTTAATGGCATCCGTATTGTCACAGTGGTGTCCTTAATGCTAATCAAATCAACTTATTGGCCAGAGGCCAGAGGCTGCTGGGTAATTTACACAGTCCAATATTTGCGTAATTAGATGTTACCCTTTAATGATAACGTCGATAAAAGCCCAACTGTTTCGCGTGTCTGTGTGTTCAATGGCACAGAATGTGAGAGTGTCATGATAGTGATGGCTTATCTGCTGTCAGTGCTTAGTGGTTTCACATCGTAATCGTGTTCTTTTTCAGATCACGAGGTGTTACTTAACACCGCACACCACCCCACCCGACTCAACAACAATCTTTTCTCATCAACGGTGATGTTGCGTTTCACACGGTTTCATGAGTAATTTTTGATCATTATGTGAAATTGGCAGTTGCGACGTTCACATGAGAAATAGTTTTCAGTTGAAACTTTGATTCTTCTCCAAAGAACTAAAGGAGGGAGGCATTATCATGATACATGTTTAGAAGCATTGACATCTCTTTTCACAGTACTAACAAGTACTCTGTCTGCTCTTAGACAGTCAATAGCCAGTGCTAATAATACTGCATGCCCATCTTAACCATCTTATGCGTCAACTGTTTTGTGAAAAATTGTTCAGTTCATTAATAAACTGAAAATGTTATTGTCTGAATTAATTGGCTTATGGGAATAAAAGTTATCTGTTGTTATCATGACGGTGTCCTGCAATGTCCTTGTATTTTTATTTATTTATTTGTAATGTAGCTTTTTATTTGTATATTTTACCATATGTATGCAGTTTTTGATAATGTTAGCACTGTCCTCCTGTAGCCCTTTGCAAAATGGGTCTCTGTACAGCAACCCATTTTTTAGATGTCCCCTGGCGTTCATGTAATACCCACAGTGTGGAAAACCTCACACATTATTCCACTACCTTAGAAACCCTGCCGTTAAAAGATTGTAATGACTTCCGAACCGTGGCTCTTACCTCGGTGTTAATGAAATCACTGGAGAGTATTGCTGTTTGTGATCTTTTTCGAAAACTCGGCACAGGAAAATAAAATAGACTCGGTTCAGGTCCTAAGAAAATCGCCTTATGCTAAGTAGAAGAAAGGACTGTGGTACAACATTGCAGTTGCTTACTGACTCCTTAACATCAAAAAGCTTGAAAAGTCAAAAACTTATACCAGAATACACTTTATTTTACATCTGTATTTTAAAATGCTTTGTTAAATGTTCTTCGTGCTGAGATGCAACAGTTACATGCTAACACCCATCTCATCTAGCCTATTGCTAACCATTACTTTTTCACAAACAGAATCCAGTGTCTCAGGGATGGTTTAGCTCACCTGTCCTATTGACTGTGTTAGATCTGTGTGGAATTGCTTTATTATTACATATCCCCATCAATCTATCTTGCTGGTTCTCATGATATATGGAAAAATATATTGCAAAATAAATCTTGAAAAGTGACATCAACAAAATTGAAGGAGTTGTTTTGTGCCACTGGTCGCTGGCAATGGATTAATTACAGTCGCCATGCACAATAAGGCTATTAATCAAGCCAATATCTAGTAGTGTATTGATGGAACAATATCATGGATGTTTTTTTGGAATATGAGCTTGTGCTAGCAGCTGAATGAGGTATACAGAGCTGTGTGTAACCTAAGAGTACAGTATGTAGCTTATGAATCGGTTCATGTGAGGTAGGACCTATATGTAGGGAACAGTAAATCTAATTAAGTTATATTTAATCAGTGCTGACATCCATACACGTAGGAAGGCAATAGTTATGATTATATAATTGTGGAGCAAATGTGATGGAAGACAACATAAAAACATCTCGTCATAACGTTTAGGCATTCAGTGACCTGGCAGGAGCCTAAGGTTTGATAATAGATAAATCGTAGGAACTTTTATTAGGAACAAAAGTAAGAAGACTTTCAGAAAACTTGAGGCCGGTTGCCCGTTGCACAAAGACACACATACAGTATGTCCAAATTCACAATACTAAAATTATTAAATGATAAAATGTAACATGACAATAATTAAAAGCATAAAATTTACTACAGAACTAGAAACATTTCCTACATCAAATAACCAAGCCAGCTGCCTTGCTGCACAGAAGACACCCAATACATTGAGCCTGTCCTAAGTCATTGGAGAGTACAACTTTCCCTTAATTCTGTTAGCTTTGAAAATCTACATGGGCTGTCGTAACAGGAAGTGTTCCAAAAACACAAAGTAGATCACTACGGGTGTGCAGAGTGTGGGGTTCACCAGGGTGCTGACGAACTGTTGACCAGGGTGGAGCAGAGGGACGGATATCTGTTTGTTCAAATTAACATCGTTTCATGTTCTGTTTAATGTTCACTTTTTATGCTAATCTTCATCTTCTACAATGAATTATCTGTGCCTTTCTGAATATTATATTTGGGTTCAGACACACCCCCAGTGACCACTGTTCGATTGCATGCTGTTTTTACAGCCCAGAATTCTTACAAATCAACTAGTCCAGCCACACAGTTATTGAGAATTACAATTTATTTCCAACAACAAGGCAATGATAACATTCCACCACAAGCATCAATGCATAATGCAATAAGCACGGAGGGCTGTTTGACTATGGGTTTCCCTTTTATAAACATAGAGAATAACAATCATGCATCTGTTTTTTAAATGTTTCATGTGAATTGTATCTGCGCTCACTGCCAAAACCCCCGCTTTCGACTCGTGAGAGTGCAGACCAGTATGTTTGCTCCTCTGAAGCATGTGATGCCCGTCACACCTTCTTATCACACCGCAGTTCACGAGTCGGTCTCCCACAGACATGAGTCAGAGAAAGACTCTTTACAGTAACCAAAAAAAGACTAACGGGGGCCCGCTCAACCAGTCTGGGTTATTTTCGGTCTACTGAAACCATCCCATCCCTGGTTGACATGGGAGCCAATTGTGTCACCAGAGTCAGCACTGGCACAATTCACATTCAACACCAGAAAGTGGGGCCCATCTGTGCACTACAACAGCACCTTAACAGGATGAGCCACCCTAACAGCTCCCGAATCATCCATTTTTAATATTGAACAGAAATACTCAAATGTTCTCAAATGTCGACAACTGTCTTTTACGATCAGAAACAGATGTCCTTTCATGGGATAATCAACTGAGCTCCTCCAGAACGTACATCTGGGTTGATATATTGGCCTAGCCCTAGATCATCCAGCAGGCCCACCGTGTGTTGCTTCCTTTTGTTTATTTCAATTACTGGCCTCTTCCTGAGGCATCCTTTACTTTCTCAAACACATGAAAAGCAGTAGTAGCTCATTTTCTCCCCATAATGTTTGTTTTCAAAGCTGAACAGAATTATTTTTAGAGCGGTGGCAGATCCTTAATAGTTCTGTTGAGCCTCTAATGTGTCACTCTTGATTTGTTGGGTTCCTGCTGCTAGTTGGCTCCCAGGAGTATAGGTTCATTGATTTAATAGGCGTGCGGAATCTTTAATGCCCCGTTCTCAAGCGATTCAAAGAGGATAATGGAACACTCTCTAAGAGGTAAATAAAGAAAGAGGTCTCCTGAACCCTGGCCAGGCAGCTACTTTTTTCTTAAACTTGAGAGAATAATAAATGCATGTTACAGTGTACTGGACCTTCAGACTCAAAGGGTCAACAAAGACCAATTAAACAGCATTCTTGTGGAAACGGTGTAATTTAAAGAGGTGATTGGGTCCATTTCACGGACCTCTTCTCATTATGGTATCCTTGGTCGCGGCCTACTTTGACACTTTTGCTCCCGACACGTGTTAGTGGAACACAAGCGCTTGCTGCTGGAAACCCGCACTGGCGTGCTTATTAAAGTGAACACAGCTCTGCCGCAAAGAAAACGATGGGATTTTACGAAGATGCGAATAATGATCTTGGGTTCTCAGTTTAAAAATATCACAGAGGCCTGATGAATCATCGGCGCAGGTAAAATGGATTTGATTCTCTTTGGTGTAACACGTTGCAAACAGTGGACTTTCTTCAGCAACGCCGATTCATCCTCCTAGGCCACGGATACCGTGATGTGCGTAACAGGGTACAATCCTTTTTTCTTCACGAGTTTTTATTCGAAAATATTATATTTTACAAAAATTTGGAATTTGGACACAAGCCACAGATTTATTTCAGGTCATATGTGGTTGGGGGGGGGGGGGGGTACGGTGACAGTGGATCTGTAGAGTTAAGTCAGCACTGTGGCACGTCTACGCAGGATTGGAAGTGCTGAGCACACAGCCCCCAGCTTGCAGGGGAGGTGTGTGATAATATCAACGGAGAGCCTGTGGTCGTGAGATAGCGAGTTATCTAGTTGGCGAGCTGAGTCAAAGACTCTTTATGGTTAATGACAGACACTTCCGAATATAGAACTCTAGTGCGTGTACTTCAAGTAAATAAGTAGATAAATAAAATAGCGCTTGATAGACTGTAGTGCGTGAAAATCCCAGGAGTGCAGCCGTTTTTGAGATGCTAGAACCACCACGTCTGGCACCAGCAATGATTCGACAGTCAAAGCCGCTTAGATCATGCATTGTGCCCATTTCTAATGCTTGTTTGAACAACAACTAAACCTGTACACCATGTCTGCATGCGTTATACTGCCGCAACACAGTTTCACAGTCCAAACGTCAATGGGGTGACATTCTCATGGACACACTCCAAACAGATCCTCTTTGACGTTTCCATTGGACGCATTGCTTATTTTCCGGCTGCCTCCGTAAATCGCCTATTTTCACACGAAGGGCAGGAGCAGGGCTAGGACAAAGACAGGCAGGGCAGGCAGGAGAACCGGAGCTGGGCTGGACGAGAACAGGCTGGACTGGGGCAGACTGGACAGGCAGGAGAACACAAACTGGATGAGTACACATGACTGAACACAGGAACGAGGTGCAGGCAGGAATGAATTCATTAATTAATAAAATAAAATAAATAAAATAAAAATATATACATATATAAACATCGAGCAAAAAGTTCGGAAATTTGTGTTTGGTAGATTATTTCTCTGTTGTAACAATGCTTCTTGGCAATACATTTTATACCGTTGGAAAGCCTGTTTATTTCCCTTTTAAATGGTGCCCCATTTGTAAGGAACATGCAACATGCACAAATGGGGCACCATTTAAAAGGGAAATAAACAGGCTTTCCAAAGGTATAAAATTTAATGCCAAGAAGCATTGTTACAACAGAGAAATAATCTACCAAACACAAATTTCCGAACTTTTTGTTCAATGTTTATATATATTTATTTTTAATTTTTTTTGCTGGAAAGTAATATGACAAGTGCAGGGCACAAAATGATCTGGCAGAGAACACAGAAACAGAGGAGACTAAATACAAAACTAACGAAGAAACAACGAGAAACAGGTGAGATGAAATGAATGAGAAAACACAACTCAGGTGCGGAGAAGTGGAAACACAAAATGAATGGAGAGAGGGAAAACACGGAACGGACAACCAGATAGAAAATACATATACACGGAAAACCAGGAAATTGGGACAGAGGCACGGGCCATGGCAGAAAGCAATGGACTCGATCTTCAATATTGGATTTGACTTATATGAGCATGGTGAGTATCAAACTTATTAAAATAATTTGTGTAGCAAATGCTAAGTATATTTGTAAAAAAAACTGTAATGCTATCCCAGAATGGCATTTGCAATAATTTACTCTAATTAGGCTGCTTCTATCGATGTTGATCATTCAGCTAATTAATTATTTTTTTGTTCATTAAAGGCTATAGATACAGCTTTTTTATGTTGACAAATAATTTTTAAAAAGTAATACATTCACAGAGCTTGCTGAAAGATGCAGAATAAAAAGTATTGGATTTCCCCCCAAAAAATGATTGATTAGGAATTTATTACAAAAAAGATTTTGCAGGCAGTTTACCGACCATGTCGGGTGCAAACATATTTATTTCATATTTATTCGCAAGGACTGAACACCGTGGTAGCTAGCTAGCCAGTTTATGAGAGCGACTGAGTGGTAAATTACTGTGGGAGAAACACAGCCAAATATGTGACAGGTGCTGGTAAAACGGTCCACAAGTAGCACAGGGTAATTTTCAGTTTTTTATAGTTTATGAAGTACAAGTACAAATCTCAAGCTTTCAAATGATGCCCCATACACTGCAATATGCAACTATTTGAAGAAGATATGCTTCTTTGAATGTTGGTACACCTTAAAACACTTTCCTGAGAAAACAGCTCTCAAAGATTCGCAATGATTCACACCTCAGGCTGGCAACAGTAACTGGCTAACCCCAGCCCCAACCACTCCCTCACTAGGGTATCTGTCACTAGCTGCCAGCTGTAGCTAAGGCAGATACAGCTTCCAATTACAACGAGGATCCATCTGGAGTGTGTCCTGCGTTGGTTGGTTATATAGTGTATTGAGTTGCAGCCACTAGATTCACTTTTTGGAGAAGCAGGCTATTTACGTTAACGAGCAGGTGTACCTAATGAAGTGGTCACTGAGTGTATGTAACCACTCTAACGTCCACCATGGTCAACATTTCATATTAGGCCTCTTCCATGTGCTTGGAATTCAGACAAACAGACTTGCCACCACAGAGAGAATGCCATTTCAGTTGACATTCATGCTATCACGTAAATAATTTGTCACAGTTTAAATCTTATAATATAATTTTATCTGTACCCTTATTTTTAAAGCTATTTTGTAGTTTCCATCTGTTCTTACAAACCATACATTTTTAATGTGGGTGATTTTTAAGTTTGTTTCCTGTCTTAGCGTAACCTGTCCTCTTACCAGTCCACGTACTTTAGCGAAAATATAAATGTGGAATTTACAGAACATAGTGAATGATAAGTGCCACACATTTAAAAGGAAACGGGAGAGGATTTCAGCTCGTTGGTGCTAACCCCCTGCCTCTGGATGGCAAAATGACTGACATGGTAAACGGTCGAGCTGGAACTATTTAACCCATCGAGTGAAGGCTATGGGAGACACTGAAGCAAATAGCAACTTGTATGGGTGACTGTTTCTACCACAATGTGTTTTAATAATTGAGCCTAAATCACTTCTAGGTCTTCAGCGCTATAAGACCTGCTTGTGCCTGCAATGATGCAGATAATTTGTAATTGGTTCCCAATAATTGGTGTTAGACAGTGTGAATGCTGGCAGGGTATCATAAGCATTTGCTCATCACTGTTAAATTATTCAGTAAAAGTACATCAAGGTTTATGGTAGAAGTGACTCTCTCTCTCTCTCTTTCTCTCTCTCTCTCTCTCTCTCTCTCTTTCTCTCCCTCTCTTTCTCGTTTCATTATATTACTGCTACATTATACATAATATATATTATTACATATTACATGCAGAATGGGAACCATTATTTTTCTAATTTGCGTTCTTCCATTTGGAATTGTCAGTTGTACTATATTTTCACATCACCACTATGTCATCTGAAACAGAGGCCACTGCCATCTCGAATGTGTGCAGTCCTCCAATACACAATATGCAATGTTAATGGAACTGTAACAGAACGTGTCCAATAAGCATAACATGTGCCCCAGTCTGGTGCAGAAGCCCACATGCCAGGAAAGTCGACGACGTTGCCATAAACAACGCTCTTCGGACCATAACTGGCTGCCTGAAGCCCACCCCCGTTTTTTCACCTGCGTATAGCGGGAATGCCCCGGCCGGCCTCCGGCGCCTGCTGCTCCGACCTAGCTCTAGCAAGCAAGAAGACATCATCATTGGATCATGCACAGTCACACACAAACAAAAACAGTGCTGCCTCAAATAGGTCCTCCCGTCGTACAGCAAGGCAACAAGGCGGCACAAGACCTGCTCAGGGTTCCCCTGACCTGTCTGTGGCGGCATGGCATGGGCAGGAGAGCAGGAGTGGGAGGAGTGCCGGTCGGCCACACCAAGGAGCAGTGTTGGAGGACACCCAGGAGAGGAGGGCAAGGAGAGAGGGAGGCCACGCCGCAGGAGGACACTGGAACCGCCTGCGAACTGGGGTCGGGACGCTTCAAAAGCATCCATGCGAAGGGGGGGCCTGGAGGACGGAGCCGCGTGTGTGTGTGGGGAGCCGGGACGAGCGCTGACCACATAATCACCACCACCTTCCCCTGTAAAAACCACCCGGAGAGGCCGGCCTCTTTGATGTGGGTCCTGAGACGAGGGAGTGGCTGTACGCTACTGATCTGGACATCTGATGATGACACACGAAAGAAGAAGAAGAAGAGCATAACATGTACTCAATCAGGATACAATGTAGCCAGTTAGCACTGAACATTTTATCGTGTCCTTACCTTGCGGCAGCAACTATTTTTCATGAAGTACTACAATCCCTGGTGTACTAATAGGAGAGTTAGTAACCTGTAGGCCTACCCAGTGAACATGTTTACAGGGAACAGTCAGTGAAATAGCCAGGCTATATCCGGGTAAAACCTGAGCTACATTGAGGTTAACGTAGTCTATTTATGTCAAATCGTCTCTCAACCTAGATTTCCACCCATTTACACGGCTAGAGTCCGGCTTTTGCTCACTCGGTAGGTAGAGTTAGTAGCTACGGGGAGCTTATGCAGAGGTACCCCAAGGAACCCTGACTGAGCTTAACCCACCTCCCACACTAGAGCAAGACCCAATGGCTCCCACTGTTACTCTCAATCATAGGTAATGATATGACCCACATCTAGCATGGCTAGAGGCCTTTACCTACTGAGCCTCTCTGGGGTCATCCTTTTCCTTTTTAATTTGAACTGAGAGTTAACACACCACTCCTTAATATTATATCCCATTTCATAAATTACTCTTCCCGTTACATTTCATTGCACTCTGCTCCCAGAGATAAGATGCTGGGATCGTAGCCCCACCCCAATTCTCAGTGAAACAGTTATTTCTCAGCGTCCCTCGAGCACTCAGAGGGAGTCCTTTAGATCGTGCAACTTATATCTTCATATTTATGTTTGGATCAGCGGCTGCAGCAGGTGTGGAATACAGCATGCAGAAGCGTACTGGGGCTCTACAGCACGATAAAAGCAACAGCATGACATCACTACACTCTAAATTCCGCACTCTGACTGCACGTGTGACGACTGCTAAGCGCCCGGCGGGTTTCTGCTGATCCCGCAGCCGCGCTCCACTTCCTCACGCTTTGATCCCGTGGCAATGCCAGCTTCCTGTCATAAATGTTCTGATGAGGCTCCTTGTTGAACTGACTCACAGCTCTCTTTCCGGGCCCTTTGCAGCCGTGTACAGAGGCCTGTCACGGGCCTGACTTGAAGGAGACTTTAATTGCAAGCATCAATCTTTGTCCTTCAGCGCAACGCAGAGGCAACCCACACACATGCACAGAAGCACACACACACACGCACGCGTGCGCACACACACACACACACGCGCACACACACACACGCACACAGACACACACACACACACACACACACACACACGCACACAGACACACACACACACACACACACACAAGCACACACACACACACACACGCACACAGACACACACACACAAGCACACACACACACAACTGCTAATGTAAAAATGACTCCTAGCCAAAGAATATACACTTAAATATGAATGAGCTGGTTTTCTGTATTGTGGATTCATATTGATGTGGGATTTAGATTAAAAATAAAAATTAAAAAAATATCCAGAGGAAAAGAAAATATAAATGGGCAGTCATAATTACTCCAACGTCCTTGTTTGAACTTGATAAGAATAGCACTCAGAAAGGCCAGATTAATACTTTATGTGCTCAGCAAAGAGAGGCTGAATATCAATAGACTATGGCTGATCATTAGGAGTCATTCTGAGTAGGCCCCTGGTGACCTCGTGCATAAAAATTGCACGTTATTTTAAGCAATAGTGCATTGGTGCATGACTGCTGCTTTATTTGTTCTCGTTTTTGTTTATGTTGTTAAATCATATCTTTATTTTCCACATAAATGTCTACTGCGGCGAACTGAAGGCCAACAATACGTACTGTATTTCTCTTGTAAATAAATTGCATTAATTTAGATAGTCTTTACATAATACAAAACTGGGGTAATGACCAGAGGACACTGGATTGCATTCTATAGAATGTGTGGCACGCCGCTGTTGCAGGGAGAAACAAGCTACAGGCGTTTTCAGTTATACAATAGTCATTACCCAAGGTGTCTTCCATGACTGAAGGCTGTGAGGGGGGTAACTCAGTTCAACCAGGCAGGTTTCCAAGGGTGTAATTGGCGTAATTGGAATAAGACGAGGCCACTCCAGCAGTTTCAGGGCAGGACGGGACATGTCATGACCTGGGGCCTCATGTATAAAAGGTACATACGCACAAAAAAAGATGCGTAGGCCACTTTCCCCACTGATTTGGGATTTAGAGAAACAAACTTGACGTGAAAACATGCGCACATTTACATGAGTATGGCTCATGCGTACGCGCGTTTTTGAGACTGTGGGAATTGGAGACGCCGATGGCGAGGAAACTGGCATACGCATCTTTTTTTGTGCATACGCACCTTTCATACACGAGGCCCCTGGTGAAGTGGCAGTAGGACGAATGGAGAAAAGGAGATCACCGATACAGCACAGGGGCATCGGTGAGTAAGCTGTGCTTATTGGCCACAAAGAGTAAAACTGACACAAAAATCTCCCTCGTCGAGCTTCCACCAAAGCTCTCGTGAAAAGCCTGAATGTGCTAAGCGTTTATACACCACCCCCGGTGAGAGCCAGCGACCCTGATGCTCGGCTCTTCTGACCACAAGCTTATCCCGGGCTTCATTTTCAAACACCGTTACTTAAGAATTTCTTTCCTACCACAAAACTCAAAATCAATATCAAGTTCCAATTAGAGATGTGTGCTGAACGATAACTGTAAGGTAAGCTACTAATAATGTTTCCGAGAATGTTCCCGGGGGCCTTTTAACACAATCCAAACGACCAGTCATATTGCCAGAGAGAGACTCCAGCAAATGGATCCATAAATCCATAAACCAATCAAGACATCATGCTAAGGCTCCACAAAGTCTATCAGCTGCTATCAGCTGATCAGTGCAGTAGCGAGATATAATCTGAAAACATTTCAATATAGTCGTAAAAGAAACCTGACAAACAGACGAGCGTTGAGGCTGTCGGTTCCAGGCAGGATGTGACGGAGAGGCTCTTGTTGATGTCTGTTATTTTGAGGTGCTTCTGTTGAGTTTCCTCCGCGTCCTTTTTTTGCTGAAATAAACTAAACGCAGCGTTGCCTGTCAGAAAGGTAACACGAGTAAATGTTTTAATCTCTCAAGATAAAACGACGAAGAGATTTTCTTCAGACCCTTCAGGGTTTCCTCTTAACTCCAAAAAAAGATCTGAAGCTCTCAATTTTTTCAGATCATAGGCTCATATTTCCCACAGCCACACAGAAAAAATAATCAACAATAATAAAATCCACTTGTCATTACACAACATTTTGTATGCATGTGGTTTCTTGCAATTGTACACTTACATTGTACATTGATTCTATGTAGAAATTGTGGAAGACAGAGGCTACAATCTCTAAATGTGCATTTTGTATACTCATTTCAGTTTGGGAACACCGTCTTCAATGGAAATGTCTAACTATGTTAAAAAGGCAGACTTGATATTGTGTCCACAAAGTAGTCCCTTCCATAAATGTAAAGGTTAAATTACAAAAGAATGTGCAAAAGGATGTGCAAACTCAGGAGGATGGAGAAGGGGGTCTGTATAAACATTGTTTGGACATGAGTAATCTGCACTGCAACGTGTTTCAATCTCGGCTTTACAAAAATAGACATTTCACTGATGAAATGCTAAATGGGCTGTTTACGGTTCCCGGAAATACTATATGAAGTGTCATAGTAACTCGGCATTTGATGACAGAACACAATTGCATTGCTATTATCAGAACAATAACACCATTTGCTCTTCATATAATAAGGGTTAATATTAATGAATGGAATGGCAGCATCAGAATTCACAGATATTTTTGAATAGCCACTCCCCGAGAGTTTCGGTGGCTTTCAAGACTAACAAGCAAATTGGACATGGCATAAATAATGTATAGAGCAAACACAGCTTCCATTAAAAAAAAACTGTTAGCAAAGCACAACATAATTACGTTGGAAAGTATTCATTTTTCATTTATTATGCAAAAAAAAAAGAAATCTGTAAAAAAGGGCACTATCTTTTCAGGTTTAGTTGCTTGAATATATTCATTTAAGCCATTTTATTTGGTCTGATTAGCAAATATGCTCATTTGTTTACCCTTCATTAAGGCTTGTGAGTGACCCCTCTGTGGGGAAAGGCAGAATGAGACGGCGCATCTTGGCCCTTGTAATGGCTGGCTCAATACTGCCATCTGCTGGCTGCACTCAAGCGCCTGTATCCCATGAAATGTAAGTACTGAGCCTGTCTGGCTAACAGTTAATACTTCCATTGGTACACTTTTAAATTAGCAAGCAAGCAAAGAGGTTCCTTCTTTTGTTTGGATTTAATTGTATCATTCCAAAGATACCTCATTATGAACTGGTAATTAATTTACTGAAGTGAATGCTGAGGATTGCATTTCCACTTTTGCAGACTATGGATTTATTACATTCACCCTGTGAATCAGGCTTAATACCGAGATGTGCCGGATTAGCGTATGTATGTTAGGATTTAGCTTAATTGGTGCTAAGTTCCACATACACCACTGTCTCTTCCTTACCATTTTAGAAGTAATAGTTTTGCGCCAAACGCGGGGCTGTGTATATCCAATTCCCACCCCGGTTTGGAATGCCCTATTAATCCCAACCAAATTCATGGGCGGACCCCACTGCACAGGACACACGGGTATCAGGCCTCCGTGCAGACCCACAGCTTTCCTCCAAAACACCTGTATCTCCCTACGCACCGTCGCCAAACTCGCACAGAGCAGAATCAAAAGCAGACTACCCATATGCAGCTGTATGCAAACCATGGGGCGGCCAATCACCCAGCGGCGTCGCCAGATTAATGCGGGCCGACTGAACCCACCCACACCCGTGGGAGAAGCAAGCGCCAATTGACCGCGAGGCTCATCCATGCACTACAGCATGGTGCCTTAACCGAATTAATCTTTTTCTGTACTGTATGTCCCAAATAATCCTCTTTACCTCACAGTTAACTTAACAACAGTATCAGAAACAGCTCAGCCAGAACATGAAGAGAAAAATACATCACTTCCTGTGGGGTAGCAGGACTAGTTATGGTTTTGAAATAAACCATACAACTATGGCCCAGATTAATATATATATATATACTGTATATATATATATACAGTGGGGACGGAAAGTATTCATACCCCTTCACTTTTTGCACACTTTATTGTGTTGTAGATTTAATTTTAAAGGGATAAAATTGCCATTTGCCCATCAATCTACACTCAATAACCCATAATGACAAAGTGAAAACATGTTTTTAGAAATTTTTGAAAATTTATAAAAAATCTAAAACTGAAATTTCTCATTTACATAAGTATTCATACACTTTGCTTTCACGTATTTTTAAAGTATCATGTTTAATATTTGGTAGCATATCCTTTGAATGCTGTTACTTCCTGAAGTCTGTGACCCATAAACATCAAAAGACTATCGATGTCTTATTTGCAGGTACTGTTATAAGCGATACTATAACCTCTCTGCATTTGAATTGATATCTATGAAAATTGGGGGGTGGGACTAGATTCAGCTGTAAATTAGGCTGGTACAGTATGGAACACATGACTGGCTAAATGGCTGTAAGTCATCAAGGGTCTGAGCTATCAAACGAGCCCCAAACCATCACTGCCAGATATGGAGTAGATGTGGATGGATCACTGCAAGGGTTATTTCTCCTGACTAATTTTCCTATATAACTATATGGGGAAAAAAGTCAGGAGAAACAACCCTTAAAGTGATCCATCCACATCTACTCCATATCTGGGCGCAGAGTGCTGATTTGGGGCTCGTTTGATACGTCAGATCCTTGATGACTTACAGCCATTTAGCCAGTCATGTGTTCCATACTGTACCAGCCTCATTTACAGCTGAATCTAGTCTCACCCGCCAATTCCCATAGAGATCCATTCAAATGCAGAGTGGTCATAGTATCGCTTATAACAGTGCCAGAAAATAAGATATATATCTATATATATATATATCTGTCCTATCTTTACTTGCCGGCAGTTGAGTGAGTTTAGTGTAAACCAAAATTTATTTTTAAAACATATAAAAAGAAATTGACACTTTAATTTGCGAGATAAGGACAAATGTTGACTGAAAACAGGTCTGTGTTAGCCTGACATTTTTTTTGCTATATCCCTGGCATTTACAAAGGTGTGCACACAAACATATTGAATGTCTCAGAAGATTACGCCCAGTGGGCAGGGATTGTTTTATATCAGTTAATCCTGCTAAAGCAGTGGGTCAAGTGAGCTAAGAGGAATCTTAACAATGGCCAGACTCTTATTTTGACACTTAATTATGGAGGTAGATTTCTATCAAAAATAAACAAACACAAAAGTATAATCCACAATTATATTTACCATCCACACACACACACACCTCTCAATTTGTGTTCGTAGGTATAATCCACAAATGTGTTTTTGCCTTCTTCCTACAATATTGAATATCATATTTGGCCATTTTTTGGCCTTATGTGTGGTTATGCCATTACATTATACCGTAACATGTATTCCGCCAAATATTGTCAAGATGACCTCAGGATCGCGGTGACATGCACAGTTTGAACGTTCCGCTTTTTCTCTTGCATCGTTAATGTTGTAATGCTCGTATGTCGCATTAAACAATGACTCTCTTATCCAACGAGCTGTATCAACCTGAATTACCATATGTCATGGCTGGGGCACTTTTGCTTCTTTGAGCGCCATGTTTATCCTTTACATCTTTACAATGCACATTTTAAAAAATTAAAATAAAAACCTGCAAAAAAGAAAAGCAAAAGTAAAGCCAAATGCAGCGATGATTGCCAAGTACATGAATTCTGTGTCAGCGATTCTTAGTGTCTTCTTATCCGCAGGAATCCTCAGCAGGCCTGTCTCCATATTCAGCTTGACACGGGGAGTCCATTGCATATTCTAGCCTGGCTCACACATCTACTCTTCGTCTGTCAAACCGGGTAGTCAAATCCTTTTTCGCGGTGGCTTCTTAATTGATTCTCAGCGAAGCATAAAAATGAATAGAGTTTAACTCTGGTGAAATGCATTTCACAGAACGCAGAGGCAATCAATAGGCAAAATACATTTGATGCTAAGGTCTATTACATCCAACAGGAACCTGCGTGGAGCATGGTGTATGGTTTAGTACAAAAAGAAATATGTGAAGTGAAGTGAAAATACTGTAATAGAACTTATAAATATCTACATCTATGTACTTCACTGGTAACTATGATGCATAACTTCCATAAACAAAACACAAAGGCTTTCTACCAAATGGCCGTTTTCTGAATTATACAGTTCTGGCACACAACACAGCGGTAGGTGAAGCTCAGCTTAGCACAAGTTGAGTTACTGCGGCCCTGCAGTGTGCTTATTAAGCCCCATACAATACTGAATGTAGTAAGAGCACGATTCTTCTGTAATGTAATGCATTTTAAGGGGAAATAAAATATAAACTGGATTTTAATTAAGACAACCATAAACCTACAGTGTCTGGTTAAAGATGAATGTGTGCACGCGTGTGTGTGTGCGTGTGCAGGCGTGTGCGTGTGCGTGTGCAGGCGTGTGTGTGTGCGTACATATGGGATGGCGATGGCAATTCCCCTCCTAGAAAAAACTGTGTATATGTGCTCATGTGCACTGGTGAGATATTGGTGATTACTTTTGGAAATTACTCTTCTGTATTGAAGTACTGCTTCTCAGCTGAATTATAACGTTGGATTTCATTTCACCACACAACAGCAAGTTAGCGAATGAATCATCGGTTTGATTGGGAGAAACCGACCAGAGGCTCGACTGCCAAAGTGCTGAGAATGACACTCAGAAAAAAACAGGCGAGGGCGGAAATCAGCTCTCACTGCTATACTAAAAGCCTTATGAACATGAGCAGCTGCTCATAGCTAGAATGGAAAGGCCCTCTATGTGTATCATGTGATTCATGGCCTTTACAGACCAGGGGCCACATGTATACAAAGTGCTGAACTGAAAAATGCCCTCAGAAAGCTGCGTAAGGGTGTTTCCACACATAATGTACTAAATGACACGCTCTAAGTCATCAAGTAATAGATGGCTCTAAGTCATCAATGGTCTGATGTATCAAACAAGCCTTTAACCATCACTCTGCTGCCAGAAATGCAGTAGATATGGATGAATAACCTGAAGGGTTTTTTCTCCTGACATATTTTTCCATAAAGTTCAATAGGAAAATTTGTCAGGAGAAACAACCCTTAAAGTGATCCATCCATATCTATTGTACTTCTGGCAGCAAATGATGGTTAAAGGCTTGTTTGATACATCAGACCCTTGATGACTTCGAGCCATTTAGCCAACCATGTGTTCCATACTGTTCCAGTGTCATTTACAGCTAAATCTAGTCCCACCCCCCAATTCCCACAGAGATCCATTTGAATATAAAGACGTTATAGTATCGCTTGTAAGAGTACCAGAAAATAATATATCAAGAGTCTTTAGATATTGTTGGGTCACAGACATCAGGAAGTCATGGCATGCAAAGGATATGCGACCAAATATAAAAAATATGTCTTTTCCACCAAGTATAAAATACATTTAATTTAGCGCGTTCAATACTTTTTTTTGTGTCATTCCACTTTATTGCGCATCTTTTTTTTAAAGGATTGGAATGTTACAATTTCTTTAGCTGTATAGCTTTATTGAGTTAATACCAATGTCTGGTCAAAATGTCATGTGAATAGCTGCATTGGAAATATGTTTAATTTAAAAATTGTTGACGTGTCGAATACTTATTTCCCCCATTGTATATATACTGATATATATATATATATACACACATTTGTTAAATTATTATCATTTGTTGTTCTGTGATTAAATTTTGCACTCAAATACAAGGCATATAAGGGATCAAATTAAATAGTAGGGACTTGTATTGCTCTTTTGCATATAGCCATTATAATGGTGACCCCACAATGTTACTGTAACACACAAAAAAGTAGATTCACACTAATGCAGTTAAGTCCCGGTGAAATACTGCCAGCTATCCTCAGTTCCTTTAAAGACAAGTAATGTGGTTTATTTAGGTTTCTGGGCTATTGTAAGTCACTTAGAACCGAACGCAAGTAGCTCACTAGGCACGCTAAATATATTTTATTTAAATGTAAAACTCAGAGCAGGGTGACCTGCTGTTTTATTACTTTTTAAATGATGGTGTTAAAATGACGTGCCTTCGCACATGTGAGTCTTAAGGCAACAATGAAGTCATAGTTCTGTCACGTAGCAAAAAATGACTGCGCTATTCTGAAATGTAACATGGAAATAGAGAAGGTGAAATCACATCGTCCGTGCTCTCTCCACACTCGCCACAAGCCAAGTGTAAACTTACCAGCATAAGCAGGGAGACCAGCAGCTCAACCGTAAATCATTTCAAAGTGCACTTTTGCTTTGTTTAACTAAGGAACTGTATTTTACTGTGTGTGTTGCTCTGTGGAGATTCCTCAGGGGTTTTGTCCGTCATGAGTGTGAATGTGTTCCATTACCATTACCTACCACAAACCCTAGTAGTTTGTTTCCGAGGGAAATTCCTTGAAAAAGGAGTACCAGTCCAACAACAGCCCAATAACACTAAAAGGTAAAAAAAAAAAACTGTTGTAAAAAAAGTTCAATGTCCACTAATTGTTTAGAGTAATCATATTATATTGCCTCTCGATCTCTGTCTCTGATTCCTTACTACCAGTGCAATCTAAATATGAGACAAAAAGCAACTAACATTTGGATCTGTGTTTTGGCCTGAATTTGGTTGAAACCAGGAACACACTTTGAATGTCATGCATTATAAACAGGAAATTTCAATATTTTTTGCCACAAAAAAGCTGGGATTATTTTATATGAGTGCAATGTAACAACATCTGTTCACTGGTAACATTATACAAGTTTTCCAACATTTCCAATTTTTAGAGAGCAAATTAAAGCAGTAACTAATATGAGCTGGCTCACTCGAACACACACAGCTATCCTGGAATGCATAAAAATGAGTAAATTAACTTGCAAGCTTGAATTAATAGCGAAGGTTAAGGTTCAAAAGGAGCCACTGACATTATTTTCTTTTCAATCCACGCAGGTGGTAGTTCACTTGTTATAGAGCTATAAAATGCCCAGGATTCACAAAGATCAATCATTTGCTTTCTATTTATTTTTTCTATCATTTTTCTGTTAAATGATCTCCACAGGGATGTCAAGGTGCGTACTATAGCTTACTGGTATGTTTGCCAAGTTAGCAGAGTTACTGCCAAGTTAATTTCTCTAGCGCTATTAAATGGCCTAAAGGAGGGTCATAAAAGGAAATAGAGTACATATTTTCAATGTCAACCTTAAGATACATTGAGGAAATATTTCCTCAAAGATTTCACGCAGTTATTTCAGAATTTCTAAACGTGCAATGTATCTTTAAATAGCAGGCTGCTCTGCTGCAGACCCCAGATGCTCACAACCATAATTGTGCCCACAGCTGCCCTTATTTTCGAAGCCAAAGTAGAGCAGACATGACACTCAAAAGAGAAAATTGCACAGAGACCTTATATTAAGGGTACGGGTGTAGTGACAAAAGACATATTTGGTTAGGTGAGTAGATTGAGCAGCTGCAGGTCTATTTTATTTTTAATTACTTTCTTGTTTGCTGTATGTGACACTAATATATTCTATAATTAACCATTTTGTATACTCAGGACCTGAATCCAACCAGTCAGAAAAGCTGCAGATCATTTTACCCTAAATAGGTCGCTGTTAGTTCATTTTAATACACTGCTCAAAGAAATTAAGGGAACACTTAATCAACACAGTATAACACCAAGTCAATTAAACTTCTGGGATAGCGATTTGTCCAGTTAGGAAGCGTAAACGATTGTGAATCCATTTCACCTGCTTTGGTGCAAATGAAAGTGACAACAGATGGACAGCAAGACAACCCCCAAAAAGTAAATGGTTTTGCAGGTGGTGGCCACAGACCATTTATCTCTCCTTATCCTTGTTGACTGATTTTTCTCTAGTATTGCATTTTGGTTTTGTCACTACTGGTAGCATGAGGCAGTACCTGCAGCCCATTCAGGTTGCACAGGTAGTCCAGCTCCTTCAGGATGGCACATCCATACGTTGCGTCGCAAGAAGGTTTGCTGTGTCTTCCAGCACAGTCTCAAGAGCGTGGAGGAGATACCGGGAGACGGGCCATTACACAAGGAGAGCTGGACAAGGCCGTAGAAGGGCAACAACCCAGCAGCAGGTCCGGTATCTGCTCCTTTGTGTGAGGAGGAGCACTGCCAGAGCCCTACAAAATGACCTCCAGCGGGCTACTCCTCGACATGTTTGTGACCAAACTGTCAGAAACAGACTCCATGAGGGTGGCATGAGGGCCCGACGTCCTGTAGTGGGACCTGTGCTCACAGCCCAGCACCGTGCAGCTCGATTGGCATTTGCCAGAGAACACCAGAATTGGCGGGTTCGCCATCGGTGCCCCGTTCTCTTCACAGATGAAAGCAGGTTCACGCTGAGCACATGTGACAGAGGTGAAAGAGTCTGGAGACACCGTGGCGAATGTTATGCTGCCTGCAATATCATCCAGCATGACCGGTTTGGTTTAATTGACTTGGTGTTATACTGTGATGATTAAGTGTTCCCTTAATTTTTTTGAGTAATGTACATGTATGTATTACATTACATTACATTCATTTAGCAGACGCTTTTATCCAAAGCGACGTACAGTAAGTGCATACAGAAAGGTCATCGAAGTAACTACAGAACAGATAAGAAATCACATTCTTCCCATACAGTAGCAGCTATCCCTAGTAATGAACACAATGCAGTTCACAGTGAACTGGGTAAATCAGCTCTAATACAATTCTATTCTAAATATTATAAACTTGAATACCTTGAATACACAGTTCAACAAGAACACATACCATGAGGGTACCATGTATGCTGCTTAATGCCTAGATACAGGCGAGACTGGCAAGCAGCTATTTTTATTAGCCACAAACTTTACACGGGACTAAAATCAAAGTGGATTAGCTATAAATACTGCATCCCACCAAAGATACCACTCAACATTGATATTGAACCTGGTTTACAGTTAACAAATAGGAACATTGACATTTATTATTATTACTATAAATATGTGGTCTATTATTAATTGTCCAAATATATGAATTGTGAAATATTCATAGAAAAATGTCTCTCAAACCATAAATAATGTTATGGCTCCCTTTAGTTTTTGAAAAAGGATACATCCAAAATTGTGTCAAGTGCAAGTTTTTGTTTTGGTGTTTTTTGAGACAAAACATGCAGGTCTGTTGTTGTCTTACGGGTGTTCCAATTATAAACTGTATGCAGTGCAAATATAATTACTGTATATCTACTGGTGTGCAGTGAATGAGGTGCACGTTGTTAAACCGTGCCTCTAAGACTACATTCAGACTGCAGCTAAAAATAGCTCAATTCATGTTTTTCCCTCATACGTGATATAGTTTGGATTTTTTTAGAACAGTGTGAACACCAAAAAAAAGACAAGAACAAAAAAAATAAGAAGAAAACACACGGAGTCGAGTCGCATATTTTCTGTTCCAATTTGTGCCAAATCCATATGTGGGAATACATTTTATACATTGCCATGCAACTTGATGCGAATCAATGTGTGGATGCTCAAATCTGAATTGTATCGGAATTCAGTCCATGTCAGTATACCAGTGTCCACCAGATGGGCGGGGTTCTGCTAGATACATCATATGCCTCTGATATGCCTCTTTTTTAAAGTGAGTGATAGCTTTTTTTATGGGATGGCTGTTGTTTTGCAGTCCCCCAGCTAAGTGATATCAAGGCTATTGTTCACCATTTTGGATAATTCATTAGAATTCCTTGTTTTTTTCTTCAGTTTTAGATGGTTAAGATGTAAGCGGTAGTCCTAGCCTGACCACCTGAAAGAACATCTCTTTGATACTGTATATAGGCTAAAAGCTCCCCAATGAGAAACTAAACCTGCTTGACGGGAGAGTACTATTAAGTGATTGATTCAAGTGTAGTGGGAAAAAAGTAGAGCTGTAGTGGTAGGTCTGTTGTGTCTTTTAAGAGCTTAATCCCTCAAGACCCTAATGTTGAGAAGAAAGGAGAAACATGTCAATTGAGAATATGGAAAATAGGACTTCAAAACTTGTTCCACACATTTCAAAGGCTCCGAATCCCAGAGCAGTTTATCTTTATTAACTCTATCTGACAGCACTTTGAAAGTTATTTCAAGAGAAGCCAAAAACAAGCAACAAAGATGTGAAATAACAGGGTTTTTATTTATTTATTTATTTTACATTTTTCAGTCTAATATTGTGCAGTTTTGCAACAGGAATAGATACTCCATCAATCTGCTATGTTTACCATCAACTGAATGTATTACGTATCAAATTGATGGTTCTCATTCTCAAGTCATTCCATTATTGATACAAACAGGCTTCAATTTACACAATTCATGTCTCTGTAACTTTTGGAATTTATGGTGAGTGAGTGGGGGGGGGTGTTTGAAAACCACGGTGCTGCATCAAATTTGACATCAAATCTAAGCTAAATGTTTACACTCTCACAATATTAAGTCAGTTATACCATTTAGAAGTACTTACAATTAAAGTACGTATAAATGAAAATAGATCATTGGTAAAATGATGATCGTTGAACAAACGCAGATCATCTTTCTCTGTAAAGTGTAGACCAAGGAGAATTTAAGTGAACACACACATTGTAGCGCCTTGAAAAAGTGCTTGATTCTGTGAAAAGAAAATTAGTTTCTGATATCCTTTTTGTTAATGAATGAATGAGCAAGTAAGACTCATCATTCCGTTAGGGGAAAAAAAGCAGCGGAACAATAGTAACAGAGTGAAAAGATGACATAATTATGTTTTGGACAACGCTGAACAAACGCAATTTTGTTTCACTTTTGGAGAAAACAAGAAATATAGACAAATATAGGGGCTTTAAAACGAGATTTATCCATTCTGGAGCACACCAGAACATATCGGAAAACATCTATATTTTCGGTACTCTTCACGGTGCTTCAGAATGATTGCAACTTAAGTGCTTCTTCAGCTCAGTTGGCACCAGCTTTGGGGTTCCAAGACACTAAGTGTGGAATGTGGGTAAAGTGATCCAATGCTTGTGAAGTGTACTTGAATCTGAATAACAGACCAGCATCTTCAAAACATGCTGATGGCTCTCTCTATGCTATTCCAGGGTTGACTTTAAAAAAGCCATGTTTGTCCTCTGTAATTTCATAAAAATGTGTTCATTTATTTAGCCAGCATCTGTCTATTTCAAAGCTTAAGCTGTGTGTTCCCCCTCTCTTGGTGCAGTATAAAGCAATTGACCTTGGGCTAAAGTTACTGTTCCAGGCCCCAAACTATATTTAAGAGATATGATCTAGTGGGTGTTTCACGTTCTAGGGCCAAGGGGAGAGGCAGCACCTAACTCGGCACCATAGCCAACACCACCAACCCAGTGAGTACACACAACTGTGTCGTTCTACAAGTGTACGCAGTCCTGCACAAATATTCTCCTTGAGTACACTGCGAACAGCAAAGCAAGGAGATCACACAAGTTGAGCAAACCACTAACATTAAAGATGTTGTGCACTTCTACAAAAAGAACAACAAAGGCAATGCCTCTGTCATTAAGAACGCACTGACACCTAATATTTTCATTTCAGAGGCTATTGATGAAGCCAATTAAATCTTGTTTGGTGAATTGATCAAGTCAGTATTCAACAAAAAAGTCACATGTGCTTATAAAAAAAATATTTTTATGGACTATGAGCCCGATTTACTAGGGCTGCGTCCCAATAGTCTTCGTTCCCCACCTCCCTTCCTCCACTCCCCCACTCATGGACTTGATGAGAACGCGCATTTGAGTAGGGATCCAGCCTACGTCTCAAAGCTGTAGCTATCACAGCACGCCAACTCAGTAGCTCCGGGAACTCTATGGAAAGCATACATTTTGGATCCAAACACAGCCCCTCACTGCATCATCAAGGGAGGATAATAGGAGCCTCTACTAACCAGTGAAGACAGTGGGGACCGGGGAGTGTCTCGTTTGTAACCTGAGAGAGAATGCGTGTTTCTGTGCAACCTTTAAACCGTTTGCTTGTGAACAATTCTTTTTTTGGCTGAAGAACTGATTCAGTCTATGATTTTTATTTATTTTTTCCTGACTTTGCCCATTCTTTGTTTCGCCTTTCCTGCAGTTTGGAATGCCGGAAAACAAATAAGGAGCAAGGGTTTTTTTGGGTTTTTTTTTGTGCGAGTTCTGTTGACCATGTACCAACCCTTCGCATAATAAATCCCCAGCGCATTCGTCTGGGGACTTTTCCCGGGACTGCCCTTGCCTGGTTCACAGTATGCTCCAAGTGACAGTGTCTGTCATTCCTGTTAATGTCATTCTGGTACCATACTTGTTCAAAAGCATTCTTTATCTCCATATTTTACCAAAACGTGTTTTTGAATAAAAAGTTGGTTTAATCAATCGATTAATGATATCTATGCATATACATACAGTTGGAAAATCAGTAACAATTATTTGTTTTGCACATTTGAAAGCTCATTTGCCTGCATCATCTGTAATCATGAAAACGCCCACTGCAACTTAAACTCACTGGGTCCCGATTGTTGCCAATGGCAATGATGACTAGTAACAAATCACCACATGCAGCGTTAGACCACTCTCCAGTTAAAATTAATTTTGACACAGTTACAATGACAAAACACAGATAAGGAAACATTTTAATTGCAACTTATTTTATTTTCATAATTTTCATTATGGCATCATTGTTGTCAGCTTGGACATTCAGATATGTTCCAGGAACAACTAATCAACATTTAGGTTTTGTGTTTTTAAAATGACCTTTTACACTACTCTTGAGCAACCCATATAATCTTTTTTGGGTCTCAAACAATACATTATCAGGGAAATATCAGAGACAAATAGGGAGTGGTGCATAACAGCCTCCTACTTCAGGTATTTTGGTTAAGAATTTAGGCTGTGTCCTTTGAACAGTACTGCTTTATTGATTCAAATGTCAGGCATAGGAATTTTATCAGCTGGGAATATTTTAGTAAGTAACCATTGCGGTCATGCGGTGACAAAAGTGTAAATTTGCATTGAAAATTGTGCCGCCACAGCTTTGAGGAAATGGAAAAGGGTTATCATTACATGTAATGCCACATTACTCCGCAAGGGAGCGACAAAGGACAATATTGAGTGAAAAATACAATTTAAGATGTCACAGCTGCTACTTTATCGCTGCAATGACAAGAACACTTCAAATTGATATAGCGAACCTAAATATGTGCCAGCTGGATATATCAGCTGATGGGTATTTCACGATTCTACATTATCATTACGACTTGCCGGTCATTCAAGAGAAATATAGCTACCATTCAAATTAGTTTATCTTCGGATGTATTCAGAAAACAGAGAAGAGCGAAGTTAACTTGTTGCATACGAACGTTAAATGTGTAACAAAATAACATGTCTAGAACGAGCAAATATGTATACGAAGATTACGTCCGTTTGTGTTTGCATGCCATTACAACACCAATGCACACACCCCAGGTGCTATAACCAGCCAGCAGTCTGCGAGGTAGGTCCGAAGAGCAGGGCTACTACTACGACTAACGTTAGGCTACTACTAACAGTTACATACACAAAAAACAAAACAGTAACCTGTCAAACTTTGCCAAACAAGAAAAAAAAATCCCACAAATAAGGACTAGTTGCACTTAAAACATATTTGCAATCACCTTCGGCCTGCAGATGAACATCTGCAAGGTTTGCCATTCACCAACCTGTTCTCTCCAAGCACTTCCCTCCTACCTACCTATAGCTACTACCTTCCTGTGGCTGTTCTCGATCTCAAGAGGGAACCGAGCAGTCTTTTGAAGACTGTCTATTAAATGACGTCACCGTGTCATGTCGACTGGCAATGTGCGCCATTTTGGAAAGAAAAAAAAATCACGGGCAATTCTGGTGGCTCTGATTCCCGGCTCTTTCGATCCACTTTCTTCCCCCCTCTCAGCCGCTTTGCATCCCGAACGTGACTACTCTAACGAAGCTGAGAGGAACCCCCAGTGACGCCAGGTCTGCTGCAGGAAGAAGTAATGGCAGGTACGGGTAGCCAACTTTATTGTAGGCGGGGGGCCCGCTCTCCCACTCACACAAGCGCGGCCTTGTTAAAGCTAGCTAGCCTAGCCTAGCCAAGCCAGCGGACTGGACGTGCAAGCGGCACGAAGCGAGCTCACTGGCTAGCTACACAAAATCAACCAGAGAGCAAATGCATTGACGCTAATTCCGTCGAGTTGATCCGTATTTTTGTGAATTGCAGGTGTCGGAGGTGGGAATGATTTCCAGTGGTGTTTCTCCCAAGTGAAAGGAGCTATAGACGAAGATGTGGCCGAAGGTAACGTTCATCTCGTGTGTTTTTCCTGCATGAAATGACATTTGACAGTGTCTGTGTCATTCGGTTCTTAGCTAGTTGGATGGATAGCGCATGTGTGCTACATAGAGTCTGCAGTTCATCTAACTATGAGGACTAACATTCGGGTAGCTAGCAATGTTGATTAGTAGCTAGCTAGCTTAGTTAACTAGCTAGTGTTAGCTACTTCTGGAGTAGCAATGGCCACATAGGTCCAACATGGAACTAGCTAGTTCTGCCTGGCTAGCTAGCTTCAGGCAATCGGGATATGTCTGTCTAACATTAAATACTATCTGGATTTAATTGTTCATTATCAAGTGAAAGCAAGTTTTAGTTTAACTTGTTATCGATGAGATAATCGCCTCTGCTTTTATTCTTGAACCTGAATCATGGACATTTTGTTAGGAATCGAGTCACCCGAATGACGTCTATGTGCTGCGTCCAAGCTGTGGCTGTAGCCTGAGTCTCCTGCTGTGGATATAAGACCAAATGCTCTTAAATGAGCTAATGCTAGTTTCCTAGTATTGGGATTTATCTGTGTTTTGCTTATGGGAGCCAGCGATTGCTCGCGTCGGCACTAGCGAGCTGCATGCTTAATAAGCGAGCTAGCGCCGTCCGATCAATGTTGTAAGTTACTTCGCCAGTCTTTGAGATGAAATTAATATAACAATACTAACGTTAGTCATGACGGATATAGTTAGTTGGGCAGGGAAGGAAAATTACGATGATCCGTCATGTTGTATGTCTTGCTTATTTAATTGTGTAAGGTTAGTCATATTTTTGAGACTTAAAATAGGGAGTGCTAGCTATAAGGGAAGCGATACTATAGCATTGTTGTTTTATTGGAACAAATACGCAGAATAGCAGAGGAGCTCTATTGTTACACGTGAACGTGCAATCAAGGGATATTTTACTGTCCAGCCAGTCCCAGTTGATTTCGCTGAGATGGTCCATTTAAATATTCAATGCCAATGGTACAAGTGATGGAACTGCTATGTACTGAAATTAAGTACAGAATTATGCAAATATTACCAATAATTATGAATGAGTTATTACCATCCGAGAGAGCTCCTCTGCTATTCAGGGGGTCCTATCTTCCATAGTGGTACTGCTGGCACCATTATTTACTTTATAGGTGAACTGCTATTCAGTTGGAACGCATTTAAATCATTGGAATTATCAAATGGTGTTTCTCATCAAAGGTTAGGCCTACCTGAGTTGTCATTGAAAAATAAAGAGATGGATTATTATATATGTTTTTTAAAAAATTTTATGTGGTAGATCCTATTGAAATGCACTAAAGAAGTGTGTATGCACATACTCTAGAGGCACATGCCCTTCTTCATCTTTTGATGCTTGTGTTCATATTCGGGAGAAGAGTTTAGATGGCATACCTTCTTAACTACCTCGCTCAAGGTTACAATGGCAGCGCCTCAACCCAGGGTTTAAACCTGCAGACTTCTCGATGTATATACGCCATTTGCATAAATCCACTTTGTCACCCCCACAGCCTCATTACTGAGCAAGTGTGAGCGTATTGTCTCAGCTTGGGCAAGAGAACTGCAGAAATTCAGGCATCAGTAAGTAGCCAGCACCTTAAATAGAAGAACACCCACTCTTCAATGATGTGCTTTTCCCCGTAGATCTGCCCTGGAGCGATATTTTGTAAAAGGGCCATTCACTACACAGTAAAGTGAACCAGGCGTTGGTGTAAAGATGGGTCTATTTGGAAAGGCTTCTTTTAGTTCTTTTAGACGTGTTGTTCAAAGTCTAAACCGCTATAGGTATGTCCGCTTATACAGAGTGAGCTGCTCAGAAGTTCACATTCTCACGTGCCTAGTAAGGTCTTGCCTTGAGTGAATTATGAGGGTCACAAGCAGCATTATGTTTTCAGGAGGGTGGTATTATATCAGGGATTCTTTTTTCTCTCCCTGTTCAGGATGTGGTTTTAAACGAAATTCACGTCAGACTGTCAATTTAGAGGGTTTATTTTTTTTCTTGGATCAAGCATGAGAGCGGTGCTGTGGTTGTTGCTGGAAAGAAACTTCATCTGTATCTAAGATTTGTAAACCTGAGAAGGGAGCCTGTTTTGTACTCCTTACGTACCTCTTCCGGATTTAAAAATGAAAACATGCTTTTTGCCCCTATGTTCCACGTTACCAGAGATGCAGTAATGGAGGAGTTCAGAGATAACATAGGTCCACACATCTGCCATTCCTACTAGCCTAATATTTAAACAAATTGCATGATTGCTTTTATTGAGTTATTTTATTATGTTATTAAATTATTTACGTGCATGCATGCATTTGTACAACACTTGCGGTAATTTTCTGCTGGTTGCTTTAATAAATTGCCCCTGTAAACTGCATATCTGTGTGCATGTATTACAAGTTTGAACCTTGTGGTCATGTGTGCACAGGCAGTGTTTCTCTATAGTTGTGTGCTGCAGATGACTCACAACCGAAACTTGTGAAGAAATGAATCATGATTTTGAGTCCTGTTATAATACAGTGAGTGAGCGAGCGAGCGATCGAGCGAGTGAGTGAGGTTGCCGCTAACGATTCACATTTACAAAGTGTGTGTGTGTACATGTATAGGACACAAAGCGAGAGGCAATACAGATATATCTTTTCTTGGCTCGATCTGGCATTTAAAACAAGCAGCTTCACGGCACCACGCTGAGGAACACCTTTTGTGAACCAGTCACCTGAAATATCCACGCAGCGCCTCGGGAGCCGAGTGGTGTCTGAAGTTGTACGGTTGCCGCCGGAGCCTGGCTTCACTGGCATTTGGGAGGGTGTAGTGGCTTTATATACTCCCTGCCTATGAATGGTTGAGCAGGAGCAAACGTAGCGCAGGAAGGCCAAAGTGGTCTCTCGGCACGGCTTTGCCACCACGCGCGGACCCAGTGCCGGCTCTCTCCCCGCAGAGAGAGAAACGCGCCCCCCGTGGCTCTCCCCCTGATTTTAAACCTTCCGCCCGCCTGTTCTGCTGCAGGGATGTCAGCCTCGCCCTTCCACCAAGGTACGGTGGTGCAATTTGCCTTCCCCTGTCATTGGTCTGCGTTAAGCCACGCATTCACGCTGTGTTGCTACAGGGTCTGGACTGCGCTACCTGCGTGTTTTGTTTTGGAGCTTGTCAGTTAACGAGCATCTCCGTTACCAATGTCTGCCACCGCAGACGGAAGGTTCTGGATTTGTACTGTTTTTACTGTTCTTCACACCAACCTTGTATGGATTTCATAGTTCTTAGCCAAAAAATGCAATGCTGTCAAATAAGTACCCCATTATTGCTTTCATCTGATTGGCAGGGAAATCCTTGTTTCTATGCTGGGGAAAGTGATTGGAGTTTACATGCCCTCAATATAAATGTTTTTTTTTTTTGTTTTCTTGGTAGTTTTAGTAATAAATGCATTTTTTGGAACCATATTTTTTGTCCCTGTTTGGGATGGCCAGTAATCTTCACTCATGTGTTTGGGATGGCACAGACTAGCATGTGCATCCACTGAATGGGTAGCAAGCTAGCCAGCATTTCTTTACACTGCAGCGCATCGGAAGATTGTACCAAAGATCCTACTGTTCGACTTCACATTTTTGCAGATGGTGCAAGCAGACTAGGGACCCAGTTGATCGGAGGAGCAATTGTGCACCAGGGGGAGGAATACCCTGCAAAATCTCAGAGCCGAGCTGTAGCCAATCAAGTGATGCTCTGCAAAATCCCAGAGCCGAGCTGTAGCCAATCAAGTGATGCTCTGTCGGCCAGCCAGCCAGCCAGCCGGCCCACAGCCGTCTCTGGCACGACCAAGATTCAACTCCAAACCGTGGGACAGAATACTTTACAAAGGCCTAGTGCCTTTGCCAGATACACGACCCAACAAGACGCCTGATTCCACAGAAATTTATAAAGCCTACTACTGACATGTTAAAACCGGCTACCTCAGACCCATTACCTTAAGAGCTATTCCACAGAGCCACCCCGAGCGCCGTCTTCATTTCAGACACGCTCAATCCGAGCGCTGAGTTTTGGACAGTTGTAATGTGTGCTAAATATATCCGGCAAATGAGCTGTCAGTCCTAAGGCTACCGAGCGGCGTGAAGCGAGAGCCCCTCCTCACTTTGCTAATTGCCTCTGTTTCAGGGAGAATGAGTCACCCATGGCTTTCTTCTCATTGTGTCCTCTGAGACCCAGGGTTGGGGAGAATCGAGTGCGAACTGAAAAAAGTACCATTTTCCCCAGCCAATGTTGTTTACGGCACTGAAAATTTGAAGCTCTGTGTATTTATAGTAACAGCGAAGCTAGTTAAGGGAAAGAGGACCCGATTCAGAGATGTTAAGGAAAGTACGTTCGATGCTTTTCGCCTGCGCTGCTGTAGAAAAACCGGAAGGCCACTGCAGTGTGTTGGTGGATAAGGGAATAGCCAGCAGAATGTTGACTTTGAGCAACACCACATAATATTGCGTTTCGTTTCTTGCAGCGGACATTATTTCAACAGTTGAATTCAACTACCCTGGAGACTTGCTAGCTACAGGAGACAAAGGAGGCAGAGTTGTCATATTTCAGCGGGAACAGGAGGTGAGTTTTCCAGAGAGTTCCGTAACCCAACTGCAGAACGGATTCCTTTGTGAATTCTGCATTTCAATTCACCGATAAGTATTTGTGCCTCCAAACGTTTAAAGTTTTTGAAAAAACCTTTTCTCTCCTGTGTCTGTGCTTTTCCTCCCAGAGTAAAAATCGGCCGCACTCAAGAGGGGAGTACAACGTGTACAGCACTTTCCAGAGTCATGAACCAGAATTTGACTACTTAAAAAGCTTAGAAATTGAGGAAAAAATCAACAAAATTAGGTGGTTACCCCAACAAAATGCTGCTCACTTCCTGCTGTCGACAAATGGTAGGATAATCTCTCAACCGTTCACACCACCGTCTGTTTTTAAAACATGATCAAGTGGCATCGCTTTGTTCTGATGCTATGCGAGGATATTTATGGTTGCTTCACGTTTTCGTGCTAAATTAGCAGTGGAATTCTTCAGGCGCTGTTAGAACGCTAAAGCCTGAATGATATATTTTTCCCCCCCGCAGACAAAACGATCAAACTGTGGAAAATCAGCGAAAGGGACAAAAGGGCAGAGGGCTACAACCTGAAAGACGAAGAAGGGAGATTGCGAGGAGATCCTTTTAGAATTACGTCACTACGGGTTCGTCCACAGCTCCTACAACATCTTCATTATAGTGCATACAAGTCTTTTATTAATTGTATTGCTTTCTGCTTTATATTTGGCAGTATAACGCTTGTGGCAATATATACAATGCCGGGAAAAAGTTGCATGATCTATATCCTGCTATGAAACCAATAAGCACAGCTTCAGCCAATAGGAATGCCAGCAGTCCACTTGGATATTGACCGAGAATGTTGGACTTCCTGTTTTTTCGGTATCTATTGCTGATAATAAAATAATATCAAATCGTTTTTATTGCTGCCGTTAATTTGGCATTCTACTTTTATGCTTGTGACTTGACGGCGGAGAACCAATGGTATAATACAATTTATGACGCCAAGAAAGTTTTGTTACTCATTTTGATTAACCAGTCCATAGCCCTTGAATGAGACTAATAGATATGGCTTTCAGCCAATAGAAATGAAGGGCGGTGCACTTGGTCGGTGTCCCTATATGCTGTACTGCTTGTTTACGTGCTCTGTATGTTCTGCCCTTTTGTAGGTACCTGTGCTGATGCCTATGGACCTAATGGTAGAAGCCAGCCCTCGGAGAATATTTGCAAACGCACACACATATCACATTAATTCCATTTCAGTAAATAGCGATCACGAAACATACCTTTCGGCAGATGACTTAAGAATAAACCTATGGCACTTAGAAATCACAGATAGAAGTTTTAGTATCCTTTTTTTTAAAAACTGTACAAGTATATTCTTGTTCTTAAAGCACTTCTTAAAGGTAACCTCCGCTGAGGTAAAAAACCAAATGAGAATGCAGGGTATGGCAAATTACAAATGTTTAATTTGGTTCCTGTTTCATAATAGTTTATTTCTCATTTGAAAAGGCAGAGGACTTTGGCTGTGTCCGAATCAATGCCCTTCCACACTATTCAGTATGCTTGTTGAGTACACTGGATAAGGAAGTTAAGTAGGCAAAATGTTTTCTAAATGTAGTGTACTTAAAGTCCTCGTATGATGTACTTATTTCCAGGTCCTTGCTGACAATAGTGTGGAGGATATTTGCATGTCGCGTACGAAACAGTATGCAGTAAACCATACACAGGGCACAGTAGATGGGGCTCTTATTCGGACACAGCCTTTGTCTATAAACACAATAGAGCAATGCACTATGGGATTGCTGGCTCTTGGACTCCAGTGTTTCCATTTTTAAAGGGGCAGCTCTGTATTTACAGGAGTTCATTGCTTTTATAGCTGAGGTTCCTTTTAGTTGAGTTTTGGTGTTTTGGAAAAGATTTCAAAACATATTTTGCTGTAAAGTGTGTGTGTGTGT
Source organism: Ilyophis sp. 1 JC-2022 (assembly GCA_022702515.1). Classification (NCBI taxonomy): domain Eukaryota; kingdom Metazoa; phylum Chordata; class Actinopteri; order Anguilliformes; family Synaphobranchidae; genus Ilyophis; species Ilyophis sp. 1 JC-2022. The sequence goes on from CM040405.1 coordinate 98,003,056, forward strand.
GTGTGTGTGTGTGTGTGTGTGTGTGTGTGTGTGTGTGTGTGTGTGTGTGCGCGCATGCGTGCGTCCGTGTTAAACCTAATGTTCCCAGGCTTCCAAGTTGGCTTCCTTCACCGCACAACTTCAGACATTGTAGATATAAAGCCTGCCAACATGGAGGAGCTGACGGAGGTGATCACAGCTGCAGAGTGTCACCCAAACCAGTGTAATGTGTTTGTGTACAGCAGCAGCAAAGGAACTATACGGCTGTGTGACATGCGCGCCGCGGCCCTTTGTGATAGGCATACCAAATGTAAGTGTCATGCCGCAGCCCTGTATTAAGATGTGTCGTGTAAATCTTTCCCGTCAGGTGATGCGCGGTGCGTCTTTACGACTCCACTTTGGACAGTAACTGCCGTCCGCGGTTCGGTGTCGGTGCTAACTGACACAGCTGTGTGTTGTCGTCATCGTCGCTGCTGTCTTTCAGCTTTCCAGCTCCTCATCAGTGTATTAAAACGATAGGAACTGATGTCCTCATCGAAGTTGTACATAAAATACCTTTGAAGGTCTTCAAACTGGGTGTGCTAGCCATGTTTCTCCAGCAATGCTGGGTAACACGCAAGTTGTATGTCAAGTGCAGTAGCTTTGCTTAAATATTCCAGAGCAGGAGGCAGGGGAGAAACTCTTAATAGCTCTAAGAAGCTCTAATAGCTTTTTTTGGGAATCATTGGCTCTTGTGAGCTGGTGTGGTTGCCCCGTTGACAATAAACTCATCAGTTGGACAGATTGTTCCAGGATAGGAAATGGATCCCAAGAACAGATTGTTGTAAAGATTTGAATGTTTTACCATATTATCAGTGGACAATCTTATTGTGTTATCCAGACACACCTCACCCAACATGGCCAGATGCATTTGTGTGCACTTGAATAATATATTTGTTTGTTTTCTTGTTTAGTCTTCGAAGAACCAGAAGACCCAAGCAGCAGGTCTTTCTTCTCGGAAATAATCTCCTCAATATCTGACGTAAAGTTCAGTCACAGCGGTCGCTACATGATGACACGAGACTATCTCTCTGTGAAGGTGTGGGATCTGAACATGGAGAACAGGCCAGTGGAGACCTACCAGGTACGTACTCTTGTCAGGCCTGCATTTCCTCTTGACAGCCTTGTCACAGTCATCCTTCAGGTTCAAGCCAAGAATGAAAGCCAGAGTAATATATAGATATACAGAGATATAACTGAATGATAGCATTTAGCCATGGCATTTGGTATTTTAATTCTGTTGTTGGTTGCAGGTAATTATTCCACATCTATTTTAGATATAATTATAATTATATAAGCCCCTCCCCCATCCCAATTTATAATATCTACTTATAATTGCTGAAGAATCTGCTATCCGTTCAGAAAAGTATAAAAGAGCATTTGCTTTCCTGAAACGCGATGTCAAGCCGCTGCTCTTTTTCACGTGCAGTCCACAAGTTGAGCTTGACGCGAACGGGAAGGTTCTTTACGTGCGGTCTGAGCGAGCAGACTGTGGGCGCCGGTTTAAACGGCAGGAGTCGCTGTTGAGCGATGACACTAACTGAATTTGTCTCTCCGGGCCATGCTACTGTCCGTTATGCCTCCCGCTGTGGAGCTGCTTGGCTGCTTTGGCACTGACGTGGTCCAGCTTCAGTACCGGTCCGTCGGGTCAATCCACACAATCGGAGTCGTTACTCGCACACGAGGCGTTCTCTTCACATTGGTGTAACCCGTCAGCCGCATCACTTTCTTCAAAATAATTTCTTTCAACAGTGTACACTGGTCCATAACTCACCTCGTGTAAGCTTGTCATATTTATCTATTTTTTCCGTTCCAGGTGCATGAATACCTTCGTAGTAAGCTGTGCTCGTTGTACGAGAACGACTGCATTTTTGACAAGTTTGAGTGCTGCTGGAACGGCTCAGACAGGTATGTGACATTTCTACATTGAGGGATTGCTCTAAACAAGTTTGAAGAGACACACCTATGTTTGTACAATGTTATGAGTTCTTTTTTTTTGTATGGAATAACTATATTAAACGAGTTGTACACGTTTTTAAGCACTGCGCATTATTATTATTTTTTATTTAAGCCAAACTGGGTCTGTGTTCCTGCGCGTTCACGTGCAGCATTATACCCTCGCCGTGGTTCAGAAACGGCAAACCTGCTATCTGTGACATTGCAGTATTCTCACAGGGAGGTTGTTAAATGGGAACGTCTGTCTCTTCCTCCCGCAGTGCCATCATGACCGGCTCCTACAACAACTTCTTCAGGATGTTCGACCGGAGCACCAGGAGGGACATGACGCTCGAGGCGTCTCGGGAGAGCAGTAAACCGCGCGCTCTCCTGAAGCCGCGCAAGGTGTGTACCGGCGGCAAGCGGAAGAAGGACGAGATCAGCGTGGACAGCCTGGACTTCAACAAGAAGATCCTCCACACGGCCTGGCACCCCAAGGAGAACGTCATTGCTGTCGCCGCCACCAACAACCTGTATATATTCCAGGACAAAATCAACTAAAGAGAAAAATAAATTAAAAAAACAAAAAGATTAAATAATAAAAAATAAAAAAACACAACATAAACATCGGGCTCATCCCCGGGGGCAGATATTCTTGTACTTGCATAGTTTAAAGCCTAGTCGTTTATCCGTGAAAGAAACGGCCTTCTTGTCCTAATGAAGAATTTGATGCACTCGTTATCTTGTGTGGCCGAGGGAGAGATAAAGCCGGGCCTGTTCCTTTTTGAGTCGGTGGCATGCTTGAGCCCTCAGCGTGAGGGCGGAGTCGAGCATCCCTGACCGGGAGAAGCCCAACCTCCCCACCATCACCACCAACCAACCCACCCCACTCCACCCATCCCTCAAAAAGCAAAATCGATGGACAGCACTCAACTGAGGCCAAAACTCTCTGAAGTTAGCGTGTTTTATTTTAAGCCTGAGCCTTCATGTTATGATTTAACGACCAAATTTATTGAACACCCATGGAATGACATTTTACTGTCAAAATGTAGTCTCTTTACTGTAATTCTGGGCCTTTCTGTGACATGAATTTCACTTGTTACCTGTTGACATTCCGCCCCTGGCCCTTACTTACAGGCCTTGGTGTTTTACCATTTAAGCACTTAAAACAGGTCGCCATTTTTGGTCAGTGGATTTTCTTTTTCTTTTTTGTCACGTCTCCCCCTTTTTTTTTGTTGTTTTTTTTCTTTCTTCCTCCTCCTCCTCCTCCCCCTCCCCTCATGCATAGTAACATTTACTCACTGACTGTATCTATATAACCACACCGTCTGGTGTCAACCACTTAATAAAAGTAACAAAAACTACAAAGAGACGTGTTTTTAAATTTTAAGAGTATGTATAAAATTCTTATGTTCTTCTGTTGTTTTGCATGTGTACATTGTAGATTAAAAAAATAAAATAAAAAAAAGTGAAAACAACGCGAAAAGTCACCCCCACTGGCTGTTCGGTAGCATGACTTAGGAAGATCTCGTAATGAACTACTTGAAGCTGCGTTAGCTCCACGAGAAACTGGTTGTCAGCCTTGTTCAGTGTCAATATCTTTATGTTCTTAGCTCCTTATAAAGGCATAGTCTGGTAACACATCATGAAGCAATAGGCATTTACACAAAGGGAATCTGCAGCCTTAACACCTACCTTATGTTTTCTGAGAAAAATCTTTTTTTACCCCCTGTAACTCAATAACAGAGATGTCCTGGCCACACTCCAGATGTTTTGCAGAACACTGTACTTAGTGTACATCTTTAGTACTGTTCTTAAATGTATTTTTCCCTCACAATAAAGTGCTGCTATCGGTGGCTCTGTGTCAAAATGGCAACGGTAAAGATTATACAGTAATATGTAATAGATATTACACATTAAAAACAGAATGTGAATCAAACCCAAGTTGTGAGTGCCTCCCTGAAAAGTAATCAATTTATTCAGACCATTAAAAACTACACACTGCATTATGACATCACTGTAAAGTGGAATTTGGTGGTTCCCTTAGAATTTCCTTTTACTGGGCTACAATTGAGCACAATTGTTTGCTAATGCTAGTATAAAATTCACAGTAGAATTTTGGGGTCAAAGGTTCAAAGTTATTGTTTTCATTGTTACGCTTTTCAATTCAGAAACTTGAGTCAAGCAGTCTTTGACCTTGTTCCCTGTTTAAATAATTATGCTAACACAGGGGAAATGTACACAGTTGTTTGATTATTTTGACCAAAGTTAAATAAAATTTGAATTGTGTTTATCTGAATTGGAAATTTTATTGAGCCCGTTTTTGAGGATTAAGTTGGGTATAATAATCAATATGCTCGCATGACTTCCATACATGTGAAGCAAACTTAAACATGGATTTTACGCTGGAATATTACTGGCATGTCAATTCTGCCACGCTTAAAAAATGACACCATTTGGGGTTAACATTTTATTTGTTCTTCTATGTGATGCGAGTATTTACAACAGTTTGCACTGTTCGTACAAAACAATGATAATAAAAACATATAACCTGACCTTCAATATGAAAGACATACTACCCAAAATACATGCAAGTAAGGTCTTTATAGTAAAATCAACAGTATTTCAACAGTCAAAAAAGTAAATGCCAACTATCACAGCAAACTCACAAATGGCCTAAGGCCATCTTTTCATGACGGTGTATTTTCAGCCCTGAGAAATGTACTACAGCCGTACTTGTGAAGCACATTCATCTTTCATGGCTGAATATTAATTTGCTAAGAGAAGTGGCATTTCATCATCCAATGTGATCAAAACTAGCTCCTGTAATCCACAGTTGGAAAAGGATTTTTAAATACCAGCCTGAGGTGTGCATTATGTTCACTGATTCCATGTGTTCATTGTATGCTTGTATTAAAAATGGTCACCTCCTCAAATGATAACAACTCGGTTTAAGGAGGCATGGTAGCATCCTCCTAAGTGTTTTACATTTCATTTATTTATTATTATTTTTTCCATTTGTTATTTGTTACAATGTCCATGCTCTGATAATTACATGACACATTACATAATTACTTGTATATAGTCCTAAAAACTCAGAGACTTTTTTCAGTCATAAGCATGTGGTATGTTCAGCACCTCATATGCAGTATTTAGCTGAAGACTTTATTTAAAGCACAACCATTTCTTACCATATTTATTTTGATGGCTTAATTACTAAACTATTCTGAAAATATGCATGTCTTAAAATTCCAGTGTTACACATTTTCTTCTTGTTTACATGAGACAGAAAATGTGACGATAGCACTACTATGCTACATTAATGTGTCCTCAATGGATTTTACATATCGCACATAATCCCCATTCAGTGCCTCGATATTTTACGTATATTTAAACATTTTTAAATAAACTCTAAGCACCGACGACTACTCAACTTGAAAGATCATGATCTTTTCAAAGATGTATCGCAACAGCTGGAAAGCAGCAATAGTATTAGTGTCACAATATTGTTCACACAATTTATCACCCCCCACTGCAATTCAAACTCTAAAAACACAATGATACTTAATTCCCTTGGTTTTTGGGTAGAAACAGCAACTAACAATTAGTACTGGAAATGATAAGCACTTTGGTCAGCTTTTGAGCCTACCCGATACATATGGGATATGTAACCCAAATTGTTTCTCTTCTCCCGACTGCATTGCTCCGTACAAGAATGTGTCACTCATTTTTCTCCTCCCAGAAAAGAAACACAACTTTATAGTTGTGAATTAGCTTTAGTTTCTGTCATTATGAAGTAAATTTACTTCAATCACAACGGTATCACCTCCCCCTTCAGATCTAGCCTCCCCAAAGGCTCAACATCTCTGTGCTAAGCCATAGTAGCCAATGACGTTGCTTTAAAGTGCTCTCTCGGTCTCACAGAGATGGAAGCATGGAGTCTGCTATTTGCGGTGGTGCGTAGTACAGAAGGTCTCCCTCCTTCTGCCAAAATGCAGAGGGTGGGAGGGAAGGGGGCGGGGAGCGGACGAGGGCCTCACATGACACTGCCTTTATACATCTAGGAAGCGTGTGGCATGGCAAGCTGCAAGCGATGGTGCCAACTGACGGCGGTGGCATAATCTTCCTCAGAAGGTAGCGGTAGAGGTGCTTAGACGTCTTCCAATGTAGATCCTTTGGGAAAAGAGAAGGCATAAGAGGGTAATCAGCCCATTCGATCATTCAGACCCTTGCCACCTTAAAGAAAAAAGTGTGGTTCTCGCTTTCCTTTGCGAGTCAGTCAACTTTGAAATTCAAACCCACCATTATTACTGTATGTGGGTGAGTGCAGAACCTGTGTATTTCTTCACTGAACTTTTTCCTACAAACATTCAGATATTTACTGCAATATTCTAATATTTTAATACGTAAACCATGGCACATCTATCACATTCAACCCCAGGAAGGTAGAAGTCACCCATTATTTCCACTGGAGCAAATAGAAAATCATAAATATGCATGTTCAACTGTGCAGCCAGTCTGCTCGACTATAACATCAACGTCCCAGTGTAGCGCATCGACGGGATGGTATAGGGACACTACGGTAAACGCCACAGGAGGTGAACGTGTGAAAATATCCGTTATGCGTTTTATCAGCTCACACTCTCTCCGCAATGCCCACTCACCCGAGGCCTACTGCCAGTATGTGTGAGATGAGCAGCGAAGGCAGAAACACCTTCAAAAACTCGGCGGAGAAAATCCCCCCTTTCTTCATGACCCTGGTGTTGCGCATGCTGAGGGACCCTGGGCGTTTCGGCCGCCTGAGCAGGAACTCTCTGGGTGGAGAGCAAGGGAAGGAGGAGGGAGGGAACATAACAACATGGTGCATTTCTATTTGTGTACACTTCATCCTTATCTCGGCTCAGTTTGTACACGGAATCAAATGGGATGTCCCGTAAAAAAGTCAATGACTTGCAAGGCATGCCAATACAAACAAAACGTGTGTGTGCGTTCCAAAGAAAATCTCAATGTTTAATCACGCTTTATACTGGTTTATATGTGCAAAATACTTTCTATTAAATGCACTTTGGAGTCAAGTTCAGACTTGGATGCTGAAATGTATATCCGTGTTAGCTTTCCATTTTCTACTTTACTCCAAGTTCCACCATGCACTTCAACTGAGTAAATACACTGCACGTGATTCAGATGATTATATGTACACTTTGGATAGGCTCACATAGAGAGAAAACAAAACAGATTTGTTTTCAGGTATTGACCAATCCATCCAGTCTATGACATACAGTACTGTACTAAGGGTACACACTTGGGCGGAAGGTTTTCGGGTCGACTCGACCAGTCCCAGATCCAGTCAGCATTTTTCTTCATTATATTCTCAACCTCTCGTCTTCTATCGAGATAATCTTCCTCAGACTGAAATTAACAAGTGAAAAGTTTGTCTTCATGTTTTCAATCAGTCACTAGAATAAGCACATGAGTGACCTTGGTTACAGCTGTTTTGCTTATACACTTAATTAAAATTTCAAGTGCATGCTTGACCCAAGTGGATGTTCTTCAATAGAAGAAAAAAGTAAATAGCAGCACCAGCCTCCTTAATTAAGGTTTGGAGCCTCGGAAGTCATGATTGCAAACCGCTTTTAATTTCCACATCGATGCAGGTGTTAAACCTGAACAAAGATTTGATTTACCTGAGAGCTATTCTTCTCTCCTGTGCTTTGAACCTCTGAACCTCTACGCAGATGCAGAGGAGTCTGGGATCTTGGAGGACTGGTAAGAGGGACACAGGCCCAGTAAATATAATCCAGTTATGTGATGCCTTAGTGACGCATCCTAAATGTTTTCATTAACTTTTGTTAATTAAATAATGCCAAAACAAGCTTTTATATTACATATCACACAAGATAAATGTTACCTCACAAACAAACATTGCCATGGTATTATAAAAATGAGATTGTTTATAGTCAAAGGAGGCCTACATAAGGTTGCCACAAATTCAGGCACTATTATTAGTGTCTGACTGTGAATCTACCACACGTGCGCCCTCCCTCAGCTTTTAAGTGACTGCAGCGTTTAGGGTCCCGCACCTGTCGCACGGCAGACTTCCCCGGGAGCTGCTCCTGCCAGACTCGTGCTGTGCATCCAGGAGCATCTTCTCCACATCCCCGCTGTGAGTGGAGGCCGGCACCTGCTGCTCTTCCCCTCCGTGATGGCTAACACTGCCACTGCTGCTGCTGCTGCTCTGGAAATGCAGCTCAACCCAGGAGCCTGTGAAAATACCGGGAGAACATGCTTGTATCACGTTGTTACCTGATATTCTTCTCCCTCGATTTGAAATCAACAGACGTGCCTTCAAGTCAGTCGTTACTATGTTTATACAAGGAGCATTGTGGGGTGATGTAGCTTATACTCAATGCCTTTGCCTGACATAGCTCATGCTTGATTCCTTGGCCATTTTCACACCATGGGCCACACAGGTGGCTATATGACAGATAGCACTAACTAGAGGCCCCAAAGTGACACTATGAGACACTAGTAAAAAAAATACGATCACACTAAATGTAGCCGGTAGCCTTTTGGAACCTGCCAATGTTTGTGTGGACTAATACAGCTGCAGTCAATGGAACATTGGCCAAATTAAGTACAACCCTGACAAGACAAAGCCAATTGTGTCTCGCTGCATAGTTGACAAATGACAGCCAGTTCTTGAACCTGAAATTGTAGGGCCCAGTCTCTTCTTCTGGCAAGCACCTTCAACTGAGGTCATTTCAAGAATTCAATTATTAAAAAGAATTCGACTTGTTAAGTTATTTATAATTAAACATCCTTTGGAATACCTTCAGAAATAGAAAGCAGGCAGTGTTCTTTAATTAGCACTTACCAGCCTGTGTCCTCTCCTCACACCATCAAGTAGCATCACGGTCCCTCCTACGTATTACGTCATAATAAACGCACAGACTCATGGGAACGTGAAATCGATGCTCATTTGTTTCCCTTGTCAACACCTTGGTCAACACATTTAATACTATAAATAGTGCGCTGCAGTGATGAGTCGTTTCTGTCCTGATAGGAAGTCTGCAAGGTCAAAATATTGTTTTCCATAGTAAAGTCTAACTAATGTTGGACGAAATCACAGTTGTTGTGGAACGGAACAATGACATTCAGCCAACGATTTAGAAATGTGGAGCACGACAACGATCGAGAACCTTCCCCAGTTCAATGGAACGACTACATTATTGTATGTGAATAAGTAGGCTATAATCTTCACCGCGCACACTGTGACTGAGAAAAGAGCATACTAGGCTGGTGGTTTTAAAGCGCCATAGCTCAACGGAATAGGGAAATGTGTAACCGATAATTCCGTTGCTCCCTAATAAGATCATTGATTAAAAAAACGTATGTAACCATTTTGCATGCGAATATACATTTTGAATAACAATCGGCGTCTCAGAAACTTAGGCTCTCCTGTGTCATTTCTCTTGGCACGTTTAAATGAGACTCAACCAGAGTAACGTTAACATCGTTACCTAGTTATAGGCAACGTATAGCTTAGTTTATTTGTTAGACTTAGCTATCCTAACGTTACAATTAACCAGTTCACTTACCTTGCATATTTTGTTTCTCAGTAGACATGACACTGATGTTTCAGTACAGCTTACTAACCAATTCGTCCGCGCATGAACGTAGCAAACTATTTCACAACATGGAATACTTGGATGATTTATTTTTATTTTTTAACAAAATGACTAAATTAAATCCCGTTGTCGCACTGTCTGGAGGGGAAATATGAAGCGTATGGGGGCACAGGACAAAGGGTTTTTTAGAACACACTCAACGCATTTCATTTCATGTGACAGCAATGGGCCAATGCATTTGGTTCTTGCAGAACAAAACATTTCGCCCACATTCAGTGACGCAACTTGCTGCTGACCTATAGAAACGTGCAATATGATTGGTCAAGAAAGTGCTTTCCACGCTTGAGCAGAATGCAACAAAACAAGACCACGCTCGCTTTAGGGATGCCAGATTACGTTTAACAACTATCTATCACCTGCTCGCCTGCCTGCCTGTCTATTTATCGGTATTTGGTGCATTTATATTTACAAAACCATCAAGTTTAGTAATATAATTATGAAGGAAAATGGATAAAAGAGGAATATACTTACATTCAAGTAGTTCTTAATAAACCAATTCAAGGAAGAATGCATGATATAGGTTAACTACCGTTGAAGAATGAGGTCAATTACGGTAATATGATAACGGGATATTGAAATACTGCAGACAACAGAACAAAGTGATATCTTCTTGCATTCTATTGTCTGAAGTAGGCTATGCAGTTAGCATATGCTACTATATAAAATGGAAACTAAAATAGGTACATTTTCGGGGACTTTTAAAGGCGCATGGCAACCCTAACTATTCATTTATAGCCGCGGAGCGGTTCAAACGTACCATGGTCAGGACAGAGCGCAATAACCCCCTTGATCTTCGTCCACAGATTTGTCGCTGAAATAGGCTACACCCACGTTGTTTGTAAGAAGCTACCCTCATTTCACTAAATAACAGCAAATTCAAAAGTTCCACGTGGCTTAGAACATGATCTCTTTCTGATTTCCTAAATGGTAAGTTTTAATTAGTTTTGTTACTCTGGTACGTTGGAAACGTTATCAAAGTTATCAAACGTGATCGTTATATTAGACAAGACGAATATTTACACCAAAAAATCTTACTAAGGTGTATCCGTTGTGTTACGGATTTCGATGTCGTTACACATTTATTAATAAAAATAAAAATCAGTTCAAACGAGTGGTGCTACGAACGTTACGCCCGATCAATTTCCCTCTCTGTCTTCCACCGTCTTCCACCCGAAATCTCAGGTTAGTTTTTGCTGTCTTTTGCACATGTGCCCACTGTAATTATTGGCATAGTGAGTTCGTCCTCGACAGGGGGCGGTGTAGAACACTATATGGTAGCTGAGGCTAAGCTATATGGTAGCGTGCGTTTTGTCATGTCAGTAATATGAATACGTTTTATCTGTGCTCAGGCATATACACCGATCATCCACATTAAAACCACTGACAGGTGAAGTGAATAACATTGATTATCTCGTTGTTATTTTGCTTCTGTACTCTAGCACTTTGAGTTTGAAAGGATACAATGACAATGAGGTTGAAGTGCAGACTGTCAGCTTTGATTTGAGGGTATTTTCTTCCATATGGGATGAATCGTTTAGAAATTATAGAACCTTTTGTACATAGTCCCCCCCCCCCCCCCATTTTTTGGCAAAAAAAAAAATTGAGTTTAAAAAAACAATGTAGAATAAAAAGTGTTTTTTTTTTATTTGTCGCATACCCTTTGCATTCATGCCCTTCCTCCTATCTGTGACCCCACAGCAGCAGCAAAAAAAACTCTTGATATCTTCTTTTTTCTGGTACTTGCAAGTGATAACTATGTCTGCATTTGAATGGGATGATCTGGGGAATGGGGGGGGGGGATTTGTCCCTCCCCCCAATTTGTCCCACCCCCCAAACACATGGTCTTGAATGGTTTCAACAACAACAGGAAGAAACAGGGTTAATTTGGGAAGGGCAGGTTTTGTCAAGATTGGGAATAAAACCTCTTCTGCCATTGCAATCAGTGTAATCAGTATAGAATTATGTCATTTTCTCCTAGTTTTCAAACTCTACATAAAAGTGCTTTCAAATGCAAAGTGGATTGTAATCTTAACCTAATGTGGCTTTTGAAAGGATTATCACAAATCCATAATCCATATTGTGTATAATAGCCAGTATGTATTTAAAATATATGATATAATATTTCTTATTCCTGTGGGGAAAAAAGGAAAGCAATATGCACATAAATGCACAATGACCAGGCTTTCTCTGTACCCGTTTCTTCCAGGTCCTTAAATCTGTGTGTGTGTGTGTGTGTGTGTGTGTGTGTGTGTGTTGTATCTTGTGCTGCCCACAGGGCGGATCTCTTCCCTGCAGCGTGGGGCCTCGCATCCTCCGGCGAGCTGCAGTCACACTGCAATGGCTGAGGGGCGGCTGTTGCTGTCGGAGGCTAGCAATGAGCTCACTCTCTCCGGAGAGAGGCTGGCTCACAGCGCATCTCTGAGAAACAGCGCCGCGGCTTTCCCACTTGCGCGCACGCGCATGTGTGTGTGTGTGTATGTGTGCCTCTGCGCGCGCGCGTGTGTGTGCGCGCGCTTCGCGTCCGCCCCTCTGCCTCCGCTCCGCTCTGCTCTTTTCCTGCCCGGATCATTTCTTCACTTTCGTGTGGGGGGTGTGTACATGGTAAGCACATAATCCTGCGTACTTGATTATTTGAACGCTTCCATGAGCTGAATCCTTTTTGTATTTTTCCCCCCTGCCTTTTCTCCATCCCTTTTTGTTTTTAGACATTTATTTTTTTTGATGAATCATTACCCAGTACCTCCGTTACTGAGGATTCTAGTACACAGAGCTGGACTGTGCGCAGATTTTAACATTTTTTCACATCGGCATTCGCAGTATGATCAGCACGCTGAATGGTAAAATGTCTGCATGTACAGAGCAGAGCAGACACATACATTTTAGGATGTGCGCTGCAGCCGACAGCAAATGGTTCTCCTCCGGATGTTAGGACAGCTACCCAGCTAAAGAGAGCAGACAGCCCTTGAGCCTAACTGGATCATGGATTTAAGGTTGGTCTCAGGCTGTCCTTATTTCATTTCTTTGGAGAAAAGCAGAATGATAAAAACAAAATGAATAACTGCATGTGTGCACACGTGATGGTAATCACATTTGAACCCTTGTTCTGCCTTGGTTTTGTATGTTAGGATGCATGTTCTGTAAGTAACTGTTAATGATACAGGCCTTGCTGTTTGTTAAACCTGTCGATACAACCTGCAGCTACAGCTAAGGGCAAAAAATAATCAAAATAATAAGAAATGTTAATGTTTGCCACTAGATTCTCTGCAGAAACTGTGCAGGTTGTTTATGTGTGTGATTGTCATTTGTCTCTTGGAAAGGGCATTGACAATTTCATATGCCGGTAACACGTTACACGTAGCACGTAAACAGTAAAGGCACATTTCTCATTATGTTTAAATGGTTTGCACACGATACATGCGTGCATTTGTAACATCCCAGGCCGATGAAATGTAACATATTATCCTGTCACATACATTCAGCTCTTGTAGGAAGCACATTGGGGGGTTTTGCCCTAGAGGCAAGCAGGGGGTTAAATTTAACCCTTTGCATTCTGAAATTTCAACTTGAACCAAGCTGTGGTGTAGTTGGTTGCTCGTGTGAGATATGTCACCTTGTATGCACAGCTTCTTGTGAGCGAAGCCTTGTGAAGACAAGGCCATTATTATGATACTGAATTCATTTTTAATAACAGAGGGCATTGAAAGGTACCTTTTGTTTCCGTTGTTGTTGTTGTTTTTTTAACACCCAGTTTTCGATAAAGTCACCCGAAGTAAGCATTTTTTCAGTTATGTTTTTTTCTGCATTTGAAGTATCCCTGTTTGGACATTTGATGTCAAGTATTTACATGATAAATGGAGAAGAAATAAATTACCATACTGAACAGAGATATCTCTGTCATGAGCGATGGATTCCAAATCACTGTCAATATTGTTCATGACAGCTTTTGGTAGGCTGTGAAGCTGTGGATGCATAGGCAGGCAACATGGCTATTACAGTGCAATACCCAAGGTCTCGGGTCTCAGGTCTCTGCAAGCAGTGGGCTATTTTGGATTGTAGCCATTTGTGCCTAGGCTGATTAGCTCCCAATTTTTTAGGCCTGTGCTCAACTGCAACAATCAGTCTCCACAGAATTCTCCTTTCAGGGGAGTGCACTAAAAATGTATAAACACATAAAATAAGCCTACACAGTCAAATTGGGTCTAATACTTTTGTATGAGTGATCTTTCAGCATATTTACAAGTGGGTTTGGTAACTGAGGCTAAGCTGTAAAATCAAATCAAAATGTATTTATATAGAGCATTTCATGAACAATTGTCACACTACGCATCACAGAAAATCCTGGCCTAAACCCCCACAAGAGCAAGCCAAAGGCAACTGGCAAGGAATTCTGTGGAATTTAATGTAATTATCATTTGTTTAGTTGGCACTGTATGTCATATGATTAGCTGAGTATTAAGAGTTGTACATGTGTAGAAGGATAAATCTGTCTATCATGATTAGCTTGAATGTATTCAATATTTCATCACATGTGTCATTCTGGGATTACTGTAGTAAAGCTTAAAAAGTATTTAAAGCTTATGTCTGGAATAATGGGCCTGGGAATTCTGAGTGTAGAAGAATGGAGGGAAATAATGGCTTTGTGTCAGGGAATGTGTTTATTTGTTCCTGGGGTAACTAGCCACTCAATCTATTTCATACATTTTATATTTAAAGGAATTCTGTGGTTGATTTTGAGTGCTCTTGATCACAATTTTATGATCACGTTATTTTGTACACATTTGTTGATATTGTGGCTGATGTTCTGACTGTAGTCTTTTTTTGTTGTTGTTTTGTTTAGCACTTTTGCTTGATTTTTATGCATTCGTTTATTTTTTGGCACAGAATCTCTCAAATCAAATGGAGAAAGATGTATTTCTGTAGTCATGAAAATAGCTTTTAGTTTCATGACAAAAGGATCCACGTTTTCAAAATGGAGGACAATATGACCAATAATTGAGATATAAAAATTTTGTTAAAAAAAATATATTGCTGGAATGAAAATCCAAATTTTTCCACAGAGCAGCGATTTTGGAGCAGCATAATGCATGCAGCTGAGACTTCTTGGCAGGTTTTGATCATTCACATCCTGGATACATTACCCTTACTTGGACTTGAGAAGCACTTAAAAATCTCATGTTTGCAGATCGGATGAGAGGATCAGATCTTATCTTCAAGTAGACTGTTAGCACATAAGTCTTAGAAATGTAAATGGAATCATAATTGAGATTTTTCCACCTGTTCTAAGAGCAGTTCCTGAAACCTCTCATCCACCACATTTTGACAACATTGGATGTGATGTGAAGGTATTGAGCAGACCAGACAGACCTGTCGCCAGTGCGCAGTCTTGGCGGCGGGGGGGCGGGCACAATTAAGTTATATATATATTTATTTTATTTGTGCAGCACTGATGCAGAGGTCACCTGTCAACCAATCATGGACGTGGGGGGGTGAGGTTGTGGTTTAAAAAAAAATCATCTGATATTTCTTTGGGGGCACACCGTTCTGAGTAGCACAGCGTTCTGAGTGAGCCCACATGGTATCGGACGGTATTTCCTTTGACTCACGAGATGATTTCAAGAATGTACTTGTTTAGGGTAAAAAAGAGAAATATAAGAAATAGTTAAATCTATAGTGCTGTTGTTTTGATCTCATATAGCACCTGACGTGTTTTAATGTCAGAAACAGGGATTAGGAACAAATTATTTTTCGTTCTGAACAAAAACGGTATAATAACATTTCCGTTGCAGTGTTCAGCCTACATAAATGAATGGAATAATGGTTTGAACGAAATGTAGAAAAACGGTTAATAATGTTCCCATGATGACGTCACCATGGCGACTAAACAAGGAAAGTGCAACAAAATTGTGAAAGTGTTGTCATAGTAACAGTAAACAAGCCCGAAATTCATATTATTGCCTTCTGTGGAGGCAGCAGGCCTATAGCCGGCAATGACAAATCCTATAATAGCCTTGGGCAGTAGGGTTGGTGGGGTGGGAGTGTTGTAGCACCCCCTAGCTTGCTGATGTGGCATTTGTTTCAGTACTCTTAATACTAAAACTTAAAAACAGAGAAACTAGCCAGAAGTTGGCAAGACAGTATGCAAAAGTCTATGTAAGTCAGAGTTTTCTGCTGTCAGCTCATGGTTCACTTGTGCTCAAGCTTAACAAATGGTACATATTTAGCTTTTTATTAGCCCGACAATAAAACTAATCATGGAACACATGGGTGTCTAAATGGCTGTAAGTCATCAAGGGTCTGAGGTATCAAACAAGCCTCAAACCATCACTGCTGCCAGATATTAAACTATGTTTTTGAGGCTCGTTTGATACCTCTGACCCTCTATGACTTACAGCCATTTAGCCATCCATGTGTTCCATACTGCTACTGTTTGAATACTTTATTGTCCATTACATATTTGGCCTACATACAATGGAAAACATCTCTCAGCTCATTGACTTATTAGATTCATAATTGATTCAGTTCTAAGAATACAGACAAGCAATTCAATAAAAACATAAATTGAATAAAAACAAAATAACTCCATAGTATATCATATTTACTCATACGCATATTCTGTATGCTCCATGTTGTTGCATCTGCTACATGTACCACTAGTAATTGTACCTTGATAAGAAGTTATTTGTCTGAAATTCTCTCACTGGTTTGCATCAAAGAATGCAGCAGCAGCAGCAGCTGTATGTATGTATGTATGTATGTATGTATGTTAGAGCTGCAGCTGTAATTTGCAGCCTGGGCACAATACTTCATGAGGAACATCACTGGGACGGAAGAGCCCTTGAGTTTCTAATGGTGTCATGGTTAGACGTGCAGCTATTGTACCCGTCCATTTTCGATTCTACATTAACGTGTACATTGGCCGTCTTTTTATGAAATGCCAGAGCTCCATTATAAACTGCTATAATTTTATTTAATGTACCGGTTTTGAGTTTTCTCCCAAGATCAATGGTTCAGGTAAAACATGTTATTCATATTTTAAACTATACTGATAATTAGTCCACGGTAGTCGTCAGTATTTCCGGGTATATTATAAGGTAAATAAGCAGCGCTCATGCAGTACTAAAGCAAGCATGGTTTAAAATGTGTTTTTACTTGGCTTGTGATAACACTGTTCTTCTATATTAATTGAAAGGGACAATGATAACGATACATATTGCTAATGTTTTGATAACAAACTTCATTCCAATGGCCAGGCGGGTATTCCACAAAGCAGGATTACTAAATTATCTGGAGAAATGCACTGAGTAAAACCCAGAACCCTCCCAAATCTAGAACATGGACTGCAGTAAAAAGAGCTGTTCCGGGTTTTACTTAGTGCAGTTATCCAGCTCACTCAGCAATCCCGCTTTCTGGAACAGGCCCCCGGTATAACAGGTCAAACTGTTATGGTAATGAACACTGGTATGGACCCAAATGCAGGACTCGGAGATAGAACTCAGGCAAAAGGATTCTGCAAGGAGGCACAAGAGAATAGGGTACAAAACAGGGGGAAACTAGGTGAAGGGTAAACAGGGTTGGCGAAACTAATAAGCTGAGCTGGAGAACGGACTGGAGCGAACAGGGACGGGTTGGAGCGAGGAACAGGGAACAAACAAACAGGTTAGCAGTGAAATGCAAACAGACAGAATGGCCAGGGAATGTCTAGAGCGGAGCAGAGACAAACAACGAACTGGCGAAGAGGCAGTGGAAACAAGGGAACTTAAATAAGGAGGGGAACAGGTAAAAAGGCTAATAGAAAATTTCAGACAAATAACTTCTTATCGTGGTACATGTGGTAGCAGATGCAACAACATGGAGCATAAAGAATATGCATATGAGTAAATATATACTATGGAGTTGTTTCGTTTGTATTCAATTTATGTTTTTATTGAATTGCTTGTCTGTATTCTTAGAACTGAATCAATTCTGAATCTAATAAGTCAATGAGCTGAGAGATGTTTTCCATTGTATGTAGGCCAAATATGTAATGGACAATAAAGTATTCTAACAGTAGCAGTATGGAACACATGGAGAGCGTGCGGAATGTAAGCAGAGGGGGAGAGTGATAGGCTAAATGGCTAGAGGAGAAAATGAGGCACGAAACGGGGAACCACGCCCAGCCTGCACAAACAAGGAACTAGACAGACAGGGTGAACAGACAAAAACACGACATGGAACAAGAGGAATGGGAAAACACGGAACGGAGTGTACATAGAAACGGAAAAACAGGAAATCAAGACAGAGGCACAGGACGTGACACAAACCTTTCCCATATCCCATTGACAGGCAGGCAAGAACATCTCCATTTTAAACAGTTTTCAAATAAAGACACACTAATCAGATTGCAGGAAGCCTGCGCCAGAAAGTTTAAGTTTTACAAATACTATGAGAGATTGGGTATTCGGAGTTGATGCTAGACGCGTGTTAAACATTATCATCTCCACAGTGCATTCTTGGCACTGCAGCAGATGGTGTGCAAACGAGATGGAGTACACCCAGTTGCTATGCAAATTTGTGAAAGAAATATTCATATTTTTACAGAACAAATGCCTTAAATGTTTAATCACTTGTGCCAAAATTAGTCCCTCTAAATCTATAGATTATTATTATGATTATTTATTTTTTAATTATACAAAAATTCTAACGGCCTATTACTTTTATATGGCTAATCAGATCCTTCACTTCGTGTAGTAACTGGATGTTCTTGTAATTTGTCATGTATTGCCATGCATTCTGTGTGGTATAGCACTGCTGAACCACACGTTCTCATTCAGAACTGCAGGTGCTTTGGTAGACTTAAAGACCAAACGACCTGCAGGACCATGGACAGTGCCTGCCCCACTCACATGTATGGCAGCTGTATATTGCCTCATGAGTGGGCTTGCATAAAGGCCCAGTTCCTAGACCTATTGGTGGAGGACTTCCAAAGATTTCACATTGGACTGGGTCAGAGGTGGAAAGTCCAGGGGGTCAGTAAGTAGAAGTCCTGCCACGTCTTTCTTTATACTTTATAGCGATTTTCACTTGACGAGTTGTAGTGCTTGGGTAGCTACTCAACTACTGCTCATTAATGGGAGTGACGGTACATTTTAAAGTTTATTTCTGGTCATGGTTGGCCAGCAACAATTTGGCTATGGGGGGGAGGAGTCCTTGAGGCCTCAGACTAAACAATGATGTAGTCTGAGAAATAGTGCAATTCTGTAATATCACTTACCTTAAAAAAAAATTGTTTATTTTATGAAAGATACAACTTTCTTCCATAGGCTGGCAAAGGTTTTATATAAAAAAAAAATTTCTGGCAGGGAAAGGGTGAAATGCAATTTAAAGTATTTGACAGATTGGATGGACTTTTTACTTTCCTCCTTTTTGAAAAATGTCCAGGAAGTCAGTGATTGATCTTCTGGATATTTTTTTTCATCAAGCGGGACTTTTTGGACGTTATTTATGTTGTTGCCATGTCTGCATTTATGACATGGATATATGTATTCCAAGATGAGCTGCTTCCTGCGTTAGCAGTATAATATCGATGTCAGGAGAAAAGGATGCATGTTTATGACGGGGAAATACACCATATGTTTATGTAGCGTATACGCATGTATATGCATACAATAAATATGAAGTCCTTTCCAGATATTCATCGGTATCTTCCATTATCTGTATTCCAATGTGGCGGCACGGTGCAGTGGTTAGCACTGTCGCCTCACAGCAAGAAGGTACCGAGTATGAATCCCGGCCGAGGGCCTTTCTGTGCTGAGCTTGCATGTTCTCCCTGTGTCCGCGTGGGTTTCCTTCGGGTAGGCTACTCTGGTTTCCTCCCACAGCCCAAAGACATGCCGATTAGGCTAATTGGGCGGCAGTGTGGTATAATGGTTAAGGAACTGGGTTTGTAACCGAAAGGTTGCAAGTTCGATTCCCAGGTCGGACACTGCTGTTGTACCCTTGAGCAAGGTACTTCACCTGCATTGCTTCAGTATATATCCAGCTGTATCAATGGATACTATGTATAAATGCAAAATAAATGCTGTGTAAGTCGCTCTGGATAAGAGCGTCTGCTAAATGCCTATAATGTAATGTAATGTAATGTAATGTAATTGGAGACTCTAAATTGCCCATTGGTATGAGTGTGTGAGTGAATGGTGTGTGTGCCCTTTGATGGATTGGTGACCTGTCCGGGGTGTATTCCTGCCTCTCGCCCAATGTATGCTGGAATAGACTCCAGACAATATTTAATTACATATTATTTATATACCAGTAGCAGTTTATACACCAGCGTATGTAGTCAAGATATGTCATAGTCATGTTAAATAATAGGTCGTGTTCAACAGAATGCCAGGAATGTGGTGATGGAATATAACAACACTGAACATATACAGGGGAAACGCCAGTTTTCCAGAAAACATAAGACAACTGCCACAAGTTTGCTACACAAAAACCTCAACCTCTCTTCCTAACCTGATCATCTATGCTGTTTAATGAATCTTGTGCCACCTTTATATTTTATATGATGACTTATTTTTCTGTATAATTATGCCAATCAACTGCCTATGACTAATTGCCTGTTAGTCATATTTTTATGAAATGCTTAAAAACCATAAATTACATGTTGTTGTTATATCAGTAATAAGTGAGTACACTTCAACAAATATATAAGAAGAAATCAGGAAACATGTTGGTCCCCAACTACTGGAGTTGATCTCTTCTATATAGGCAATGGACTGTGAATAGTGAAAAACTTAACTGAAAAGGAATAATTAACAATTGGGCCATATTCGTGACTCATGTTATGTGCAAGTGTTGGATTCTAGACCAGTTTCAATGACCAGTTTTTATTCAGCTGTTCACTTCACTTTGAGCAGAGGTGTTCACTCCCCACAGCTGTGCAGAGGTGCACATCTCCAGTTGTCATGGACCAAAATGCTTTCAGTTTTTGTTCTACATTAGCTCTAAAGCATTTAATTGTCTAATTATTATTATTTGGTAATAATATGATTAGTGGCTAATTATGATTAATTATAAAGCTAATAAAAAATAGTGCCAGTCATAAAAGAGTACAGAGAAAATATAGGTAAGAGAAATTGAAAAGAAAAAAAAAACATATAGCATAGGTTTATGTTTTATGAAAAACATTTTTTTCAGTTTCTGGTGTTTCCAATATTTTGTCCACCTCCTGTATGATTGGCACAAAAAAGAAAGCTTTGCACATTTCTAATTAGTCAATTTTAAGAGATTATTTAGATTGTCTCACTTGCCATCGCACGCCACTGGACATCTCACACAATATGGTTTCTATTTCTCTCTCTTAGCATTATTTCCTGGAAATTAATTACTAATAATTACTACTGACAAAACGATTAAAGTGCAAAACAACAGTCACTTAATTAAAAAAGTACAGTTAATTGAAAACCAGAACATTGATATGTTCCCTTCTACTTTGCCATTACCTTTATGATCTGAACGCACATTGTTATGATCGGTTGTGGTTGGCTGCCCTCTTTGTGATGGTCATCCATTTTTTTGGGGCTGTTAATGTGTTGGGTAGTGTAGTCCTGTGAATGTGCATTTCTCGTCCACAACTTCATTAAACTGCAAATCGCATCCTCTCATTTTTCCCATGTTGTCAGGGGTCAGGGGGTCAGGGTCTGAAAGAAAGTCACATCTGTTATGTGACCAAAATTAGGTCTAGCCTTCGCTCAGGAGATAAAACCAAGCGTTGAGAATATATCGCAGTTCACCTTGGAATAATAAATGTGTCGGGTCTGTTGCGCCATATCGGACTAAATGGTAAGAAATATCTGGAACGAGTACGATTACCAAATTGTGATTATTGTTTTTCCCCTTAAAGTGTTTTTTTTTTCTTGACCTTTCTTTCATTTATTTGAATGTTCACAGCTTGAAATGTTCCTCCTTCTTTCTACTGACACACAGGTTGGTTCGTAATGACAAAACACACAGATCTAATCCTTTCCAGAACATTAGATTAGCCATGAAAATTGTACCCAATAAACCTGCAACGAGCGGTAATGTTATGCATTCTTAGATGTGCACGGCACTTAAGCAGTAAAGAAAGAAGTACCTCAGCCGTTGTGCTTAAATTAATATTTGTTCAGAATTACGGGGTCACCCGTAATTGGTCAGGGGGCCTCAGGCGGGGTTTTCCCAGAGAATAACGAGAGAAATCTGGCAAATGGTCTCTCTGGGACATGATGGATGGGTAGCCGGGCACTAGGAGCTGATCCAGGGTAGAAGGCAAACCAGCAGGCCCGGCTATGGCAATGTGGCCTCCATACAAAATGGCTTTTTTGTAGATGCAGCCATTCTGTAGCACCTGCTGTGGCGCCGTTGTTAGCGCACTAAGATTAAACTGTTTTTAAGGGAGGTTTTTCCAGACCCACCGGACCCATCTAAGCAGCCTGGAAAATCCAGGTAATTAAGATAAATTACTGTACTTGACAGATAATAGAAACGAGGGCTCTTATGCTCCGTTACTGTAACTTGTTATCTGCATGTGGTTTGGAAAGCTAAACTGGAAAGTAAATTCCTCTGTAAAACTGACGTATTGAATTACAACTCCATCCCCATAAGACAATTTGCCCAGAATATTCAGTATTTATACTTTTATGTGTTGTGTAGACTCATATATTTCCCATATCCATGTGGCAAAGGAAAGAACATATAATGATAAGGCTGTCTTGCTTTGATTTGCTGAAATATCTGACCATGATAATTGTGTTAAATTCAAGACTTTCACCATCAAGGCTGATCTGTTTCTATGATCACCAATGGAACCTGTGTTCTTCTAATGGTATTACCTCTGCCAAGGAGGTTATGTAATGTCAACCGTCCAGGAAAAGTAACGGCCAGATTGGCATGAAATTTTCTGTGCGCATTTGTGTTCCCAAGATGAAGAGACCTATTGATTTTGGTCACCCCACGATCATTTCTCTAGCGCCACCATCAGGCCAAACATATCTTGAAAAATAATGACTGGATTGCCGCGGACTTTTCTGTGCACATTCATGCTCCCGACAGGAAGAACTTATTGATTTCGGTGACCCCGTGACCTTTTCTCGAGCACCACCATCAGGTTAAGTTTTCAAATGACCTCATTTACTGACCTTTTAGTTGTACAGACACAAAATGTGCTGTGCGCATTCACGCGAGGGGAGCTTGTTGTGCCTTGGCAGAGGGCATTCTTTCTAGTTACAATTCTCTTTCTCTTTTCCCAGTTGCCACAACTGATGATTCTATTCGAATAGGTATTCCAAGGAGCTGGATAAACTTGTCCAAGAATGCACTTAGTGTTGCTGTGGATTTCCTTGTATTTCAGTGTAATAATCAATGTCTTCTATTGCATGTTTGATCCAGTTGCATTTTAAGCTTACCTTTGACATCTCCAAAAGTATCCTAAATGTAGTCAGCTTTAACTGACCATGACATGAAGATAATTTTGTATTCTTTCTTGGATTTGGAGTGCTTGATTTAGTTGTACTGTATGCATTCATGAAACAGCACGTGTTTCTGCAGATATGCATTCTGTACTATGGAGGTCAGGAGGACTGCATTGATGTTGTCCTGTTGTCCTTTATTTTTATTTTCTTTAGACCATCACTGTAAAAGCTCTAACATGAACCTTCCTTACACGACGGAGGCTACAGCATAACTGAGCAGTGCGTTGTTTCGTTGCGAATCGTCCAGAAGTTCTCATTTACTATTCAGACGCCATCCTTTTCTGTTAGAAGGCTGCGGTTCACAAATCTGTGTCACTGTATTGGATTTCTCAGCGCTCACAACAAACAGCGCACGCCAGCATTGTGTCCTCTGGATGTTTTATTTAAACGGACTCGGTGTCCAGAATGTTGTGGGAAAGGGGGGTGGTGCCTTAGAGCTTCCTTTTTAGTGTCCTGCCGACTGTCAACACATGAAATCAAGACGTCCTCGGATGCTTCGTGCTGCATGCGTCCCCCAGGGCTCTGATGACCTGAAAAAAGTGGCTCAGGTAGTAGAGGTGCTCATCACAGACAGACATTTTGGGGCGGAGGAAGGGTCAACCTGTGACGTCAGCCAACTATGACTGCAGCGACGGGTCCAAATTGGCTTTGTCCCACTAGGCACAGAGAAGGTTTAAAGGGTATGTTTAACCAATGGTCTATTATTTTAATCGACTCAAAATGTGTACGTGTGAATAAAATCATCGTATAACCTTATAACCCTTCCAGATTTCCTATCAGCATATTCCGTGCGTAGAGAAAAAAATACATCACCACAACTCTTCATGTCAGCCAAAATATATTAATTGAATGTGTGCTTTACTTTTTTCTTCTCTGTGGCAAGTTTGGAAAGAGTGTTGTATTGAACATTTGTCCTGCATGCAGCAGCCATTCACATTGCAATGAGAACATATTTTGTAAAAGATTTAACGATAAAATTCTCCTTTATGTTGGCCAGGGTTTCTCCAGTCAATCCTGCATTTGTTCTTTTGAACAACGTGCCAGGCACCCACCAGCTACAAGCTGTCATCAGTGAGCAATAGGCCTTCTCTCCAATTGGCACTAGCTTCCATGTAGAAGCGTGTGGCTGGTATGAGAAATATTCCCTGGCATGGACGCATGTACTATATATCAGAAGAGAATCTGTGCACGAGCCACCGTGCTCCTTCAAATAAGCAGGTGGCAGAGTGGGAACTTGAGAAAACCTGAATGTAGGATCAATACCTGGGAGCAGAAACTGTCAACTCTTTTCTCTTGTGTTTTGTAAATGATCGCACATTATAAAAGGAGTGTGCAGGCTTGAGGTGAAATGAAGAAGCTCTTTTCGCTTTGGATTCATACTGATTGTGGGCTCAGTGGTCGAACAAAAAAAGGTGCTGATAACCGAACTATTTGTCCGTTTCCTGAGAGTCTAAATGGTTTAAGTACTCACCTGATTGAATTGGTATAGATTTGACTCAAGGTTGTACATGATTCGGTTTCCTGTGTGGTTTATCTTAGTTTTATTTAAAATCTTTGCAGTAACGGTCAAAATGAACTTTTATGTTGCCAATAAATTATATGCAAGGAATGGAGAAAACAGATTATTCTTTTCTGGCTGCTCCCAGTTTCTGTGTTTGGCTGCATTGTCTGTATGCAAAAGTACTTGAGTCGTGGTAAAATGCTTAAAAATATAATAAATACATGTTTTCACGTTTTTATAATGGTTAACATTTAATAAATAGCCAAATGCAAGAGGCAGGGAATAATCCAGGTATCCGTGTCGTGTTTTCAGATTGATAGCCGACGATGTCAGTATTTCAGGCAGTTATTTTCCTCAGAAGATGAAAGTGCTCCTGGAGACTTGGGTGGAAATAAACTCTTTGTGAGAATTGGCAGTCTGAGTGCAGCTTTGCTGGTTAGCAACACTGAATGCTAATGAGAAAGAGTCTACAACAGAGACAATGATACTCCTCCACTTTACTGTGTTTACAAGTGTGACACGTGTTCCTTTCTTGGCTTTTAAGAAAACACTCTATCCAGATCATTGTGTGTGTGTCTGTGTGTGTATGTGTGCGTGCGTGCGAGAGAGAAAGAGAGAGAGTGACTTTGAATACCTTTTTCTGTAAATACAGTTCTCTTTCAAAGGAAATGTATGGTGTGTCATTCTGTAACTGTTCTTGCGGTGTTGAAGAGAACTTGTATGTATCAAGCACCAGGGAATGAGAGCACAGTGTACAGACTGGGTTATTTTTGTCGTAGGTAGCAAAGAGCACCCTTGTTCATATGAATTCAAAGTGATCCCCATCCCCAGTCATTGGCTGTTCGCTTTCTTTACGTAACGGATATTATTTTACCCCGCTGATATTTTACTTTGTCAGGTCCTGTTCAAATGGGATTTGATAAACAAAATTGGCAAATTTAACCAAATTTAAATGCAACTACCACCAGTTGCTTTGGCTAAAAGTGTCCGCTGAGTGCTTACATTTTACATTGTAAATGAAGCTGAAGCATAAAATACATGAGTTTGTTTTCTGTGGGCCTTCTTTTCTGGCTCTGATGGCTTTTCTAAAAGGCTTGTTCTTTTTAAAATTTTTATTCCTTCCTTCAGGTGGGAGGAAAGATGTAGCTGAGGCCTGGAGGAGGAAGAGAAGCCTGACACCTCCCAGCCTCAGGTACCTCCTGCGGGGGCGGGTTGGCCTCTGAAGTACCGCCTCACCATGTCCAAGAGGCCGTCCGGCGGCCGAGCTAAGGGGGAACGACCCGACGCTTTAGCCGCCCTGCAGGCAGCCAATGAGGAGCTGAGGGCCAAACTCACAGACATCCAAATTGAACTTCAGCAAGAGAAGAGCAAGGTAATGTCCTGGTCTCTTCCTCTGAGCCCCCCTTCCCCCCACCAAATGAGTACCATCAAGCCCTTTGCTTGTACAATTCTGTGCTTGTATGACAGGGTATCTACTTGATCAGTAAATAGAGCGTCAGAGGCTGACGAAGGCTTACAGCCTGTTTTTTTAATTATAATTATAATGATAATTATAAGCCTTTTTTTTTTACTTCCATTGCTCCAAGAGAGGCTGAAATTTTTTCCTTTTTTTCATGCATGGTTCAGTTGTGATCTTGAGCCAGAACATTATTCATTTCTTAAAGCATTCTTACTTAAGAAACGTAGAGTGAGGACCTCGTTCTAGTATATAACAGACGTGCCCCATCCAGATAAAACTCACGTTCCCTAATCACAAACCTTCAATGCGGCCAGGGCTTGTGCTTTACCCTGCATCTCATTGAACACATTGAATTTAACCAACATTAATTCAAGCATCAATTATTTTCCTTTTAATTGAGTAAAACAAAGTGACGTTTCCATATCTTAAATCTTGCTGAGGAAGCTCTGACTTGCGTAATCAAATCACTCGGGCTCCAGAGATATGAAGGGCAATCGGCCCTGTCCTGAACTGCCTGGTTGCAGCCTTATTTAAAGAGATACTGCAGAGCCTTTTCCAAGGCCTTTTTTACCGCTTCAATTTGAACTGGAACTCGTGAGTAGGTGTGGTCATATGACGATGATGAGTCATATTATGAATATTCATACGGTCAAGGAGTGAAAGGGTGTGTCTTGGTGAACTTGGTGAAACTGAAATGCATTAGGATTCCAGAAAAGACAAGAAAAACTAGTGGATTGGAAATTGTCATGCCATATATAGCCAGAGAGTAAAGAAAAGGTACAGGACTGGTCACCCGGTAGTTTGAGGGACATGACACCAACTTTATCTATATGTCAATGCCTTCTCAGTGACAAAGCCAACAAAGCCGGAACAATCCATTAAGGAGTGCCACAGCGATCTTGCCTGACCCATGCCATGACACTGTTTCCCAGCATACACTGGTTTTCAAAATGGTATCATACTGTGTGTGACTGGGAAAATTCAAGTGAAAATTGACTGTGTAATCCTGGTTTCACAAAAAAAGTAGTAACCATGAACACCAAAAAGAAAAAAAAATATATATTTTTATTCTTAAACATTACATGTATATTTGCAAAAAAGTATGATCTTCATCAAAAATATCTCTGGCACATAAATTGGACACATTTGTTCCGCAAACCACTGAGATACCTATTCAAATCAGCTGTGGGTACCATGGTAATATTTGTAATCAATATAGCCAAGCTGGGAATTCCATCGTTGCACTGAAGCCCGTGGTTGGATCGGTTTGGATTGTCTGTGGACATAGCTGCCAAAGTAATCAGTAGGTCTTTTTTTTAGCCCTGGTTCAATGTTTCTTTACCCCCTGAGTGATGGCAGTTGGGCGGGTAATGTGTTGCTCAGTTCTCTTTAAGGTTTGCTGTCAGCGACAGTGTAACTGGGTGTAGGACTTTACAGGTGAATTGACAGAGCATTAAGCAGTGCCATTTGCTGCCAGTACTGGGGGACATTTCATGCTGTAGTCTTTCTACTCAACATTTCATGTTTGCCTGGCTTTCCATTAAGGCCCAATACAATGGTGTGATATAAATGTTGGATTTGCTGAACTACATCATGCGGTACACATGGTGCTTTCAGTCTGAAGTTTAAGCAATTTCATTTGGTGCAGAAAACTACACAGACATAGTAATGTAACTAATGTTCCTGATAGCTCTGCAGTAATTGCTTTGATTAGAGGGTGTATAATCACTGTGTTTTATAATGTTCCAGTTACAGTATTATGTACCCCAGGTGGAATTGAGGTAATTTATTGCAGAAGCATTTTGAGTTTCTGAAATGGAGTGGAATATCAGAGGAAAGTGTCATTCAGTTTTAGAGACTCCCATTGGTAATCAGTACTGGGAGGGAAGGAAGGAAACATGCATAATGTATGTAAAATATTTGCTTATTGCAAACTGGGCACACTAGAGTGTATCTATGTATATAATAGATTGTACTCCACCTACATGGTGTGGCATACCCAAATAATTACTATATATACTGTATATATATATATATAAGTAAAAATATTTATACTAGCTACATGTGTCTTTTGTCAGTTGTGCAGTCAACCATTCAAATGTAATACATTTTTGTAATATTTTTTTTACATAAATATCTTTATCATTGTAGGTCTGTATTCCAAAAGAAGTGTGATTGTGTATTTCCGTGCAGTTTATTTTGCTTTGACTAACATTTTGACCACCGGTTTTTTTTTTGTTTCCTTTTGATATTTTGGTCAAATTTCACATATGTTTAAACACGTGTGATGCTGTCAAACATTAAATCACACAAAATGGCCGACCTGTTCTAGTGAAGATTACAGTATGGGGTTCTGTGTGATCCAGGTGTAATCTGTGTAATACCGGTCATGTCAAATGTAATGTCATTTGCATAATGTCGCATGATTTATTTAGCGAGAAGCCTTTATTTCTGGGTGACATGCAGAGCATCTGAGACATTACATCCGGGTGCCTTACATCCAGGTCTGTGTGTACAAGTACGGTTTAATACCTTTTTTCTGGTTGCCAAAAAACAGCCTTGTCCCACTTAGGATAATAAATCTCACCATTTAAGCGCCGCGCCAAAAACGGTGCAAAAATGTGAAAATCTGGACAGAGGACTGCTTTGTAAAGAGAGGCCTCTTCAGTCATGCTTAATAGCAGGATGACACAGGCAGGGCCTGAACACAGGCCCCTGACCGTGCGGTCCGCTCTGCCTTTTAACCGCCGTGACTACAGAAGGTGGCGGAGGTGATCGTGAATCTCTTTTTTTCCCGCATCAGCAGAAAGGGGTCTCTCGTGTGGGATGGGAGGTGCAACAGGCGCCTCGACCGGTTTCCCCGTGTAGGCAAAATTGTTCATTCCGCCCACGCAGTCAGCCTATTCGCCGACGCCCCTCATGAGCCGTCATCGCTGACCCCGATCGATAGCACCAGCCCAGCAGAGACAAACTCGGAGAGCATTCTCTGAATAATAATGTCACCGCTTATATTACCAGCACAGAATTGCCTCAAACCCCTCTTGCTCCCGTGAACCAATGGGAGTGTTACAGAGCAATGTCACATCTATAAGGTTACTCTCCAGTGTTGGGCTTGTTTTGGAGACAACGGTTCTACATGCTCTATGTCATATTCTCGTGTAATGAAAGCCTCAATACATTGGCCTGGATTCAATCAACATTTTTCTTAGCTGCCTGTGGCTGACAAATAAAAAAGTATTTTTTTTAAATTCACTAACATGTTTTGGCCAGGCTTTGTGTATTTATTTGTATAAGGCATCTGTATGGCTTCATCAGTGGTGAGATGGCATCAACTTTATTATAAAATGTTATACTTCTATTTTTGTCCCAGAATTATTTTTCTCATCAACCTGTGCCGAACGCTGGTTTGTACCACGTCTAAATGATGAGGTTTAGCAAACCTCTGCTTTCCTGTTTCTTGTAACATTTCTTGTGTTGATCTTTGGAACACCTTCGGGACTGTTTGATTTGAACACTGGTGGAATGTCTCTGGGATAAAGAAAAAGACAGAAAAACTGTCACTGTTCTACAGGAGAAGTTTAGGGTTGATTTTATTTTATTGCATTTTTTTACAGTACATTACATTAATTTAACAGACGCGATTATCCAGGGTGATTCAGAATAGAGAGAGTTACCATATACCTATGCATTTGAATTTTGTAAAAGAAAACATATATTAATGGGTTACCTAGCTCCTGTAGCACTATCAGCATTCAGAATATTTCCACATTTGTTGTTTCTTGCTTGCAGCCAAGGATGGCTTGATTTGTAATGGGTAACATAACATTTTGTTGTGTATGATTTGTTTTGCTGACATTCAGCGCTTCAAACACAGCAGTTGATATTTATATTTTAGAGACCCACATGATATCTCAATTTTTAGCAAGAGAGCATAATTTGAGAAGGAAGATACCGTGATATATCTCAGTTTAAATTTTTAACTTGGTGTAGTTTTAAAGGAGAATCTCAGTGGAATCTTTCCAGTCCAATGGTGCAAGTTTGGGTTGAACAATTAAGTGGTGACTTACCCAGTGGCCTACAGCTTTTCATATCCAACTCACAAAAAAGGCCGTGACTTTAAGAATGTCTGAAGCTATGGCGAGCGAGCCCACTTTGAGCAAAGTTTACATTATCCAGAAAATCGCAATGGTCTTGGGACGTAAGGCCCTGGCTTTCCTACTGATCTTGGGCGAGCTGGAATGAATCCTTTCCTGTAGCGTGCTTGTATTGGGGTTAGGGCTCAAAAGGCTCATTGTTATTATGGCCTTGATGAACGCTTAGCGCCATATCGAGTTGCTCCCTGTCCTCACACTGGTCTGTCTGTAGTTCCAGTACGGCATTGAGTGGCAAAGGTCAACGCTGAGCGGTAAATGTCACGTATTAATCTTTTAGTGAGCAATGCATTCCATTTAATTTCCATAACTGCACAAAATAGCAAGTTTGAGTTGCCTTTGTTGTAAACACACACCCCTGTGCTCTGAAATGAATAGAGAAAGGTCAGTTTTTACTCTTCTGTGAACTGCCATTTTTCCCCCATGTAAACTGCATATCTCCTCCGTACAGTATTGACCATGGTGAAGAGACTTGCCTGGATTTATTTCTATTAACTTGAAGCTGCTAAACTGCTCATTTATGTAATACGAGGCTAATGTTCTTATGGTGACTGGGAATTAAAAAGTACCACAAAGGCCTTTCTATTGCTGTTCTCTCACAGGAGCAACATCAATGGTATTTCTATATGGAACTTACAGTACTTTTCCAACCATGCATTTACATGCATTATATGCATTTGATACAATTAAATATCAAATGAGCATTTTTAACTTGATATTTCATATTTTATTTAACTATAGTAGATGCAACAGTATGCAAGCCCATTAATGTACACTTTTGTTTCTCTGTTAAGAAAGCCGCATAGTTAATATCATATCTTATTTTCACAATAATTCTGTCAGAATCGATAAGACACAGAGGATTTTATAGTCTCATACATCACTGCATACAGTATAGTAAAATACATACAGTAATTTAAGCCACCAAAGATGGTATTTTCCTACCCTAAGCTCGCCTAACACATCGAGACAAAAACAAATATTTGGTGAGCTCTGCCCTGCAATAATGAGATGCTCAGGATTAATAGCGCTTTTTCTAAACACTGTTTGCTGATACAAATCACAGAGAAGACAAACTGGAATGTGATTAATGAAAATGTGAAGTAGGGATCATGATGTTATGATGCGCAGTGACTAGGAGCAAGTCATCTCATGGTCAACAGATGCTCCCTTTCCCAGCAGGTCATTTCAATAAGGCCATTGTATTGCCCAGTGTTAGACCCTCTGTCTCCAGCTAGTATGGCTACAGATCTCTGTTGTTTGACGAGAATGGACAATGCACGGTACGTATGACACAAAAAAGTAAATGTATAGATCGAACGCATTTGTATAATACGCATCACAACTTACGTCTTTGTTTTTGTTTTTTTTGCCTTTTATTGAAACTACAACAGAAACTCCTCATGTATTAGAATTAGTGTTGTAGTATGTGCTACAGTGGGAATTAGGCAATCTTTAGTTTACAAAATTAGTTTTTAGTGAAATTATTAATTTGGTAATCGGCTGATTACTATAAATGTACAGTGTACTGTCCTTTACGTAGAAAAAGATTTTTATTTTTTTTTAAATTTATTATTGCCTTTTTTATTCTTCAGCGATCTCCACATTAAACCAAAATAATGAATTATAAGAAGTAAAATGAAACAATTGTGTTTAAAGTACATTGCAGGTAGATGAAATAGAGGCGTCCTGAGCCATATCAGGCTTCTCATCCAATAGAAGTAGAACATTCTGCTGCCAAAGGTATTGCTGTTGTGAAGTGCTCCACAGAGACATGGCCAAACAGAGCTCAAGTACAGTACCTTGCTCATGCACATTTAGGCTGATATGGTCCACTTTTTGTGGGATTACAATATTTACCCATTTTCACCCTCCACATTATTTAATTTCATAATAGCATAATAACAATTTTATGATGAGAAATATAGTGGACTATAGTCCATCAAAAGCTTGCTATGTGAATTTAATTCTAAATCTGTCTCATGTTACATCAGCCTCGATATATGACAGCTCTCTCAAACAAGAACTACTTTCCATTTTTGGATTTCCAGGTTTGCAAGGGATACTACAGTTAATGTACTTTAAATGTCACACGCGTCCACCTATCTGTGTAGAATCGTAATTAAAGAGAGTGTCAGAATGTGTGCTTTTGTGTGCTTTTGCCTGAGCTATTTTTAGTTGTGCTTCATTATGTCCCTCTGAGTCTTTCAGTCATGCAGGGAGCAGATTGGCTCACGCCTTGTTGTCACATTAACAGTTGTCCTGCTCCGAGTCGCCCTTAGGCAGTAAACGTTGGTTGTTATTTTAATGGTGCACAGAGCACTCAATACCCCTGAATATACTTTACCAGTCTGACAACAACCACCGTTACTGTTGCGTTGCTATTACTATCAGATTTGACCAGAATTTGTTCTGAATTTCATGCAAATTTTTAGACTACTACTACCCGTGAGACATACCCCCTGACAACAACAAAAAATATAATACACCGGATATTAAATAAAACATGAGTATGCACTCAATGGAGAGTAGAGAAGCAAAGAGGGCTGCATTCCAAAAATAGAAACTGAGTCATCATAGTCCTGTGGGCGTGGATGGCAGTGACAATCTGTAATAAAATGAAAATGCTATTGGATTTAAAGTGACTTGACTTGATGAGATTATGAGGGCGGGGGGCAGGGCCGTCGGGCGTCGAGGCCGCGCCGTGATCTCTTCCCGCTCTGGCGCCCCCTGCAGATCGGCAAGCTCGAGCGGGAGAAGACGAAGGAGCTGAGGCACGAGCAGCACAAGTCGACGGTGGTGGTGACGGAGCTGAAGGCCAAGCTCCACGAGGAGAAGATGAAGGAGGTGCATGGCGTGCGCGAGACGCTCCTGCGCCAGCACGAGTCCGAGCTCCTGCGGGTGATCAAAATCAAGGACGGCGAACTCCAGCGGCTGCAGGCGCTGGTCAACGTCCTCCGCGACGGCTCCGCCGAGAAGGTGAAGTCGGCGCTCTTCGCCGACGCCAAGGAGGAGGCCCGGCGCGGCTTCGAGACGGAGAAGTCCCGCATGCAGCAGGAGATCTACGAGCTGAAGGGCGTCAAGCGCCAGATGGAGGAGGCCCTGACCCTGGCGGTGCAGGCCGACAAGATCAAGGCAGCCGAGATCCGCAGCGTCTACCACCTCCACCAGGAGGAGATCAACCGCATCAAGAGGGAGTGCGAGAGAGAGATTCGCAGACTGGTACGTGGCTCCTTTCCCCATCCTCTTCTGAGCTTAATCTGTAGTATTTTGTATCTTGCTGCTCTTTTTAATCGTGTTTATAACCAAGCTAAATATACAGAACATACTGTGTTTGTATGCATATGTGTGTTGGGGTCATTACAGAAGACCTGTACCTTGCGTCTTACAGGTGTAATGAGATGTAAATAATTGAGCTTGTCAGACGTGGCAAATTATGTTGTAGCGTTCTATATTTTTTTCACGCTGTATGTTAATTTGGGGTCATTATAGAAGATCTATATCTCGTGTCATTTGAGTATGATGAATTTAAAAGGAATTGACCTGAATTGGATTGCTCAGGCCTCCTTCCCGTGTCGGCAGACGGCGTTAGTCTCGTTGCTTGGGTTGTGTCGCCATGCCAACGGAGCGTGCAGACTCAGTAAGCTGTCCGTGGTTGTGACGCGTTGAAGTGTGTGGCAAGGAATAGCAATGCAGAGCAGTTGCAAAGGATTCACTCAATGGGAGACGTGATGGTTTCCAAGCTTACGCCGATCTCCTTTAAGGATTGCTAAAAATCTCAGAGAGTTCTTTAAGCAAAGACTATGATACGTATTTCATGGGTACAATGGACCGTAATAATGTTTCCTTCATTATACACTTAGACACTGGAAACATGATGGCCACCTAATTGCATCTACAGTTCATTAAACATCCATTACAGCAGTTATAAGGTGATACAAGGCTTCTCAGGTTCTTGGCTGTCAAAATCCATTAAAATGATCAATAGGGACTACATTGGACCTTGAGGTTTATTTCAGCGAACATTCATTATGGGATGATGTAACATACTAAATGGAGGTGATTGCACACATGCAATATAATTAGTTTATTGCGTGTGTCCGAACATTCTGTTTTCATTACACCATTGAAAGTTTCCAGTGAAACGCCCGGAGATGGTTAGCCTCCGCCTAGACCTCAACTCTACCTCTCTCACTCTCTCTTTTTCTCACTCTCTTTCTGTCTCTCACTCTCTTCCTTGTTAACGTGCTTCATCTTTTATCCTTAAAGAAAGTCAATTGCACATTAGCAGTTTATTATCGCGTGTGCCGAGGCAGCGAAACACCTGAATTAACAAGAGCACACGCCATTTTCGGTGTAATAGAATTATTGATCCAACTAATGTAAACTTTTGTGCTATTGTGCACAAAAATAAAAAAATTGCCACCTTGTTTTATGTTCATTGCCTTGTTGTGAGAGCCGGCCGGTTACCAGCCTGAGATTTGAACTCTTCGCAACTTGGACTACTGTCGCCCACAGGAGCAAAGGAGATTTAGCAGACCTGGGTTGAGATTCCCTTGATATCACAGAGATAAAAGGACGTGGGAGACTAGCATAGGAAAAAGAGAGACTATCCAGAGGCAGAGACAGCTCTAATTCCATCCCCTCGCTATTAGAAATGCCTTGGAAAAGGCTCCCAGCCTGAACAGTGCGCTCTTGTATGAATTCCATTCAAACTGAAATGGCCAGGATGTCTGAGTTTTAACAAAAGAACAACAATTGTAATTCCCATGATGCAGTCTGCTGAGGAGCATAAATAGCAGAGCCACTTTGAGATGCATCTCTTCTCTGGGGCATGAATGCCTGCATTTAGTAAAATGCACCTTAAGTGTTTCTTCTGCTAAGACACACTTCAGGGGCTGTGGTTAAGGCTGGGCGTTTGTCACAGAACATATCGGCTTAAGCTGTGGAGCAATCACAGCGAAGTGAAACGGGAAACTTTTTAAAAAGCTGTGAAATTCTCAGAGCGTTTTAAAAAGGGTGAATTTATTAAATTAATTATTAGATCTCATGCACGGCAGCGACACTTCACGATTGAAATAACGCGCGCAACTGTAGCAACAGTACTACAAGTGCTTGAAACTTCAAGAAATGGTAAATAACGGGAACACATAGGGGTGAAACGCATTGATAGGCTGGCGCATTTTATCGCTTCGGTCCATCACGGAAAAAAAGTGCATGCTCATGAAATTGACAATAATAATAATAATAATAACAATAATACAAATATTATGGCAACCCCTTCAGAAATCTTGTTAAAATGTCTGTATGTGTAATTAATTCCAGTGATGCTGTTTCATATCATAATAACTATAATTACGCATTCATTATATGTTTTTTGTTTTGTATAAATAGTGGTATTATTATTCCCCCAGATTGGTGGCATTTAAATAAAATAAAAAAAGTTGTGCTAGCAGAAGGTGCCATTCTAAATACACAATACTGTTAGCTCTCTCTATGGTACCCTCATTTGATTTCCTCACAAGCAGGATTATGTTGCACTCCTAATGAATGCCCCCCCCCAACAAAAACTTAGATAGGGACACAGCACTGTCTGTGTTCCAACTGACCCTGCATCTAATAGAACGGCACGTGCTTCGTTTCCAGCATTGACGGCTGACTGCAGAATCACATGCACGTTAGTTATGAAATTTCGGTCCTTTAGAGGAGGCCGGATCCGTGTTTAACCCCAAGTGCTTTCTCACGGTTAAGAAGCGCAGCTCAGCATACAATATTGGCCCGTCTGTACGATATGCGAGGGGGAGAAAAATGCGAGGAAAATGCAGGGTTTCTTGCCCTCGTTAATTAATGATTGAGTGGGTTCAGTGACAGTTCAGGGTGGAGTATACCCGTTAGTGTTCCCGCCACAGGCGCCGTGTATTCTACTTCATCACTCACTGGATAGGCCACACCTGTGGAAAGAGCCCAGGGATTATCCGCAAGCTTAACGCTGAGGTTGAGGCGGGGAGCCAGCGTCTACTATCACAAATTGTCGGTGAAACTCGGCGAGCGGCGCGGGGAGTCGAGCGGAGTGCCTCGGTCGCCACAGCGCTCGGCGAGGCGGCGACCCGGAGACGAGGCCCGCCGCCTCTAAACGCCGGATCGATGGATATCCCTATACTTCCCTTCCTCTCACGGCCCTCTGGTGCGGACAGATGGCCCCTCGTCCACAGCTGCATCACGATCACTGGGCATCTTTCTCAGCTGAACTGCATGCCCCAGAATGTGCACATTGTATCATGAGTCATATTACAGCCTGCAGAGGGAATTAGGCTAACGGGGGGTTGTTAGAGAAATTAAATTGTAAATACCCAGTCACATTTTTGAATTATTATTTTAATGACACTTGATGATTGCATATATGTATGTATGTGTGTGTGTGTGGGGGGGGTGACAGGTGTGGTTAGAGAAATGACATTGTAAATACCCAGTTTTTTAAAATATTATTTTAATTACACTTGATGATTGTAAATATGTAACACAAAGCCTAGTAAGTTGCTCATGCCTGTAGCATGGAATAGTCCCGAGTCTTGCCCTTGCCCCCTCCTTCCTCTGATATTTTGGATACATCTTCGCTCTGGGGTAGTACATACATAAATAAATGATGTCACATACCATAAATAAGGCTATTTTAAGAGTAGCTGAAGTCAAGGTTCCAGTGCTCAGAGTGGAAACTATCACAGGGTTGAAAAACCAGCTGCTCTTTTTATGCAGTGGTATATACTCAGACATGTATTTTACTACCTTCCTTCACTTACAGGCTCATTTGCATGCCATTTCCATAAAATGATCTGAACTAGACTTGATTTATTGCTGCCATACAATACCAAGCCGTTTAATGCCTAAATATCGTAAATGCCAGGTGTTTTTATTATTTTTCAGGGTATTCACATGCGTGGTTAAAATCCAAGAGTAATTAGAGCCTGTAGGTGGTTAATATCTTAAAGGTTCTGGCAATGATTTTTGTCTTTTTTTCTGGTGGAAATGTGCGTGGAATGTTAAATTGGGTTTATGAGCACCGCGCGCGAACGTGAATGACATTACGGGTACATTTCCGTAGTCACGGCCGGAGAGTGCACACGCGAGGAAGCCTGCAGCATCGATTTTGGGATTGGCTCGTTATGCGCGCCTGAATGCGAATACTGGCGGAGAGCCGTATCCGCCGATGATACGCAGGTTGTTCATAGCGCCCTCAGCCTCCCATCTACCTGGGGCTACAAGCGTCACTGCCGTCTGCCAGCGATGGGTCGGTTTACGTCCACCGAAACATCCCTTTCATTGGGTTACCGGGAGTATAATCTAGTTCACTACACGTGGAATACGAGGAATTGAGACTTTGGTCATTGTTCAGGGCCCTGTCACACTATAGCGTATGAGAGAAACGTATGAGTTGCGTATGTAAATTCATAAAATAATTTTCATACGCACAAAAAGCCGTTGAAAATACAGAATTTTTCGGATACTTACCGCATTGAACCTATGAGTAGCGTATGAGTAGCGGATCGCCAGCGTATGGCTAGCGTAATGTGCGTATGGCTAGCGTATGAGTAGCGTATGAACTGCGCATGTCCAGCGTACCGCTATCATGTGACAAAGTGCCTATATAACCGTCGGCCTTTCCACATTCTCGGTTCTCAGGATGGGGAACGCAACACACCACCACAACCAGGAAAGAAGTATTGACTCTTTAATGACTGTAGGCTATTACTCAGAGGGTATGCAACATGGTTGAAAAGGACATGATGGCAATAAGCACCGTTGACGGTGAGGGATTTCGAGAGCTAATAAACAGGCTGCGCACACGACTCACTCCCAAACACGTAGATATGCTTAAATGTTCTTGAATAAAAATAAGTAGGTCTATCTAGTATGCATATGAGGAGCCTATTCAAAACATAATAATTTTAAGTTGACTGTTCTAGGCTAAGTCTACTAGTTTAAGTGTCGCCTTTCAATTTCAAGAGCGATTATGTTCATGCTGCAAGTGCCTAGCGGAGCAACGGTTTCGCTTGCAACAGATGAGACGGAGCGCAATTTCTTTTCTGTTAAAGTAGCCTATACACGCCTTCCTATTCTATTTTTGTTATGCTAAAATAATACCTGTTTCTCAAATGTTACAATACATTTTTGATTGAGGAATATAACATGCATTTTGTATTCTGTCTATCATAAGCTATATTTAGCTTTTGTTATCAATTAATCGACGATTGTTTGTTAAGGTTAACAACTATCGATTAAGGAAATTCCTTAAAATTTGCATCCCTACTATGTACCATTATTACCATGTGCCATTATTAATGATCAGTTGATCATATGAATAAACGTTTTTAAACTTACTTCTGGTGTTTTTCATACTTTTATAATATATCATATGATATGTAATTTATAAGTACCCCTGACCCCTAGAATAATAAACTGCACTTTACACTTGACTTTAAACTATACAATTGTTCTAAATCATCCTGTCTTGCCATGGAACTGCACCTGCACCTGAGTTGGCCCAGTGCTTCTTTCAATCGTCAGGCATACGCCAAGATGTCTATATACGTTGCAGATACGTCAGACATACGTTAGAAGTACGTTACTCATGCGCTGTCAATGCGCTATCAATACGCTAGCTGTACGGTACACCTTCATGTCAGCGTATGACCAGCCTACTCGACCTATGAGTAACGTACCTCTAGCATAATTCTAGCGTATTCAGCGTATGCCTAGCGTATGCTTAGCGTATAAACCATACGTCCGAACACGCACAAAATTTTTAAGCATGCTTAAAAAACTTTTTGTGCCTCGCCGTATGCCAGCGTATGCCAGCGTATGCGACCGTGCTTGAAACGTATACAACCTATGCCTAACGTACCCCTAGCGTATGTCAGCGTATATCAGCGTATGAGTGATATTTTTCATACGCTGGCATACGCTAGTACGATACGCAATAGTGTGACAGGGCCCTCACCCTGGTGACTCACGCTGTAGCCTGTGTGAAGATCACAAAGGTAAAGTATATACTTTGTCGTATATATGTAACGAAAAAGCTAAGAATTGATCTATTTTATCACGCTGATTATTATTATTATTATTATTGTTGTTATTACTTTTATGGAAAATGGAGGCCCAGAAATATAACGTTTTGACTGTTTTGACTGAACAAGTGCAAAAGGCAGTAAAACACAGAGAGTGATTGTGCATTTTCAGATTTATGTAGTCCATTCAAGTTCAAACTACAGATCCCAGTGTAGATGAGTGCGGGGGGCAGGGGTGGAAGGTCATCTCAGAAGGGATGGATACATTTGGGGTGCATTCCAATATCCTGCACTCCCTACCTACCTTCCTCCACTCCCCCACTACCACTCTACTACCCGGAAGTATGCAAAACTGTCTGAATGTTTTGAGTACAAGTATTTGCATGTACAGAATACAATGTACCTGACATTGTGGTTTGCGTTGAGACATTAATTCATATGTAACCATTAATATGTAATTAAGATGTAATCAGCGACATTAGATTAAAACACAAAGATCCGTTTCCGGGGCATGGAGTAGTATAGTATAGCATGGAGGTGGTAGTGGAGGGAGGGAGGGTGCATTTTTTGAGTATTGGGATACAGCCCTGTTATCATTTGCCAAATTCACTCTGTAAAAGCTCTCATGGCTGTACTTTACAGCAAAGAAACCGTATTTTAAGTTTCAGCCGTGTGGGCGGATGGCACATAAATTGATAGGCTTTCATTCTGTATGTGCAACTGCTGTTGATAGGGTGGCAGATATTTGTATGCCCTTCACGCATACATTTAATGACTCTATTGTGATTCACTGTATGAAATATGAAACCTCTGGAAATATATGACTATGTGAGTAATTATGTTCTATGTGGTCATGCATTCATTTTTGTTTATCCCGTGGGAGTTTATGTAATAACATTACATAAAAAAACAGAAAACCACATACAAAGGGTGTCAGAAATAAATATAAAAAACAAATAGCTGATAGTACAACTACTAACCATTTCAGTTAGTTAAGTGCTGGTTTCGCAGCTAACACTGGCTTTCACAATGACCTATCATTGCAAGCAACTGGCAAGATTCTATGTTGACTCTTTTCGAGATTAAAACATAGCAGAGAAATCCTCCACTGTCATTGCCACCACATAGAGTGGGTGGGACTAAGGACCAGCTTCTCTGAAAGGTTTCCATGGTGACCAGCGACCTGTACAGTGCATGTGTGTGTATGATTGTGTTCTGTTCTCCTTGTAGATGGATGAGATTAAGGTAAAAGACAGAGCAGTCTACGTGATG
Organism: Ilyophis sp. 1 JC-2022; assembly: GCA_022702515.1. NCBI lineage: Eukaryota > Metazoa > Chordata > Actinopteri > Anguilliformes > Synaphobranchidae > Ilyophis > Ilyophis sp. 1 JC-2022. The sequence continues at coordinate 98,043,626 of CM040405.1, forward strand.
GATAAGGAGCTGGGCGTCCAAGCTGGGCAGACTCAGAGGCTCCAGCTACTGAAAGAGGCTCTAGATGAGCAGCTTGTCCAGTTCAGGGAGGCTGAGCGACATCTGGCCAGCCCCAAACGAGAGGCTCCTTATGCAAGTGGTGCAGGAGACGCCTCTGATCATTCAGGAAGCCCTGTAAGCACTTTTTTTTTTTTTTTCCTGAACTATCTTTTACAGAGCTCATAGCTGCTGCTGCTGCTGCTTGATCAGTACTGTAGTCTACCGGGCCATGCCCAGCTTTCCATCTGTGATTTAAGACAAACCGAGCTAAAACGCTGCCGTTGTGCCTTTTTAGTGGCATTCCAGCTTTGTAGTTTTTTTTCTTTTTTCTTTTTTTGCGGTCTTATCTGGTGTTATTCATTTTGATATGCTTTGCTTTGCTTTGCTTTGCTTTTATTTAGCTTTGCTATCCTGAGTAATAGGTGCACTCATATATTCCATAGATGAGGTTAAAATCCATACTTTATTATTCAGTATTCAGAAGGAAAACATTTTCTACCTTCATGGAATTACTGATCTTTTCTAAGACTGTTATGAAATATGATCTGACAAGTGGTTTTACAAGACCAGATAATTTTTGCAAAAATCTGATTTGCCCCTGACTTCTGTCACTTCTTCTTTTTGGCCATTTAAAATTTTTAAAAAGTAAATGAACACTTTCCCTTTTTTATGTAAAAATAAACTTGAAATTATTTACCTCTGGCACAGAAGGAATTCACGAGATTTTCTCATAAACTTTTTTTGATACAGATATGAGGCCTGGGGAAAGTGACATGTTTTCTGTTACACAGTGCTTTAAAAGTGATACTATAGCCTTGGGTCACTGCATACTGAAATTACATGATCAAATTTTTGTGTCTAAGGATGACTAGCACTTACATAATTCTAATAAAGGCTGCTGCTGATGCATTTGTTGATTCTTTTATTTGCTTAAAATGTACCTTTATGATTTTTGCTTACTCATTTTTTTTCTGAGTTTATGTGAACTTTTTATATTTGGCTCATTGGGAATAATTTCAAAAACAGTTACAGGTTGTAACTGACATAATTTGATTCTCAAATAAAGGGTAATTTATAGGATATCATGACGGTTGTTAAAAAACGTCTCCTGCACCCATTGAATAAGGAATTCTTGCTGTGTCTGTATTTATATTAATTTTTTTCTTTTTTGTTACTTGCTCTTTAATTTTATGATTTTATGTGACCCATTAATTCATTTTCATGACACAGGGAAGTGTATGTCTTCTATATTCCGAATGAATAAAGCATGAACTTTAAACGGTTAGTTCACTTTCTGGGGATTAATGACAATATTTCAATTTTAGTCTATGTTTTTGATTGGCCCAGACAGCGTTTGTGTGCAATGAAGGACATTTTAGATATTTAGAGAAGTTTGTAATGATGTGCCCACTTTACAATGTCAGATATATGGGCATTTGGGGAGTTTGTGGTCTGAAGCAAGAAAACAAAAGCCACTTTTATAGCAAAATAATATTTTCCGGCAGTTTTGCTTATGAAGAGATTCGTTTTATGGCATTTAGTCACAAATATAATCATAAATATCAGTTTTCGAATTGCGCCGTTACTTCTTTCCTCGAGCACAGTAGTCTCAGGTTGCGTGTGTCATGGGAATAGTTCCAATCCAAATTAAAACGTTTTATAAGCATAATCTGGTAATCAGCATTTGTACACCCCTGGAGGGATGATGTCATTGTACATGCTGATTTTGTAGTTACTTTAAGTGTCTTTACTTGCTTTAGACCATGATCTGGGTGAATTACAAGCATGAGATAAAACTGAAAATGTAAAAACAAAACAAAAAAACTGAAAGTGAACTCTAATGTAAAGAAGAAATTGTTCATATAGCAGCACACTTTGGATTTTATAAATTAAAGTAGGTTTCCTGTGATTACTGAATTAAATATGTGATAGCTCTTATTTTATTCTGTCAAATCAAGAGACATCACCTCACTCCCCTGTTACATGTGTCTTTGTGCTTAAACAATATACAAATGTATAAAAACACACAATCCACACACACAAACACACACACACACTTTCAGGCATGAATGCAAAGACCACCGCTCCTCTCCCCTGTCTTCTCAAATTGAAATACATTTATTTGTCTGACTGTTGTGTTTGTATGTGTACAAGTATGCATTGTATAAAATAAAAAAAGAGTTACATTGGGCGATTAAAATTTTGGTGTTTTTTTTTTCTTCTTTTTCATAAATTTGAATGCATTGAAGAACACTAAAGATTACTGGTTATTTAATTTAGAATAAATGTGTCAGGCCTGGGTTGGAGTTTGTTATCATGAATTTCCTAAGTGTTATTTAGTCCATTTCCATTCATTGCCAGAGTAAGTAAATCACACTGTGGCGATGATCATGTGCCTCCATTTGAGGTCAACCCCTGTGGTGTTCTAAAGTCAACCGTCTTTGTGGAACTCTGTGGGGCCTGTGCTAGGGTCTTCCCATGGTTTGGTGATGAAGTGAGGGGCAGAAGTTCCGTTATTTGCAGTTGGTTTTTGTTTCAGGAACAGCAGCTGGACGAAAGAGATGTGAGGCGCTTCCAACTTAAAATCGCCGAGTCGAGCGCCATAATCCGCAAACTGGAGGATCGCAACGCCCTGCTTTCCGAAGAACGCAATGAGCTCGTGAGTCACAAAGCTTCTTCTTCTTCATAGTAGGGTCTGTGCGCTTGGATTTAATCAACATTCAATCAACATTTTAACATCCATTTTTATCACTTAATTTATAATCAATTACAGTATATAACTGGTTTTGAGCTACGCACAATGATAATACCTCTCTAACCTCGGCTAAACCACGCATAACAATCAGTTGCGATAGACTGCATTGTAAGGTTATTCCATAAGTGCTTTCACTTCAGTTGGATGTAGGGCGACCAGACGTCCGTTTATCCTCGGACGGCCCCGTATTCCAGCCCTTAGCACGTGTATTGACTTCCTTATTTCCGTTGTACCATGTTTCAATGGGTTTTCTGACTGTAACGGCCATTATTGTAGGGTCTCGTTGCATTATACAAAGTCCTCAATGGAATCCGGTCACCGTAGTTGGACGACTTAAAATAACATGTTAGATTGTGCCATTGTGAAATAATGGTGCAAATCAACTGTCCCGCAGATCACTGTGAGAGCAACATCCAGTGAAAACCATCCATCCAAATATGTGCTGAGTGCTCGTGTTTCTCGCTGCAATGAGGCAATAAGACTTTTGCTGACTTCCGGAGGCGCGACATACCGCATTTCTTTTCTTTTTTTTTTTTTTTTTTTACATATTCCTGTCAGCCTAAGCACAATATGATATTAGTAGGGTGGAACCTACCTCTGAAACATTTGTCACATTTTCTCTGTCTAAACATTGGTAGATTTATCATCCTTCCCAGCAGATCACATTTAAGATTGAAATGTAAAACTGTACAGTTTTGTGCTGCATATATCTTGAGCAGCCAACTTAATGGCATGCATAGCCACATAAAGCAAAAATGAAACGCTTAAACAAACATAATATTTTTAAAACCTAATTATTTTTTATGTTTACTGAGAACTGAGAACATCTCACACATTTTCAAGAACACAATCTATTGCAATTATTTGAAGAGGATATTTGGTAAAATTATTATTATTAGTTTAGTAGATACCTGTGCATATCTATGCATTACAGTACATTTATGTAGCAGGGTGATTCTAAAGTAGGACATGTTAAATGCTGTTTACAAGGATGAAGCAAATGTACCATTTACAATTTATGGATAAATACAATTTAGATCATTTAGCAGGCAAAGCCAAAGTGACTTACTGTAGGTGTATTTAACATAGGCCTCAAACCTACTACTATAACTACACACCAGTAAAGCTACAATAAAACCGGTAGTTCCATACAGATGTGTGTCATCTTCTGGTTACAAGCCAGGTCCCAATCCTTATGGCACTCTTATTTCTGTGCATTTGGCCAACTAGTTCTTGTTCATATTGGGAATTGGTGCCTGAGTAAACGGATGCCTCTGGAAATTGTACTTGCTTTGCCTTGGACTGTGAAACCGCAGCCGTGTGCTTGCCGGCATTCTGCTGAAAAGCAGTCATGGTGAGCGGTTTCATGTTCACAGAAAGAGGCAGGGGATTTTCTTGAGAAGATGAGGGCGATAGTGAGCCTTTATCTCAACTCCCCGAGTCAGACGAGTGACAAGTCAATTTCAGAGAGTGGAGCGAGCGACGTGGGGTTCCGGTGTAGGATCCACAGAGATTACAACAGGTGGCTTTAGGATGCTTTTCGAGGGGATAGCATCCATTTCTATGACCTGTCTTTCTGAGCCCTGTGCGTGTATGTGTGTGTGTGTGTGTCCGTGTGTTTGTGCGCGTATGTGTGTGTGTGCGCGCATGTTTTATGCTGCAGCTCAAGCGCCTTCGGGAAGCTGAGAGCCAGTACAAGCCTCTACTGGACAAGAACAAGCGGATGAGCCGTAAGAACGAGGAACTGGCTCACGCCTTCAAACGCATGGAGAACAAGCTAAGATTCCTCACCGAGGAGAACATTGAAATGGTACACTATTCACTACCTGCCATATGGTATACTACATGTAACATACCAGTTTGTATTAAAGGGGGTGGGGTTTGTGGACAGATTCAGTTTGCATTTTGATACCATGTCCAACAGTCTGGCCCAAAAATAATTGGTTTTATAGAAGAAAGAAGGCATCACATAATTTGACCTATTCTTCAATAACACATCATAGGATTGATCAGCGAAGTCAGCAGCGGCCATTTTGCGATGATTCCATTCGAAGACAGAACTGAGCTCTCTCCGTGGGATTTGGTTATGTGTGGGTTATCAAGGTCTTCAGTGACACTCCTCAATTTTCAAAGTTAAAACTGTTCCCAGAACCTGTCAAGGTTTTCAGATAAAGTAGTTTATCTGTATGTCACTGTCTTGGCTTACAAACGCCTCAGTCGTCTCCCACATATCCCGTCTCCCACATATCCCGGCTCTCTGTACCAGATTGACATTGAATAAAATTAATTCCATTCACAATGACGAGAACGCATTTCAAAACCGCCACTTAAGCCGCGCGGCAGGTTTTGAAACGTAGGCTACATTTGCTGATTTGCCAGAGTTAACGTTCCCAGAATGTCGCTTGTCATTCCGACGCGCGGGTGACCCTTTAACCGCCTCCGCAGAGAGAAAAAGTGGGAACCATACGACGCCCGAGCTCTCTGAACGACCTGGACCAGACCCAGGAGGAGAGGGAGATCGAGTTCCTCAGACTGCAGGTGCTGGAGCAGCAGAACATCATTGACGATCTGTCTAAGGTACCGTGCGTCTGCTGAGACAGCCCCCCCCTGAGACACCTGTCTTTCTCATAGAATTCCTCATTAACCAATGCATCACCCTCACCTTCTGACCTCAAGGCCTGGAGAACTGTCATTCTGTATCATTTAGGAATCCAGGGACAAAAATAAACAATGTTAGCTCCGGTTTATCCTGCTGCTTTAGAAGATATTACCGAGAGCGACTTTTGTCTTAGTCCAGGCACAGCACGTGACGTTTTTGGACCAAAAAATCCCAGTGCTGACCGTGAACATCCATTGGGGCGATGCGTTGGTGGCCATTGTGACTTCGAGGGTGGGAGGGTTTCAGCGTCCTGCCTTATTGCTCAGTAGCGCCCCCTTTGGTTGATCCTTCTTGTGGTTTGCTCTATCTGTCACCCTTGGGGACAGTGAATTAAATCAGATGGTGGATTGCACTTTATTAAAAATGTGCCTTTATCCAGTTGGGGGGAAAAAAGCACAAAATTTTCCAGATGTAATATCCTTCGACATGTTGCATGTTTTTTTGCAGTTATTCTACCAGTTGAGTTTCTAATTTGCCTCAAAGGAATTTTTTGAGTAAAGTACTTATGTATATAAAATAAAATGAAACTAGTACCGCAATATAATGTACCAAATTACTGAAAAGGACATTTTATCTGAATCATTTGATTTCATCATTTGTTTTTAGGCACTGGAGACAGCCGGATATGTGAAAACTGTTATAGTAAGTAAATGTTGAAGATAAATGCCCTTATATCACAACTCATTTTGCAGAAAACAGAAACATTGAAAGCGATCACATTTTGTGTCAGTATTTCACAATTTTACAAATAGGCTGAGAGCTGGCAAAGATATATGTTTTTTTTTAACCTGATAATTAAATCATAATACCTGAGTTTTTGAATGTTTATCTTTTAAACCTTGTTAACATTCAAATTTTAATGGATGTATTTTCAAAGTCACTGAGTGTAAAGTAATTTGCATATATTTTCTGAACATGGTCATAGTGTTCCTTGTGTTGTTGGGCATTTACTAAAAAAAAAAGATAATTATTTTCTAACTGCAGAATGCTTTATCGAATAGGATTGTTGCACTAATTATCGCAAAAGGCCGTATTGGCATTCTCACTCATTCAATACACTATTGACATTGAGTCCATTTTAAACCTCGCCTTATTACGAAAAGTACCCCCGTGATTGATTTAAGGTGAGATATATAAATGTAGTCAAATACATTGGTTGCCTATGCAACCAATATATGCATAGGAGTGACGCTGGTTGGATACAGTAAGTCACTTTGGTTGATATCATCTTAAGTCCTGTGACTTAGAAAAATTCTGTATAATTTTACAGCCACTTTTTCAACTAATTAACACCGGCAGTGTGGCTGTTTTCACAGTCATGCAGTGCTAACATGGAACTCCTGCAGTGCTAACATGAAAACAGGCCTTCTCCTGACAGAGAGAGAAGCGAATGGACTGTAAAAATGATATTGTCAGCTATCATGATATTGATTACTAGCTATCAAGCATTGGAAACGTGTAACTATGGTTGGACATGGAAACATTAAATAAGTAGTGTCTACAAAGATTCTATAGACTAACCAGTTGGTTAGCTTCATATCTTTGACAATGAAAGTTTTCCATCTAATATTTTGATGAATCTCATGAATATTAATTAAGGGGCATGGTCAAGGGCAGTACCAGTGTTGAATGGACAGTCCTTTGGCATGCCTCTTCATGAGTATGCATAAACTGTAATAAAGTGCCAGAAACTGGTTACCAAATGCAACGACCTACGGTAATATGAAGTAGACAGGAACGCTGAGCTAACTGTCTGTTTCTGTAGTGAATCTGTGGTGTTGATGAGCGGCGTAGCTCTAATGTTGTGAATCTGTTGGGTTCTGTTAAAGGAACGGGACATGCTTCTCCGCTATAGGCGACAGAGGAAGAGGGTCGTCAAGCCCTGCAAGGTAATCATGAGGGCGATACGGCTCCAAAACCCCAAACTCGCCCTGCGGACATTTTGTCATGATAGCCATCACATTATCACATTGTCCTTCCTTCCATGAAACACAGTGTTGTATTGGATCATTATTGCTTTTTAATTAACCAGGTAGGTTAGTTGAGAATGAGTTCTCATTGTCTATGGCAAACGGGCACATGATGAGCTATTCACCCTGAGGGAGAACATAGCTTGTGTGACATGCAGAGACCAACCTAACCCAACCTAACAGTCTTAACAGCCTAACCCAATTTCACAACCATATTGAACACGGTCATAACAATACATGTACCAAATCTGAAAAAAAGAAGGTTGCCAGTATTCAGACAGTGGTGGCCTGTACACTTGCATCATCAAGGCCGGAAAACCTGTCTGACCTCTTCCTTTTGCCGAGAAGCCGGTCGTGGAAACGTTCTTCGGGTACGATGAAGAAGCTTCCATGGATTCCGATGGATCCTCTATCTCCTACCACACAGACAGGACGCCCTGCACGCCGGATGATGACCTGGAAGACGTAAGTACATACAGATCTCCTTTAGTATTTGAACAGCAGTAAAGACCCCATTAAATCTATTAATTTGATGTGATAGCAACTAAGTAATTATCACACTGTCTTTGTAGATGCCTGCAGTGACACTGCACATGTTATTTGTATGAGACATAGTGGGATTGAAATTAGTCAGAACAACTTCCTGTAAAGTACAGTATATCCCTGTGTCGCTATGTCTCCTTGTCGGTTGGCTTGTGTCCGTGCGTGTGCGTGTATTTATGTCTGTCTGTCTATGTGTCTGTGCAATCCTGCATGTGTGTGTATGTATCTGTGTGTCTGCATGTCTCTTTTTTGTGTCTGTGCATTTGTATGTGTGTGTGTGTGTGTGTGTGTGTTTGAGTATCTGTGTTTCTGTCTCTATGCACCTCTGTGCCTGTGTATCTCTATGTATCTCTGTGTATCTGTGTGTATGGGGCGGGGCAGGGGATGATCAAGGAAGAGACGGAGTTGAGGTTTCGCCAACTCACCATGGAGTACCAGGCTCTCCAGCGCGCCTACGCTCTCCTGCAGGAGCAAGTCGGAGGAACGTTTGATGCCGAGAGAGAAGTGAAGGTTGGCTGACACACGCAAACACCGAACCTCAGGAGACCTGCATAGACACAGAAACAGTAGAACAGACAGTGACTTTAATTTTTCAGTAGATTATTTGTGACGCAGAGCTGAAATCAGATTGGACTGTGGTATGACATCAATCACATAGAATGAAATTGGCTGCTATGGGTGCCTGAAGACAGGAACCTGTGTTTTTTTGTACTCCCATCTGTGTCTCACAGAATCTCTGGCAGTGCTAAAAAATACAGGGCGGAGCTAAATTACAGATTATCCAATGGGGAGAGTGTAGAGAAAGGCTTCCCATGAACAGTACTACAATTTAACATGTGAATCATATCATTTAGCTCATATTTTCACACTTTTACTGAATGCAGGTTAAAATAATGTCTTTCAGACAGGATAGATGCACGAAATTCTAACCTTCTAACAAGGTCTTTCTTTTTGTCTTGTTTTTTTTTCATTTTCTCAGACTAGAGAACAACTGCAAGCGGAACTTATTCGTTACCAAACCAGAATAGAGGACCTGGAGTGTGCATTGTGCCAACAAGGCCAGGTAAACTAGGCTTTGAAACATTCACGTACTGTTAGAGGACTGACATATAATAATGTCTTCATTTTCTAAGGATCTTCTGTTTTAACCTTGTCCAGCGAAAGACGGTTTGATTCCAGATTGCATATCCTTTATACGGAAAAGGACTTATCATTAAAAGCCTTTGAGAACGAAGGGTATAATTTGTTTGGACCCATTCTTTTAGTTAATGCATCTGATTCCCTTGTGAACTCAGTATTTTTTTTTAATTTGGCCATTTCAAAATTTGGCCATCTCACTGGCTGCGTCTCGCTAATGTGTCTGTATATGAATTGCACCTATGGCGGCATCCATTGCACTGAAAAAGCTTTTAGGAGGTCACTTGGGTGCAGCTGGTTTTTTGACTATGCGATGAGCTGGCAATCCCGCCAGGGAACGTCCGTCATTAGCATTGTGCTACTGCCCCGCCAGGGAAACACTGCGCCTCTTGTCAAAGTACTGCATGGGCACTCCGGTATAGATATCTTTACCATAAGAATGCCATCGGTCTAAGGCAGTGGTCCTCAACCCTGTTCCTGGAGATCTACCGTCCTGTAGGTTTTCATTTCAACCCTAATTTGGCACACCTGATTCTGCTAATTAGCAGCTCAATGAGATCTCTAGCTGTTGCGTGAGGTGTGCTTTGTTAGGGTTGGAGTGAAAACCTACAGGATGGTAGATCTCCAGGAACAGGGTTGGGGACCACTGGTCTAAGGGGACTGCATTTGCACAGAATGCCCTGGAGCGCAGTTATTCTTACGGTATACAACAAGGGTCTTTGCGAGAGTAACGTGTGAAGGCCTGGTAATTCGACAATGATCATGTCCCCACCTTTTATTGTTATTAAGATGGCTCCGCTGGTGCGAGTCGAATGCACCATTTTACAGCTCTCGTGTAGCTTAACGATAGAGCGATCTGCTGCAGGGTGCGCGGCACTATACAGTAGATAGTCTCCCTTAGAAAGGCGATCCGCCCACGTTATTCCCGATGGAAAAAAAATGCATGTGTACGGCTGTCAGGATTGACTGGATTGAAATGAATTGCAGGCTGTCAGTTCTGACAGAGGAATCAGGTTCATTGAACTGCCTCCGTTATTAAAGCTGAGTGACAGTGCCATAGAGACTGCTGAAGTGAAATGGCGCTTCCTCGATGGACTAGAGGAGCTTCCCTCATCAGTAATCGTAAACCTCGTGGTTCTGTGGAAAGTGTGCCTGTAGACTTGAATTCCTAACGAAAGGTAACCGTGGAGCGTAGACCCTCTCCCAGCTCGTTTATAGACGGAGATTAAACCGTCGCAAAGGATGTGCTAGAGAGCTAAAGAAAATAACGTTCCGTGTGATGCGGCACTGTGAAATCAGTGGAAGTCTGCTTTGGTGCTGTCTGTGTGGAGCCCTGTCACTGTAGGTGATAAATTGTGAATTTAATGCTTATTAGTGCTTATTTTTTGTGCACTTGAAGGACATGAAGTGGATTGAGGAGAAGCAAGCCTTGTATCGCAGGAACCAAGAACTCATTGATAAGGTCAGTCTGGGGGTCAGGGTTGTCATGGCAGAACCCTAAAAAATGTATCTCTTTAAATATTCCAATTTCTGGGTTAAACGCTTGCACTTCCGATGTTTTCGTATCCCAGATGAAAGTTATGGAGACGGAAGAATCTCGCCTGAAGCACGACATTCAGGACGTCAAAGACCAAAACGAACTTTTAGAATTCCGTATTTTAGAACTTGAAGTAAGTGCAAGCTCGGCATTCATAATTTGGTTGTTTTGTTTGTTTGGTTGTTTTGGATTGAGCGGTTTTGCTTTTAAATCTGTTCTGAATTGATGCGCATTAGCCAATAATCAGGGTTTCTTCTTAAATGTTAAGAGAGTGATTCTTCTGTGTGTGTGTGTGTGCGTGCGTGCGTGCGTGCGTGCGTGCGTGCGTGCGGGTTAGTTTGAGTATCCATGCCTCTGTGGAGGTGAAATGCATTTTGAGTGGATTGCTTACTGTTCGGCCATGAGGTAAGTCTTCCAATTAGTTCATAAAAACGAGCGGTTAATAACTCATCAATTTTTTATCAAGGGTTTTATGAATCCTCGCTCTCCCATGGCTAATTCCAATAGGCATGCCCCTCAGGGTGACAAAAGAGGGAGCGTGCGTTGACTGTCCAAACCCTCACCATGTAACAGGAACGCATATTTCTCCCACAGGAGCGGGAGAGGCGGTCTCCAGCCATCAACTTCCACAACATCCACTTCCCGGAGGGCACGAGTCCCCTGCAGGTGTACTGTGAGGCAGAGGGAGTCACGGTGAGTTCACCTTTCCGGAGTCTTCCGCAAGTCTCTCCGGAGTCTTTGGTGTGTTCCCCCCTCTCCGCGCAGGACAGGAAATGATCCTTCCCGCTTCCTCTCCTCCCTACAGGATATCTCCATCACCGAGCTCATGAAAAAGCTGGACATCCTGGGAGATAACGCCGTAAGTGTATGTTGCCTTTCCTATGTACATGTATGTACATGTATGCTTTCGACTGGATTGTGTGTTGGGAAAACCGAATGTGTCCGTACTGTCTGCGGTGACAGACTGTATCTTTTTTTTCTTTCTTTCTGCATAAGAGTGAATCTGACATGTGTGGTGATGTATGCTCTGGTCTTATACTCTGAACACACAGAATCTCACCAATGACGAACAAGTGGTCGTCATTCATGCAAGGACTATATTGGCCCTGGCAGAAAAGGTAGACTCTAGATTCAACTAAAATCAATTCTTTGATCATTATTTTGTTTATTACATGGCTGATTATTTTGGGGATATTTTTTCAATCGCGGTTTCATATAAGAGAAGCAGACAATGTTAATAGAAATGACTGGAACATTTCCACAATGGCTTGTGGCTTTTTGTATTAAATGATTCAGAGATTAGTAACACGAGGGCTGTAGAAACTGACTTGACTATTTCCCATTGGGACATTTAACTAAAAAAATGCTTTCCGTTGTGCCACTTGCATAGCCGCCTGATTTTGATCTCTTGCTTTCAGTGGCTCGAGCAAATAGAGGTCACCAAATCGGCTTTGCAGCAGAAAATGATGGACATCGAGAGTGAGAAGGTAAATTACGTTCGGAAAATCTTTTCTTTAACGTCAAGTACAACCGCATGAAAGACCGTAACAATCATTTACATTACTTTCTTTTTACAGGATCTCTTCAGTAAACAGAAAGGGTATTTAGATGAAGAACTGGACTATAGGAAACAGTCAATGGATCAAGCGCATAAGGTAAGAGCAGTTGAATATATATTGTATATTATTCAGTGTTGCCAACACTGCTCCACCCCCCTGGTAGATATTAGTTTTCATTCCAATCATATTTAGCCATTCTTAAAGAACAACCAGTTGTTGATTGTTTAATTGGATACTTTTAAAGCCCCATGAAGGATGTTTTACCCTTTAATGCCATATTATGTCAGAAACATATTAATGTCACAAGTAATGTTCCATATTCATCAAAACACTTCCTTTAATTTCTTTTAAAGCAATCTTTTATATACATTTTAACTGGATTTATAGACCTATAACTGTCTAAAGCATTGTCAGCAAAGTCATAAAAGCTGCAATTTGAACACTGTGTCATTGAAACTAACCCAAGCATGAAAAATGAAGAGTTCAGATACATAGCAAAAGGTAATGAACCAAACCCGGATTGTTTTAAAATCTGTTTAAGCACAACATTGTGGAAAACCTTAAGTACTTGTTTTCAAATAACCTTCATTGATCATGAAATGGCCTGGAATGAAAACCGCCATACACAGGGGGGGGGGGGGGCTTCAGAACTGTGGTTGGATGTCAGGAAGCGAGCGCCCGTGGTTGTGACAGTGCCACCCTGTGGCCGCTTTGTGCAACAACACCCCTCCTCCCTCCACCGCTGACTCTCGCACGCAGAGGATCCTGGAGCTGGAAGCCATGCTGTTCGACGCGCTGCAGCAGGAGGCCGGGGCCAAGATGTCGGAGCTGCTGTCGGAGGAGGAGCGGGATACGCTGCGGCAGGCCGTGGAGCAGTGGAAGCGGCAGGTGATGAGCGAGCTGCGGGAGAGGGACGCCCAGATCCTGCGGGAGAGAATGGAGCTGGTGCACCACGCCCAGCAGGTAGGCGGTCCTCACAGAAACATTACATTCAGTCGGCACACACTTCAGGGTGACTTGCTAAACCAAGTGCATACATGCACTGCTAATTTTATTTTATTTTTCAAACATTTTCTGACCCCCTGGGTCAATTTCAACGTGCTTAGCTGGAGTTTAAACGTCAGGTTTAAACCCCTGGACCACAGAACTGTATAAGAACTGGAAAAGCTAATCCTTATTTCACAGATTGGGATAGCTGTTCCAGTTGTATTGCAGTTCTGCGGTCTGGTGGCTTAAACTTGAGGTTTTGGGTTAAACCTCTTAAGCATGCTGCAGTTGACGCCCTAGAACTCCAAAACTTGAACTTCAATAACGTGTGATATCATATGTACTCTATATGAGCTGTTATTCTTTGCTTTGTATATCTTTAATACATTTATATAGCCAAGTAAGGTGTCCCCAAGCACAATGTCACTCAATGCATATAGTTATATGATAGTTCTGAATAGTCAGCATAAAACAGTTCTGAATGCAGGTTTTTATTTATGTTGGTAGTACAGAATGGCTGATACTGATGAGCAAAAATAATAAAATATTATATATTAGGCATACTAATGATTATTATTAGTAGTAGTACTCAACCCTGTATAGATCTGGATCTCTTAATGTATATAAATATTGAAAATTATGATTTTGAATGCACAGCGTCCTTTATTAATTGTTCACAAAAAAACAAGTTCATCAAGAATCGAAAGAGCCGAGGAACCGTCGCCCTCTGACCCATTTCCCAGAATCCTTAGCACCGTAACTAAGCTTACGTACTGCAACGGTGCTTCTTCTTTGTTTGTGTCCTCCTTTCTGAAATGATTCCTCTGAAGTAAAGGAGACGAGATCCTCCCCGGTTTCTCAGACACCCTCCGCGGTTCTCAAAATCTCTAATGAGTCACGCTGTGCAGAAGTGCCCTAATCAATAGCACATTAAAAGGGAAAGCAACGAAAGGCCACCTCGTTGCTTTAGTGCCAATTAAAAGCGTGCTCCATGAGCAGGAGAAAGCCCCTCTCCCTGAGGTAAAGAGAACTGCCCTGCCGTTTCAGACAGTCCCTTAGGGGAAATATCCTAGGCTGTAAAGCCCACAGTTTCAAGGGATCTGCTTTAACCACATGTCTGTCCTGCAAAGGGTATTGTCTTCCGAATGTGACACCTTGAAATCTCCTTTGGTCATGTGATTACATCTTAGCTTTCGCTCCGTCTTAAAGATAAATTAGTCCTACACTTTTTGGGACACACAGACAAACCCCATATGGCGATCCTACTCGATGCAGTGTAGGTCACTATTTATCAGTTTAACTGTTTATGATATATTGAATTATGTAAATCCAATAGAAAATGTATATATTTTTTCCATATCCTCCTAAGACTCAGCAATTAATATATATATATCCCCTGTGGGGGACATGAGTCTCTGGTCTTAATCTCAATAACCATATATTCTACATTCAGGGTACACTGTAAAGGACATTCAATAAAAATAAAATAGATAATATTCTTGAAAATATTTTCACTGCAACATGTTTTGCCATCCGAGACCTGTATTACCACTTCACCCCGAGCACAGGAAATTGCTCCATTTGTCATACCGAGCAGTTTATTTTCTTATTTGGTCACGCCTTTCGGTCTCAAAGAGTCTCCCTCTCCCTTTCAGAGACGTGTGAACAGGGTGTTGGCCGGTTTGGACGGTTGTGCTGCATATGTTTATCTCCTGGAAGCGCTGCTCGACCGCCTTGCCAGTGCTTCTTTGACCGTCAATTTAGCATATACCTACATAGACTATGGAAAAAAACATTCATTTGAAACTATTGAAGTATTATTATTTTTTATTTTTTTTTATTTTTTTTTTGGTTAGCCAGACCCACCTTATTCAACATGTGAAATTTTAACAGTCAAGCACACCTTTTAAATAAATCATTGTCTTTGTGCAGAGTGCACTGCTTAACTGTAACTTAACTGTACAGAACTTTGTTTTAGCCTTTTCTTAAATATTTACAGTTATTTAAAAAGAAAAATGAACCTGTATACTTTTGGCAAACATGTTTTGACTGATTTCATACTGATCGATCTTACCAGTGAAAATGCAAAGGTTTGGACCTCCTTCCCACCCCCTTTAATAAATTATCCAGCCTTTCGACGGGTCAAATGTTCTTTTGCGTTCAAGCAACATGACTGTCTCCTCCCTTGCCTGCCTGCCGGCCTACTTGCCAGTTTTAGAATCCCTCGTGCCTGGTCATGTCTTGTGGATAAAAGCCAACATGCTTACAGCGGATTCTAGTATATTACTGTGGGCTCCAAACAGGACGATAAGCCTTCGACATGACTAACCGGCGGCGAGACTAAGCCCTCTGCCGAAGCCGATTGGCCACGGTCCGCTTGCAGAAGATATGTTGTATCCATCATTTGTTTGAGCTGTTTCAATCCTCGCCCCTCAAATGAAAAAGGTTTGCCGGTTTCTTGCCGATGTCTCAGAAAATAAGAAAGCTATTCACCTTGGCAGTAGTCTGTCAAAAACCTACCCCTCCCCACCACACAAGTACATTCAGATATAGTCTCAGGACAGTTCATCAAAGCGGTCCGATTTTTGGTTCTGCTTTTCAAATATTCTGCCCAAAGCCTTCAACCTTGTTGGTTCTTCTTATTGAACTGAAGATATTTTGTTCTCATCTATTCATCCATGCAAGCTGCGGTTATTTTATGACAATATCAGTGGTTTCCAGAATAACAACAACATGTTCAGATGTACCGCGGTATCTCAGGCATTGACCGATAACGTTTCTGTTCTTCTCTTGTTTTTTTAGAGAATAAAAGAGCTGGAAGAATGGATAGAAGCACAGAAACGACAGATAAAAGAGTTAGAGGAAAAGGTAAAGCAACGTGATATAAATGCAGAACTGAAGTACCGCCATATTGAGCAAATATCAGATGAATCAGCATGGGTCCAAAAGCATTTTATCATATGACATTTTTAAAGGGAGAAATATTACTCTTAATCTCAGTCTCGCGATAGTGCGAGATAGTGTCTCAGTCTCGCGATAGTGCGAGATAGTGTCTCAGTCTCGCGATAGTGCGAGATAGTGTCTCAGTCTCGCGATAGTGCGAGATAGTGTCTCAGTCTCGCGATAGTGCGAGATAGTGTCTCAGTCTCGCGATAGTGCGAGATAGTGTCTCAGTCTCGCGATAGTGCGAGATAGTGTCTCAGTCTCGCGATAGTGCGAGATAGTGTCTCAGTCTCGCGATAGTGCGAGATAGTGTCTCAGTCTCGCGATAGTGCGAGATAGTGTCTCAGTCTCGCGATAGTGCGAGATAGTGTCTCAGTCTCGCGATAGTGCGAGATAGTGTCTCAGTCTCGCGATAGTGCGAGATAGTGTCTCAGTCTCGCGATAGTGCGAGATAGTGTCTCAGTCTCGCGATAGTGCGAGATAGTGTCTCAGTCTCGCGATAGTGCGAGATAGTGTCTCAGTCTCGCGATAGTGCGAGATAGTGTCTCAGTCTCGCGATAGTGCGAGATAGTGTCTCAGTCTCGCGATAGTGCGAGATAGTGGTGTGCTCGCGCAGAATCCTTTATGAAGTTGCACATTAGCGAAGGTCCGTAACTCTACAGGTTTTCAGCTTGTGGGAATATCTCAGCCCCCAAAATGGTCAAAGTACGGGATACTTAATATCATGTCTACTTACTACTTTTGGAAACATTATTTTCCAGACATACACAAACTACTAACTTCTGTCCAACTCTGCTATTGCTCTCATTTACTGACAGGTGTTTAAATTAGTTATTTAAACTAATGTCTAAGAGCTAATGGCTTATAATTGCAGTATACAGTTCTAGCGTTTGCAGAGTATTCCTACAGTATGCACTATATGTTTTTTTCTTACTTCCTATTTTGCTTTCTGGCAATGACCCTCTCTTCTCTATTCTTTCTCTTCCTTTTCACCTCCAGTTTTTATTTTTATTTTTATTCTTTTCTTTAGCCTTCATTCTGTGGTCATAGTCCCTGTGGCTTCATGGAGCAGGTGTGTATATGCGCAGCGATATACATTTTCATACTGTGATAAATGGTAAAGCAATGCCCATCTAGTCTGGTCCCACCATTGATAAATCTTTGTAGTGTAAAGTATATGGTACACTATTGTCACTTTTTGGTTGATTAGTTGGCTTCTTGCGTATAATTATATTCTGTTTCATCTATTCACCAGGTCTGCAGGCAATTTTATATGTTTTATAAAAGAAGACAGGAATCATCCAAGATCTCTCCCGGTGTCCAGACCACGTTTGTGAAGATGTGTATTTTTTGCGTGTGTGGAAATGCCGGGAGACGATGCGACGAGAGGAATCTCCAGTACTGTGGATATAAAACACCCTTGCCGAATAATAAAACTGTTTCGCGAAATAAGCTGATAAAAGGTTATATCCCCGCTCGGGAAGTTTGGAACTGGGAGATATTGAATTCCTGCGCGCGGAATTTAAGGACTCTTAAAATTGTTGATTTTTTATTTCTTTTGTTTCTTTGTTCGTTGTTGTTCTTTTCCCTGCTAAGCAGGCAATGCACCTGGCTGCTTCCCTGTGGAAGCCTGAAGATGGAGAGACGCACTGTGTCCGGCCGGCACACGCCTGGTTTACACGCGTGTTCTCTGCCTCGCGTTCGTGGGGAGGGGGAGGGGCGGGGTCGTGACCTTTGAGGTCTCACGCCTCAGAGCGACACGCTGGGGTCTTAAAAGTGTTTAAAGTGAAATATAAGCTAAACAGTGGAATTATGTTTTTTTTTTTTTTGTTTTTTCCCTCAGTGTATATCGTGAGATTTTAATATATTTCTCAGAAGACGAAAGTGCGGTGGGTCCCGTTTTTGAGTGGATGGAGTCTCAAGCAAAGCTTTTTAAAAAGAAATTCTATTTGACCAGATATATTTACCTCAATCACATGGTGCTTGCTAGACGTTTATGAAAGCACTGTGGACAGGTCCCCCTGAACAGGTCGCCTACGACGACGACGATGACATTGGGGGAAAAAATGCGTCTCCTCAGCAAGTAGGCCTGAAAAAGTATTTCAATCCGCAGCGTCATTTAAAGAGGGGATCGCTAATCTCTGCCGTGTGTTCAACTGCACAGAAGAATTGAAGATGGTAGACGAGAGACAATAAGGCATGTTTGAATTCTTGAATGAATGAGATGTTAATTCCTGGTGTTGAAACCAAATAAACAAGACCCAATCTCAAAATGAGAAAAAGTAAAAAATAAAAAAAGGCTCAAAGCCGTGAGCTCTCAGAATGCAGTAGTAGTGATCATATTGACCACATACAGTAACAACACTGTCCACAAGGTGAGAAAACAACATGCTAAATATCACACATTCTCTTTCCAGTGTATCATATTGCCTACACCTTCAATACATACCATGGCATACAGTGACTGTAAACATTGGAATGCAAATATAATACATTTTAAACAATTATAAAGCGACTATTAGTGCCAAATAATTTTGACACTGAATGTGTATTTATTTATGTGAACCAACAAATTAATACTTTTGCCTTAACTTGCAACCAATTGGGAACAAAAGGTCCATGTTATATATGTCTAGGTTGCCTACTTTAAAAAAATTTGCAGTTAAACTGGCACGTGTTCATTTTTAACTATTTGTTGCCACCTGTGTATTTGACATTTTAAAATTGGCAAGCCTACCCGTGTAGTAATTAATGCAGTTAAATTGATATTCATTGAAAGGCTTCAAATAAATGCATCCAAACATTCCAAATACATTCTACCGTTCCATAGCAGAGCGGAGAGGCTTAATTTTGAGCTGTAGGGATGCGTTTGATTATTACGTGAAATGTATGTTCTCCCAGCAGAATAGCCTTCTGTTTCACTTGAATTATTTTCTTTTGTGTTCCAAAATAGGGCAGACTAACAGGCAAGTTTTGGTGACACTTGAACTTGGTGGGACTAGCAAATACATCCCCAATTTGTTTTTGTTTTTAAACCTCCCTCGCCGATTTTAAAAAGGCTATAAAAAAAATAGATTTATGTTAAAAAGTTATATGTATAGACACAAGGTGAAGATATTTTACAGAGGAATTCTGTCATGTTTCTGTTCTAATGACATTTTGACTTACTATATTTTTCATTTTAGTGCAATATTGAATTACCAACCTGTGTCTCTTGAGTTTAGATTTTTTGCTATTTACACCTGCAGCGGAAGTACACGCCCTCATACCCTTATGGGAAAAGAATATACAGCAGTATATTGTCATTATATCTTCACAATATATTTAAAATATACTGCGGTATATAACATTTCCATAAGGGTATGGTACATTTTCCTGCAGGAAATTGACAATTTCACACCCTACAGGCCACACATTACTAGGAGAGCCAGTGCTGATAGAAGGTTTTACAACCATAAGCCTGTGGGCTCTGGCATGTTGTTGACAGACACTGATGCAATAAACGGAGGCTTTTTTGCCAGCTTACACCCTGCTAAACTGGCAGGATGAAGCCATATATATTATATCGCGTCACTGCAGACTCCCAGCCACCATCGGAAAACGACAGCCTATAGGCCTGAAATTGCCTACAGGGCGCAGCCTACATATATCATGTATGATTTATATTTTGATTTGGTTATGGTTCCATAAACCCTGATGATGCCTTCAGCTAGTCACATGATGCCATCACATTTGTCCTCTTAGCCTTTCCTGTACATCAGAGGATCCCAGGGATGTGACAGCATAACATTGGTTTCCACCAGTTGAAGTCCCCAGGCCCCAAGGTGTATGAAAGTGAAATCCACACCAATCCAAACGCTTCCAGATCTGACGTGATATCCGTGCCCACACGCTGTCAGTTTTGAGACGGCATTCTTTGAATTAGCTGCTGTGAAGGTGCTATGGATTGTGGGAAGTGGACAGTAAACACCATCTTGATTAAAAATGAGGAATATATGCATGAGAAAGGGCGTGTTCCATTTCCCTGTAAAGAGAGCTTTGCTATCAAGAAAGGGAACATTTTACCAAAACTTGGCAACCAACATACTTTTTACAAACTGCCACCTAATTTTGGCCAGTTCATTGTTCTCCATACAGTTAAGTCCTCACTGTAAACGGAGGAAACAGTTCTCAGATGCCCTTTCTGATTACATAAATTATTCCTTTGTATAACGACAGCAGCCAAATAAATTCAGTTGAGAACTGATATATGATCGCAGTATACAGGGAATAAAAATCCCTAATTTTAGTGGCGGAGGTAAGGTAAAATAATGCAGAATATTCCAGATGTAAACTCGTAACAGTTGGAAATTAACGTGAAAGGTGGAGTGAACAGTTATGAAAGTGTTTTCTGCCTTTTGAATGATTATTTTATTTTTTACACTTTAGCAGAAAGAGGAGCAATAGTCTACTGTCATCTCCTATCTCTCAAGTACAGAATGTTTGCCAGACACATTTGAGCCCTATCTGGGATCTTTCTGAACCAAGGGGAGCAATCCTAGTACATGGACGCGAGGAATCGATTAATGTGGTACACTTTTGAACAAGGCATGGACAGACAGGCATAATATCGAGTCTGGAAAAGTTGGGTTCGACATTACTTTTGTTGGGCGTAAATGATTCCACTTTAGACAGCTGTTGGTTGAAAAACAACGTAGAGAGAGGACAAACAATTGTTCGTCTTCTTTCACATAATTCCACATTGGCGAACAAAATGGTTACGTACCTACCCTTAATCAATGTTCATAGAATGTGCATTGCAATTATGTAATTTCACAACACACAAATTATTCTATTAGCATAAAATGTGCCGGAATTTCCAACTGTAAAACCCCGTCCTCTTGACGTTTAAGGACGAAATCGAAATCGGATATCAACACACGGTATTTGAGACGAGCGGTGAGAAGGGTGTTGGCTGTCTTAAATAAAGCCGTGCCATTCGTGTCCGCCAGAGGGCGTACTCCACTGCAAAATAGGTTTATTATTTGATTACATCATTGATGTCAGTATAAATACAAATGCTAATAGCTTAAACCTATTACCAAGCCCCCCTCCGTTCCCGTTCAAGAGAAATACATCTCGTGATGAGAAACTGTTCTTATAAAAAAAGTGTGAAGGGAAATTCATTATCAATATTATTTATTCATCTATTTATTTCAAGAGAACTTTTGTTTGCTAATTCATTATTGTTATATAATAACATCATGAGAATAATGATGTTCGCTGTGCATAGTCAAAATGTTTTTTTGTTTTTTTTTGTAGACAGACTGGCAGCAGCAAAGGAATTAAAATGTGTGAAATGCTTTCTGGAGCTATATTTTTATATCACCTTGATGAGCCCCATTTGTGACAGGCTGACTGAGGGAGCCCCTGCGACCGGTGCTCAGACACCCCAGAAGAAGCTTACTTCCACAGGTGAGCATTGGAACACCTGTAATACAAGACCACTGGTCTGTCATTTCCATAGCTTCAGTCGTGTTTCACTTCAAACGATCTAGACGTTAGCTCTAACTGCAGCGCATGTTGCCTTTAATTTTACATTTTTCATGTGCACTTGTACTGTAGATTGTACTTGTACTATATGCGCCTGTCTGACAGTGTGTTTTGGTAAATGTAATGCCTTTTCTAAAGGGCATTTCTGTGCGACTCCTGCACTTTCACATTTCACACAGAATGTCTCGCAGCCATGAATGTTTTCTTTGCACTCAGTAAGGGAGAATATCACAGCGTTAAGATCTAAGCGGTGGCTTGCAGAGCGTAATGCCCGCACACTCCTGAGGCAGCTTTACAGACTGTGATAATGACTGCCTTCAGGTGCCTTCTGTGGAAGAGAGAAGAGATAAAAGTTTCCTTGTTGAAACTGTCTACGGTACCTCTCTCTCTCTCTCTCTTTCTCTCCCCCCCCCCCCTCTCTCTATCTCTCCCCAAAAGAACAGAAATGTATACAGATGTAGCTTAAAATTAATTTAAGTCTAAATCAGATGACTATTCACTAAAATAGAACACTGTACACGAGACACAGAGCCGTGAGGTGTGCTAGATTATATAAGTGAAATGTTTTAGACTTACTTACCTCATTAAATAAAAACATTTCCATTATGTACGTACTAGCATTTTTTTTTTACAGTCGCCGTGTCCAAACGGCACGTCACATGAGACGGTTTATGTCATCGAATAGCATGCTAAAAATATTTTCAGGAGTACCACTGGGTGTGTGAATACGTGTCTTGGAAAGACGTTATCTTGCTGGTAGAAAGTAGTCTCTATAAATGGTGCAATATCAGGCTTGTGTGGACAAATTTCAGGTCCCCAGATTCTTTGCTTGTTACTTTGGTCACAGCAGTTTTACTGACTGCCCACATGAGGCCATTAATGTTGGGGCATGAAACACTACTGTGATTTTATTACAGCACTGCGGTTGACTGTACCATCTGAAAACCCTTGGGAGATAATTTTTCTGGCCAGACCTTAAATCTTACTGCGGGAAATGTTCCCTACAGTAATTCATAAATCCTTTGTGTTAGTGTATGTCTGTGTGTTTGTGTACACATGGCCGTATGTGTGTTTATCTGGATCTAATGCCCGTAACAGGCATTTCTGAGATTTGTTACATTACTTATCTCACTTAGAAGTTCCAAGTTCAGCAGCTACACTCAGATATTTAAATGATCTGTAGAACATCTTGGCTTGGATGAGTTTTCCCTGAGGGCCTGGAGGCCATATGGTGTTTACGCACCTCCCGCCTCTTGGGTGTACTCTGTGTCTCAAGGTGGACCCTTTCGGTGTTATATCTTTTGATACTGGCTGATGTGTCTAAATGTGAGCCACGGGTGGAGGAATGGGTGGAGGGGGTATAGTGTGTCACACTCGCTCTCTGAGTGCTACATTAGAAGCAGCATTTAAGTTTGGTTACCCTGTCTCTCATTGGACGATACGGAGCTGACACAACAGCCCAACAGGGAGTTGTATGTGTGGGCGTGTGTGTGCATACCTATGTGTACGCGTGTTTGAGAGAGCGAGAGCTATGTCCATTATGTCTACTAAACATTTTATCTCACAGCCTCCAGGCAAATGGCGTGAATCTGTCTGATTGATTCTTTTTTTTGTGAGAATCAAAAGGACAGAACTCAAAGTAAATGAAAAGCAAATTGAGGACAAAGCCTCGCGTGTTGTGTGTACAGTGTGTACAGTGTGTACAGTGTGTGACACCTAATACCGCTGCTGCTTTCTTGCTTTCTCAGGGAGGAAACCTTGGAGGCGGAACCCGTTTATAACCAGCTGCGCAGCACTGCCAGGCTTCCCCCAGACAATTCTCACCTGCGACTGATCAGGTTCCACATCTGAGGTTTTTTTTCTCCCCGTTTGGACAATCTCATTTTGCTTCCATGCGGTGTCTTTGCGTTTGTTCACGTGCATACGCCATCTTAAAAGAGCCGTGCGATATGAGCAAATAAAACTTATTGCTTGGGTTTTCCGCAGAAAATCTCAGTCTGATCATATCATATCAAATCAACAACACAATCCAAAAAGTTACATAGTTAACTTTGTCAGTACCAACTAACTATCACATCTATGTATTTGCTGTAGCACGAGGGAAAGTAGGCCTTCTGACACTTTTTGTGCATTGTTTTGTCTATGCTTTGACTTTTTTTCATTGTGTGTGCTGTCACATTGCAAACCTGGAACCATCTGGAAGAAATTCACGTACATTTTTGTCCATGTGCAATACATTATTAAAAATTAAAAAAATAGAATGGTGATAGAGTACTTAAACTATGCAGGCACTTCTTCAACTGCCTTAATTTAGATTATTTTTATGGGAAATGTATAACATTTGGCCTACTCGGAAATGGTGCATGATATGACATTTTTGCAAGATGAACTAACTTTGGGTTCAGCATAAATTATTTATCTATATTAATTAATGTGAGGCAAGCCAATTAAAGCTAGCACATGTCATTTAATGCTCGGGTCATTCTTCTTTGTGTCTGTGTAGCAGGGGGGTGGCATGTGAAATATGAATTATGAAAGCTACAAAAAAGTAATGTTGACTACATATTTATGGGCAGTAGATAACTGTCAGTATATAACAACACAATCCATACCGACAGAAATATTACAAGATATCAACCTACTCTTGAATTAGGTCACCACACACGACACAAAGGATGTATGTATCTTTACACTGTGTTCGTTCACAAGGACTGTCATTTGGTTTGACTCATTGGAGCAAGCAACATCACACTTAGAAGTAAAAATATAGCGACTTTAACCATCAACATTTTTTTTTTTTTTACTATTTCCAACTGCTCCTATACATACATGTATATTAAAGGAGTCCAAGACGACTCATTTAATATATGTATACTAAAGACACTTAAAAACATAAGATTATTCATATTAAATGTATAGTCCAGCAACCCTTCATTGCATGAACATGGGGCTGTTGGCTTTTCATTACAATATTTAACTATGCTAACGTTCAGAAAACGTCAAATCACATTGCAGCTCTTCATTGCAGAAGAATGCATGATAAAATGCTCTCAAAATGTTTTCTCTTGATTTCTCACTAAATGCAGGATGCAGCGAATGTGAGATCTCTGGATATTTGCACATCGTACAGAGAGTCACACGGAAACAGAGGCTCTGCTATGGGTTTAGATGAACATAAAAGGACACTCGAATGACACTGAAAATCAGCTTGCTGAAAACATGACTGTTAAAAGGTATAGGAGAGGAGCGGTGAAATTGTGGGAAATATTGTACGGAAAAACGTTACTTTCTTTGTGCGTTAAGCAAGTTTCTTTGAATGTGTCTAAACTAAATTCCATCCAGCACCAGCCTGTGACAGATAACATTGGGTGTGGTTTGTACCATACAGTGTACTTAAGTTCTGGAAGGTCAGTTATAAAGTCATTCAGAATGATAACCGTACCGAATGATAGCCTTCACCAAACTCCTGAGTGCCTTAAATAGCCAGACAACAATTACATGCATACTTTATTTTAACCTCTGTATCTAATGTAGAGGGAAGTTCTCTAACACAACTAGTAGCACTCATATAATTGAACAATTACAATTTAGCACTGTACTGTGTGTATTTTGATAAAATATTATTAATATATTGTATATGTGATACAAAATGTTACATTGTAAATATATCCAAGGGTTAAAAATAACCAAAATTATTATTTTGTGTATTTATTTCATTTTTCTTCATTTAAAGAAACATTGGTCCAAATTATTATCCAGTATTTTATTTTTGTGGTCTGCAGTATCTATTAATGCACACAAACAAAGTAATGTTTAGTTATCTGACAAACCAGTCATTTCCTAGCCTTAAAATATCCTTAAAACATGATTTTTTTTGTGTTCAGTTGCAAATTATGTTCATATGTTTGTATTGTGATACATATATATTAGATTCATTTGTAAAATACATATATGATTGTCATGTTAAATAAAATATACGTGTTTATTGCTTAATACTTCAAATGCATAAAATGTAGCTAGTTCCTTACATTACTAATGTTAAATGTTGATATAGTGCATAAGTATATAATCTTAAAATGGAAGGTGTGACAGATAAACAAGAGAATGTCAGGTTGGCTCAGACAATTATCTCATAGAGAGTAGATAGATATTCTCTCAAGCGTAAGGAAGAACCACAGTCAAGTGTAAATCATCTAAATTGTTCTGAATTGCTGCTACAACCCAACTAGATCATGGCTTCTCTTCATTATTTAGCAATATTATACTAAATGTTGTAACATTGTTTTAAAGCTCCCGTGTAAACCCCCTAGTGAACACAAATCTGGGACTAAACTGATATCACGTACCTCTATCTACCTCTAATATTTTATGATTCACTTACAGAACTCCTGAATTTTTAACATGCAATATTGTTATTATATTTTCAGATATGTACTAGTACAGTACTACAAGTTTATATTAGTTGACTTTTACTTAAATCATTATATTATATTCACTATTTTCAGATTAATATACCAATCTCTCATGAATTTTGTTCGGGGAATTTTGTGAGCTGACTTGGAGTTAATTCACCACGTCCTTTCACATTGTGGCAATGCAATACAAGTTTTAGAATGTGG
The DNA here is from genome assembly GCA_022702515.1 of Ilyophis sp. 1 JC-2022. Lineage (NCBI taxonomy): Eukaryota > Metazoa > Chordata > Actinopteri > Anguilliformes > Synaphobranchidae > Ilyophis > Ilyophis sp. 1 JC-2022. The sequence continues at coordinate 98,069,906 of CM040405.1, forward strand.
CAAATAAGGTCAGCAAAGTTAATGCAGATGTGTGCATGATGAACTTGTCTCACGTGTGTAGCATGTCAGGATAACTTCCTCTCGGGCGCTTAAGGCATTTCATTTCAGCACCACGCCTCTGTGGACAGCTCTTACTTTCTATTGATAGCAAAACGTCATCTTTAAGTCCTACAAAAGGATACCACTACATGGCATCTAGTTGTGCGAAGTCACTGGTCTGTGATGTTCATCATTATTTTTGAATTATCTGGTTAATATTTCAGGAGCAACTGTTTGACCAAAAGAGGGAAAGCAATCAAGAAAGAATGGCTGAGAGGAAACTTATTCCGAGAGAAGATGATGAAGGATCTCTGCTATCAAAATTAGGGACTGACAGTCCTAAACCGCGAGTGAAATTTGGAGGCATGTTTTGTAACGTGGAAGGAGCGTTTGAGAACAAAACTTTAAACTTTGAGTCATTCAGTCCCAATTCTATGAGAAGAAATGTGAAAACTCGGTTTGAGGACAGGTGCATGTCACCCGCGGATTCGGACACTTTCAGTGAAAGAGGGAGCGAGATAAGCAATTTCTCCAGCGCCAGTGCGACTCGTGCTCGAGCCGACTCCTCTGCTAGCACGAAGGGGCAAACCATCGTCTTTCTCTCCGGACATAAGCGCGAGCGCCACGGCGAGTGTCAGGTGGGTTCACACCAGTAGGCTACTGTAGCCCGGCGTCAATAAGACTCTGCTGTGTCACGTATTCAAACTTTTATGTGCCATTAATACAGTTTGAAATTGAATTTAACGTGCAGTGTTAGCCAGCCAAAAATACTACAGCTTCCATAGAATCTAGTAATGTAATTTGTCCTATTTTGTCAGTCAAATTCAGTGCAGAATTAAGGGCCAGCGAATAGTCGGGATATGGTGTTGGGTTCGTGTAATTATATATCCTTTTATGACATTTTGAATGACATGTTTGTTTTTATGATTGAACATTGACTATTTAGAGGACCAACTAAACAAGAAGGTGTGAAAATGTGTAGTTAGGTTTTCAGTTGTGTCAGATTATTAAAACAGGCAAATGATCATGGTAATTAATTTAAAGTCTCCAAAACCTCTAGGTAACTCAAAGGCGCCTAATTTTAAAGGTATAGTCGTTTTAAAAAAAAACTAATATTCCGTTAAGATCCACAGTTCGATCTGGTTAACCGACACCAACGCGCAATAGCCTATAAACCAACCCTGTTTCAGGCCTCTAGGAATGCACTTGCCATAACACTACATCAAATAGAAGGGCAATATGATTATTTCCCAACACCTCGAGCATCAGCTCCAGCAATCATTCCTTAATAGAGAAACTATTAACTAATAACAGGGAAAAAACATAACTAAATAATATCATGACAAATGATTGGTTAAAAAGGCCAGTGTTAATTCTACTCTAACAGAGTACATATGAGTCTGGAATATATGCAGACTCGTATGAAGCCTACATATGCAGGCTACTCTGTAAGAGTTGATTTAACACTGAACATTGTACTGTGTAGTCTATAGTCCTATATAAAATGAATATGTAGAATGTTTCATTATTACATTATTTTTAAAATAGGAACGTATTAAAATAAATTAGAACGTGCTGAATGAAGTCTATAAAATGAAAAAATAAACAAATTAAATAAAACCACTGAAAAGCAACATTTAATGTTAACAAAGATGTAGCCTATATCCTGCAATGTCCCATAAGTAGGCTAGGTAGAGTTTAGCTATGCATTCAAGACGGTAAAAAAATCACATACAATGTATTGTAATTGTGTTCTTCCGCTGGGATAGACAGATAACAAAATACGGATTTTTGGATGCCAATTTAAGGCCAAAGGGGCGTTTGGAGAGGCCTGTCTGCCCTCTAATAGCCGCCAGGACGAGTCTGGAATACTAAGCAGGCAGATGGTAAGCGAGGAAGTATTGTGAGGCGAGGGGGGGCTTTACGACGTTCTGTCTGGCACGACAACAGAACAATAATAAAACATATAGCATATTTACCTTTTCGTAATAAAACGGTACATTTACTCGGCGACATTGCACCACATCCGCGGATATTTATTCCAAAAACTGGGAAAAACACGACTGGGTTCTATTTCTGACGCGCAAATCACAGCTTCTCCTGAACCGGCCGGCATGTCTTACCAAGGCAAGAAGAACATTCCTCGTATAACGGTAAGAAGCCATTGTCGCCGCGATGACAGCCATGATTTAGGGCTTTTACTCCGATCACAGGGCGGTGATGTGCAATGAAAATATCGGAGAAATGGGTTCGCCTGAGTAAAATTATAGTATATTAAACTACGAAGGCCCTACCACACCACTATGTTTCGTATTGCTCAATGCTAAATTCAAAGTAGCTACTAGTATTATTCCAACACGTTTATACCAATGGGCAAACATATGGGAGTGACACTGTGTAACCTAACGTAGTTAAGTTTCGATTAACCGACAGATACATAGGCTATAGCTACCTACCATTCATAAACAGCGTGGACTGTTATTAATAATATATATGTTCAAGACGCTTAAACACAAAACCTATAGGCGATAATAATTCGCGCAGTTGTCTGAATTTCTTGCTTGATCTGATGTAGGACGAATGCTGTAAAAGGCTTGCTTTTTCCGCCCCAGGCGCGACGTGTTGCATTGCAGGGAACCGGTATCTCTTTATAGTAGCATACAGTTATCGTTTTCCTTTGTGTATGAGTCGTGTGTAAATGTGTGTTTTATTAGGCTGGCAGCCTAAGGCTGCCCAGTGACTTGGTCAAAGGACCCACCCACCCACTCACTCATTCACTCACTCATTTTCTCGACATGGTCACGAACGTCAGTGACTAAATAAATAATAGCCCTACATTCGGAGAGTGAAACACCATTTTGGAAATGTGATTTTAAAGCATTCGCTGTGGGCTATCCACATAGTTAAAATGGGGAGGATTTGTTGCACTCTTCCCTACAGTAGGCTACATCCTTCGTTATTGGACGCATATTCGCCCACGCGGATTAATTTGCTGGCCCCAGCCCCCGAAATGAATCGCTGTTAACAAGCGTAAGCAAAATCCTATACCCTTCCGCACAATTTCGCACAGTTGCCTCTTGCCTGCCCGTTACTGTACCGAAGATGACCTATATTCATAACATGGTTTATAGGGACTTTGTTTGAAACAGGTTGGAATGCACAATGCAGCCTGCACACAGCTAAAATGGTTGTGTATATTTAACACCGGTGTTTATATGAGACCGTGGGTGTTAATTGTTAAATGTGCATTTTTGCTCTGCAGGCTAGAACGACAAAACTATTGACTTGCTTGGGCAGAATAGTAGTCGTAGCCTCGGTCTATATCATAGTATTGCTCATATAGATCAAGCGGGTTGGGTTCACGTGGAACTACTATAGACCAATAGGCTATACACCTTACACACACGTATTTCTTTGTGAAAGCGTCGACCGCAGCTTGATAACCAACTCTTGCATATTCGTATATGAGCATAGACTATGATTCACATTTCGTTTCATATTACAAAAAATAAATAAATAAACTGAATGTAATAAACAATTTGTGTTTATTACATGGCGTCTTATATTATTATTATTATTATTATTATTATTATTACTTGAATGTTGGCCTCATGTGAGCTCCTGAAGGGGCTAGTTTGTGGCGCTGCGCCAGAATATGGCCTGGTGAATTTGGGGGCATGACTAATGGCCAGTGTTGACTGAACCGTTACCAGCAACTTTGCTGATATAATATATGGCCTGCTGTAAAGTGCATATATTGGTTTACAGTATTGATATCAACATTTTACAGCCAAAACACTCATAAAAAATAGGCATTTGTTTTATTTTTATGCATGTTGACATTATTCAGAATGACAGTACAGATAAACACATGAAACACTGACATTGAGTGTCCTTGAGCACTATTCCTGGCATATACCTTTGTCATTGATGTTTTGTCAATAATAATAACAGTAGTTAGATCCTCCATAATAATAAGCATTTCAATATAATTCAATATAATAATAGACAATGTATGTGAGGGCCCAAAACGTAATAATTGACCCTAATGTTTTGTCTTTTACAACATATTACATATGCCTAGCTCATTTAGTTTAGCATCTTATTTTTTCAAAGATTAGTATCCTTCTAAAAACCTTTATAAGCCCTTCATATCACTGTTTATAAGAACAGCAAAACTAATTTTAGAAACACATCAGTTGCCATATATTACATCGTACAGATAGGGTCTATATCAATTTATGTACATGTTTTCAATGAGTGCTTGTACAATCCCTGTGAAGCTAATTGATGTCATTGCAAAGCAGACCTATCAAATTTGTCCTTTGTTTTGCAGGGTGATCGTCTGATTATCAAGGGAGGAAAAATAGTTAATGACGACCAGTCTTTTTATGCCGATATTTACGTGGAAGACGGGGTTATAAAGTAAGTGTAAGACTTTTTCTTTATTCGCCTGTGATTAATGATTTAGCTTATTATGATGCAAGAAAACTAAACACAGACAAAATAAGTAAAGAAATATTGTAGGACAGTAGGTATGAAATGTTAAAAGCGCACTTGGAAATACACTAAGTCCAAGTCTAGATGGTTACACGCACACCACACCCACCAGCCCAAATTTGTATTGTGTAAAGTACTGTATTTTTATGAAAATGTTTCCACGGCAAGTCTCTGTCACAAAGTGATGGGAAAGGAGAGTGAGGGAGAGGAGGCGCCATGAAGCAGTTATTTTTTGTCACTTACAGTATTTACTGAGTAGGAAATGTACAATGAAACAGCCCTCTTACTCCAGTTCTTAGTTAAAATGAGCTGCGTAGTATGGCTCTGCACCTACGTAATTGAACCTCCAGCCCTCCGATTCTGCATTCTAGTCATTCTGTGTCCCACTTACCTGGAGTACAGAATCCGACTTGGCCTGGTTGTTGTTTTTTCCCCATCTGAAACTTGACTAATTTCATTTCATGTTACTCTAATATTCCATCATATATTTTTATCCTTTAACTTTTGCTTTTTATTTGCTTCCACTCTACTGGGAGCATAGTTCTACTGCCTTGTCCTGTATTCAGGGAATTATTTTCCATTTCCTCCAGAAAACATACTTTCCTCTTTCGTTTTGCGTCAAGAGAATGGAAAAAGCGAACGGTTTCATAAAAAATATTTCGATGTGTTTTTTTTGTTTGTTTGTTTCCTTTTTTTATCGTCTGTGTTTGTTTTTTTGACTTGCAGGCAGATCGGGGAAAACCTCATCGTGCCTGGAGGAGTGAAGGTCATCGATGCTTACGGCCACATTGTGATCCCGGGCGGGGTGGACGTCAACACGAGCCTGCACGCCCCTTTCCTGGGAATGAACCCGGCGGACGACTTCTACCACGGGACCCGGGCTGCCCTGGCGGGGGGCACCACCATGATCAGTGCGTATTACCCCACTCCGGACTGCATTAGCGGGGCGTTGGAGGGGGGGGGGGGGGTTGGCAGGGAACCAAATGCATCAGCTTCTGCAGACAAGGAAAGCTTTTTGAACAAGTCAGTCAAGCTAAAGTAAAAGGCTAGGGGAGAGCTTGTCTACTGACGTTAGATCAAGTGAAACGGGGTCACGCTGGACTGTCACGGGAGTTTTACGTTCAAGTTGACGACTTTATTTCCTTTTTGGTAAACAGGCACACAGCCCCCTCTTCTGTACGGAGTATATGTAGCGTAATGCAAGCTGCATGATGTATTGGCACGTGTAAGCCTGAAACAAGCTTGCTGTTGCTTTGCTATCGATTTCTCTCCTTTACAGCACTTTTAAAACTTCATTAATACGGTCTAATTTCCCACATGTGAAACTGTATATTTAACAATCTGTACAAAATTGTTTGCTAAATCCTTGAGCTTTGTATCATCTGCGGATTCAAATGCTAGTGTAAATCTAACACTGCTGGTGTACATTTAACACCTATAGGGTGTATATATGAGGCCACGGTCTTATAGAAACACCCTAGAGTGTTAAATGTACGCCACCATTTTTGCTTTGTAATACCCCTGTCAAGACAATTTACATAAATGGGGAAGAACAGAGGTCCCGATGTTAATCCGATAATCTATGACATCACCGTCCTGCGCTAACTTCACCCGTGCTTCCTGCTGCAGTTGACCACGTCGTACCTGAGCCAGGGGCCAGTCTCCTGGGCGCATATGATCAGTGGCGGGACATCGCGGACAAGAAGTCGTGCTGTGACTATTCTCTTCACCTGGACATCACTCGCTGGCACGAGGGCCTCACAGAGGAGCTGGAGGCCCTAGTCCGAGACAAAGGTATTGTGTTTTTAAAACACCCCCCCATTCCCACGCCAATTTGTAATTCCCAATCATGCCAGGTCCCTGCTATGCCACCCGTACCCACACACCAGGAATGCTGCAGCTGAAGCACGTGCACTCCCCCCAATGCGCTCGCCTGCAAGTAAATTACTGTTATACAGCCTACAGTCAACGCAGAACTACAGGAGAGCTAGCACTAATCATAGTGGTGTATTTTTCACTGACACATTTAGCAGCCTATGGACACTGTAGGGAGGGACTAATGCAGAGCTGCAATGGTCATGTGAAGTGGGAGACTACAGAGATGTTACAGTCTGTACCCCTCTATCCTCAATGGCTCTTGTATCAGCATTTTTTGGGCAGTCTGAGAAAAACTGGGAGCCACACATTGAAGCTGAAAGATTTGATTTGGCTCCGTAGTACGCTTTGAGTCTCGAGTCTTCCGCAGGATTGAGACCAAGTGAGAACTGCATCCATCAATGTCAAAATGCGATTCACTGTATAAAAAATAAAATGTGTGTTATTTTCTCACGACTTCCCATGGTCCTGATTTGGAGGTCAATTTAAGTCTAAAAGAGGTTTTTTGCTAGTAAAGAAATATCCTTGCTTTGAAATTTTGTGTCAGTTACTGTTAGGACAGGGATCATTCTAAACAGCACTCTTGCATGATTGCCCTCTCCACTCCCGTTCTTCCTTTTCCAACTACTCTCCTTGACTGTCTCCTCACGTCTCGTCCTCTCCTTCCCTCCCCACTCCTGTCTCCTCCTTTCTTCTTCTTTTCTCCTGGGCGCTGTTTTCCGCTCTTCACCTCTTCATCCCTTTGCTTCCTCTCTCATCTCCTCTGCTCTGGCTTTATTACCCCTTGCATGCATCGTTTCATCCTCTCTCTGCCAATGGGTTGGATTTCTGCAGGGGACAGGGCTGGAATCATGAGGCTGATGCTAACTAATCTACCCGGACAGTTGCCTTCCACCTCCAGCCCCCACACATACACACACACACACACATACATGCGCACACACTCATAGACTCCCAGACAAATACAGACACAATTACACATGCACCACCAGCATCCTCACCATCAGCAGCCAGAGTGGCTGCCATATCTAATCTCGCTGATGTTCAATGACGTAGTACTAAAAGGGGTGAATTATAACACTTAAAGCACTAGAACTAATAGTAGCACATTTCAGCTTCACAAATGAATGCCATGTGTGATTCTGAAATGGTTTAGATATAATGAAAGCATAATGTATTTTAGATGGGCTGCATGCTTGACACTCCTGGAAGAAAAACATACTGTTTCTTGACAAAATACATATCCCGAAAATGATATTTGTTTCGAAAAACCATTAGAGCTCCAGTTTGTGTATCACGATCTACACGCCCCCCCCCCCAGTATTACATCCTTTTATATTGTAAACTGATTCTCCCACACATGTTAAGATGAAGTCTTTTTAACTTTTTTTTTTTTCAAAGGGGTGAATTCCTTTTTGATTTTCATGGGGTACAAGGACAGATTCCAGAGTTCTGACAGCCAGGTAAGACTTCCCTCGACCGTAGATTCTAATCTCAATCTCGCTATCGTATAACGTGGGCCTCATGCAAAAACCTCGTGTCTCGATTTTTATTTTTTTTTAGCACGCACTGAGAGTTTCCATTCAGTTCCATAAATAAAGTTGATTCAAAATGGAAATTTAAGCAGTTTTTTTTACCATCCCTGAGAATGACATTTTGTGGAAATACAATGTTGCTACAGAACAGTTAAGATAGATTGCGCGTGGACAGTTGACGGTATCCCTCCTCCATGCAGATGTACGAGGCGTTCGGCGTCATCAGGGACCTGGGAGCCATCGCGCAGGTGCACGCCGAAAATGGAGACATCGTCGAAGAGGTGTGCCGTCATCGCGCCCGTCTACCTCGCACCAGAGCTGCACGTATAAAGGCACAAATGTTGCCCGTCATTTCGCTGCTATAATGAGACAGCGGAAAGAATGTTATGGTTGCGTGCCAAAGAGCTCAGTTTTTCCCTACATACTTATTGATTTCTGATCGATGCGCAGCAAATCGCCGTTGGCGCTGGGCCTAGTCCTCAGCTGCTGCATGCTGTAACATTAATTGCCACGGCAACCCCGCGGCCGCGCAGCCCAATAAAGCAAATAGTTGACCGGTCATTTTACTGAAAAACTGACAGCTAACGGTGATACATTGCACGTGCCAAATCCAATGAGAGTAATCACTATTGAGCACTAAGGCACGGTATATCTTGCCAAATTAAATCACTGATGCTGTAGTCAGTTATAGACCTTTACCCACAGGGGTCCAGTCGGTTGGCACTGACATGGTCCAGATATGAGTTAAGCCTTAAGGCACATGTCTCCAATTTGTACAACTGCCTAAAGATCTATACAACATTTGTCCTTTACACTAAGATTTTTGATTATCATATGACCATGTATCAGCTAACTTGTATAAGTTACATTCGGTATGATTTAAAAAATATATATTTTCACAGTCGGATATTTGCAGCAGTCACTTAAGTGCCTTGCTCAACCATACAACAGTAGAAGTTAGAACGTCTTTGAGTACAAGCCCAGCTCTCTCACACTCTTGTCATGATTGACCTAAATCGATCTTCTCCGAGAGGTTGAAAGTATGAGATGAAAGACCTCTCAGTTCGGTTTTCTGGGTTTTCTGTTCACAGGAGCAGAAGAAGTTGCTGGAAATGGGGATCACAGGTCCTGAGGGTCACCTGCTGAGTCATTCTGAGGAGGTACGGTTCCGCAACTCCCCTCCGAACCTCCCACACTGTGAGGCAGACCCAAGTGAGACAGCACACCAAGGATGACTGAGATTGAGTTCAGATTGAGCACCTTTTATTGTGTCGGCATATTTTGACTGTCAGAAAACAAGCGTGCTTTAACAGAGTCTTTTTCTTTTTATCAATAAAACGGTTTTTTGACATTTTATTCCACCATAATTCTCTTGATGAGAGAAGCATATGATCTGAGACTCTGGAGTCTCCTATATTTTTCTCAGGCTCTTTGTGTGGTGTTTTCGGAGATTCCCTACAATAACCAGATAGTCAGCTCCTACATTGCGTCTGTCCTCTTTTAATTTTTTGCTTGTGGTTGGTAACAGGAGTTCCTGTGCTATATTACAGTTTATAAATAGCCCTGAAAAGGTGTGCCCAATGACGCAGCATCTGTTGCTAGTGTTACCATATGTTTTAATCTTTATTTCACCTAGTGAGAACTGAGACAAAAATATTTTTTTGAGGTACTCCTGGCATTGTTTTGGGTCACATGCCTTCATGAATATCCATTAGACACATTAAACTGAATCGTTTCAGCAGTGTTTCTGCCTAAAGGTGTACCTCATACCTTCCAGGTGGAAACGGAAGCCGTGTACCGAGCCATAACCATCGCCAAGCAGGCCAACTGTCCCCTCTACATAACCAAGGTGATGAGCAAGTCTGCAGCTGATGTCATCGCTCAGTCCAGAAAGAAGGGTAAGAATGTGCGAATGAGCGAGTGTGATACTCACAGGGTGTGGCATAGTACTGAACTACATCTGCACCATGCCTGCCATTTTAAATGTACTGTCAGGTCCATAAGTATTTGGACAGTGACACAATGTTTGTTGTTTTGGCTCTGTACTCCAGCACATTGGATTTTCAATTGAACAGTGAATATGAGGTTAAAGTGCAGACATTCAGCTTTTATTTTTAAGGATTGTAAGTCCGTATATCGGGTGAACAGTGTAGCAATTGTATTTTTATACATAGCCCCCCCCCATTTAATGGTTGTTTCTCCTGACTCATTTTTCCATAGAGTTCAATAGAAAAATAGGTCAGAAGAAACAACCCTTAAATTGATCCATCCATATCTACTGCATATCTGGTACCATAGTGATTGTTTGAGGCTAGTTTGATACCTAATACCCTTGATGACTTACAGACATTTACCTAATTATGTGTTCCATACTATTCCTGTGTTATTTACATCTTAATCTAGTCCCACCCCCAAATTCCCATAGAGATTCATTAAAATGCAGAGAGATTGTAGTTCCTGCAAATAAGATATCAAGAGTTTTTTGATGTTGTTGGGTCGCCGACATCAGGAAGTCATGACATGCAAAGGATATGCAACCAAATATTAAATATTTTTTTAAACTTTATTAAAGTTTATGTTAATTTGTCCAATTACTTTTGGTCCCATAAAATGGGAGGGACTATGGATAAAAATGACTTCAATTGCTACACCGGTCACCTGATATGGACGTAAAAATCCTCAAATGAATGCTGAAAGTCTGCACTTTACCCTCATAGTCACTGTTCCATTTCAAATCCAATATGCTGGAGTACAGAGTCAAAATAACAAAAATTGTGTCACTGTCCAAATACTTATGGACCTGACTGTATGTACAACACTGACGGATGCAGGTTGCTTCAGAGTGAGAAGGCTAAAGAACAATTCAGCCCACTGGCCCTGTTATTCACAATGTGCTATTTTTATAAGATATTCATTGGTGTGGTTGGTGGTTATTTCCTGTTTAAAACAACTAGGCAACCATTTTTTCTTACTGTTTTGTGGACTACTGTTAACTGGGTGAAACTTGTTTCCTGATGCCCATATTTCTTTCGTATTCAAATTTTTTAAAACTAAGAACAAATGAAGGTGCTTCCTTAAATGTGGTATTTAAAATGAAGGCTTAATCTAAAATTGTTTGTCCTGAATTTTTTCTGCCACTCATCTACCCTGCCTGTTGGCTTTTCATTTCAGGCATTGTGGTTTTCGGGGAGCCAATCACAGCCAGCCTGGGCACGGACGGCTCACACTATTGGAGCAAAAACTGGGCCAAAGCCGCTGCCTTTGTCATGTCCCCGGCCCTCAGCTCTGATCCCAGCACTCCAGACTACCTCAATTCATTGCTGTCCTGGTGAGCATGTGCAAGCTACTACAAAACAAAGGCATAATTCAATGTGGTGCCGTGACAGCAACAGCGGCTACAGTTTGTCAACCTAAGGGATAATGGGATTTGAAAACATAAAGACAGAGAGCAAATATGACCTGACAAAGTATGGCACTTGGCTAGTGTTTATAGTCCCCAAACACAGTGGGACACCATTTGAAGTGATTGGACCTTTGTCATGAGCTGACATGATGAAAATTTGCAAGCATCAAAATGGCGTCGCGCAATTACAGGTTTGTTTTGGGCTTGTAAGTAATGCGCGAGCGCTTCCATTTATTCCATTCCATTCGTTTCCGTCAGCGGAGACCTGCAGCTGACAGCCAGCGCTCACAGCACGTTCACGACAGCGCAGAAGGCTGTGGGAAAGGACAACTTCACCGACATTCCCGAAGGAACCAACGGGATTGAGGAGCGAATGTCCATCGTTTGGGAGAAGGCTGTGGTATGCAGATTCGAACCACCTTCTTCTTCTTCTTTTTATTCTTCTTCTTCTTCTTCTTCCAATTGGCCCATAACTTAGCCTTCAGTGACAGTACCATGCTATTATGATTTGTTATGCCATGTTACTGTCGATTATTACATAAACGGTGACATTCCCCAGGATAGTCGGCCAGTTAATGCAGTGCTTACTTAAGGTAGTTATATGTGGTGCTTATGAAGGTTTTATGCAACTCTGAAATAGGATCCTCCATAGCAAGTATTATAGATATTTCCGTTTACTGAGATTACTTTTTCAACAGGCGACAGGCAAGATGGATGAAAATGAGTTTGTCGCAGTGACCAGCACAAACGCTGCAAAAATATTCAACCTTTACCCTCGCAAGGGCCGGATCGCGGTGGGCTCCGATGCCGATATGGTCCTCTGGAACCCCAAGGAAACCAAAATATTCTCTGCTAAGTCACATGCTCTGGTATGAATATCTGAATCATCGCATTAATCATCTGTGACCATTGTTATTCATGTAAGTTATATATTTACTAAGTTAGCAGGCATAGTGTGATAGTGACACAGCAGGATTCATGGTTATGGAACTGGCCTTAACAATTTGACGTCTATTTGAGATAAAAACTATGCTCATGGCTACAACCGCTATGCCCCACAAGGGAATCAAACCTGCAATTCGTATTCTTTAAACACTATTACATGCAACTCCTAATAAGATCATATGTCCATACATGGTGGTACATGGCAACCTAGGAAAGACTGACCACATTTTTCAAACGCCTTTCTCTGCAGCAACATCGCAGAAACATTGAACAAAGAACTGTACCTTATCGATGTGGACATGTCCGATTAATTTTTTTTCTCTTTGCAGACAGTTGAGTACAATATTTTTGAAGGGATGGAATGCCGCGGGGCCCCGGCTGTGGTGATCAGCCAGGGGAAGATTGTGCTGGAGTCTGGGGAGCTGAATGTTACTGAAGGATCCGGGCGCTTCGTTCCAAGGAAGGCCTTCCCGGACTATGTTTACAAGAGGATCAAAGCCCGGAGCAGGGTAAGAACCAGGCCTACGAGTGTACCCACGGAGTTAATTCATCGTAACCCTCGTGGCAGCTCTCAGTCAGAAGATCCTTTTTGCCTATTTCATTGTACTAGCCAAAGCCAAATCTGATGTCATTTACATTCTTGAGCAAAAGGACAGTTCGGTTGATGGTGATGATGTTTAATTATGTATGATAATTATAACGGTGATGAAGATGATGATGATGATTATTATTAGTAGTAGTATTATTATTATTTGTATTATTATTAACGGAAGGGAAAAGATGGGAATGTTTGTAGTGAGCAGAGACTGACATGTACTGATAAGAACTGGATTAGAAACACTGATACTGGAGTGTGCCATCACAAGATACTCTAATCACCATGGGCCAATCGCACATGACCTTAAAGGTCATGTGCAAGAAATTTTATTTAATTACACCACTAAACTCCAGCAGAATTGGACAGCATGTTACACTTTAATAGAGATCAGTGGTCTACATTACATTACACTACATTCCATGTTTATATCTCTGAGTTAAAAAGCATTTAATGATGTAAAAACAGTGAGGTTCTACTCTATATGTTTGTCGTTAATGTATTTGTTTTTTAAATCATGTGATTTTATGGTTTGTCGTTAAAGATGGCAGATGCCCGGAGTGTTCCAAGAGGGCTTTACGACGGCCCCGTTCATGATGTTGTCAGCGCAACTAAATCAATGCCGCCAACTCCCACCACACGTGGAACTGCATGCCCTGGGAAGGCTCACCTAGCCCTCGGACGGAACCTCCATCAATCAGGCTTTACTTTGTCTGGTGAGCCCCACCCACAGAGAGCCTATCTATGTCTGCTCTGTCTATTCTCTTTCCAACACAAGTATTGGCAAACCCTGTGAAGTAAACATCGCGCCACCATCTTGACTGTGCTGCCTGTCTGTCCATAATAATAATTATTATAATGATATAAACCAGGTCGATATTTACAGTAAAAACAGCCATACATAGTATAACATGCAGTACATCATGTTTATGTATTTCAGGAACTCAAATGGATGACCACATTCCAAGGCGCAATGCACAAAGGATTGTGGCTCCCCCTGGTGGAAGATCCAATATTACTTCACTCTCGTGATCTTTGCCTCTGCTGGAACAAATACCATGGCATAACAAAACGACTGTAGCCTCCGAATCGAACTGCTCTCGACTTCCATAGCATACACCACCTTACAATAAAGTATCGGAAAAGCAGAAAGTGCAAATAATCTATTCACAATTATGTTGTCTCATATATACCAACAGTCAGACATGCAACATAACCATTCAAATTTACCATATGCTCAAAATCCTGATTTATGTTTAAGCCACCTTTACCCACTAACAGCATCCATCTATCATCAGTAAATCCATAGCATGTGTGGAGAACAGAGCATTCATTACTGTTTAGAAATTAATGAACTCAGCTTCAGTGTAGCATTAAAATGGCGTTGAGTCAAATTAGATGGAAGTGAAATGAGTTTCTGTAAAACAAAACCACTGTGAAAGAATGTGAGTATAGTGCTGCTTTTTTGACTCAGTCGGTGCATTATCAAAGTTAATTTTATCCTTTGTTTTATGTTTGGATCTGGGTTGTACCTATATTTTTCACCTCTGAGCCATCTGCTTCTGGGCCATACATTTAAAATGTGTTTGTTGTCAGTGATTGATAGAGAACAGCTTTAGTTGGAGTGCTCGTACGTGTCTCACTGTAAAACAGAAATGTTATGAACGAGTAAAGGGTTTGCGCCCAAATTTTAAGAAACATCATCTTCCATGATAATTCCATATTCGTAGCTTCTTAGAGACATAGTTATGCATACATTCTCATCTCTTCTCTTTGTAATTTCATTTGTACACAAACCTTTCTCCGCACAATCAAATTTTTCTCATTTACGTTTTTATTATTTAAATTTTTATTCATTTTTTTAAATATAAATTACGGTGCTCTCAAACCATATACTGTAGACATGGCAACATGAAACAGTTGTGGATTTAAATAAATAAAACACGGTTATAAAAATCTCTTTTTGAACCTTGTTTGCATTCGTAAACTCCGGGGGTTTACTGAAATGTCATTCTTATGTCTTTGTAACTTCCTGTTTGTACTTTTACAAGATCTGACAACAACAAAAAAAGGCAATTTTTTTTAAAAAAACAACTACTTGAACGATGTTTATGTTGTGCTGTTCTCTGAATAGGTCTTTATTAAATGGTGTGAGATGTACTCTTTGTTGACAGTGCCCATTTTAAGGAAACCTAGTCGACTGCCGGTGAATCTTTTTTATACCTTTTTCTGTGTCCTGTCTGTTAATACAGTACATGTTTCAAAATATGCATGGTAAGCATGTCTGGAATAAAGTTTGTGAAAACATATAACATTGTGTGTGTTCATTATATGGTATAACAGCCAATGTCAATCATATAATCCACGAAAATGTAAATAAGTGGCAGTATAGTAATAAGTAAAGCAGTATATTAATGGCTAAACATTTCCCACTGCGAATAAGTCAGAACAAATTAGATGCTACTAGTGGGGTGTATGTTGACACTGTAAAGGTGCTTTGTCGCACTTTTTGAATAACGCTCATTATTGAGGTACACGAGCAGTATCGGGGATAATAATAACTTTGTCTTTGACAAGTAGAATCATGTCCTGTTCTGTCTCATGCAAGTGTTAAAGTGTACCGTTAAATTGAAACCTTTTTATTTTTTTAAACTTTTTTATTGTGTACAGCATTCTAAATAGTTGTTTAGTTGTGCAGTAATAATGATTAATTATGACCTGGCGATACTATTGTACAGCTACAGCTGTACTTGTCCTAGTTTCATGATCATCGCAAATAACGTGAAATGTATAGACTTTGCTTAGCTGTTGAAACGAGACACAGTCCTGAAAACTACAAAAACAAAAATATTTATCTGTCTCCTTGAGACAATTATACTTGAATACCGATGAAATTACTACTATTACATGCAATTCACTCACACTCACACATACATACCCGAAGGACAACTTAGACTTTCCAAATAGGAAACAGGAGTACCAGGAGGAAACCCACGTAGAAATGGGGAGAATATGCAAACGCCACACAGAAAGGCCCTCGGCCAGAATTCAAACCCAGTACCTTCCTGTTGTGAGGCGACAAATAATTCTCATTAACCTGTGTTTGACACTGCTTTGATTAATATGAATAGAGAGCATGGGAAGTGTGCATTACATGTATAATCTAAAACATGTATAATGGCAGCGTAAGTGTATACATTACGCTGCCATTATACAGATACAGTATTTCTTTACTGTATGTTGTGAGTGCATATATATTTACATGTTGGGTCCAGAGCAGTCACAAAATTAGAAAGACATATAACTTTCTTAAAATTACACAACATATTCTGCAGAGTCCACCTTGTTTCCCCACCCTGCCTGTTACTTCAGGCTCTATCGTATTTTTTACTCTTTACTACCCTCTACTGGCTACTATGTAGTTCTGCAACTGATGTGTCATCACTGCCTTCCCTGTGGTTATAATCAATCAGCAATGGCAAGAAATAGTCAACACGTTCGGAAGACGTTACCCGGGTACCCAGAGTATTGTTTACATCAGGAACTGCGCTGTGGGAGTCTTAAATATGTTGAACCTGTGAATACTGCAAAGAGCCCTTCTACTGCACAACTCACATTTTGCGTGTAGGCCTGGACAGGAATGGGGTTGGTTTATACCTGCGTGACATCACGGGACTCCAGTGGACACATCTAGCTGAGACTCAGCGAAAGGCGTTCAGCACTCATCCATACCTTCGGTTATTTTAGGGAATTGTCCAGTTTTCAACTCCCTGAAAAAGACACATTTTAAATAACTTGTTCAACTTTAATTTTGTACAGCAGCATTAGAGGTCAAGCGACAGGGGTGATCGCTACCATATTAGAAAATAATACATGGAAACATTTTAAGTGAAATACCAATAAGGTTTTTTTTTCTTCTTCTTCTTGTTTTAATTTCATGCCCCAGAGATTTGCAGTAAGCAAGTGTCAAATAATTGGGTCTGCTTCGAGCTGGCTTTTCCATTTCTTCACTGCAGGTTTAATAAATAATAATTAAAAACCCAAAAATATATAAAAATAAACACCGTACACCCCGAGCCTTGGGGGTGACATTCTAAAAATGCATAGCTTATTCTATTATTTAGCCCTATTGAATGAAACTGCCAGCCTGACAGAGTTACCGCTACGACTCGCTATATTTTAAGGGTTTTCAGAAAACGAGAATCGGAAATGGCAAACAGTCTTTCTGTACACAGCGTGGATACGTCTGACCATGTCAGAGGCCGTGGCTAGTCCATAACGGATCATGCGCATATCAAGGCTAATGACATAGGCATTGATTGGGTATGTACATTCAGAGCATGTATTCCCCTTTTGCAGTCAGGATCTCCATATTGAGAATATGGGCATATTATTTAATGGGGGAAAGTGCATCCCATATTGGCTCCAGTATGTGTCGATAAAATGCAATGGACACAGGCAAATTAAGTGGGGGCTGATTAGCAGTTGAAGGAAGGCGCATTTTATGGTAATTTAGTGAATTATTTTCTAGTAAATGTTTGTATTTTTTTTAAGAATGTGAATGTTTGAAGATGTCAGCCAAGGGTTACTGAACAGATGTATTTTAAAATATTTTTTGCCTGTAATTTGGCACCCAGATCGGCTACTTTTGTATTGTGTGTGGCTTAGCATCACTCTTTAATTGTGATTTAGAGTGCGTTAGAACACATTGTTTGACATTTTAAAATATTTTAAAGTTCAGCTATGGTCTTGGTCAAGATTGGCAGATAGGCTTACACCGTCTAATGTGAATGTCCACAGTGTCCTTATCATCTTTGTCCTCATCATGCAAAGACAGAAATGCTACAACGAATAACATTTTTAATAACAGCATTAGTAGCAATGTCAAAATAGCAATGTAGTCAAAATAATAATATGGTGGAATCATATCAGCATCATAGTATCTTAATTTAAGAGCAGCATATGCCATCTTTATTTATCCGTTCTCTCATCACGACTCATCATCATGAACAATGGACACAACAAGAACATGACGTTTTTGCAGATAACAGTATTATTACTAACGTTAATAGTAATAATATAAAAATATCAATATAATCAAAACAATAATCACATTGAAGGTGGATTTATATAGTTCTCCTGGGTGGAATGCTCAACACATTCTGTTCTGTGCAAGCAACTCTCTCAGCTCAACCCCCTTCAGTGTAGGCTAGTTCAGGGGTTTTCAAAGTGGGGGCCGCGGCCCAACGGGGGGCCGCCAGGGGGGCCAATTGGAAGGGAGAGGAAAATGCAAAAAAAAAAATAATAATAATAATAAAAAATTTATTCAAAAAATACATTTCAATTCATAAGATTACTGTGCCGGTTTAAAATAAGATATAAATTGTTATAAATCCTTCCATATCGAAATTAGGGCTTTGCCATGCCCTTCTTTCAATCGCAGCCAATAACTAACCGTCTGCCTGTCAGTCAAAGCGTTACGTTGAGCTGCTAACGGCCCGATTATGGAATCAAAATAGGGTCAAAAGTATTGTGTTGTGTATTAAGAAGCTGTATGTTTGATTTTTTTATATTTGCCAGTGTAATTTAAAAGTTTCTTTTTAAAGCCATTTCGCAATAGGGGGGCCCCAGCCAGAGGCTACAGCTATTTGGGGGTCCTTGGCATGGAAAAGTTTGGGAACCCATGGGCTAGTTACTATAGGCCAATTCATAAGGTAGTTACAGAGTGTATAAGGCGTGGAGAGGGCACGGCCGTACTGTCCGCGCTTTCATAGTCAACCGTATCACCCGCCCCATTTAGACTACATTTCCCATCATTTTCGTGCGCAAATTGCCAACAACGCCTTCATGGAAGAAGTCCACGTACTTGTCAGCACCCTGTTTTAACACTCCGTAAGCACCTTATCACGGCCCCACGCTCAATGTCCAAAATATTATAAGTTGGTCAGGATAAATTCATGGTTTTGAATTTACTTCAATAGGGGGAATTTTACTTTTGGCACCAAAGACTGCAATACCTCCGGTAACCACTGGAGTTTGTGAATTTCACGAATGTCAATCCCTGGTCGCCTGATCAGTCCTGCAGCATCTAATTAGCAGAAATGTTAAAGTTACAAACCATTTTTTTGACACAAATTGTCACTTTTCTGAACATATATTTCAGTTAAAATATAACTAAAAAGGTTGCTAATGTATAAAGACCAACTTTTCTGAATATATATATACTGTATATATAGAAAAGTTCTAAGTTCATATATTTCTAAATATTCAGTGGCTACATTTCCATCCATCAATCCCACAGACAGTTCTGTGATCTGTTCCCACATTTTCTAAACCTTAGGCTTCTCCTTGTCAGGTCACAGGGGCCTATCCCAGCATACATTGAATGTAAGGCAGGAATAGGCCTACACCCTGGACAGCACGACAGGGCCCACACACACACATAGGCTGAGGGGCGAACACGCAAACGCCAAACAGAATGGCTCGCGGCCCCTTCTTGCACAACCGTGCCGCGGCTACGTATCTTTTAGCCAAAAATTACTTTCGAAATTCGATAAAACAAAGTCGTCAACCATTCTCGTGAGGGAATGATCAAATAGCCTAAATAGTGCTCATCACATAATGCGGCGGCTTGCACAGATCGCCCAACAACGCTTTTCTCCTGACAGGCACCTGTCTTACATAACTGCTTTCAATGCTCAAAGGTGAATTTGCTGCCAAATTTATTTGCGTATTTTTGTCTATATGTTATGTATATAAACTTGGTTTACCAATATATACAGTGAGCACCATAATTCATTGGACAGTGACACATTTCTTGTTATTTTGGTTCTGTACTCTAGCACTTTGAGTTTGAAAGGATACAATGACAATGAGGTTGAAGTGCAGACTGTTAACTTTAATTTGATGATATTTTCATCCATATCGGATGAACCATTTCCATTTAGAAATTATAGAAACTTTTGTACATAGACCCCGCCATTTTCGGGCATCAAAAAATATTGGACAGTTTAACATAATGTAGAATAAAGTCATAATTTTTTATATTTGGTCGCATATCCTTTGCATACCATGACAATATCAAAAGACTCTTGATATCTTATTTTCTGGTACTCTTACTAGTGATACTATAACCTCTCTGCATTTGAATGGACCTCTATGGGAATTGGGGGGTGGGACTAGATTTTGTTGTAAATTATGCTGGAACAGTATGGAATACATGGTTGGCGAAATGGCTGTAAATCATCAAGGGTCTGAGCCACAAACGAGCCTCAAACCATCACTCTGCTGCCAGACAGGCTGTAGATATGGATGGATCACTTTAAGGGTTGTTTCTCCTGACAAATTTTTCTATTGAACTCTATGGAAAAATTTATATCTACTACATATCTGGGAGTGATGGTTTGTTTGATACATCAGACCCTTGATGACTTACAGTCATTTGGCCAACCATGTGTTTCATACTGTTCCAGTGTAATTTACAGCTAAATCTAGTCCCACCCCCCAATTCCCATACAGATCCATTCAAATACAGAGAGGTTATAGTATCGCTTGTAGGAGTACCAGAAAATAAAATATCAAGAGTCTTTTGATATTGTTGGGACACAGACATGAGGAAGTCATGGCATGCAAAGAATATGCGACCAAATATTTTAAATGATTACTTTATTCTACATCATGATAAACTGTCCAATATTCTTTGATGCCTGAAAATGGGGGGGACCATGTACAAAAGGTTCTATAATTTCTAAACGGTTCATCTGATATGGATGAAAATACACTCAAGTTAAAGCTGACAGGCTGCACTTCAACATCATTGTCATTGTATCCTTTCAAACTCAAAGTGATAGAGTACAGAACCAAAATAATAAAAAATGTGTCACTGTCCAATGAATTATGGTGCTCACTGCAATTTCATGGTTCCTTAAAGTGCAATACCACGTATATGCTGCAGGTGTCAGTGATGATGCATCTCCAAAATGTCATGTTTTCACTATTACCAAATTTCTTGTTTTTGAAACTTGTTTTGCTGCTTTTTTGTTCGTATTGTTTAGTTTTTTTTTGTTATTTGTTTGATGTTTTTGGCTATTTTCCCATGATTTACCATAAGTGCAGTTATGTTCGCAGGGGTTTCACAGTTGCTTTTACACCCATCATGTGCTTATTAGTCAAATCAGGGTTTTAGTCCTGGGCAAGACCTAAATCCTTCTCAAATTAGACTGGTGGCCCGCATATTTCACAGGTATTATTGTCACTGGGTGTCTCCAAAACATAAATAATGAACAGATCAAAGACCCGTCAGAGTGTTCTTCTGTTATATGAGAACGCCTTATTGTGTGAAAACAAAGATAATTGCTTGTTTGTTCTTTCCCGTGTCCCGTTCAAGTATATTATTTGACGCAGCATTTTTTTTAGTTATCCATATGGAATTATGTATAGTTATACATTATAGTTTAAAAACCAATAAAATAAATAAGTTTCATAATTTAGGCCTTTAAAATTTCACACTCCTGGCTGTGATGTTGCATTCTGAGAGATTGGAATACACTTTGGTTTACTGATGATTGCATGTTATTTACTAGCTCATAAAACACAGCTTCAGGTTTAGTTTCAACTAAATTTCAGCAATATCATAAGTTAATCCAATAAAGTTTCAATTTAATGAAAATAAAACAGTTTACAGCCATGATGTTCATACAAACATATCTGTCCAGATAGCTACCCCTTTGCTCCCACCCCACATACTAGATACACAAGTTTGCACAGACATACTTGCACACACGCTCCCAGACACGCACACACACAGAAACACACCCAAACAAACACACAGGCATATACAGGTGCAGCTCAAAAAATTAGAATATCGTGAAAAAGTTCAATATTTTTTGTCACTCATTTCAGAAAGTGAAACTCATATATTATATAGATTCATTACACATAGAGTGAAATATTTCAAGCCTTTATTTCTTGTAATTTTGATGATTATGGCTTACAGCTAATGAAAACCCAAATTCAGTGTCTCAGAAAATTAGAATATTTTGCTTTAACATATTTTTAAAGTATCATATTTAATATTTGGTCGCATATCCTTTGCATGCTGTTACTTCCTGAAGTCTGTGACCAATCAACATCAAAAGTCTCTCGATATATTATTTTCAGGTACTGTTACAAGCGATACTATAACCTCTCTGCAATTGAACTGATCTCTATGAGAATTGGGGGGTAAGACTAGATTCAGCTGTAAATTACACTGGTACAGTATGGAACACATGGCTGGCTAAATGGCTGTAAGTCATCAAGGGTCTGAGCTATCGAACGAGCCCCAAACCATCACTCTGTTGCCAGATATGGAGTAGATGTGGATGGATCACTGCAATGGTTATTTCTCCTGACTCATTTTCCTATAGAACTCTATGGGGAAAAAAGTCAGGCGAAACAACCCTTAAAGGGATCCATCCACATCTACTCCATATCTGGCCGCAGAGTGATGGTTTCGGGCTCGTTTGATACCTTAGACCCTTGATGACGTACAGCCATTTCGCCAGTCATGTGTTCCATACTGTACCAGCATAATTTACAGCTGAATCTAGTCTTACCCCCCAATTCTCATAGAGATCAGTTCAATTGCAGAGAGGTTATAGTATCGCTTGTAACAGTACCTGAAAATAAGATATCGAGAGTCTTTTGATGTTGATTGGTCACAGACTTCAGGAAGTAACAGCATGCAAAGGATATGCGACCAAATATTAAATATGATACTTTAAAAATATGTTAAAGCAAAATATTAGAATTTTCTGAGACACTGAATTTGGGTTTTCATTAGCTGTAAGCCATAATCATCAAAATTACAAGAAATAAAGGCTTGAAATATTTCACTCTATGTGTAATGAATCTATATAATATATGAGTTTCACTTTCTGAAATGAGTGACAAAAAATATTGAAATTTTTCACGATATTCTAATTTTCTGAGCTGCACTTGTACATGTCATGGTTCGTGGGTTTTCTTGTTCTTTTCCATTGCGGTTGTCGTCCTGGTTTCCCGATAATCTATCGGATTTTATTCACGTTCCGTTCTGGGATTTTGCTTTCCCTCACTCATTATTCTTTTCACCTGTGCTTCTACCTGCGTCGTATTTAATTTCCTCACTTCCGCTTCCCCGGTGCTTCTTTTTACCATTTGACATTGCATTGAGCCAGGTATAACCAGGTACTATAGACCTTGTGATATTAAACACTGTTTATGTTCACGGGGGACTTGCTATTAGCTTTTATTTCAGGTATAGGTATTATTCCTCCTGTTAGCGCTCTCTGCTATTTATTTTATTTTTTGCTGTTCTCTCTGAGACAGTTTTTCTTTGTTTGTTTCGTTTTGGTTTTATACCTTTTCGGCCACCCAAACTTATGTGCCGAGGGTGTTCTTTTCTTTGCTAAGTTTCCCTTTTTGGCTCCAGTATTGAGCTTGGGAGATTTGGTTTGTGTTTCACTCGTTATTCGAGTTCACCTGATTTTAGTGGGTTGATTTTCGTTTCGCTGTTTAGCCACAAAAAAAGTAGTTTTCTGTCTTTTTTTCTTTGCATTTATTATTGTTGTTACTCCCTCTATTGGTCCTCACTGCGTGAGTGACTTGTTCTGATCCCCCTACCTTCACGTTTGATTATCCGCCACACTAAAATCCATTGCAATAGGTAAACAGGCCCACACAAACATGTACGTATGTATAGGCTACACAGACACACAAACATTATAGACATGCAGGCACGCAGAAAATACACAAACACAGATTCACACTTGTGCACACAGGAACACACACATACGTATGTAAATGTGATATAATTTCTTGAAATCTCTGTTTGGTAATAGGGTAACGGGACAATAACTGGTAAACACCTAATGAAGGGGACAGAAAAAAATAGAAAGCAATTAGACAAGTGTACACCTTGATTATTTTAATCTGAAAAGATGGGCTTGTTCTCCAATCGCCTTTTTTCCATTTTCAAAACCCGGGAACTATACTGATATGCTTTGATGTGTTATTTTCAGTGTGTGTATTTAATGTTGCTTATCTGAGATTGAGAGTAGGGTGACCCTCATTCAAGAACAGGCTCCCAGCACACCGCTGAGTTTACTCCATTAGCTACAAGTGCTCCAGCTGTGATCCTATCACTCTCCAGCGCATGCTGGAAAAATTACGCTACAACTCCGAAAACAAATTAATGGGCAGAGTCCTCGCTGGCTTGTGAAGAGGCATGTTCCAATCTAACACACTTACACACTTTCGAAACTAAAATGGATCCCACCTCTTTCAAATGTGCAAATAACTCAAATAATTATCCAATTTCCACTCCCGTTTTGAAAGCTTTTTTTCCCTGTGACTTCATCCGAAGACACTCAAACACCTCATTGTGTATTTCAGGCAGAATGTGTTTTGTATTTTTCAGAGAGTATTATTGTGAAGTATAAGGACGGAATACCAACTGATGTCTGTGGTAACAGATGGCATATGGCCACCTTCATTGGTTTGCATGTATTGAAGTGGGCATCAAATGTTCACGCATGCCTATAGTTATTGGGTTGAAATTAATGCATGCACTCCTTTGCTGTGCAAAAAAAAAACAACAACAACAAACAAACCAGATCCACTAAGAGTGTTATTCCTGAGGGGGAACGCATTGCAGCCTTCAGCTTTTTCCCCCGTTTTATCCAAGAAAATCCACAGAAAAACGAGCGATTTAAAGAAGCGCGTTTTCGCAGACGGTGACTTTTAACATAAACCTTACTTGGGATTAAAGCCTTTTTTTTCTTGGATGGTGTGATGGAGCCACCGTTAAATCTTCAATCCTTTAACTCGATCAGCAGTATTGTGCGGAGGATAAACCGCTCCCGAAGGAGGCTCGATTTCGTCGCATTCCCTTAAAAGAAGCCCCGGTGTTTGTTGGCTTTCGAAAGTGTCGCACCAAATTGGACAACAGAAGGAGATTTGAGGACAAAAATTAAATAAGCCTCTGTAAAGAAGGTAATTTACTGGCTCAATACAGGTCTTATTATTGCAAGCCGGGCGGTCCGCTCGATGAATCACTTGCGTGTAAACGTCCCCCACAGAGGCAACCGTAGAGATAATTTTGTTGAGGAGTAGAAGAAAGAGCTGCCCGCCGCTCATCCTTTGCTTCCACAGTGGAGTGAAAGTACAACGCATGACAACTTCTGTATTT
Organism: Ilyophis sp. 1 JC-2022; assembly: GCA_022702515.1. Lineage (NCBI taxonomy): Eukaryota > Metazoa > Chordata > Actinopteri > Anguilliformes > Synaphobranchidae > Ilyophis > Ilyophis sp. 1 JC-2022. The sequence continues at coordinate 98,095,009 of CM040405.1, forward strand.
GCACCATCCATCAGGCCTGGGTCTCGGCGCGGCCTTTTATCAACAATGAAATGGCACCTTGAAGAAGAAAATATAAGACCCAAAGACTAGCACTCTCAAGTGCAGCCAACATTTTGGCGCAGGGCAGTCGATGCCAGTATTAGCATCAACAGCAGTCCCACATAAACCATCACCGGGAGGATCTGTGCCCAAAGTGTGTGCCACCGACAGAACAACTTGCCCAAGCGGCTCCAAGGAAAACGCCATCCGGTAGCTTAAAACGCCATCCAAGCGTAACTCAACTCAGCCATTCCCAGAAGCTTAACCGAGCTATTCCGAGTTTGACCCGACCCAGAGCCTCCCAGCATAATCAACCCGGCCACTTCCAGCAAAACATAACACTGCTTCTCACAGCATAACCTCATCCAGGCTAAGGGCATCCGAATGCAGGCCAGCGTTGGAAAAATGCCTTGGGTGTGCCAGGTTGTTCTTATAATACTACTGATATAAATGCACATTGCTTTACAGACAGCCTCAAATAAGTACTTCTATCTGTGCCACCCCGAAACATCTAGATTAACTAACCCCCCCGGGGGCCGGGGCTACATGATTAGTAGGGGACAGAGAATAATCTAAGAGCCGTAGATACAACCTGAAGTGCAACCCCGTGAACATAAACTATCACTGGGAGGATTTGTGTCAACCAAAACATTTGAAGCACGTGCCAACTATAGCACATCTTACCCAAACAACCCTCTGGAAGAAATATGACCCAGTAGTTCTTCGCACAACCAAGTCACTCCTAGGCTAACTCATCCCAGCTAATCCCATCGTAACTCTTTCAGCTCTCTTCCATTTCCAGCATAATTGAATAATAATTAAGCATAATTTCAGCCCACCATTACCAGCGTGACTTAACCCGACTCCCAGAATACCTGACCCGATTAATGGCATCTCAAAGCAGGCCAGTATTGAAACAATGCCTTGGGTGTGCCAAGTGCTTTTTACAATTCTGCTAGTTTACATAAGCCATTCCTTAAGTTGACATCCTCGAATACATTACTTTAACTGCATCTTGGTTAACCGGGTCTAATATACCAATGATCACAGCCGCTTTAATGTCAGCAAAGTCATTAAAAAGATTTTTCCCTGAGCTCATGCTTTCTAGGGTAGGGAGAAAAGGGCTAATGCAAATAGGTTTCTTCCCACTGGAGGGGGTGGGGGCGGATGGTTTTTTTAGGGGTTCAGGCCTAGTTTTTGCCCAATTTCCTTTTATTCATTCATTCATTTATTTATTTTGCTGTTGTTTTCTCAAAGTGTCGTTGTGAGTGTCCCTGTAAAAAAGCACTATGCAAATAAAATTTAATTGAGGTTTGATTTCATCATTAATAACAGAAATGCATATCTTCAAAACAGAATATCTTCTAAACTATATGCAATATTTTTCTAAACAGAATATTTTAAGAAAACAGAAAGTTACAATGAAAATGTCAAGGCCCACATAAATTACCAATGAAATATATAAACTTAGCAACTTAGCAAGCTGTATATCACCAGTGTCCCCTCTACATTTCACTTTGATAACATTTCGCTGTTTAACGTCATATCCAGCAAGATGCACTTCTAAATAAAAAAATAAAGCAAACAGAGAAGATAGAAGGCAAAGAGATAGAGGACAGGGTACAGAGTGTTACTGAACAGGATGCTACGGGCTCAGAACAAATACACACTCCTCACATTTCCTTCAGTAACAGATGCAGTGCACTAGTTTTTTCAACACCTTTCTATCATCTGTTACCAAGGCAATACCTTCTACCTCCACAGTCACATTTGTCATCCTCAGGAAGCCACATCCTGCAAATGTGTGTGTGTGTGTGTGTGTGTGTGTGTGTACACCTTAATTCAGTCAAGCAGGCCTGTACATCTTGTGCCAAGACAAGTTGAGGCATATTCAATTGCATACGGTTTACTAGATGCCACGCACAAACCGGTTTCGAAAAATGAAAGAAGTAATAATAACGTAAAATGGCATTGGAAAGATATGTGACTGTGTGTTAGAGTGAGTGTCGAGAGAGTGACTGAAGCATCAATGGAGGTGCTGTAGGTATTTAAACTCGCCAAAGAGAAATCGTTAAAGAAAAGGCTTGAACTCCTATATGTTGAGCAAGAATGCTGCACCTCGCGTGTCCGCTGTCACGCAGCAGTATGGTAAAAAAGAAAAAGAAAAAAGGAAGCGGAGATCCCAGCTGCCCCCGTGTACAGGTCGGGGTCCTCCTTTCTACGCGGACAGTCTTTGCGTTCTAAGGCGCCAGTGGCATTGATTTTCTCCAGCAGCTTGGCTGCTAATTGCCCTTATCAAAACCGTGACCTGCTAAATGATGGCGGTCTTTAATAGTCCGTACTCTTGCCAGCAGCGCTTGACATTTAGTCAGATTAATGAATGCACATACTGAGGGAAAAGGCTCAGTCTCGCAGGCAGTGCTGTTCTCAAGCGACAGAACAACTGAACATGCTGAGGATAGGGGGATTGTCAATGTTACTCCGCCATACAGTGCGCCCCGGTGGGTAGCTACCATCTGCATTGAGTAGAACACTTACGCTACTTACAAACACGTTTTTAGATTTTATATACTGTATACCAGACCTTTGAGGAAGAAGGCTGGGAGTTTCCTTCCACTCCTGTAATGTATGCATGTATCTGTTTTTGTTTTTTTCTTTGTTTTGTTTTTTGGGGGAGGGGTTAAATGAATTCCAGGGAAAGAATGTGATTTGACACATTACTAATTACTAATCTAGTCCATGGGAATGTGAAAGCCTCAATTCTTAAATTCTTGGTGGCACATCCAATCAAGGTTGTTGATTTGAAAGTTTTATTTCCCCCATAATGCATGCATTTTTTTTTGTATCGCATCAACACTTTCGCTGCTCTTGTTCAGCTGTGGTACAGCAAAATACAGCCGCCATGCAGCGAAACAATTGATTTACCTTATTTAAATGCCACTTCATTTGCACATTACAAATGGAGTATAAAAATGAATAGATTTTAAAGATGGGCTGACAAAACCATGGGTATTCTATGAATGCCTGTAGGAACCACACACTACTGCATGAGACAATCTGCTTAGCCACATTCCCTCAAGCATCACTCCTTTATTTTTGCTGTAATGGCAAACGTTTTATGATGTTCAAATGCAGACAAATCTGCATAAAATGAGAGAAAAACCATGGCCATGCTTTTTAAAGAAACTTTCACTTCTGGGTCAAATTTGTATTTTACTCTCTGGAGAAACTACAGCAGTCAAACAATGGCAGAGAGCCTAGTTTTCTATTTTGATTGTCCCCTTATTTATCTTCTTTTTTTGCTGCCCATGTTTCCACATATTTGTGCCAACAGCCCTTTTAATGTACTTATTTATTTATTTTCTTATTTTTTTAAAAACCCACAATCATCGCGCATAGCTCTACAGGTATTTTATCTGGGGATTACAATTGACAACAGTAAACGTGACGTATCAATATTTATTCTTCCAATACCCTGGCTTCGCAGCACAAGTTCAAGTTTAAAAAAAATAAATTTCAACTTTCTTTGCTGTTCATCGCTTTCTTATTCCTGCGCAAAAGCTAAGCCTCGAGTGTTGTGATCGTGAATGAAATACGAACAGTTCAAAAATGTTTTCTCCAGCTTGAGGGAGTTAGCCACAAAAAGCACAAAAATAAAGTGTTTTTCACTTCCTTTACATGCTTATAGTGTACAATGCTAACCTTATAGTGTTGAACACACAGAATGCTGGCTCACTCTTGTCAGCCAATTTGTGTGTTTTCTCTTCAAAGCTCTACAGTCTGTAACAAACCAAACGTACCACTGCTGCATGGTGCACTACACTGCATAAGCCTAAGCATTATTTGGTTTTCTGCAAAAATATTCTTTTCTATCAGAAGAAAAAAATGTATTTGTTACGCATGAAATTGTATTCATGACTTTTTGTTCGTTTGCTATATCCTGTTCTTTGGCTTGCAGAAAGCAGCAAGCATGCAGCATTTTGTTGTTGTATAAAAAGGCCTGTTGTAGGTCTAGCTCACACAGAGGCAATTCAATCCTGTCCATTGCAGGCATGTTTCTGGAACAATAGGACCACCTAAAGCCAGATATGCAGCACTATTGTCAGGAGAGATTGTGCATTTTTGAATAAAGCATATTCAGCACGCCATTTAATGCTCCCGAGTGAAATTTAGTGGCTGCACAAAATAGGTAAAATAGACAAAATAGTGCCAGTCAGGCACTAGTTACCTGGTATAAAAAAATAAAAACAACATGGTCATTAGTTGATGTTTTGATACTCTCATTGACCATCTTCACATTTAAAAAAAAGATTTTTTAAATATATAATTTAAGTTCCACCCAGCCTTTGTAACCGTGAGCAATCAGAAATGGCACAGAGTTTGAGTTATCTGAACTAAACTTGTCTGACCTTACACGGCTCATGTTCTACCCTGCCGGTTTGTTTTTGTGCGCCCAGCACTATTTCAGGTTGCCCGGAGCAACCGTGTGCTCGCCCCTTATCAAGCTCACTGCCGCAGATAAGGAGCTGTACTGTATGTTTGTCAGCGCAGCAATGATTTAGTTTGCATGAATTCACCAGTGTTGGATAACCATTCTACTTGATCTTTAAATTTTTTTCTCTTCTCCCTTTCTGGAAAAGGCGCTACCTTGTTCGTTAAATAAACGGCGGTATTAATGATTAAAAACAAATTGTTTTGTCTCCAGAACAGCTTGAGTTATTTGCGACGTGGACTCGACAAGGTGCTGGAAACATTCCTTCGGGAGTTTGGTCCTTGCTGACTCGACGGCATTGTGAAGTTTCCGCCGATTTTTCAGCCACGCAGTCATGTTGCGTTCCTCCCGTACCACCTCGTCGCAAAGGCGCTCTATTGGATTGAGATGTGGGGACTGCGCAGGCCGTTGCAGTAAACTGACGCCACAGTCATGTTAGTGTAACCAGCTTAAGTCGATGTGTGCGCTATGACGTGACGCGTTATCCTGCTGGGAGTATCCATTCGAGAAATGGTAGTCTGTGGCCATACAGGAATGCCCATGGTCAGCAACAATGCTTAGGTACGCTGTCCGGTCGTAATGATGCTCAATTATTAAGGGGCATAATGTGTGCAGAGAAAGCATTCCCCATACACCACCACCAGCCTGCGCAGTTTACTCGAGGTGAACCCATGGATTCATGCTTTTTATGTCAAATTCTGATTCTCGCCATCTGCGTGTCGCAGCAGAAATCTATATTCGTCAGGCCAGGCAACAGTTTCACAATCTTCAATTGTCCAGTTTTGGTGATAACATGGCTCCAATGTCGCCTCATCTTCCAGTTTTTAGCTGACAGAACACGGCATGGTATTCTGCAGCCGTAGGCCGTCCGCCTCAAGGTTTGATGCGTCGTTCATTCCGAGATGCCCTACCGCACACCACTGTTCGAAACAGCTGTAATTTGAGCATTTTTGGCTTTCCTGTTAGCTTGAACGAGCCTGCCCGTTGCCCTCTGACCTCCCTCATTAACTAGGTGTTTCCACCTGCAGAACTGCCACTCACGGGATGCTTTTCGTTTACTGCTCCATTCCGTATAAGCTCTAGAGACTGCAGTGGAGAAGGGAAGCTGTTTCAGAGATACTGAAACCACCAGAAGTCGCTTCGATTACATTAGCATGAGATTGTCCATGCTCATGTTTGGTCAAACAACAACTAAACCTCTTCACCATGTCTGCATGCTTTATATGATTCGCTGTTTGGTGGAGCAGGCTATTTGTGTTAATGAGCACCTAATAAAGTTGCCGGTGAGTGTATACTGTATATGTGAATGAATTGCCATTTGTATGTATTGTATGCATGTATGTATGTATGTATGTATGTGTAGTGGTTCGTGGCTGTTGTTTTCTTTTCTTTCGTGGTTCTCGTTCTGGTTTTTACGATTGTGAATCAATCAGTGTAACGAAGTGAGCTATACCGCTCTTGTTAATAATCAGTCCGAGTCAGAGATCTTAGTGAACTGTGTGTTTTATTCTTTTAAAACACACACTCGCAATTCCTAGCAATTTCCTCTCTCCTCTTCTGTTCCAGCCCTTTTGAAGACCTCAGGCTCACTGTTGAACAATCAAGGCAATTGGTTAATTGACAACAACAATCCTATAATCAATCGTCACCAATTGCCCGATTGCCGACAGCTGTGCCGGCTCCCTAAACCACCCGCGTTCACTCTCTCTCTTGCTAGCTGCGCCTAAAACCACGCCCCCCTACCACATACCCCCACCGCCCGACTTAGGCCGGGAAGCCATCCGGCCAATGCTCAACTACCCCCCCCTCCTCCTCCTCCACCGGACGGGAGAGAAAATCAACCACCACCATCTGCGCTCCCGGCCTATGAATCACCTTGAAATTAAAAGGCTGTAAAGCCAGATACCACCGAGTGATTCGGGCGTTGGTATCCTTCATGCGGTGAAGCCATTGGAGGGGCGCATGGTCCGAGCAGAGGGTGAATGAGCGACCCAGCAGATAATAATGGAGGGACCCGACCGCCCATCTGATGGCCAGGCACTCCTTCTCGACCGTGCTGTACTTCGCTTCCCGTTGTGATAGCTTTCGGCTAATGTACAGCACTGGTCGGTCGACCCCCTCCACCTGCTGAGTCAAAACGGCCCCCAGCCCTCTGTTCGATGCGTCAGTCTGCAAATTAAAGGGGAGAGAGAAATTAGGGGTGAACAAGAGTGGTTTCCCACACAAAGCTTCCTTTACCCTCTCAAACGCCTGCCGACACATCTCCGTCCACTGAACTGGATCGGAGGCACCTTTCCGAGTCAAGTCAGTCAGGGGACTGGTCAGGTCCGAGAAAGCCGGGATGAACCTTCTGTAGTACCGTAATTGCCGTAGTTTCGTTCCTCTATTGTAGTGTTTTTGCTGACGTTCCTGAGCCTCGAGCAAATTCTCTCGTGATAATCTCCCCAGTGTATGGAGTTTTGCTCGCAGGTCCATAACGTATTGAATTTCGTTTTTACTGGGGCTTGGACCCTCCTCCCAGCTTTCTTTAACCAGGTCCAAAATACCCCGTGGTTTTCTACCGAACAGCAATTCAAAAGGAGAAAATCCCGTGGAGGCCTGGGGAACCTCTCGCACTGCAAACAATAGAGGAACTAACCACTTATCCCAATTTCGGCTGTCATCGTGTACAAACTTCCGAATCATGGATTTCAAAGTCCTATTAAAATGTTCCACGAGCCCATCCGTTTGTGGATGGTACACGCTAGTTTTAATTGACTGAACACCCAAAAGTTCATACAGTTCGCGTAGTGTGCGTGACATGAATGAAGTGCCTTGATCAGTCAGAATCTCTTTCGGGATTCCAACTCGGGAGATTATTTGAAACAATGCCTGCGCAACACTCTTAGCCGAGATATTGCACAATGGCACTGCTTCTGGATACCGGGTTGCATAATCCACCAAAACTAATACAAATCGGTATCCCTGAGTGCTCCGTTCAAATGGCCCGATGAGGTCCATGCCCACTCTATCGAACGGGACCTCAATTAATGGTAGGGGCCGCAATGGGGCTTTTGGGATGGCCGGGGAGTTTACCAGCTGACAATCTGGACAGGACGCACACCACCTACGTACGTCCGCCCAGATGCCCGGCTAATAAAACCGGGCCATTATCCGGTTTAATGTTTTTTCATACCCCAAGTGACCAGCCATGGGGTTGTAATGAGCCGCCTGGAAAATCATTTCCCGGCGGCTTTTCGGTACCAACAACTGGGTCGTCTCCTCACCTGTCTGCGTGTCACGACTCACTCGATACAGCCTATCCTTAATAATTGAAAAATATGGGTGAGAGCGTGCAGCGTCAGGGCGCACCAGCTGACCATCAACATATATCACCTGGTCGAAGGCAAAGCGTAGGGTATCGTCTCGAGACTGAGCGAGTGGAAAATCCTCCATGGGTTGGAACACCGGCACCTGGGGAGTCTCCACTGGAGGCTCTCCCGGAGCCGCCCACCCCCCCCCCCCCGTCAGTGTCGGACGACCCCGCGTCACCACTTTCCACTGCACACACCTCACATTTCCCTACCGGTCGTGATCGTACCCACATCAATTTTTCCGCTCTTTGTTTAAACCCCGCCCACTCTGTACCCAAAATCAGAGGGTGCGAGAGGCGGGAGCTAACCGCAGCCTCTAAGATATGCTTTTTTCCTTTTATCCGAATTTCCACTGGTACTATTGGGTATTTGTGTCGATCCCCATGCACGCACCTAATTACCACCCAACGTGCCGATCTCAAAGCCTCGGTTCGAACCAGGCTCTGGTGAATCATGGTCTGCATAGCCCCTGAATCCAACAACGCCCGGTGTTCACTCCCTTGCACCCTTACCGGAATGCAGTACGCCCCGTCTGAATCGGAAGCGACCACCCGGACCACCTGCCCCACCTCCATGAGCGGACAATTGCAGCGCAGGTGGCCCAGCTGTCCACACCGCCAACACTCCGGTCCAGGCGTTTGAGGCACTCCCTGTGGGCCGGACTGCACCGCCACTGAGCCTGAGGAGGGAAAAGAGGGCAGAGCGTTACGGGGGCTGACAGCAGGGAAGGAGGGGTTCTGGGGACGGTAAACAGAAAGGGGGGCGGAACGAGGGGCGAATTTCTTCCTGGGTGCCGGCTCCGGCTTCTGCTGCTGGGTGAAGGGGTGTTGCGCCAGGTGGTCCTCCGCCAGGGTGACGGCGCCATCCAGGTTGGTGGGTCTGTGGCATTGGACCCAGCTCACGGTCTCCGCCGGCAACCCCATGACGAACCTCTCCAGGACCACCTGTTCCACGACTCCAGCAGCGGATCTTATTTCTGGCCGGAGCCAGCGCCTCACCGTGTCCGCCAGCCGCTGGGCGTAGGCGAAAGGTCGGTCCTCTCCCGTCAGGTCCCACTCCCGGAATTGCTGTCGGTGCTCCTCCGGGGTACGACCCGTCCGGTCGAGGATCGCCTTCTTCAGATTTCTGAACTCCGCCCTCGCGGCTGTCGGCAGGCTATGCGCCGCTCGCTGCGCCTCTCCTGACAGGAGGGGTAAGAGCCGCACGGCCCACTCCTCCGTCGGCCACCGGGAGGTTTCCGCCGCCAGCGCAAATGCCTCAAGGAAGGCCTGAGCGTCATCCTCCGCCGTCATCTTCGGGATGTTGAACTTCGGGGAGGAGACGCTCTGCCTTCCCGTGGCAACCCCCCCGGCTGTCAGCTGTAGCAGTGCTTGCGTTTGGAGGCTAGACTGCTCACGCAGGGCTTCCATCTGCTCCCTATGCGCAGCTGCCTGTCGCTCCTGCATGGCAGCTAGCTCCTCCAGCACTCTGCCCAATGTCGTCCTGGACATTGCCTGTTCCGTCGTCTCCGTCTCCATTCTCCGGTGATTTAACTTTTTCTTCGCCTTTTTTTTTTTTTTCCCCGTACTCCCCGTACTGGCCACCACTGTGACGACGTGAGCTATACCGCTCTTGTTAATAATCAGTCCGAGTCAGAGATCTTAGTGAACTGTGTGTTTTATTCATTTAAAACACACACTCGCAATTCCTAGCAATTTCCTCTCTCCTCTTCTGTTCCAGCCCTTTTGAAGACCTCAGGCTCACTGTTGAACAATCAAGGCAATTGGTTAATTGACAACAACAATCCTATAATCAATCGTCACCAATTGCCCGATTGCCGACAGCTGTGCCGGCTCCCTAAACCACCCGCGTTCACTCTCTCTCTTGCTAGCTGCGCCTAAAACCATGCCCCCCTACCACAATCAGATTTTTTCTTCGTTCCGTTTTGTGGTTTGCAGTCTCATTATTGTTTTCACCTGGGCTTCTACGTGCAGGGTATTTAGGTTCCTCACTTCCGCTTCTCCGGTGCTTGTTTGTCTTACGACATTGCATTCGAGCCAGGTATAACCAGGTACTAGCGACCTCCTGATATTAAACTTGTTTATGTTCACGGGGGACTTGCTATTAGCTACTTAATCGGGTATAGGATTGTTTTCCTCCTGGTAGCATTCTGCGCTATCTATTTTGTACATTGCTGTTCTCTACGAGACAGTTTTTCTTTGTACTTTCATTTTGGTTTTACACTCTTCCAGCTCTGAGCAAAGGTAGCCGAGGGTGTTCTTTTGTTTGCTAAGTTTCATTATTTCAGTTCGGGAGATTTAGTTGATATTCACTAGTTTCTAGTTCGCCCGTTTTTGTGGGTTCATTTTCGTTTGTGGCTGTTTAGCCTTCAGTTTCTGTTTTTTCTTTCTTCCTTTATTATTTTCTCTCTCAGTTATTGGTCCTCACTATTGTGAGCTGACTTGTGCTGATCCCCCCACCTTCAAGTTTGAATCGCCGAACCATTAAGAAACCCATTACAGTATGTGTGTATGTATACATTGATTTTAAGTTCAAAACATTGGAAAGTTAAAATATATATATTTTATATTATACTAATGCAATTCCTAAGACAATGACCACAAACATGCCTCAAAAACTACCAAGAAATAGGTAACTGACTGCAAAGTTACTTAAGACTTTTTTGAATCTTAAGAGGTTTGAATTGAAGAGGGGGGCTGCAAGTGTAGACTGAAGGGTCCGAAGGACATTTGAAAGATTCTCTAAGAAGAAATTGTCAAGATTCCCCCCAACATCTTCACCAATATTATAAAACACTATTGAAGATGACTCTGTGTTCTTTATCATACAGTTAAAAAAGTATAATTTATACATTTTTGAGTGTTCATTGTAGTTCTTCGCCTATATTCTATGCAGCATTTTTGCTCATCTCTATCATAATTTTAATCTGAATAATTTTGGAGGGCACCATGTATACTGTATATATATATTTTTTTGGCACAAATTCTGTTTAGAGTATAATTGCTTTTAGCTTCCGTGTACTATTATGAAGTGGTTTCACAAGTGATTTTGAGAATCTAGGCCAGTATTTTGTGCAAATGTGATACCACTCACAAACAAATGTATAGCTGGAACACAGAGTTAAATGGAAAGACAGTTGTAAACAGTATGACTTACTATGTGTGTGTCACAACGTATATACTGGAGAGACTACAGAATGCAAAGTTCTTATGTAGCTTTTCTTGGTGAGAAATGGAAATGAGATTGAATTGGTCATTGCCATTTTGACCATCAAAACCACAGAGAACTCAATAGTTTTAAATATTTCCTGAAAAACCTTTATGCAATCATAAGATTTGGCCCTATGATACATATAATGCACTCTGCCATTGTCTATTAAAAAAGAAATGTGGAAACACTATATATTCTTGATATGAAAAAACATATGAAATTTGATTGGCTACTGCTGGCCATTTTATTAACCAAAGCAAACCCCAAAGCACAAGCACATAAAAACCATCACAAAATGAAAGGGCAACCTTACTGGCTTCCAGTGAATTATTAAATATTGAATTAGAACTTATTTATTTAAGCCACAGTCTTTGTCCGTGAAAAAAAGCCCAGTGGCATAATAGCCCAGTGTTTAAAAGCATAACAAAAGCTTAGCAATTTGTCATTGATACCATTGCATGAGCAAAACAAAAGATAAAGAAAATTATATAAACTGTATGAATGGGTTGAGAAATAACAAAACACGTCCACCAGGGAAAAGACACAGTCCTGTTGTGCACCTGCTAAGAGCTATTATTTCTGAGTGCATAAAATCGAACCTGGGGTCACAGGTTCATCTTTGTTTCATAAGGGGACATAGAGCCCTGATGCATTTTCAAACCATTCCAGTCGCTTATGTTCTGTCCCCGAACAGAAAATAGCTTTGACAAAATATGTGCTTATTCCAATGGTTGCTTAGTGCTTCCCTGGCTAATAGACAGGGATGCTCACAGGTGTTTATCTAAGTGTAGAAATGAACAAGCCAAACTGCTCTTTTGAGAATTCTCACAAGCCCATTAAGAAATAGTCCAGATTCAAGCCAAAGTACACGTTCTCTTAATAAAATATACCGCTTGCATTTATTTATCCATATGGATCACTATAAAAAATTATCTCAATAACTTAATTCTTGACATTATCCTATTCTCCATTGTCTTGTTTATGAAAATGCAGACATCACTCTCAAATACAAATAGATACAGATTCAAAAATTTTAATTGTCATATATAATAATTATATATTTATTGTCTGGGTGTCATTTTTACCTTGTTTTTAATCCCACGGTTCCTTGAATTTTGAAAGACTACATCCAAAGAAATGTGTGGCTACATACAAAAACATGCAGTGGTTGCAAAGAAGCCTTGCGCATTTGACGAGAATTGATACAGAACTGACACCGTGGCTATTAATGTTCTTGGTTCATTTATAAAACATGAGAACAAAAAGCACATATAAAAAAAAAGAACTACGGTGGAGGCTGCACATATTGCTTTTTCTGTGAAACCACCAAGTAATTTCCCAGACAACTGTTCATCAGTGGAGTTGAAAAATGAAAACAAGAGAGACCCCGTATTCAAATACCCTCTATATACATAACATTGTAGCTTCGGTCCGGTAAGCCAGGAAGCGCCAATCTCATCTTGCTGTACCTCCATGAATGCTGGTTTTCATTCCGACCAATCTTGTGATTATTTAAGGTTAAAATGCTCGAACGGATATTAACATAGTGCAGGTTTGGTTCATTTCCATTTTCTGTCTTTAAACTCTTCACTACCCACAACATTTAGCTTTAAAAACCAGGCATCCAAGTTTTCAACATTTTGGTAATATAGCACATTTTTCAATGCTTCAACCATCATATTACTACGGTGGCCCAGAGGTGCAATCCACATTTCTAAAAACCAATCTTTGTTTCTAAATAGAAATCCTCTTTTCTAAAAAGAAATCCTTGTTTCTAAAACACAATCCTCGTTTCTAAAACACAATCCTCGTTTCTAAAACAAAATCCTTATTTCAAAATAGAAATCCTTATTGCTAAATTAAATCCTTGTTTCTAAAAAGAAATCCTTGTTTCTAAATGTAAATCCTCGTTTCTAAAACACAATCCTTGTTTCTAAAACACGATCCTCGTTTCTAAAACACAATCCTTATTTCAAAATAGAAATCCTTATTGCTAAATTAAATCCTTGTTTCTAAAAAGAAATCCTTATTTCTAAACAGAAATCCTTGTTTCTAAAAATAAATCCTCGTTTCTAAAACAAAATCCTTATTTCTAAATGTAAATCTTAATTTCTAAAACAAAATCCTTATTTCTAAATTAAATCCTTGTTTCTAAAAGTTAATCCGAGTTTCTAAAAATTAATCAGAGTTTCTAAATTGAAATCCGAGTTTCTACATTTAAATCCTCATTTCTAAATTGAAATCCGAGTTTCTAAATTGAAATCCTTGTTTCTATTAAGCCTGAAAGCTAAATGCTACAGTTAGCCTGTGCGCAAAGCATACTGGGACCAGATGACGTATGCACGAGTGAGTCTGAGAGTGCAATTTGCATAGCAAGTCTAACGAGAAGCTGGTCTCCTATCACAAAATTGCCGAACAAATTAAAGTTGAGTTTTCTTGCAGACATATTAACATAAAGCCTGTTAACAAGTCCAATAATTTCAGGAATATAACGGAAACTCGCTCTTATACGGAACTGCAGCTTGATTACAGTAGCCTACATTAAGCCAATCGTGTGGTTCAGTTTGTCACCTACAAAAAACAGGCTTATTGTTTCCCGTTCATTGTTGCACTGTAGGCTACGTTGCCTACAGCACAGTACACACTAACTAGCTAAGTTATTTGATGTAAAACGAAATTGATCTCTCACCAAACAAACTCAATTCAGCCTGCATGTGGTCCAGACACCCTACCAATTGTGGTCAACTTCGATGCTTTGACAGAAAAGTTGTTAATTATTTTATGATGATCATAATGAATTGTGAGTTGTACTCCAGGACTCCCCGTTCTACGTAACGTTGCTCACGCGTGCTTCGTGGACTTGAAAAGCTATTTACCAATTTGTTAGTATGGTGTACTATACATTATTTTTTACACAAGCCAAGTTATTCTCTGGCCTTGCTTGCTTAACGTTGCCAAGCAAGGTATATTTGGTATAGGTTTATTTGTATTTTATTATTGCTTTGTTCCTGCTTTTTTGCCCCCCGTCATGTGTCCTTATCTGTTCTTAATGCTGTTGTTTTTTTTTTGTTTTTTTCTTAAATGTTTTTAATTGTAATTATTTATGTCTGATTTTAATGCACTGTCAGTTGAAGCACTCTTAATTTCGTTGTATGGGGAACTGTGCAATGACAATAAAGCCTATTCTATTCTATTCTATTCTATTCTATATTGCTTGATAGTTAACTTAGTTAGCCTCCAATACTCGCGTAAAACATTTTTTTCCGTGTCGTATTTTTTCATTATGTTTTGTCCATTTTGTGGCAAGGTCCTTTCAGTTCTGCAGTCGTTCTGCAATCACTGCGGGAAATGTATAACATTTTTACCGAAGGAACCAGGCCCGTAAAGCAACAAATGTCATGTCCTCTTGGTTTATGTAATAATAAAGCAATCTACATCCTATAATATCAGCCTTGTATTTCATATTCTTGCTGTACTGATATACCTATTAGGCAATTCTAATCATGATGAAATCCATTAGAAGGCTGCCTCTTGATATCTGAAATCTGCCTACACAGTAAAATTTCACATAACCTTAGAATTTAATTTCCAATTTTGACATGCCGATGTCGTTTTACTTTTTAATCGCAAGTAATCGAGGCAGGGAAAACCACAGGAATGCGTTTGTGCTAACGTCATTTTGCAGAACATTTATCCGTACGCACGTTAACTTAAAAATAATATCACTCTATTTACCAGAGAGCACTTTCCACAAACTGGAAACTTTGCTGTTCTACTTTCAAAAGCGGTGTTTGTGATCTGAGCCATCGGCTCTCCTATAGCCTACCTTTCATGCGTTTAATTTAGACAACGTAGCTAATTAAGAAACAAACATTGTTTCCCTTTTATGTAGCTACGGCCTGATTTTTTAAATCTCACAATTAGCCGTGTGCCCCCTCCATAAATAAAGTCACAAATTAAGGTTAATGAAAGCGTTATGAATTAGCCTGCCCTATACACTTGAATAGCTAATTTGTTGTGCAGTTAGCGTCATGCTGCTACCAGTCCCGCTCTACTGGGTGAATCATGGCTAATACAGTTGCTATTTTCAAGGATTTACAGTATTTTTATATAGCTACCCGACAGTTGAGCTACCACTCACGATAATATTAATTGGTCAAGACATTATCATGTCCATAAAAAGTGTTGACTTTATATATTTTTTAAAGAATCTAAATGTATTGTAGCGAGCGCGGAGAATGAGGGAGGGAGACAGCGGCTTGCAGTTCCGAATCGCTCAGCCGAGCTTCGTTTTATTAGCGCTACCTTACCAGCTCTCAAAAGAGCCTTTGGAATTTCTGCACAACAATCAGCTCAGCTCAGCTTGGAAACACTTCTTCACACTAACAACTGAATCGCTTCAGACACTGCTTATATAGGAACAATATAGGCTGTGATTGGCGCACACACTTACCGATTCCTAGCCAATCACAGTTACATTTAAAACAAAACGGTTAACACAAGACGCGGCTAACAAGTTAACGACACAATTTAAACACACACAGCACGTTATTTACAATTATGTACACCTTGACCGGGTAGCGGCTCACTACCCGGTCCTAGCTGGCCAGTTGACAATCCCCAGGTCGCCACAGTACTACAATTAGTAGCCTAGTTAACAATTTGTCAGGACCACATGCAGGCTAAGTTAGCCTACATGGAGTTCATTTTGCTTTGGCGAGAGATCAATTTCGTTTTACATAAAATAACAGCTAATTAGTGTGTACCGTACTGTAGGCAACGTAGCCTACAATGAACGGGAAATGATAAGCCTGTTTTTTGTAGGTGACAAACTGAACCACACGATTGGCTTAATGTAGGCTCCTGTAATCAAGCTGCAGTTCTGTATAAGAACGAGTTTCCGTTATATTCCTGAAATTATTGGACTTGATAACAGGCTTTATGTTAATATGTCTGCAAGAAAACACAACTTTAATTTGTTCGGCAATTTTGTGATAGTTGTTATGCCAGAAGACCAGCTTCTCGTTAAACTTGCTATGCAAATTGCACTCTCAGACTCACTCGTGCACACGTCATCTGGTCCCAGTATGCTTTGCGCACAGGCTAACTGTAGCATTTAGCTTTCAGGCTTAATAGAAACTCGGATTTAAATTTAGAAACTCGGATTTCAATTTAGAAACGAGGATTTAAATTTAGAAACTCGGATTTCAATTTAGAAACTCGGATTAACTTTTAGAAACACGGATTTAATTTAGAAATAAGGATTTTGTTTTAGAAATGAAGATTTACATTTAGAAATAAGGATTTTGTTTTAGAAACGAGGATTTACATTTAGAAATAAGGATTTTGTATTAGAAATGAGGATTTATATTTAGAAACTCTGATTAATTTTTAGAAACAAGGATTTAATTTAGAAATAAGGATTTTGTTTTAGAAATGAAGATTTACATTTAGAAATAAGGATTTTGTTTTAGAAACGAGGATTTACATTTAGAAATAAGGATTTTGTATTAGAAATGAGGATTTCTATTTAGAATTATGGATTTTATTTTGGAAACTAAGATTTATATTAAGAAACAAGGATTTTGTTTTAGAAACAAGGATTTTCTTTTCGCAACGAGGATTGTGTTTTATAAACGAGGATTGTGTTTTAGAAATGAGGATTTTGTTTTAGAAACGAGGATTGTGTTTTAGAAATGAGGATTGTGTTTTAGAAACGAGGATTTACATTTAGAAACAAGGATTTACATTTAGAAACAAGGATTTTTTTTTAGAAACAAGGATTCAATTTAGAAACGAGGATTTACATTTAGAAACAAGGATTTCTTTTTAGAAAAGAGGATTTCTATTTAGAAACAAAGATTGCTTTTTAGAAATGTGGATTGCACCTCTGGGCCACCGTATATTACAGCTGATCAATGCAAACTTGTAACTAACATGAAATGGCAGGGTATGAGTATTATCACGAAAAATCAGGAATCAAAGCATGTGGAATTATACCATTTAAAACATAATCATCATGGATAGACATTTATCTATATAAACATATCTGTTGGAATATAAATTAAATCAAGGCTTTCATGGACTTGACAATATGCCAACTTTGTCAATAGTCAAGATGTGTAGAACATTCCTTCTCTATAGAGTAAAATTCATATACTGTCTTTCACTCTAACTTTCAATAACTGTTGTAAACAACATGATGCCTGTGTGGCTATCCAAGTGAAGGCAAAGATTATGGAAATGATGCAGTCTTGCTCTTGTTGAATATCAAAAAATATTTCATATTACCAGGGGTACACTTTGATACATCCAGCATTTACCTGGTAGGTGCAGTGCATTCATGGTGGAAAGAGAACCAAATGTGTTCCGAGAAAAGGCCATAGACAGGCAGCTATTGTCATATGCAGCAATTTGTTCATTTTCAAAATGGGCATATCTTAAAATAAATAAAAAAAGGTCTCTGCCCTTCATCCCTTGTGGTAGTTAGTTGATGATGGACAGGGGAAATTGCAGAGATGGGAAGCGTGTGAGTTCTTTCATGTGTATGGATCTGCCGGCTTTTTCTTGACCCTCGTTCTCGAAGCGTGGGGCACGGCAGGTGTCGGCGCTGCCCAAGTACAGTCATCCGCAGACAGAATGGAAAAAATTTACATGACTGTTCACTCTGTAGTTAGACATACACTGCTATGCTGAAGTGCCCTTGCACACAAACTCAGTTCCAGATTAAATTACACCACAATTATATAAATTATATAAAAGATTGATTAGTGATGAAGCGCGTGGTGCATTTATTTTGTCTATTTAATTTTGGCGGCTGGTGAATCCATAATGCGGTGTAAGATCGAAAAGAACAGTATCATTGGTTAAATAGTTTTCCAAAATGTTCCCATTGAAAGTTTTCTTTGTGGTCACATTGATTAGGACTTTGGTTGTTTATGCACAGTAAAATGTTCAGTGTTAAATCAACTCATACAGAGTACATATGGTCCCTATTGGACTCATATGCACTGTTAGAGTTGAATTAACATTGGACATTTTACTGTGTGTTAATATGCGTAGGGTATGGTAAGTAACCTGATAATATTGCAAACAAATTAAAAACACATTGCAGTGAGTCCCTAGCCACATAATTATGGTAGCACTTTTTGGTTTAATTAAAATACCAAAAACACAAGCTGATATCAATTCATGTAGGCCAGATAGTATAAACAGGCTATTTTCAAAAAATTTGAAATGGCATGTCTGTTTTCTAAAGAAAGCTGCTAGGTGTAATGGACACAGGTGAATTTTAACAAGCTAAGAAAAGAACACTTCCTCGCATGTGCGGTGTATCCAAATGTCCCTCGTATTAACACCGGAGATTAGATTAATGTTGCTTATTTAATTCCATGCGACTTTGATTGAAAGTTTCTTCTTCATCGATGAGCGATGCTAATCCCAAAATATTTGTACGTTGTATTTCAAGAGACAGTTACAAATGTTTTTTGACCTTAGCTTGGCGATCTATTATAGAGTGCAAATTCTGTCTAACACAAGGCCTCATTACTGTTTTTCCAATCACTCTGATTAATTAATGTGTCCTTGGTGATTAAATGAAAACTGGAAATGACCCCCGACTAAAAGTAAGAACATTACTTGAAGTGAACATACTGCACTTCGTTATGTCATCCCAGTCTGGTCTCTAGTAAATAGGCCATATACCATTAATGTATTTCCTATTGAAATAGCAAGTCATTTTGAAATTTTACCTCAGATACAGTATGAAAACAACAAAATATAGGATGCTGTCGGTTATCTGATAATATAAATTGCATGGGTTATTAGAAATATGCAAGAGTCAGGCAAATTGTTGGATTAAAATGAGACAAGACTTGCAGACATATACAGTTTCAGATAGCAGGGGATATACAAAAAAAAACATGAAAGAGGAGCGTCTTCAAAATATATGAAACGGTAACGAGATACAGAACAAATGTTACATAATATAGCAATATGAAACAATCAAATGCAATCGCAGATGCTTGTTATGCTTTAAGACTGTAGATAATGCGAGAAAAATATTGCGAAGCCATCAAGGTTTGGAACCGGAGTCTTAATGGAGTCTTGGCTGTATGAGTTGTGGGGAATGAGTTGTCCATGACAATATGCATTTGTGATCTTCAGAATAGATAAATGAATTGAAAAACATCTGTGTTTCCACGAGACTACTTTCCATTACAAATAACCCGCTTCTAGGTGTCAGGCCATTGCGATAAAAGGTTTACAAAGCCTACAGAATGTGTGTCGATTGGCTTAAGCAAGTTAAATTCTGTAAATCTAAGCAAAACCTAAAATGAACGTTGTTTATTTATTTACGATGTGCAATTTTCAGAATCAAATGCAAGCAAGCTGTTGACTGGGACCCGCACCAATCCTTTGAATCGCCTGGATCCTTTCATAGTGCAAGCAGAAATGTTCTCTAGCCAGCTGCATCATGAGAGATCCCTCTAGGGCATAGCTTCCCTCGTGTAATGGCTAGTATTTGGACACTTGTGGGATGGTGAAAGCCTTCATCTTGAGAAATAAAATGGATGCAAAAGAAGATGAATTTTCAAAAGCTCTCGCAGATGGAAGGCAGCCACTCTTGGGATAAGAAACTGAAAGCACATGAGCTAATGGCAGGTACAATCCCTTTAGCCCAGATCAACTCATGAAACCAGCGCTGCTGCTGCAGATATCATTATATTCTTCTCGAGCAGGTAGTGGGATAAATGGTTTATTTAAAGTAAACAGCACAAGATTAATGGCACGAAATGGCGCAGGAAGCACAAAGCTGGATTAATGGGAGCCCCCTTCAGCAAGATTATTAGTAATGCTTGCATAAACACCGGCATCATTTCCGTCTTTCTGTTTTTTTAGTTTTTTTTGTTGTTGCTGAAAAGGAATGCAACAGGCGCGTGCTCCGAGTCTTATAATTAATACACTTCCGACTCTTTCAAGCAATCGAATTGCAAAAATGGTAATCGTTCGCAAACCATCAGTAAGTACTCTGTAGCTGCCCTCTGAAACACAGTATAAAACGAAGAGCGCGCATTATGTGCTTATTGACGTCCTGCTTCTGATCGCTGCAAAGATTTTGACCCTTTGCTATTTTTAGCATATTTATGGTAGGCAATTCACATCTGCTCAAGCAAAGTATCCAAGCAGGATAGTCTGATGGTTGTATTTCTGATGTTGTTTATTTTATGAGGCCAGGGGTGAGAAAATAGTCTATTATCATGGTGATTCTCTCACTGCCTGTAATTACATAAGCCATACATTATGTATTATGTAAAGCCGTTGTTCTCTGAGTAACGCTCTGATTAATTAGGCTTTGGTCTCAATTTCATCAAATCCGCATGGCTAAGTTTATTAATATCAATAGTACACAAAAGGCCTTGTTTAACTTGAGTCTTTACCTGATGGGATTATGGATCTTTCACGCACAGAAACAGCTGCCTCCTTGGTTATTACTCTGATGTCAAATAAAAACAGTAATATTTTGCTTCCGCAACATAAATACATGAGCCTGTAATAATTCTGAAACCCTTTTTTTTATGGCACATATTTTAACAATTTTATTTGTCCAACAAAGCAACTGCTTCAAGCTGCTTCAGGTGTGTTCAAAACATGTTTTCTGGCTTTGTTTAATTTACTTTGTCTGCAACCTTTTGTGTACAGAACATCCTATTCTTAATACGGTGTGATGGCTCAATTAGGTGTGCTGGTCGGTGTGTTTACCCAGTTTTGTTTGACCAGGACGTAGCAACCCCAAGACTGTGACAGTGTGATTGCCTGGGTGGAGAAGGGGTATCAATGCTGCCAAATGAGGCATAATTAGGCTAAATCTATTTGAGCAAGTCACGGTCGATTTTAAAGAGGAGAGCACCTGTACTGTATTCAATGTACTGTACAAGTTTGGTGTATTTCTTCATCGTGTGCTAATTAAAAGATCACTACTCTAAACACACTGCAATCTCCCTTTTAATGAAGGTGATAGCTAACTTTTGGGTTTCTGCTCCATCTCTGCGCAAACTGTCGCAACAAGCATGATAGAAAAATGTATACTGCTAAACGACAGCCCACTGAATTAAAACATTTTCATTAGGTTGCAATGTGAAATTTCACACTACAACTTTTATATCCTGTTTATTCATGCCGAGAGGAGGATTCTGCTGATAAGGAAAGTAATTTAGCACATTATCGCAAATTCATGAATTCTAATAGGCTTGCCGAGGTTGCCTGGATACTAACGACATTAAATTAAAAGGCCATCGTTCAGGGGCTGGGACTGATTGCTGTTGCATTTTGTGTTGGCATGCTCATTATATGCTCCATATAAACAACTGGGTTCTTTTTGATGTGTAATAATGTCAGAAATTAATGCTGAAAAACTAATGAAAGCCCCTTCATATGTTATATATATATACTTCCTAATTTCATAATTGTAGGTAAATTAAAATTTTTGGGCATTGATATATTTAGTGATTTTTACATAATTTTTGTTTTATATGCCGTTGCAATGGATAGTTTTAGTTTGTTTGTAATTTACAAAAGGAAAGTTATGACAACTACCAACTTGGCTACAAAACCAAGAACCACCAGAACGCAAATCAGAAATGGTTGTATACTGCAGCATTTCACTATTTATTGTTGCCTTGCTAATTGAATCAATGTTTTTTCAAAGTGATGCTGCACAGACTTTTACAACAAATACCAAAGTGTAAATTATTTTAAAGTAGCCAAGTGTTGACACACTGAATTTTGGTTTTCCTTTGGTGGCTGTTTTTAAGTCTATTTTTAATAAGGACTCTATTAAGAAGAATACAGTCATATATCATATATCAGTTGACCGCGCCCAATAGTTTTGTTTCATTTAGGTGGATTCTGATCTTAGACCTGAACCAATTGCTACCGTATATACATTAGCATGGCTCTAATAATCCTACACAATGACAGTGTTAAGTTACAAACATATGTCATCTGGCTGGCATTAAATGAAATCCCATAATATTATATATTAGGCACCACCATCCTTAATGATCTGCATTCCTCAGCAGCCGCACGCAAGCCCGAGCTCATTTGAATACTTCAACCTTCACCACGCCGATGCATCGTTCTCCCAGCACGGGCACCTCGGAAATCAATAATGCAGCACGAGCAAAAGGCCGGGAACGAGACTACATTTCCAGCTTCCATCAGCTGCACATGAGAACTGAGTGGGATTCTCATCTGGTAAATTTATGAATTGCCCCCCGGGGGAACGCAACAAAATCACATTGCTTAATTGTCCATGTGTCTGAGGATGGCGTTTTTTTTTTGTGTGTTTGGTGCTGTTGCAGATATGACGAGATAAAGTCGCTTGTTTCCCATATTAGTCATTTTGTATCTCCTCACACCACAGTTTATACTGTAACAAAAAATATATTTTTAGCGTAAAAAGCTGTCATAAACACAACAAATACACTTTTTATGCATCAGTAAAAAAAAACACAATTTCTTAAAATCTCTCTGTGTTCCAAATAATTGGAATTTAAATTACGTCAAATTTCAATTATATTTTCACCAATATGTTTCGCAGAAACTATACCAGCCACATTCCAATGCAACACAACCCATGTTTTCTTTTAATTCATTCAAGTAAGTTGGCCCTGTTGCTTCTAATGCTATTTGACCTAAAGCAGTGAGGAGGTAGCATGTTAGGGCAACATCACTCGCAATTAACAAATGCATATTATACTATTGCATACAGCATTTGATATTAGCGATGTGATAATAATGTGCATTCGCTGAGAGACAGTCTGGAGGAAAGACACAGAACACGTATACATTGAACCAGATGATCTAGCTGTGACGCATAGATTGTGGTAATGTGATCTTTGCTTTCTTTAGAAAGCAGCTAGCAAGTCTATCCATGTTACCATGTGTTGTATTTGTATGCTGTATAAGGTTGATAACTTGGCAAATAGTATACTAATACTGTATGCTATCCCAATATTCCATTTAAAAAGTGAATTTGAAGAAACCAAGACAATTTTATTGAATATGACAGTCTTTCTAACATGAAAAATACATATCATCAAATAACACAGTTTACAAGATTGTATACAGTATTTATGTAATTTGTATAGCTGGTAAAATTAACAGCTGCCTCAGGCATTGAATGGTAAAGCATTCTTGGATTCACTTAAAAACTGTTCACACTAGCATTTCTGTAATTCTATTTTTTATTACTTGATGTATGCTTATTTTAAATCGTACTTGCACTATATTTATTTTACACATTCTCAGTCTTAGCAGCATGAGTTTCATAAAGTCTTTCGAACATGGGTAGTCTTGTGTGTTAAATGACAGCTTGTTTACAAAACACAGACAAGTGAATTTCATAGCCTCCAGCTTCAGCCTTGTTGTCCATCTTGACTGAAGGGTACAAAAGGGGCCTCGAACAATGGCAGCCAGGGCTAGTCTCAGTCATGGACTCACTATGCCATAGAATGGTCTGGAAGAGCATCCATGTTTTTTCCTTTCTGACCGATACAAATAGGGACTGCATTGCCCTTCTCAAACTGAAATGCCATGATTATAGTATAAAACTAGATGTATTATCTGTCAAATGTCCTAGGAACAGGTGCAGTGAAAGCAGGTTGATTTTATACTCAAGTTTAGCATGTTTTATATATTTTATCGTTTATATTTTTCCTGCCATTTTCTTCTCAATTGGAATGGAACTTTATGCCCTGTCACTGCAGATGTTCTGTCAAGCTTAGCTAAGGCCTAGACAATAAGGTCACATTGTGCCTTTATCAATTGATTATCCCAGGATATATTATTATATTATATTATAGGCATTTAGCAGACGCTCTTATCCAGAGCAACTTACACAGCATTTATTTTGCATTTATACATAGTATCCATTAATACAGCTGGATATATACTGAAGCAATGCAGGTGAAGTACCTTTCTCAAGGGTACAACGGCAGTGTCCGACCCGGGAATCGAACCTGCAACCTTTCGGTTACAAACCCAGTTCCTTAACCATTATACCACACTGCCCCCCAATATCAGCCGATAGTATTGTTTTTCACCAAATGATCATCAGCGGTTCAGAAATAAGCTGCACCTACAAAGTGGGAGGTCCCAAAAAAAAAAATTTCCAGCATTTATTTTCCATATTATGTATTGTTCAAACATATATATTTATAATATATATTTAAAATGTGCACATTTAGTATATTTTATTTTTTAATTACTATATTCAAAATGGATGCAGAGGTGTACTTTTGCTTTTTTCAGTGCTGTTAGCAAAATAAATCTGCCATACGCCTGAATGAATGCAACAAAGCCCAACGGCAACAGCTGCTGGTAACAGAAAACTCCCAACATTACTTATTAATAAACAGAACACCATCTGTGGACAGCACGGAGTCCAGGTGTCAGACTTTATTTTGTTGCCCGACCAGGAGCTCTCACGTAACGTCGTACCTGCATGGCTAATTGTGGCTGCACCCTCCGTGATTTCGGACCCTCTAGATTTACCTCCATCTGTGTGCATTTTTCCCCGTGTGCAAGAGGGCAGAATCTGAGGGCAAGTTCAGAGCCGAAGCAGTTTTCAGATGCTTAGCAACACCCATTGGCTGCCTAAAGTAAATGAAAATTTTGCGATAGGACGCCCGCTTCTCACGTTCTATTTGACATTTGTTGACTGTTGAAAGACCTTCATTGTCTTCAAAGGCACAGCAAAAGACAACAAAAGAACTAGCCACCACATTTTTCAGTCTTCAGTCCACCAAATGAACTGAACAGTTTCAGTTGATCAGGAACACCCAAGAATACAATGCATTGTTTGGCACAACATATACATAGATATATACAGTGCAGTCCATAAGTATTTGGACAGTGACACAATTTTTGTTGTTTTGGTTCTATACTCCAGCGCATTGTATTTGTGATAAACCAATGCATATAAGGTTAAAGTCTGTCATATTTAATTTCAGGGTATTTACATCCATATTGGGTGATCCGTGTTGGAATTGCAGCTCTTTTTATATACTGCTTGGCCAAAAAAAAAGTTGCTGTTGCACCCGTCATGCATAGTGTCCACTGTACAAGCATCTGGAGGCAGTGTTATGATCTGGGGTTGCTTCAATTGGTTAGTTCTAGTCTCAGCAACGTTATGCAGCAATAAATTGAAGTCAGCTGAGTACCTGAATGTACTGAATGACCAGGTTATCCCATCAATGGGCATATTCCAGGACGACAATGCCAAGATTCATCAGGCTCAAATTGTGAAAGAGTGGTTCAGGGAGCATGAGGAATCATTTTCACACATGAATTGGCCACCAGAGTCCTGACCTTAATCCCAATGGAAATTTTTGGGATCTGCTGGAGAAGACTTTACGGAGTAGTTCAACTCTCGCGTCGTCAATACAAGATCTCGGCCAAAAATGTATGCAACTCTGGACGGAAATAAACTTTGTGACGTTGCATAAGGTTGTCGAAATAATGCCACGACGAATGCGCGCCGTAATCAAAGCTAAAGGCGGTCCAACAAAATATTAGTATTTATATTAGTATTAGTAATATTAATATTTGTTGGGCCAGGCAGTGTACATTGTCCTCCCATTTTAGGACAAAGTCATCATATTTAGTACTTTGTTGCAAAACCTTTGCATTGAGTGACTGCCTGATGACATCATAGACATCACCAGACGATGGGTGTCTTCCCGGGTGATGCCTCTTTTGCAGCCATCTTCAGTTCCTGTTTGTTTCAGTGGAGTTTTGCACTCAGTCTTGTGTTCAGCGAGTGAAACGCATGTTCAGTTGGACTCAGAATAGATCATTGACGTCGCCAGTCAAGAACATTCCACTTTTTTGGTGCTGAAAATCTTTCGCTTTCGCAGTGCGTTTGGGATAATTGTCCTGCTGCAAGGTGAAGCGTCATCCATTGAGTTTGGATCTCGCGACTTGATCATCTGACATAATAAGGTGATCATGTGGACCTTTCTGGTGGGAAACTCATGTAGACCATGAATGTGACACCAATTGAATGCAGCATCAGTATAATAAGGGATCGCTGGATCTGCATGTAAATACCGTTAAATTACAAACGACGGTCTGTACTTTAACCTCATATTCATTGTTTAATTTGAAATCCAATGTGCTGGAGCACAGAGCCAAAACAACACTGCCCAAATACTTATGGACTGCACTATAGATAGATAGATAGATAGATAGATAGATAGATAGACAAACATACAGACAGACACATAGATAGATAGACAGATAGATAGACAGATAGACAGATAGATTAACTAGGTGTCCTCTTGTCCTTTCGTTTAGCTGGAGCATGTTGTTTTTGCTTTGTAAATTAACATGCCAACCTTATGTAACTGGTTTTGTCACATTATACAGGATGTACAGTAGTGTCAGTCTATATCCTGTTTAGATCCTGTTCAAATGCATAGAGAGTCAATTGCATGAATGGCAAAATCAGAAACATGCAGCAGACAGCCCAGGGAATGGCTGACATCCCATCAGGCCATTCACCTGTTCTGGAAAAGTACCCATCCAAAGGGATGTTTACAGGGAAAACAATAAGCTGGAATTTGACTCAATTTTGTTTCTTTGAGATGGTTTGGCCAGTTCTGGCCTGCTTCTGCTTGACAGTGTATCCAGGGTTAGACCTGAGCATCTCACACGAATATACAGCAGTTTGTTTCTATTACAGCTTCACAGCTTTACTCATTTTCTGTTTGCTTTGCACTCTTATTGTTACCAGCAGGAATACTTTTAAAATTAAGACCGAATTTCAATTTTGTATTTCCTGCTTTCTCGACTTATTTGTGAGGATGTGCATAGCATCTCCAGCGTTACCATTTTTCCTCATTTGCATCAGATGTAGACGGTGTTTATCACAATCTGCACCCCATAGACAGTGCATACTATGATTGCTGTAATGGGTAATCAAGAATTGAATATCGAACATGTTGCTTTGAGGACATGGGTGAATACAAGGCTCTTTGCGATATGAAATGTCAGCCATGAGTGGAGCGGGTCAGATTAATTAAAAGAACACTCCTGGGGTTTTTATTAACCTAATAAATACATCCGCATCCTTTTATCAAACAATGTAGACTCCAGTGTGTTACACTCTGGTTGTAATCGTTGTTCTCTATAATATTGTGCTCTTGAAATTGATCATGCCTGGACACAACATGGCAATCAGTCAAAAAAAAAAAAGCACTCCAGTTTAAAACACTGGCATGTTGAGGCGGAGAATGAAACAAATAAATTGTTTTGAGGGAACAGGGAAAATGGATTTTTGAACATCAGAAGAGGAAGTCAATCCAGTCAAAAATGATAATGAAGCTACATCAAACTGAAGTCATTTCTATTTGCAGGATTTTTAATATAGAATTTCAGTTCAATCACATTAGCGCCTTAGCAATCATTTCTTGTTCAGCAATTATTTTCAGCACGGGGACTCGCGTAAAGAACGGCTTCTGAGAGACGACAACCGTGACTCGAAAGACAAATGGCGTATTTGTTGACGTAAAATGCGTCTTTGCTGACGTAAATTAGTGAGAGAATGTGTTTCAGGTCCTGGGAAATGAGACTTATTCTGGCCAATAATTAGACCTGATGCAGAAAGCCCCGAAGGTCCAAAGCCATTTTTGTGGTAAAAGAGCACACAATTCCGCATCAATTCTTTTTTTGGTGGCTGCTTCCCTATGTTTAAATTGGACCGACCAAGATTACCATTTTCACAGAAACCTGCATTTACATTCCTCCATTTACATTTCAAGTCGACATTTGGAAAGTCACACAAAATGTACAGTGAATCAGTAAGGTATAAATTCAATGTGGGGAAACAGCATCGCCGTACTAGCGGAGTGAAATCCATGCAAACACGTGAACCTAAGCATCAGCATGCAGACATGAGGGTCTCTCCAGCCTCACGCCACAGTGGAGCCATTCAATTTACTCACTATGGTGTATTTTTACTATGTGTTACAAGGAATTCATTTTATATAGTTAGTTTTTTAAATTACCATACATTTTCCTTTGCTTTCAATACCCAGTGACCTTGCAGTGATGTGTGAGAAATTACGTTAAGGGACATGTGTCGGTAAGCAGAAGGCTAGGCGATGCATGGTCTTACAAAACATGCTTTAACAGTCTTGGCTAATCTAGAGCCACTTGGACAGCTATGTTTTTTCTACATACAATCCATTTATACAGTTGGATGTTTACCAAAGCAATTCAGGTGAAGTACATTGCTCAAGGGTACAAGAGTAGTGCTCTTGCTCTGAATCAATCGTAAAACCTTAGAGTTGCAAGCCCTGTTCCCTTACCATTTGCTACACTGCCAGCCTGTACCATTAAGTGCATTGTGTACTGGAGATTGCCTAATGCTCGCTGGCCTTTTCCTGTATAATTACAACGTATCAAACTGCCAGGATTACAAGGCAATCCACAAAGCTATATGAACAATTTCCAGAAAAGGACATAACCACAGCACTTTAGACAAATATTGTCTTATGTCTAATCTCAAATGCACTTGTTCTTGTGATCTTAAAATCAAACTCATTCAATCACTTTCAATGGTTTTTATCTGCCCTTATGCCACACCACACCACCACACACAGTACATTGTGTGTATATTAGGTTATAGATTAAACATTACTGTCTTTTCTGAACTATTGCCTCATATTGTTCACAACACCTACATCGGTAAAGATGTGGCTCTTACAAATTAAGGAAACACTTCCCCATCCTATTAAAGTTAAATGGTCTGTGTCAAGCCAAGGAGATGTATTGCAAGAATGTAGCCAGGGAGATGTATTGCCAGAATGGGTCAAAAGGGTGTTTCATTCTGAAATCACTTGGTGATTCACACTGAACTCACACTTAACAGAGTTTTTTTTTTTTTGTTGCACAAAATGTGTAATAGCTTGTTGTGGCTCCAGTGTGATCTATCGTCGTGAGCCTCATAAAATGTTGGAAAAGTCAAGAAGCTTAGCCAGAATTGGTAACAAATTAACATTGTGAGCTGGATGACTCATTTGGTGAAGGCACCACACTGTGATGTGCGGGTGATCCTCATGGCCTCAGTGAAAGCACCACACTGTGATGTGCGGGTGATCCTCACGGCCTCGGTTAAGGCACCACACTGTGATGTGCGGGTGAACCTCACGGCCTCGGATCGAATCCAGACCATGCCTATGCTGTCTGTGGCTGGTGGCTCCGTAGGATGACCTATGCTGGTCGACCGGGCCACAAGCTGCACACACTGCGCGTTTAACATCCAACCGTGGATGTGTACACTCTCCCGAATCCACAGTGGGGTTTGCACAGTGTGGATGGCTGTGGTTGCAGATGATAGGCCATTCCAAATCGGGGTGGAAATATGTTTCAAATTTTTTATTTTTTTAAATGATATATCACTAAATACATTTTTTTTAAATTGCATTGTGAAAGGATTGCATTGTGAAGTAACAAACAGATGTGTACGGTGAAAAGCACCAAATTACATAAAGAAAACCTCGTTTCTCGATCTTGGGTGAAAACTGGCGAGCACCACGGCAGTCCTTATCGGCACCGTGCCCATAATTGCAGAGCTAGTTTGCTATGTAAGACCACCCACAGAACAGAGGCCACATCTCTCATAAGGAAGAAAATTGGGGGGAAAAAAAAAAAAACTAGGTCTTCTGTGCATGTCCCCCAGAGCAAAAATCCTCAGTCTGGTCTGAGAAAAGTCTTCCTGTGTCAGCAAAGTTCACACAAGGAATGATTCACACACTAGCCTGCATGCAGAGGACTCCTATTACCCATAGACCATCCAGCGACCTCAATGAACCCCTCCATTGGAGAACGGTAACTACGAAGATGCTCTGTTGCCGCTTATTCGATGGCTGGCTTTTGGGCTGGATCGCCTCCATGGTTGCTCCATAGAAATCCATAACACATTTAAAGCATTTGTTTCAGTTTATTCCTCTAGATATGAAATGGCTTCCTCTTGCTTTCTGCCATTCATTTGCTACTATGCTGGTGGCAAACAACATGCACATAAGCGCATATATAAATATAAATTCACAGAGCATAGCCTGGCAAACAGAATGCATTATTGAAGGGCACTTCTTCTTGCTGTGTAACACTGGACTTCTGTTTCATACTCCTGTTCTGAGATAAAACTATATAAATAAATATTACTAATAATAAGTTGAATTGATATTCTGGCATCCTCCTTAGACCCCCCAACTGTGATTCTTGTCTCTTTTTTATTTCAAAGCTGTATTCCGCTAAGAAAGTGTCTGTTTACATATTTTGTATTTCAAGGCCAAGTTCCCAAGTTACGCAGATGTCATCCAAAGGTGAAAGGTCAACAGATGCAGGAGGGGAAATTTGCCAGAAATATGTAGACTTGTGTTTTAGGAAACCTCTTGGGTTCCATGTGAATGAACAACCGCAGATCTGGCTGAATATGACTGCACATGATCCACTGTTATACTTGACAACCAAATGAGAATCTGTGACACATCATTTTGCCCATCGCAGATATAAAAGTGCACGCGTAAAAATAATAAGTATAGACTCATGGAGTCAAATATATATAAAAGGCCACGCTTCAATTTTTTGTTGATGCAAAAACACCAACATTCAAGTCTCTTTGAGTTTATAGTAAAGCAGCGACATACAGTAAAATTTTGCTTTAACCATGTTAATGATCTTCCATGAAAGCTCAGAATGCACGCTACATGTACATTTATGTACACATCGCGGTGCTCATAACTCAAGTTCAGTATCACTGCGGCCGCCCACATCAGAATCGTCTCTGACTGATTATTCACGCCACTTCGTGCTGAAGGCTTCACTCTCTTGCATTTCATATTCCATTAAAGCTCCAAGGGGGTGCCTTCTTTA
The DNA here is from genome assembly GCA_022702515.1 of Ilyophis sp. 1 JC-2022. NCBI lineage: Eukaryota > Metazoa > Chordata > Actinopteri > Anguilliformes > Synaphobranchidae > Ilyophis > Ilyophis sp. 1 JC-2022. The sequence goes on from CM040405.1 coordinate 98,126,047, forward strand.
ATGAAAAACATATGGCACATTCTCACTTCATTCTTTAGGGATGCTGGTGCATATATTAAAAGCTTAGCAATTCCTGCTGGAAGTAGGAACACTTTGCCAAGAGGACATTTTGAGCAGCAGGGAAGAATAGATATATGCCTTAGGCCCTTTCAAAAATGTAATAAACAAGTTTCTTATATTGTCAGCACGAAGACGCCTCGGTCTTAGTTTCAAGCTGCAGATTATTGACAAACAATGTTGCGCAAAGACCAGAGCCGAACCTATGAATCCCAGCTGAGTCTAGAACCGAGCTTCTCTAAATCCTGACCTTTGCTGCATTCAAATAATCTGAATACATCAATGTGGTCAAAAAGGCCTTTGGTTGAAGTGAAAGGCCACAAATATTATTATAGATGACTAATATATTTATTTATTTTAATGAAAGTGGTCATTATTGAAAATGCAACACCAACGAGGTACCCTGAATTTGCGCTTGACTGTAAAATGAATTACCTTGGAGGTTGGATAGGGTCAGGTGCAATGTTCTCCTTCACACTCTAAGGATGCTAATAAAGCGCAAGCCTCTTTACTGAAATGGCACTGAACATCACTCATAGACATTGTAGCACATTGGTGTAGGGGGTGTTACTGGCATTTGTGTTGTGTTTCTCAACAATTATTAATATTATTATTATTATTATTATTATTATTAATAATAATAATAATAATAATAATAATAATAACTTATTTGGTTATTTATTTATTTTATTTTATTTGACATTTCTGGACCACAACAAATTCAAACTGTTTCAAGAGATTATTCATTGAAAATGTATGTATGTATTGAAATGTATTGCATATTGGGTTGCAACTGAACTTTTGTGAAGTACCACAATAAGAGACCCATAAAAAAACACAGATTTGTATGGTGATAAATTAGAAATAGTTGTGTCAGCTATAAGATAGATAGATAGATAGATAGATAAACAGCTTATTGTTGTGCGTGTCATTCATCAGACCACACACAAAGGGTGGTTGCCTCTCTGACTGTGACACTGCCTGGGAAATTGCCCTGGAGACCACCACACTCAGTCTGTTTTATGTACAAAACAGTCAGCCATTTTCTCCTGATTCTCTACAAGTCTTCTGCTACCGAAGACACTGGCGCATTCCCTCAGGATCTATTGGAATCTATTAACCTCCAAATAAACGTTGTGACCGTGTAATTTTCCACATCAAACTTGTTGCCTAATCGTACGGTGACGTTCTTCAGGACAAAGTTATCTTACTTAACTCTTAAACGCTCAATACTTCTTGAAAATGTGCATGTGTACGTTACGTGTAAGGCGGGGCCTTTCTTTTCACATAAACTCAGCTGTGTTGCTCTAGTTCTGTCCATCACCCTAGAAATGTCATCTTAATGAAATGTCATCGTAAAACTGTCAAACATGAAAAGAAGACGTTTGCCACAAATTCTGTGGGTTGACATTTTTGGTTGTGTTAAAACGTCAATGGGTTGCCATTGTCACGTATATTCAACGCTGATGGGTTTAAATTGTCGGCTGTGTTAAATGTCAGTAAGGGGTAGCTCAGCGGTTCGTTCTGTTGAAACATAAGGTTGCGCTGCGTGATGCATCCCACAGTCTGGTACCAAATCCTCACCATGTTAGTGCCAACAGTGGCCAGTATTCCTCCCAGGCACAGCATAATTATCCATAGTGTTGTCCAGGGAGAGATGGTTTTAATCAACATGTTGTCCCTGCCTAATGCCAGTGAAACTGTTTGTAGTCGATCAGACATCGGCAATCTCCCTCTCATCATTTCTGCTGATGGGCAGTTGGGTGAAAAGAGGCTGTGACTATGTGCTAGTCCGGTAGTATACACTTCTGGAATTGGCATAAGATGTTTCAGATATGTGACGATGATTTGGGAGTAAGTTGTCATTTTCGGCATGTTAAATGTTAAAAGGTGAAATAGTAGCTTGGTATTAAACACCTCTAGGGGAAGTTGTTGCCAATATTACAGAAATGAGATTGTAGAGATGGGTTGGTTAGCTGAAGTCTGCAGGTTCACCTCTCAGCTGGGGTTTGTGCATCAAATGCATTGATTTTGTCAATACAATTACCTAAACTGAAGAAATACATCATATTAAAAGCTAAGGTGATGTGTATGGTAGTAGCTCTTGATAAGGGTTTCTGTTAAGCAAACGAAAGTACATAAAAAAATATATATTTTTAATTTATTGCAACATCAGTCACACCTATCCTAGTTCTTTTTAGTTCCATTTGAAAATATGTGTACATTTCTGAATATTCAAAATTTTCAGCTCCATATGGCAGTTAGACACGAGTGGAGACAAATAGGAGCGTTCATTTTGCCGCCGCTTGGTTCAAACCAAGCACTGTAAAATGGACAGATGATGCATGATGATTTGACACAGGTAATTTAGTGCTTCCTCCCAAACATAATGCACACGGACAAGTGTGTGTTCTGTAAACAAAAGGCACAATTGCTCTGCAGCCAGCAGTCCGAAAGCATACCACTGCGCTTAGCGATCTCTCGTATTCAGGCGTGTATTGCCGTCCGAGATGAAATGCTGTTAATTATCCCGCTAATTGAGTAAATTGCTTGGCTCCCTGGTGTGGAACAAGCCTGTGTTTTTGGCAGTGCGTATCAGTTCTAGGTAAGAACTAGGATGGCATGGTAGTCCTAAGCAAGGCCCATGCAAAGACAGTTCCCTTGGTTCCAGCCCTGCCCTCCTTCTGTGGTGAATAATTAAATAGACCAAGAGGTCATTTATCACAATACTGTGCCAATACATGGCTGTACATTAACTCAGCCGTCAGCTACCTGCTCTCCGATGCTTCAGTCCTAATGAGACGGTCACCTCAGAAAACCCTTTTGGATTTTGGAGCTCTGCAATGCCGAAACACAGCAGGAGACTATGCACACACTCTAGACTAGGTCAATTCAGCTGAAGGGCCAAATGCAGCCCACCACAGACTGATTCCTGGCCAAATGCAGCCCACCACAGACTGATTCCTGGCCAAATGCAGCCCACCACAGACTGATTCCTGGCCAAATGCAACCCACCACAGACTGATTCCTGGTTCTCTGATCATTGAGAAACATGATAACTGTGCCTTTTTCTTTTTTTTTTTGGTAAAAGGTGCAATTTATTGTATGGTGACTATTAGCCAGCTAGTATGGTTAAACTTGATGTAGGTTTTGGCTGCAGAAATACTTGCTACCTAGTTAACTGGCTAGCAAACTCCAAGCCCAGTGAGTCAGGAAATCTGTAAATTAATAACATATGCATTGTATACACAGCCAAGCCTACTAAAATGATACAGTTGAAGTCAGAAGTTTACATACACTTAGGTTGAAGTCATTAAAACTTATTTTTAACCACTCCACAGATTTAATGTTGGCAAACTATATGGGAATTGGGGGGAGGGACTAGATTTAGCTGTAAATTATGCTGGAACAGTATGGAATACATGATTGGTAAAATGGCTGTACGTCATCAAGGGTCTGAGGTATCAAACGAGCCTCAAATGTGGGGGATCTCTGTGTCAGAGACACTGAGTAAATATTGGAAGTCCAGATGCGATAGCTGTGCAATCTGAAAATGTTCGAAAGAACACCACTAAGACTAATAATAATCCGTAGTGGAAATAGAGGAAAATAACAGAACACAAATAACCTCGCGAAAAGAACGAGGAACTCGATCTCCGAGCAAAAAACAAAGAAATAAGCTATACGCTTATCTAACTCCTGTTAGTGGAGCGAAACAAAAAGGAAAACACACGAGCTCAACAGAACCCCAAACAATTTGGGTAAAATAAAGGAAAACCAAAAGAAACGAGAAAGCCTCTGCTCTGAACTCAGAGCGAAAAAGAGACTTGCTTACTTTCTAAACTTCCTAACCCTTTCTTTTTTAAACTAGCTTTCTTACTAATCTCCTATACCTTTTTTACCGGTTCGAATGTTACGTGGAATAACATGGAAGCAACGAGAGAGGCAGGAAGCGGAGTATAAATAGTCAACGGAAATTAATAACAGGTGAACTTACTAATGACGAGGCGAAAGCAAAACCCCGTCACGGAACAAAGGAAAATCCGATAGATTACCGGTAACGACAAAAAAAGAATAAAGAGGACGCGGAGATAAGAGAAGGGAGGCAAGATCCATGACAGGACCCCCCCTCTAAGGAATGGCACTGGACGTTTCCACAACCTTATCTCTGCGGAAGTCGGTGATTAACTGAGGGTCCAGGACGTTTCTTGATGGGACCCAGCAACGTTCCTCCGGACCGTAGCCCTCCCAGTCTACGAGGAACTGCCACCCTCTGCCCACACGTCTCTCGGCCACAATGCGGCGAACGGTATAAGCCGGACCCCCCTCTATGAGTCGGGGAGGCGGAGGTGGTTTCTCCACCGGGGCGAGGGGACTGACGAGCACTGGTTTCAGACAGAAGACATGAAACTTAGGGTGGATGTGCATTGAGCGCGGCAGTTGCAGTCGAAAAGTGACTGGATTGATCTTCTTTATGATCTTGAAGGGTCCCACAAAACGAGGGGCGAGTTTGCGGGACTCGACTCGCAACGGAAGGTCACGCGTACAAAGCCAAACCCGCTGACTAACTATATAGGGTGGTGCGGCTCGACGATGCCTATCAGCCGTGGCTTTTTGTTTAGCCGATGCCCGTATGAGACAAACGCACTTGTTTCCAGATCGACCGACACCTCCGAACGAAAAAACCTGCGGAGGGCACCTCCACCTCCCTCTCCAGCTCAGGAAAAAGAGGTGGTTGATAACCCAGCTGAGCTTCGAAGGGTGAGAGGCGTTACGTAGCGTGTTATGAGCGTACTCAGCCCAGGGCTTGGACGCGGCAAGGCAGCGAAGAGTACTCTCCAGAGTCTGATTCGTACGCTCTGTCTGGCCGTTAGTCTCCGGGTGAAAACCGGAAGACAGACTAACCGAAGCCCCCAGCAAAGAGCAAAACGCCCGCCAAAACTTGGCGGCGAATTGAGGACCGCGATCGGACACCACATCCGATGGAAGACCGTGCGGCCGAAACACATGGTCAATCATAAGTTGTGCTGTCTCAGTGGCAGAAGGCAGCTTGGGCAGCGCAATGAAGTGAGCCGCTTTAGAAAAACGGTCGACCACCACTAAAATGGTGGTATTGCCTGCGGATAACGGCAACCCCGTGACGAAGTCCAGGGAAATATGACTCCAGGGACGGGTGGGAATAGATAGGGGATGAAGAAGACCTGAGGGGGGAAGGTGAGAGGCCTTGCTGCGAGCGCAAACCAGACAAGCCGCGACAAATGAGCGTACGTCCCTCTCCAGACTAGGCCACCAAAAACGCCGGGATAAAAAATCCCTAGAACGATGAACACCGGGGTGACTGGTGAGTTGGGAGGCGTGACCCCATTGGAGGACCCGAGACCTAAGACGAGGAGGCACGAAAAGACAGTTGGCCGGTGCCCCACCTGGACCTGGGTCCGAGCGCAAGGCTCTCTGCACCGCTGCCTCAACCTCCCATATAACCGGGGCAACAATGAGGTCAGTGGCGATAATCGGCTCGGGAACAGAGTCAGTCTCAGAGCGGTCGTAAATCCGCGAGAGAGCGTCAGGTTTTACGTTCTTGGACCTGGGGCGGTATGTAATAATAAAATAGAATCTTAAAAAGAACAGCGCCCACCGCGCTTGCCGTGAATTGCGCCTCTTAGCCAGCTGAACATACTCCAGATTTTTATAGTCAGTCCAAACCGTAAACGGATGTTCCGCTCCTTCGAGCCAATGGCGCCACTCCTCCAAAGCCAACTTGACCGCAAGCAATTCTCGATCCCCTACGTCGTAATTCCTCTCCGCCGATGTTAGGACGCGAGAGAAATACGCGCAGGGGTGCATCTTGTGGTCAAGTGGCGAGCATTGGGACAGAATGGCCCCGGCGCCTAGCTCGGAGGCGTCCACCTCTACCACAAAGGGAAGGGAGGGGTTGGGTGTGACCAGGATGGGTTCGGAAGTGAATCTTCTCTTCAATTCCGTGAAAGCTGCCCCCGCCTTGGAATTCCATTGGAACTGACCGCTGCGATTTTTTTTTGTAAATGCAGTAATAGGCGCTGCTATCGCACTAAAATAGCGAATAAATCGCCGATAAAAATTTGCAAACCCTAAAAAACGTTGTATCTGTTTTATGGAAGACGGCGTGGGCCAGTTTTTTACCGCGGAAACCTTCTCCGGATCCATCTGTACCTTACCCTCCTTTACAATGAAACCCAAAAATGACACAGAGCCAGAGTGAAAGACGCACTTCTCTGCTTTTACAAATAATTGGGCCTTGAGAAGAGCCGAAAGAACCTGACGAAAGTGACCGACATGTGTGGTAAGATCGGGCGAAAATATAAAAATATCGTCAAGATAAACAAAGACGAATCTCTCCAGCATCTCCCTCAGCACATCGTTAACGAACGCCTGAAACACCGAGGGGGCGCTAGTGAGCCCGAATGGCATAACGAGATATTCGTAGTGGCCGCTGTGCGTGTTAAAAGCGGTCTTCCATTCGTCGCCTTCACGAATTCGAACGAGGTTATAAGTGTTACGTAAGTCCAGCTTCGTGAAGACAGACGCCCCCTGAAGACGCTCGAAGGCGGAGTTCATAAGCAGAAGGGGGTACCTGTTCTTCACCGTTATGTCGTTAAGGGACCTGTAGTCAATACAGGGTCTGAGACCTCCGTCTTTTTTTTTTACAAAAAAAAAACCCGCCCCTGCAGGCGAGGTGGAAGGTCTAATGAATCCATTAGCCAAGGCCTCCTCAATATATTTTAGGCCTCCCATTGACAAATAACTGCCCCGCCCCCCCCCCCCCAATTAATATGTGGGTTATGGCGAGTAAGCCAGGAATGACCCAAAACCAGCGGATAAGCTGGGGACTCCACCAAAAAAATTTGAACCTCCTCCGTATGTTTTTGATACGGAACGCGCATGCGAATGGCGGCGGTAACCCGGGAAATTGTGCCTGTGCCTAGCGGGCAGAGAAAGAGGGTGGGTGGGAATCTTGTGGGATTTAACCCAGTCGGAATCGACGAGGCACTCAACCGCCCCGGAATCAATAAACGCTTTGCAGTGAATCCGACGGTCGTTCCAGCGTAATTCAACCGGGAGGAAGGTCCGAGGGTAATTAAAATTTCGTCCCGCTAGGCGACTCGGTTCCCCTAGCGAGACCCCACTTTTCCCGAAAGTTTGGGACAGTGGTCCTTTAAATGACCCCTCCTCTTACAGTACCTACACCACCACTCGTGAGACTTAGCATCCCCTGTTTTGCGCATGGAGGAGCTATCGACCTGCATGGACTCCTCCTGCTCAATGGGAGCTAAAACCGGAAAGTGAGACGGCGCTGGCGTGGCAGAGGAAGAGTAACGGGCTGGGCGATGTTTAAAACCCTTATCAGCCCTCTCCCCCCCTCTCTCTCTAAACCGGTTATCTAACCGAATGGCCGCAGATACCAGAGCCCCGAATGTAGCGGGTGGTTCGATACCCGCAATGGCGTCTTTTATGGGTTCTGAGAGTGCGTTCAGGAACAGTGCACAAAGAGGCTCATCGGCCCATCCTGTCACCCCCGCGAGAGCACGGAAAGTAATAGCAAAGGCCGCCACTGTGTCGGTGCCCTGACGAAGACGGGTCAAACGCATGGCAGCTTCCTTGCCAGAAACGTCTTGGTCAAAAACTGACACCATCTCCGCCATAAGCCTCTCTGTGGTACTCATGATAGGTGAATCTGCCCTGATCAGTGGGTCAGCCCATGCGAGAGCATTTCCAGTTAAAAGAGACAGAATAAAAGCTACTTTGGATTCCTGTGCACAAAACCGTGAGGGCTGTATTTTAAAAAAAATTAAGAACTGCGTTAAAAACCCCTGACACTTCCCAGATTCCCCGCTATATCGCAACGGGAGTTGGAGTTTGGGTTCCCTAACGTTAGGTGGAAATGACGGGGGAGTGGCCTGTGTAGGTGCTTGTGCGACTGGTGGTGGATCTGCTCTGAGAGAGAGAGTCCGGATATTCTCTGACAAATCTCGCAGAGCTATTGCCTGCAGTTGCATCTGCTCGTGCAACGCTTGCTGCGAATATTGCAGAGAACGAATACTCTCTCTCTGTTCCGACAGGACTGCCTCCTGAGTAGCTCTTTCGTGTGTCATCATCAGATGTCCAGATCAGTAGCGTACAGCCACTCCCTCGTCTCAGGACCCACGTCGAAGAGGCCGGCCTCCGAGGGTGGTTTATACAGGGGACAGGTGGTGATTATGTGGTCAGCGGTCTGCTCCGGCTCCCCACACTCACACGCTGCTCCATCCGCCAGGCCCCACTTTCGCATGGATGCTTTGAAGCGTCCGACCCCAGTTCGCAGGCGGTTCAGCAGTGTCCATTGCCGGCGTGGCAGTTCCTCTCCTTTGATGCCGCCTCCTGGGTCCTGGATGTAACAGTGGACGCGTGTTGGCCCGGCCGACTCCCACTCCTGCTTCCAGGCTGCCGCCAGCCATGCCTCTGTAGACAGGTCCTCAGGAATGGACCTGAGCAGGTCTTGTGCCGCCTTGCTGTACGAGTGGCGGGACTTGAGTCTATTTGGAGGCAGCACTGTTGAGGTTGTACTGTGCAGGATGTGCCAATGATGTCTCTGGGCTTTCCTTGCTAGGGCGAGGGTAGCAGCCTCTCGCCGGAGGCCGGCCGGGGCAATTCCCGCTAGTACTGGCAGGTGGAAAACGGGGGTGGGCTTCAGGCAGCCAGTTATGGTCCGAAGAGCGTTGTTTATGGCAACGTCGACTTTCCTGGCATGTGGGCTTCTGCACCAGACTGGGGCACAGTATTCAGCTGTGGAGAAGACCAGGGCTTGTGTGGCGATTCGAAGCACATTGGCGGATGCTCCCCAGCTAGTACCGGCGAGACGTCGGATTAGTGAGACCCTTGATGATACTTTGGCCGTCACTTCTTCAAGATGTTGTTTGAAGGAGAGTGTCCTATCCAGACGTACGCCAAGGTACCGTGGGGCTTGCTGGAACTCCAGTCGGTTGTTGTTGACGAGTACATCAATTTCCCTTCTTGCTTCCCTGTTGTTGAGGTGGTAAGCTGCTGACACCGTCTTGCCAATGCTGAGCTGTAGGCGCCACTTGCACAGGTAGGCTCCCAGGATTCCCATATCCTGGTTTAGGCCGGCTTCCATCGCCTCCCATGTTGGTCGTCGCATCATGATGGCCAGGTCATCAGCGTAGCCATATTTCCGGGATGTTGTCTCCGGTGTGTCGTGGATGTATATATTAAACAACATTGGTGCGAGGACAGACCCCTGTGGGACGCCATTCCTCAGCCTCCTGAGCCTGCTGCATTGTCCATCACTGGTCTTTAAGGTGAAGCTGCGGTTGGTAAGCATCTCCATGATGAACTTCACCATATGCCGATCAGGGATGGTCTTTAGGAGCTTTAGGTGGAGTCCACGGTGCCAGACGGTGTCATAGGCAGCTGTTAGATCAAGCAACACTACTCCAGCCTTCTCTTTTTGCTGAAAGCTGTCCTCAATGTCTTGTGTGAGTAGTGTCACCTGGTCGATCGTTGACCGTCCCCGACGGAAACCGGCCTGTTCCCGTGGGAGTTGTGGGTCCACTACTGGCTCGATGCGGCTATGGATCAGTCTCTCCAAGATCTTGAATGGGACGCAGAGCAGTGATATGGGTCTATAGGACTTAGGGTCCTGAGTAGCTATGACTCCTTTAAGATTCGCAACTATCGCTGGAACTTCCCCTGTGGCTTCCATGTTCTGTGGGGGATCTCTGTGTCAGAGACACTGAGTAAATATTGGAAGTCCAGATGCGATAGCTGTGCAATCTGAAAATGTTCGAAAGAACACCACTAAGACTAATAATAATCCGTAGTGGAAATAGAGGAAAATAACAGAACACAAATAACCTCGCGAAAAGAAAGAGGAACTCGATCTCCGAGCAAAAAACAAAGAAATAAGTTATACGCTTATCTAACTCCTGTTAGTGGAGCGAAACAAAAAAGGAAAACACACAAGCTCAACAGAACCCCAAACAATTTGGGTAAGAGCCCTCTGAGAAAAGAAAGGAAAACCAAAATAAACGAGAAAGCCTCTGCTCTGAACTCAGAGCGAAAAAGAGACTTGCTTACTTTCTAAACTTCCTAACCCTTTCTTTTTTAAACTAGCTTTCTTACTAATCTCCTATACCTTTTTTACCGGCTCGAATGTTACGTGGAATAACATGGAAGCAACGAGAGAGGCAGGAAGCGGAGTATAAATAGTCAACGGAAATTAATAACAGGTGAACTTACTAATGACGAGGCGAAAGCAAAACCCCGTCACGGAACAAAGGAAAAGCCGATAGTTTACCGGTAACGACAAAAAAAGAATAAAGAGGACGCGGAGATAAGAGAAGGGAGGCAAGATCCATGACATCAAATCATCACTCTGCTGCCAGATATGCAGTAGATATGGATGGATCACTTTAAGGGTTGTTTCTCCTGACAAATTTTCCTATAGAACTCTATGGAAAAATAAGTCAGGAGAAGAAACCCTTCAAGTTATCCATCCATATCTACTGCATTTATGGCAGCAGAGTGATGATTTAAGGCTTGTTTGATACGTCAGACCCTTGATGACTTACAGCCATTTTACCAATCATGTATTCCATACTGTTCCAGCATAATTTACAGCTAAATATAAATCTATAAATCTAGAGCCATTTAGCCGATCATGTGTTCCATACTGTTCCAGTGTAATTTACAGCTAAATTCAATTCCCATAGAGATCCATTCAAATGCAGAGACGTTATAGTATCGCTTGTAAGAGTACCAGAAAATAAGATATACTGTATAGAGTCTTTTGATGTTGTTGGGTCACAGACATCAGGAAGTCATGGCATGCAAAGGCCAAAAATTGCGACCGGAAAATGTTTTTTTTTATTTAAAGGCACAGTCAATTTAGTGTATGTAAACTTCTGACCCACTGGAATTGTGATATAGTGAATTAAAAGTGAAATAAACTGTCTGTAAACAATTGTTGTAAAAATGATGTGTATCATGCACAAAGTAGATGTCCTAACTGACTTGCCAACACTATCGTTTGCTAACATAAAATTTGCGGAGTGGTTAAAAATTAGTTTTAATGACTTTAACCTATGTGTATGTAAACTTCTGACTTCAACTGTATATATTCATTATATATATTCAATATAATATTAGCTGCCAAGCCAAACCATGTTTCATTTCTGTGCTTTTCAGTCTGATATGTTGTGTTGTGTAGACCTAAGCAAGCTATAGGCCTAGCTAGTTGGGATGTCCTTTGTCCTTTGTCTGCGATAGTCCAATTTGCCTCTTTTAAAAAAATGTTTTCTTTTTTTTTCCACCACCACTTCATCGGAAGTCAATACTTTATTACTTAGTACATATCATTTATATATTTATATCTATATATAATATATTTTGTTTCCATAGTTAAAGTAATCCTAGATCTCCTGGATCCCCCGAAGTCCCCCAGTTTGAATAATAATCTGGCCCCCATATGAAAGAAGTAGTTGAAAGGCCCTGCTTCAAACAGCTACACTGAGGTGAGATATACTTGTTTGTCCACATTGTTGCTGCTTTCTCTAGCTGGCCCTGTTTGAACCGGAATTTAACCCTCCTGCCTTCTGCCTTCAGCAAGTGACTGTGAACCCGTGTGTCGGTGGGTCAAATTTAGAAAGAACTTTTGTTTTGGCAATATTGCATCTCAGAGAGCCTACTTTCAATTACTTTCTCTGTCTGTGCCTAGGGCTCTCACTGCCTTCCTCAGATCCTGCTACGGTGTGGCAAGTGGCATGTACGTGCCCTCTAAAATCCACAGCCTTGTTGGGATTAGCAAAAAAGGCTGTACAAAATAAACAATGGAGGTAATGAGCTCTATTGTATGCTCAAAAATGGGGAAATTATATAATTTTATAGTAATACAATAGTAATATTGTTTTACGAGTAACATGTATTTTCTTTTCCAAAAAACATTCCAAAACATTTTTTATTCACACCTATGGTTTCAATATTTTTTCAGGCGAGACTGAGATGGCCATTGTGAAACAATCATTTGAGGGTCAGATTAAGATTTCTTTGTTAATTTGTATGCCTGAGATCATTGTCCTAGGTTCATCAGTTTAAAGATGCATTAGAATACTCATTGTGTTTGATCATTAGTTTAAAGATTCATTTGTGGCTAGTAAAATGCAGTAAATGCGAAACAACCCCTTAACATCAAAGATCCACCACCATATTTGACCAAAGGTATGACATCATTTGAAGCATGAGCGTCTTTCTTCCAATGCTGAACCCGCCGCTGGCGTGCATGGTCAAAAAGCTCAATTTCAGTCTCATCTGACCGTAACACCTGGTTCTAAATGAAGTTCCAATGCCAAATAGAAAGTTCCAGATGCTTATTTCTGTCGATTGCCCTCAATGGAGTCTTTTTTCAGGAAAACCTTCTAAAAAAAGCCCATCGGCATGAAGGTGGCATCTGATGGTAGATTTGCAAGCTTTGTGTCCCCAAGATGCAACCAAGTTTTGTAGCTCTCTGACTATCGGCCTTCTCTGACTCCCCAACCATCGGCCCCATTTTGCATATGTCTATCAGGCAGGTTTACCGCTTTTCCAGCGATCATAGGCTCCTTGATTATTGACCTAATCATGGAAAGCGGTTACTTTAGTTTCGATAAATTTGTTTGTATTCGTAAACAACTCTGAAGGCGATGGTTACAAACAAATAAACAACCCTTTGTCTTGCTTTTTCTGGGGGTTCTTTGTTTTTTCAGTGGTAATGGATGACACATAGATTGTATATGTTACCTCATTTATATCCCAGCTGAACAAAAAGTCACGAGAGGAGACAGTACAGATCTTCTAGATTGAGATGAGCGTAAAAAAAGAACGGATTAATGAAGATTTAGTTTTGTTAGGTTTTATTTTATTTTTTAATAATTATGAGGGGTGTGAATAACTATGACCTAAATCCTGCTTATTAAACAAAATATCGATCTCTCTGCAACTGTAATAAAAAATACAAAATAAAATAGTTTTCCAATTTTTTTTTGCATACAATATACAGCTCATTATCTTGTTTTCTACAGAATTCTTTGCTCATTTTTATCAAGAAGGTGAATAGTTCTGGAGGACACAGCACCTTGCAGTGCAACATTTCATCTTACATCATCAATGCTTATATTATCTGTTTACTCAATATAAACATCTGGAGTACAGTATGGCAACTATATATGACTGTGTTTATATATACACAAACACACATTTTTTCTTCTACAGAAGAGAACAAGGACAAATGGCCCTTCTTCTTTGTTAACGCATCTTCTTCTCCCCTGTACACAATAAGCTATTATAATGGCATGAAGGATTATTTTTCCAGAATGAAAAAACACTTAATTGTTTGCGTTCCATTGGTCAACTACTTGCATTTTATTATTGGTTTAAAAATGTTTTTTAATTAAGATACAATTGCACCTTGTATAATTATTTCACAGATGTCCAAAAACGACTGTACGCATATGTAATGTGGGTTTATGTAACACCATATCTCAATCTATATCCATTCAGTTTGGGTACGGAAAGAACTCCATAGCAGAAGGGGTCAAAGAGGTCAGAATGAGTCACTAAGGAGGTTCTTTCTGGAAGAAAAAGGTGAGATATTTATGCATGCATTATATTATGAATATATTACAAAATTGTTGTTTTTAATGACTGTAATTATTAATCAAAGCACGTTAATGTTAATTCACAGTTACTTTGGTTAAGAATGAGACTAGAATCATTACTACAGACTGTGAACCTTTGAACCAGGTGGGATGCAGCGACAATAATTGTTCTTGCACACACAGTTCTAAAAGCATAAAAATATATAATTACTTTAACATTTTATTTTGAAGTGTCAAACATTCGCTTGCAACGCACACTCTTGTGTCAAAACGGTTTTTGTTCAAAATCCGGGTAATCCAAATAGATCAGAGACAGCACGAGCTATATTTGGTTTTGGTTTTATGAGTAGTGCGATGCCACTCCCTACATTTCATCTTTATGTTCTGCAGAGGCTTGTAACCGAGGGGCTTGGTTTTCAAGGCCTCCATGCAGGGGTGTACAACTCTCAGCTCAGAGCAACAAAAAGAAAACACTAGAAGAATTAAACACACCACAAAACTCTGCACCTGCTCTGTTTGTTTGTTTTCAGGCATCTCCGCTTTATGAGGGCTTCACACACAACAGTGCATCTTGCCTAAAGGATAATTACCAACCTGCTCATATCCATTAGCCTGATTCCATACAGTTACTTGTACCCCCAGTTATTGCTACGGTGTTTTCTAGAAAGGGGGAGAACAGTTCTGGTGTCTAATTCATAACATTATAATACTTAATGTATCTGTTTTGAAATTAATTAAAATAAAAATGTATAGTATTTCTACCTGTAAGTTATGCTACTTCAGTGTCCTCAGAATAGATCCATGCATTGGGCCCATCATATAAATGCCAGAATACAACATGATTTGTAATGTTGTGGAAGAAATGCATTATGAAAAGCAACCTGAGAACCGTATTTTATACATTTTTGGAGCGCTGCTCTAGCCGTCGATTGAACCTCGGGGATACTTTAAAACATCAAGTTGTTAGCTAGCGGACCTGAATAAGGGTCAATTTCCAGAATGAAGGTAAAACATTGAAGGTTTCTGTCATTCTTTGAGGGGAAATACATGAACCATTTCAAATTGCCAAGAGCATTCTTGGAGTGGACTCGAGTTTTAAATGGCCGTAGTCAAACATTCGACAAACAGACTCACCTTCGGGAGAAACTAGAGACCACTGACACAGCTGCACGGCTATGATTTTAACATATAAACACTGCCTTGCGCAGCCAAGTTGACCGCAATAATGGGCCTTCTCCAACCTATCATGCAACATACTCTATTTTGTCCGTTGGACATATCCATTTGTCCGTATCCATCTTCCTTGGATAATATTGCCTCTACCTCCACAAATCTGAAGGCTTTAAACGTTCATATTTTCTTTCTGCAGCACTGATGAAAATATTCAATAATGTCCTCATCTGGCCAGGCCTGCTCTTACCATGATGGACTCTACCCACAATACCTAGGGCCTGATTTACTAAGACCTTCAGCATATACAAAACCTTTTAGCACACGCAAAAACCAATAACATGACCAATGATTGTTTGTGGTATTAGTTTTGCACCAATCACTGGTTTTGTTATTAGTTTTGCATGTGCTAACAGGTTTTGCACATGCTTAGTCTTAGTAAATCAAGCCCTTAGGGGTTAAAAAACTGTTTTAATTTACATATATACAATATTTTTTTATTTATTTCATCCCCAAAGCTTTAAGTGAAACATTTGTCTTTGGGTTTTTTTTGAGAAGTGAAAAAAAAATAGTCAACTCCTAAGGTTATTACCAAGCTCACTGTTTCCAAGAAATATACAAATAAATGGCACCAGCCTAGAAATCTATTCCACAAAACAAACGCTTGAGAATTGTAATAAAGAAAGGAGAACATATGAATACCAATGCAGGATAATGAATCAACAGAAATAACCTTCTATTAACTAGTCACAGGAAAATGATACTCCATGAAACCCTAAATTGCTAGTAGTCATGAGCTGTCAATCGCTAATTCTGCGTTCATGGTAGGAAAACACTATGATTTGTTAAAATCTGTTAGTCACTTAAACCATAATTGCTCCACCCATTTTGAGGTACACAAATCCTCGATCTCTCCTTAGTGTTTAAACGTTGAAACTTAAAATGCTTAAGTTGTCCCACATTGGTAGAATGTAATTATTGAGTGCTGCAATGGGACTTCCCTTACGACACTCAGTACTCAATTGAAAGAGAAGTATATTGATGTAAAAATGATTCTAAATTGAATTTGGGCATCATTACATTCAAGAGTAATTTGACTGAAATTCCACTGATCGGTATTCGGGGAGAAACAATCGATTAGGTATTAAAGTGAAGCATTGACAACACAATGAGTATTCCTTGAAATATGGATATGCAACAGAATGAGAGTGCTTTTTAATTTACGGTAAAGTATGTTCAGCAAGAAGGTGAATCTCAGGCAAAAAAATAATATAAATAAATAAATAAAACATGCACTTGTTTTGCTAACCCTGTCTTCTGATATGTCTGCTAACAGATGTACATCTTGTTAGCCCAGTGTTCCTTGTGTGTGCACATTACACCTTAAAGGCCATGGCAGCTGATGGCATGCCACTTGTTTTGAATGAAAACTTACCATTGCTTATCCAGCCTGGTAGTTGAACAGCCTTTGTCATAGCATATCATGATTTTAATTATGAATCCAAGATGGTTTTTTAATTTATTTTTTATATAATAAATAATTCACATCTGTTTATTCACACTATATGTTACCCTGTGGCAATACAATTTTATACGGTATACTCAATTTCTTTCTGAATGCACACACATTATGTTCTAGAAGAATCTACTCATTTTTACACATTGACCAGCAGAGTGGCTGAGTTTTGCAAGTCTGACATTCTTTCTTGATGGGGCATATCGTCAAAAAAATTTAAATGAGCCATTGACTGTTGGGAAACAATAACACGTACTTTGCTCATAAAGGTGACCAAACACTTTTAGAACTGATTAAATCATTCTTTCATATCAAAACAAAAGCAATATTAAATCTGTGGCATAACAAAACGCCATACAGCCTGGACCGTACAAATAACTCCATGTTTAACTTCTGGGTTGCAGCAACTTTTTTATCTTTACCTTGATAAAGAAAATGTATAATCAAACAATGTCCTGAAAGAGCTCACAGTTATTCGTCACAGAGCTAACACACATTTCGAAAACCTTCCATCAAAATAATCACATTCATATATAATTATTCTGTTTTTGTTCGGTTTCATTTTTTTTCTTGCTTATTGGGAATGGTTTGCATTGTTTTCAATCAGACAGCCAGTCAGTAGTGTATGACATAAAAATACTTGTTTTGCATTTGTTGAATTCATTTCATAGTGCCATATTCCTTTTTAATTAATTCAATGTCCCACTGAATCAAGAAGTCTAAAGGCCATGTCCTATCCCTATACCTAAGATATAAAATCCAAGCTGATGTGAAAAATGCATTTATTAATTCATTTACATGTCACAAGTTTCTGTTCAATGTTGCAGTTTATGAAAACATCATGTTAAACATGACAAAATACCGACACTTTGAAAAAAATTGCACGCATAAAATGACAATATCAGGGTTATACATCCATAAATATAAATAACAATAACAATCTGTGGAATGTTTATCTTCACTGATGTAATATATTGGTCTACAGCATTAAACAATTACATGACAGTAGGAAATGTATACATGATGTCATTTTTTTAACGAAAATGTTTCCCCAGTTGTCAAAGGCATATACACTTCTCAATACATTTTAATGACATTTAAAATTACTGTGCACTTTGCACTGATATGCACATTAACTCACTTGCAAAATAGGAAGGAATACAGTACATAGTAATATACTTCGTGTTAAATGAATTCTGATGGAATACAATTTTTTCTGATAGAGTATATTTGATCCCTATTGGGCTCATAAACTCTGTTAAAGTTGAATTAACTCTGAAAATTTTACTGCGTAAGCAACACGCGATCAACACATACAATAAACATCACAATTTGCGAGTCCTTGCAGAGGCAGTTCTTAGACAATTTGTTTTTTCTCACTTCTACAAAGTATCTTTTTAAAAGCCCTCCTAAAATCATTGTTAAATATTGTGTATATTATGGGGTTAAGAGAGCTGTTGCAGTACCCAAACCAAAAGAAAAATTTAAACAGTGTCAGGGGTACATTGCACGAGTCACATATGGCTGTCAGTGTATAAGTGAAGAAAAATGGAAACCAGCATATTACAAAAACTCCTATAACCACTGCAAGCACGAAAGTGAATCGTTTTTCTCTGTTTTGGCGTCCTTTCCATCTGCCTCCTTTAGCACTCAATCGGTCCTCTCTTTTTGGAATATTGTCTCCTGGTTTGATTCGACTGAGTTTGGTCTTCCCCTCGGCTTTCTTCTTTTTCATCGAGCATGAGGTGTTTACTTTATGGTCAGACGAAGAGGACTCCTCTATATCAACTCCATTTATTTCACCTTTCTCAACCCTTTCTTTCTGCTCTCCATCCTTTCCCCCGCTTATTTTTTCGTGAAAGCGTTGAGCTTCCTCTAAGCCATTGTGCTTCTTGTTTGCCTCGTGCTTTTTCCTCTTTCCCGGTGGGGTCCGCGTTCTCTTCTTTGCAATTTGATAAATTCGAATGTAAACGAGAATCATGATGATGCAAGGAACAAAAAATGAACCGATACACGAAGAGATTATGTACCATTTTTCTTTGTTGATTTCACACGTTGGACCCTCCTCCTTGGCGCCCTCTTTCTCCATTGTAATCAAAGGAGGGAATGATATAACTGCAGCGATGACCCAAACTATAACGATAATGCATTTTATCCTTTTGGGAGTTCGTTTGAGGTTGTACTCGATGGCTTTAGTGATGGACCAGTACCGGTCCAGGCTGATGGCGCACAGATGAGCAATAGATGCAGTGCAAAACAAAACGTCCAGGGCAAGGTAAATTTCACACCAAACTTTTCCAAAGTACCAATACCCCATTAGTTCATTAGCCAGAGAAAATGGCATGACCAGTGTGGCCACCAGAATGTCTGCGGACGCTAAGGAAACTAAAAATAAGTTCTGTGGGGCTTTTAAGCCCCGGCTTGTAAACACTGCTATAATTACAAGTACATTGCCAAATACTGTTAAGAGGATAAGAATCCCCACAAGTATCGTAAGGGGAATTGAGATTTCCATCCTGTACGGAGGTCCTCCAGGCAAAGTTTCGTTAGTCACGTTGTCATACCCCATTTCAGAGACCGCCTTGCTCCCCCTTGGGGATTCTGTAAGATTAACAGAAACGGCCCACACAATTACTTTCGAAATGTTGCATTTAAAATATTGTCAAGACTTGAATTTCTAATGGTTTTTTCCTGTCTATTGTCAGCCATCATCTTTTTTTTTTGTGTTAGTTTTTATTTTGTCAATCCGTCTTAGTGTAGCCTAGGCAGTGGGCTCAGCACTTCTCTACCTAAATAAAACAGCATAGAGGTAAATATATGCTACCCTATAATGAGTGTTTTTTGTAACTTAGACTATTTTGTGTAAATGTAGACTATTCTTAATTTCTTTGCAAATGCAAACAATTATTCTATCATTGCTGTGTGAATACAAATTAAGTCTTACCTTTTTGACTGTCACTGAAGTCCTTTGATAACCCAACAAATCTTGGCGAGCAGCTTCATGTCAGTTTATTTTTTTTTACGCTGGTCGAAGCAGCTTGTTGCAGGACATGTTGCTAAATGGGTGAGCTAAGCTTTTATCAAAGTCCTCGCCATATAATTGCCAGTGTTGGATCTGGATCCGTGTCTCACACGGGACTAATAGCGCCGTAATCTCATTTGCCTGTGCCTCTTTCAGCGGGGCGCTTCCCCTATCTGCTGGTGCTACCACCCCTTTCCTTTATAAAACCAGCCCCTAGTGCGTTGCTTAGCACCCAGCGTCAAAACCACGTGAAAAAAAACAGCTCTTCAAACTCAGTAGGCTACTTCTTTCCTTACCCGCATCCACCTATTACCCATTCGTCCATTGCATTTAATTCCAATTCCAATGTGATTTTTCAGTCAGCACACGTCTTTTCGTCAAACCATTGTCGGCTACTGTCACCGGCTTCGACGGTGAGCAATTCAACTTTTCACATAACAGTCCTTGAATAGCCCAATTGAACGTGTTAATGAGTGTTTGTGTAGTGCTGTGCTGTGCAGAGGCCTTGATCTGTTGTAGACAACGTAGCAACCCGGACAGGGTCACTCATTAGTTAAGTAAATTATTTAGCCCATACTATGATTTTTTTACAGGCTGTGAATTATCCAAGAAAGCCAGACTGCACAAACAAATTAAGTAGCAAAACGGAACTACTCGCAGATTTAAATCGACTGCCTGGATGCAATAGGTTAAGCGTGCATTTTAGCAACATTAATTCTACACATATTGTCTTTTAGTCCATCAATTGGCGCACGGTTAGCCTATAGCGTGGCTATAGGCTTCGTGTTGCGGGGTTTTCGGCGAAAATATATGATCGATTTTTTTTATTTCTTTTTATTGTAATTTTATTTTAAATAGGCTACCTATAGCCTGCGAACCAGTCGGGAATTAATTAATTGCCAACATTCATTATTTCAACTGCTTGAAGGTTGTTACCTAATAAAAACTATAGCTAGATAAATTGCTTCCCCCTTATAACAATAAAATAAAGATTCTGTATTCTGTAATATATTGCCTACATCGCTTATTTGATTAGGGGATTGTAGCATATTGACCACAGTAAACAAAAATAACGTTTTGCTGTCATGGAGATTCTTAAATCTAAGCATTTAAATTAAGCCATTGATATTTTCAAAACGGTAATTCACCTGCCACAATAACAACAAAGAACAAACCTACGTTTTACACAATTTTCATATAGTTTCATATAGAGTAGCCTATATAGGCTATTCAACCAGACGCCTTTCCCTCATGAAGGCATCAAACCACAACAAACAAACCTACATTGTAAATAATAGAAAAAGATAACTGAGATGTACAGAGAGTACAGAGATGTTTAGCCCGTAAATAGTCGTTTGAGGATCGGAAGTTGTAGCCCTGCATTTCACTGGCGTTGCGCTTCAGCACTGTGGACAGA
The DNA here is from genome assembly GCA_022702515.1 of Ilyophis sp. 1 JC-2022. Taxonomy (NCBI): domain Eukaryota; kingdom Metazoa; phylum Chordata; class Actinopteri; order Anguilliformes; family Synaphobranchidae; genus Ilyophis; species Ilyophis sp. 1 JC-2022. The sequence goes on from CM040405.1 coordinate 98,146,893, forward strand.
GCGCAAGGATACAGTGACACCTGTCGACTGATGGTAAATAATATCACAGCCTATTGCAAATGCAGTAAACTCATTTTAAGCAAGCAAACGTAGCCTATCATCTACATTTCCATTGCGAAAGCACAATATACTGATGCCTGGTTTGTCAAGAAATAACAGCCTATAGCCTAAGTTAAATAGTTACGTTTTCGAATGTAATATTTCTATTTCTTTAAAATAACCCGGAGACCCAGAAAGAGTGGAAAGTGGTACGCTAATTCTTCATTAGCCCAATGTATAATAGGCCTAATATAAATCGTAACATATCTCTCCGTTTACCGCAGTTTAACATGTTTTAAATTATTGTCCTTGACTCAAGGCCGCATGTGGACTAAATAATAATAATTTCTCTATTATTCCAAAAACAATACTTGCTGGTCTGAGAATGTTCTTCATAAAAAATAAGTATTTTCTCAAAATAATGCGTCACAATTATTGGCAATGCTAAGAATAGTGACAAACAAAACCTAGGGGAGGGAGGGGCACATTGGAGAACTTTTTATATTAAGCTTATTTATTTTAAATGATTTGGATTTTATTACTATTTTTTGCTATACATGTATACATATGTATGTTAGCTACAAATATACACCAAAACTAGATTTCCTGCACTTACCAGTTTCTTAGTTTTGCCGGAAGTTGCGGATGTGGAAATGTTCAAACGTGCCCGGGTTGTAATACGTAGTGGGGCACGTTGGAACATTTTCACATGACCCTTACTGAAGACTTGAGTATGGCGTGAGTAGCCAACATTAGGGAGCTGTGTGCTGCCTGCCTCCTGCATGTCTTTCCTCTTATTGACGTAGCGTCACAGGAAGACGTGACTGATGGAGAAGATTTTGGCAAGTACCTCCCTGGCTATTCATCTGTCAGTTTTACATTGCCTATTTCTCATACTGTGAATAAAAGTTGCTATTCGTTCTTGTTCATTGAAGGCAGGGCACGTTCTTACAGTGTTCCAGCATGCCCCGCCTACTGCAGACTGCATATTTGGCTAGCTGACACTCAGTGCTATGTAGCATGAAACACGAAAACTATTCTATCTTGTAGCCACTACAATAGTAATTAAAATGATATACATTTGAATTTTGTGACATGTATACAAAAAGTAGTAGTAAAAAAACACTTACATGGGGTAAAATTGACGATCGTGAATAAATAGTCTTGATTGTTTCAGATAATACCACCATCTTCAGGATAGGTGGAAGTCACATAGAGAGATGCGTTTCACAAAAAATATGTCCGTGTTGCTGCAGCGTATCTCCTAAAAAGCCAGTGTTTAAATGTGCCCCGCGGTCAAATGTGCCCCTCCCTCCCCTACTTAGATTATATTCCCATTCATATTTAACTTTTTTTTTAAGAACACCAGTCTTTGGGAACTATTGTGGTCATCTCAACTTCCTGTTTCACTGGGGTATAAATATGAGGTGATAGAATAGAATATAATAGAATAACATTTATTTTCCGATTAAGGAACTTCAGATGTAGCCCCAGCAACAACACAAAAGACATAGACAGTGGGGCAGACCCACAACACACAAACAAACTTATCAAATAAGTGGCGGCTGTGGCTCAGGAGGTAGAGCGGGGCGTCCGCTGATCGCAGGGTCGGCGGTTCGATCCCCGGCTCCTCCTGTCCACATGTCGAAGTGTCCTTGGGCAAGATACTGAACCCCAAATTGCTCCCAATGAGCAGGTTAGCACCTTGCATGGCAGCTGCCGCCATTGGTGTGTGAATGTGTGTGTGAATGGGTGAGTGAGAGGCCATTGTAAAGCGCTTTGGATAAAGGCGCTATATAAGTGCAGACCATTTACCATTTACCAAATAAAGACATTCCATAGAATCATTGCATTGATCAAACTAATTAAGTTACTTAAAGTAAATTAAAGTAATACAGCCATGATTAACAATAGTCCCTGCTGTTCCGAGATGTCCAGTGGCATTAAGCAGTCCAACACTTAAACTCCGCCTCCACGACTCTCCTCCATACACGCAGCGTCGCGGTTTCTGAACACCGTCGAAACTGAGCACCGAACTGCATCAGCCTTCCCAGTCGCCGCCTCACTCCTCCCCAGCATTATTCTCTCCTTCTCTTTCATGGTGGCCTTTGAAGATTGCCTGCAGTCCTCGATCAGTCCCGACATCTTCAACTCCGGTGAAGAGCGATGGTAAACTTTGTTGCTGCAGATCCAACGGACATTCCCGAGCATATGTTGCGAATGCGTCTCTATGGTGATGACCACAAACAAAATGATATCGGCGAGAAAATTTGTCAATATTATCAAAACGAGCAGCAGGAGTGCCCTGAAAAATATCCAGTCCGCTTTCCCGTCCCACCACAGACACACGGCACATGAAAAAACAAAAGCCATACACAACAAAATACATTCAAATGAACAAACACGAACACGGGAGACAGCTGGACTACACGTCGTCATTACAGCGCCACGTGACGTGACCAAGCCAAAACAATAATACACAAGCCAAACATGCATACATATATAGTCATACATCAACATGGAGAAGATCAGAGAACACACAAATTAAATGAGACAAAAGGTTGTTTTCATTAATCAGGCCATGGCTATAGAAAAATAGGGTAACACTTTACAATAAGGGAACACACCTCATGCCTGAATTAATGCATGACTCATCATGATTTCAGCATGAATTAATGCATGATGTATCATGAACTCTGTGCGGTTCAATATTAATAAATGATCAAGGCATTATTAGTTCATGTGATTACTGTACACTTAATGTATCATCAATTAATGAACATTAATTCATAGTTAAGTCATACATTAAGTAACATGTCATCAAAGTAGCTGCAAACCAGTTAGGTAGACAAAGACCATCAGTGGTGGATTTATCTATATCGGGGCCGCTAAAACTCAGAAAAAACGCTGACAAAGCTGTTCGCTTAAAAAAAAATTCTGCCAGTGTGGCTTCTAAGCCCCATCTATCATTTACCTGTGAAAATGGTGACAGTAATATCAAATGCTTTATGTTATTTAAATTTATCTTAGAAAGTGCATAATTAGTATTTATAGTCTATATTTGCCAATATTCAGTCATTCAGACTATGCTTCTGGGCAAACCCTATAGTAGGCCCATCTCTAATGTGTCATTAAAAAATCACGTTTAATAGACTTGATGGTGATCTTTGTAAATAATATGGAGTCAATGTGTGTGGATTATGACAGCCATTCATGTTTTAGAGAATGAGTACTTTGTACTTATTTTTCAATTATATAGTTACCAATACTCAAGGTTAATATATACGCTATTTGTTGGAAAAATTGGGTCGGGGTTGAGTGTGATACCCCAAAAATATCAAGTGGCAGTTCTGAGAGCACAAACAACCTTGTTAATGAGAGAGGTCAGAGAAGAATGGCCAGACACATTCAAGCTAACAGAAAGGCCAAAGAAATTATAATTAACAACAGTGGTGAGCAGAGGGGCATCACTGAATGCACATGTTGAACCCTGAAAGGGATGGGCTGCAGCAACAGAACATTAGTACTAGGTTGGTATTCCTAATACAGTGGATACTGAGTGTAAATTGTAAGTTCACCATTTATCATTAAATTTAATCATTATTTCACACATGCAATCACCATTACTTCCTAAGTACTTGGCTGACTTGTGTCCCTCTAAGTAGAGTCATGGCATGATACTAATTTGTAAATGATAACTTAATGTAGATTGATAGGAGGCAAGCATTTGTTAACCATGAGTTCATCATTACTTAATTATGAGTTCAATGAATTGTGACCCTTCAAGTAAAGTCACACACAATTCTTCATATAGTAATGATTACCCCATCATCACATCACTATTACTTAATAAATAGCTCAATGATTTCTGCACCCTTGAAAACCTAATATTAAAATAAACCAGTCAAAAGTCATCCAAATAGAACATCAATGTTTTATTAATTATACACGTGGAACACAATTTATTAAGACATTCAAAAGGACCTCAATCCCATTTCCTCTCAGTCGCCATATCTGATTTTTATAAATCCCCTTAGCCCTCTCTATATTTTGTGTATGTCCCCCACTGTTAGGATCAATAAAGCTCCTGCTGTGGTTAACAATGAAATGTGTGTATCCAGCAGTGGCAACGCCACTGATCACTTATTGTTGTGGTCCCCCGACGAACGTGTCTTCAAAATTTGGGAGCAGTCTTCACCAGTCTCAGAACTGGCCATTTCCTCTGATACCTCAAAATCCCAAAAACCCATTTCCGCCTCCTCCATGTTCTGCCATATCTCCCACGACCCTACTGTTAAAAGAAGATCATTTACAAATCAAAACTAGAATGGCACTCAGATAGAAACCAAAAAAAAGTGGGCAATACACTGAACTCTATGATATTGAACGGACTCAACTGCTTGCTTCTATTGCCGAAGTTACAGCAACCAATATGGCTTCCAGTGCACTGCACCTCTCAATTTCCGCTTGGGCTATAATTTAGAAACCCCTGCCTTTTTCTACCAAAACTAAAAGGTTAACAGTCATATATTAAAACTAGTTATATCCACAATACATATAAGAATAATAATCAATGCGTGATTATAGTTGACACGATACAAAGCTAGTTGTTGTTTTACTCATCGGAGATTACTCTGGTTGGTCTTCTTGAACACGTGATGATGACTAGCTGACAGAAATCAGTATGAAAAGGTTGAACTACATGTAGGTTTATTACGACATCACGTAAAGTAGTTGAATCTAATTCAGTTCAATATTTCTATATATATATACATAGCCATAATCTAAAAAGAAAAGGGAAACTTCATTTCGTCTGTCTGATAATGACCCGTTTCAGTGTAAAAACTCCACTGACTTCCATTCATTCAACGAGCGCCTGTTGTCTGTCTAATAGATTTTATTCATTTCCATGGAAGTTCGAACTACCGTATATTACGGTTGTGGTTTTTGTATACGGAAAGCTAAAGGCGACAAAAGTCACAAACAGGTTATCTGGATTGTAAAAAATAAAAACGCTTTTAATAATTTCCTTAGCCTCCAATCAGTAGATAGTAGATTCACTTCCTATTTTTATTTTTCCTATTTTCACGGTCCTAGCATGCGTGTAATTGTAGGCTAGATTAATCATTATTGTACCCGTTCCCTAATCAGAGTCATATGTTGAGTAAGTCATATGTTGACCAACCAGAGTCTTTTGTTGGCTGTACAATAAGTAAAACATCAATACTATATGTTTGTTATTGTGTCAAGTAAAATCACAGATTGATTATTCTGTATTATGGTATAACTGGGTTGAAAATATGACTAAAGCACCATAGTTTTAGTAGAAACATATTAGAAGTAGGCGTAGGGTTCACCCAGCAGCTTATTAGTCTGAATGATTGAATATTGCAAATAGGCTAATATTATAAATAAATGACAAATCATACATTTCCTAAGATAAATTAAATTAAAATAACATAAAACATGTGATATTGTAAGCCACACCGATCCTGTCTCCTTATATGCACAAGCAATGGGGGGGGGGGGGGTTGTTATAAAAATGGGTGATTTATAAAAATCTGAATTTCTGTTGTTTTAAAAGCGAACAGCTTTGTCAGCACACTGTCAGGAAGAGTTTTGGGGGCCCCAAAATGGATAAATCCACCACTGATGGTCTGAGAAGCTTTTGTCTACCTAACTGGTTTGCAGCTACTTTGATGACATGTTACTTAATGTATGACTTAACTGTGAGTTAATGTTCATTAACTGATGATACATTAAGTGTACAGTAATCACATGAACTAATAATGCCTTGATCATTTATTAATATTGAACCGCACAGAGTTCATGATACATCATGCATTAATTCATGCATTAAATCATGATGAAATCATGATGAGTCATGCATTAATTCAGGCATGAGGTGTGTTCCCTTATTGTAAAGTGTTACCAAAAATAGCATCATGTTTGAAACAACCTATTGCCACCATTAGGGCAATAATTAAGAAGTTTAAAGCAACTGGACCTGTGTTGAACCTACCTGGAGAAGGAGGCAAGTGTAGTTTGCCCCCACGCACAGTCAGAAGGTTGGCTCAAGAGGCAAATATTTCTCCAAGGATCACACAGTTAGAGAATTACATAAATTGGTTGCATCCTGGGGTCACCAAGTCTCCAGAAGTACAATTAGATGCCACCTCTATGCCATCAAGTTATTTAGAAGGCTTGCCAGAAAGCCTCTGCTGTCACCATACTACAACTATAAGCACCTGGAGTTTGCAAAAATTTTACGAGCATTTAGACTGGAACCGGGTGCTATGGCCAGATAAAACGGAAATCAAGCTTTTTGGCAATAAATACCAAAGGTGGGTTTAGTGTAATAAGAGGTATAGTTATGCAGAAAAGAGCCTTATCCCGTTGTGAAGTATAATGGTGGATCTGTGATGTTGTGGGGCTGTTTTTTCACACAAAAACTGTTCAATGAGCACAGAATCAAGGTTTTGCAATGGCCATCCCAGTCCCCTGACCAGAACCCCATTGAAAACCTCTGGGGTGAAGTGAAGAAGAGAGTCCACAAGTGAGGACCAAGGACTCCGGCAGGACCTGGAGAGATTCTGTATGGAGGAATGGTCTCAAATCCCTTGTTACATTACAGGAGGACTCAGTGCTTTTATCTTGGCAAAGAGTGGGTGCACAAAGTACTAAATACAAGGTTGCCAAGAACTGTGATACACATCTTCCTCAAATGAAAAATAATTTTGTATTGAAAATTTTATAAATGGTATCATAATTAAACTATCATTTTCTAAATTTTTAGCATAGAAGACAGTTGACAAAAAAGCTAAATTTATACTTTTATTACTCAAATTGATTTAGGTTGCCAATAATTCTTGTGGGCACTGTATATCACCAAGTTTCACCTTGAACCCTTTCTCAAGTTATCTTCCTTGCAGGCACAGATACACAGGATTAGCTGCACTCAACCTATCATTGTTGTATCCAATAACTGTCTCCATTTTAAATCAGTGCAGTTCATTTATTAATGTATTCCACAACTGTGTTTTAGTGCCAAGGGGTACACAACAGCATAATTCAGAACCTATGACACATATCCATGATCCACCTTTCAACACTACGGGTTTTCCTGGATGACTACAATTGCATGCTGCTCTAAGCAAGCCTGATCTCGGTTAAGTTTTGAATGGGACACCAGCTTACTACAGGAGACTTAAATGTCCAAGTGAAGACCAATGCGACCACAGATATGGTGACAAAGAGTTAGAAGTAACTGAGGTCTTTCAGCTACGAATTATAGACAAGTTAAACTCTCCCTGGTAAATGACAATTTGAGGACTCCACTCCTCACATGTGGATAGCACTTTTAGCTGTTTGTGTTGAGTAAAACCCAAAAAGCCCCAGATATGGAACATAAGAACTAGCTGTTTATATGAAAAACTCTTCCAGGTTTTACTCAGGGCAGTACCCAGATAACTCAATTAACCAGGCACAGGGAACAGGGCCCAGGAGATTTACAGCGAAGATCAGAAGTGTTAACTCTGGCAGTCTTGCCGTTTAGTCACAATTTAATTCCCAACTGTCCAAAATAGGGCTTTCTGTGAAAAGCAATGTGTGAAATAGTTGAGGGATAATGTAGCACCAGTACATCCGCATGACAAAATGTTGTGTTAAATCAACTCTGATAACAGAAAATATGAACTTTACATATATATACGTAGACATTGGATGCCATCTGAACTCTTGTGAACTCAGTGTTAAGTCAGTGTACCCACTGTGTTAGGCATGACCAACTTACTGTGAAGAGCTTTGAGATCCTTGAAGGAAAGGTATGATATGCAATAATTATAGTTTTTTTTTTTTTTTAAATGGTACTGGCAGCCAGTAAGACCTATGTGGCACAACAACACAAAATATATATAAAATAAATAAGCTTATTTATGGGCTCAAGACCACCTACAAAGATAGGCTGCCCACTATTGCTGTAAACTAGTGGTCCCCAACCCTGTTCCTGGTGATCTACCGTCCTGCAGGTTTTCACTTCAACCCTAACCAAGCACACCTCACTCAACAGCTAGAGATCTCATTGAGCTGCTAATTAGTAGAATCAGGTGTGCCAAATTAGGGTTGAAATGAAAACCTACAGAACAGGAACAGGGTTGTGGACCACTGCTGTAACCAGTACCATTTTTAGTTGATCAGCAGGCTAAAGAATGTTCTTTAAAAAATATTTAATTGCATTCGTGGCTACTTCTCTGTATTTTATTTTATTTTTTATACAGAGTATTATTTTGATATGAAATACTCTCCGATGTTTTATCATCACATTACATCCATATTAAAAATGCTTTTCAATAAAGTAATGTATCCTGTACAATGTGTGCTTTTAATAGTTTTTCCATGAAACTACAGATGACAAATTACATTAATGGCATTATGCAATGCCCTGCATGTTAACAGTATATAGCCGTCTGAGGTTAAAAATCATAGATTAATTAATAGCAGAATTACAAGTCAACATGTCAAGTGCAATTTTTGTGATGTCATTTGTGTATGAACAAGTGCGTGTGTGCTCGTGTCTTACCAGTAGGGATTATGGATCTCTAATCAGGAAAGTGGAACACGAGCAGTTTTGATTCAGTTGCACCGTGTGTACAAATATGCAATTTAACAATGAAAGCATCCATACAATGTCACTTATAAAATCAAGACAAGGCAATCGTCTTTTTTATATTGAAGTAACATAAACTGAACATTACAATTAATTGGATTAAAAGTACAGTTATACATTTCCAGAGCTTTTTCCACATATATCAACGTGGGATTCATCTCCAAAGTAAAAATAAAAATTAAAAAACAAAAACCAACCAAAAAATAAAATAAAAAGCATTGTGCAGGCATGACAAGGGTACAAACATCAGAAATTCTAAAGAAAGATTTTTAAGTTGACACGCTAATGACATCACCACTAAACGGCCTCTGAACAAGAGAGACATTTTAGGGAACAGCCCGAGTCTGAGAGTTAAAGGCACAGCACTATGTTAAAAAGTGGAAAACAAATTGGAAAATTTTAAAATGCTTGGGGGTCTTGACCAACGTTCCTCAAAGCACAAACAGCTTAGAAATCATTGTCTATAGTGTGTTTTGTACAGACACAAGGAAGTTGAAGTCACTTCAGTTTTAATGGCAATTTCCATAATTGAGGTGAGAGGGGTATGCGTTTTAGATGCAGGCTGTTTACCAATTTAGACCTACCAGCCAGAATCAAATTTTAGCCAAGGTAGGGGCAAAAGCAAAAGAATATAAAGCATTTATGTTTTGTGGACTTGGACGTCCGGGCTTCAAAGGAGCCCAAGCGCTTTTGAACGAGAAACATTTTAAATTGTGCCTCAATGTTTTCTGCATGTGCAAATCATTGCAAACTACTCATTGTAAACCAGCCCCTTGGCTGAATGCTGCTCTTGTGTTTGTACAGTTGAAATAAAATTACTATTACAGCAAAATGACAAAATATATAGAGGAAAAGCAATTTCTTTTTCAAGGAGGCGACAATTTGATATGTGGAAAAAAAAAGACAGCATTCATTTTGCAGTACTGTTTGGTAAAAGCAAAGATTGCTACACAATACAATATTTCACATAACTTTAAATTTTGTAAATGGTTATAGGTTTATTACAGTTAAAAGATATATGTACATATGGAACATCCCAAACATGACCATATAATTTATTTGCAAATGTCATATTTTGCAATACAAGAACAGGCAAATCCTGGGGTCGCCAAGTGTGTGTTTCAATATACACTTCCTACAAAGGGAAAAAGAATATATTTTGACTCTAATTTAAGTAAATACCCCCCCACATAATTAACATGTATGCCAAATTGATCATTGGGCGTAAAGAACCAAGAAGTCTGCTAAATTGTCATACTGGCGGTTAAAAGTATTTTAGAAATTAAACGTCTGATACCTGGCGTGACAATTAAGCATACGTTTACATTACAGCTTCAAATTACACCATGTCACTGCAACCAAATGTACTCACTGGGAGGTAGGCTTATCTTTATTTATTCTAAATAAAATCTGAGAAGGTACTGAGGCGAAATATGCTTATTTCCCTATCGATCAAGGAGTTATCTATTCTGGTATAGAAAAAGTACAACCCAGGGCCTAAAATAAACTTAATGTCAAAGCCAAGATTAGTATACTGAGGGGTCTGTTTTAGTCCTGATCACATCTATTACTTCTGTAACAGTGGCTGATTATCGATCTTTTCCCCTTCCATCAGTCGTCAAAAACGATCACTACTGAGAAAGAAAAAAAAACAACGGTAAGCAAAGGTTTATGAGAAATGTAAGGCCGTCGAATAAATGTATTTTTTTTTTTACAATGCTCATTCTACGGTACAGACGACTGCGGGTTCGTGGGGGGGAAAAGAACAGCTACGTGATTTGTCGGTAGTTGGGTTAAGTTTTGCAACGCGAGGACGAAAGCAGCCGAGATAAACGGAATGCTCACCGAAGCAGCCGAATGCCATTTGAGCGGCTGGAAACACAAAGAAGGAATACCAAAACCGTTCACCATTTAAGGCTGCTTGTCAAAGAACAGGTAGGTCAGACATTGCTGCACAATGCTTTTGATACTTTCCGAAATGTACAAAAATCTAAATAACATTTTTGCAGATACCAATAGCAACATCATTTTCCTTTTTTTTTTTTTTTTTTTTTTTGTACAGCCCCAAACCCCTCCCCTCCCCCAAATCCCCAACAATAATCATGGTTAAAAAAATGGAACATGCTCGTTTCCTATACAACATCGCAAGGCAAGAGAGACATACAAGACATTTTCTATAAAAAAAAAAGGAAAAATGACCTTGATTCATACACTATCATCCTATGATCTAAAACACAAACGATAGAAAAATAAACACCCTAAGTCTCAATTAATTTGGATGCACCAGAACACCACGAGATCAATAAAAAAAAAACAATAAAAAAAAACATCTGATAGTCAAAATGACCACCCCAGCAGACTGAACATTTGACTAATCTTTAAAAGCACATTAAATCTATATTCCTGGTTTTTGATAAAGGCTTTTTAAAGTTTTTAAATATATTTATTTTTTTCCTTTCATTGTCTTGGTGTCAGCTGCTACCAACTACTGTCGATTACTTTCGAATGGCACGGTGATGAGAAGTAAAAATTAAATAATTACAGGGAATACAGCATTTTTTTGTTGTTTTTTTGCTTCTTTTTTTTTTTTGCTGTATGCCTAATGCACATTTCATTTGAAGGACTTGCTGAAGGCATTTTCACACAGTTTCAATTATTCTGTCAGCTGTTTAAATGTAACAATAATTACAGAGATCAAATGTACACTTTGAAGCTTTTATTCAAAACCAGGAATCCACCGCCTCTGGTGTATTGTTAAGCACGAACAGAGAAAGCCCTTTTTACATGGTTAAGTCTGTACTGTAACTACGGTTAGGCTCAATTATACACCGTGTTTATTTACGTAGAAATCTCCTTTTCTTTTTGAAGGTCCAAAATAATTTGATCTTTTAGAACCACCAAACTTGAACCGCATCAAGTCGACGGATGTGTCACAGGCTACAGCTGATTCTGCATCTGCCTCAAGAGTCTTACGAGTTTTTTTTTTTTTACAGCATATGTTTCAAGAGTTCATCGAGCAGCAACGAGAGTTCTGTTGGTAGAATCAAGCACCGATACAATTCTTGACGAGGGATGCGGAAACGCCTTGTCACGCGTGACCATGAAAGACAAACTTTACGCCCATCTGTGACCATGCAGTCGCCACCCCCCACCCAAGTCTGCCCTGCCCCTCCCACAAAAAATACCCTTCTTCAGCTGCTGCCAAATGTAGACTACATTAAAATCTCAATTAAAAACCATGACTGAGAATAGCTGTGACACAGGAGGTTTTAAGACGCGTCACATCTTAAAAGCCAAACAAATTAACGAAAGGACGTAACCAAAGTTGTCTTTTTTCCCCCATGCACAGTCACTTGATATAATACTATTGAGACATTTTAATGTAGTCATTAAAAGAAAAAGAAAAATCTTGATTCAAATTTGGCTCTTTAGTTAAAACATTGCAGATCTCAGAAGCAATACTTTTGTCACGACAAACCATTGTGTCTGTTGTGCAGAAAAAATGATATGGGAATTTTAATTTGTTTGCAACATTCCAAGAGCTCAGAACCTAATCTTTACAGATCCTACACACAGATTTTATAAGACACAGCTTCAATGTAACAGTTTGATTCTGCAACCGGAAATGATAGTTTCTTGTTATTAAAATGAGGCAAACAAAAACACTCTCGATAAACTAGGAATTCATCAGAAAAAAAGGACAGGAAAGCTACAAAAAACAAAATGCCCCTATTAAATATACAACCGGTTAAATGAAAATATAATTGCAAAAAAAAAAAAAAAAAACTTTGAGGAGGGTGCCAATACTATTAAAAGTGCATAAAAACAGCAGCATGGCGTGACAGTGTTTGGGGTAGAACTGGGATGGGCTGGGACTGGTTGCACAATATACTCAATCTTTAAAGAGTGGTGATGCAGAAATATGAATGTTTGAATTTTTCTATGAGAGCACTCTAATCTTGCGCAATGTTTATTTTTTTGGCATACGTTTAGCATAAATCTGAAGAAACTGCCATTTTGAATCTTCTTTCACTGCGCCTGATATGTTTCGTGAAATATTTTCGTAATGATGACATTAATTGTGCTCAACACTGAAGATATAGCGAACGTAAACATTAGACCGAACTGCACACGAGGCAATCGGTACACGTACAACAAAATGACTGTAGTTCATAAACATCCCGTCGCCCATTTTTACAGTTTAAAAACATTCCCAGTCAAACTAGCCTAGTAGGTCACATTGGGGACCAAATGGTCAGAGATACGATTTAATGAAAGTCATTTCCAAATGTGTCATCACTCGATGCATGAGTTTGATAAACCAGGGTTTCAGTTTGCGAATGAAAACTAATCAAAGTAACTAACCGTTTTCTACTTTTCTCAATCAGTTTTCAGTTATTTTATTGATTTCAAAATGAATAACAGGGCTAAATTGTTTAGGTAGCAGATCCTGTAAATCGCGTTTTTTTCCTCCTACCCCCACGTTCTGTTAACTTATCAAATCAGGTAAGTGTGTTTCTTGTACTAACCCTCTCAAGTTGAATTAAAAGTAAGTTAAATTACAAAAATATATATATTAAAAAAGAGAAAAAAAAAGAAATAAAAACATGACCTATGATAAAACAATACGGGACACATACCTAATGCTTTGAAATAAAATTTAAAAAAAATAAAAAAAATAAAATAAAATAAAAAAACAAGATTAGTTGCATTTTAGGAAATAACCAGTTCTCTTTCCAGGGCAGGCACTAGTTTTGTTTTCTACAACTTCAAAGTGACACCAACATCAGACCAGACCTTTGTTCTCCACAAACTGAGTCGTCTGCACAGTAGCACACAGTAATCTTTAGTCAGGTGTGATTTAAAAATAAAAAATAAAAAAAAAACACAAATAAACAAAAATTAAAATATGGGTTATGGCAGCAGCAGCAGCAAAATAAGATTTAAACTTTTTTTTTTTTTTTTGCATACAATTGTACTTCTTGTTCTAATAACCGTTTTTTTTTTTTTTTTTTTAATTACTGAAACTGTTGGCAATAAGGTTTATATATTAGAAGACTGCCATTAAGCTCTGGTTATGGTTATTCAATATACATATATCAATTTTGGCAAAGGAAGTCTAGACAAGTAATTTCTCTTTTTCACATGATTGGTGGGGATCTAAATGGCTATGATTCCTCTATTAGCAGAAACATGTAATGCAGTTTTAATAAAATTGCCTTTTTTTTTTTTCCCCCTCAGATAAGATATTCATAACAACAATAATGCATTTAATTATAGTTTTCTTTTTTTTTTTGTATTCTGTTTTCCCCCCGTTTTCTTCTTTTTTTCTTTTCTTTTCTTACAGTGTACGACACGAAGGACCGGGCCGATCAGACCATGGCCCGGTACGGCCCTTGCATCTTCAGGAACTGAATGATGAAGGAGGGGCCTCCGGCGACGATCTGAGGGGGCAGGTGGCTGAGGGGACAGTTCTCGATGCTCATTATGGACAGCTTGCTGCAGAGGGCCAGCTCAAAGGGAAGGCTGTGGAGGTTGGGGTTATCGTTCAGGTACAGCTCCTCAAGGTTCTCCAGTGTACCTGGAGGAGAGGGCGACACGGACAGGTCACGGTTCACATCCGTTTAATCCGAGCTCCATTCCAAAGCCGTATCATGGTACTAGGATCCCATCTGATTCCCCCCCCTGCATTCAATTATTTATGTTCCAAGTACACAATAAATCCCATTTAGTATCTTGCTCAGAGTATATGCATGCAATAACGGTGTATAGCTATGTAAATCACACTGACATTTCTCAAAGGTATAACAGCTGTGCCCCACCTGGAATTTGAGCCTGCAACCTCTTTATCCACCACAACACATTGCTGTACCCCTGTTGCCGCAGACCGTTTTATGTTATTTTTATAATGGCTGGTAAATACGGAATTTATTTAAAAGGAGAAAATTCATTGCCAAAAATTAATGTCCCCCCACTTCCCTAAAAACGGGCTTTCTGCATATCCGATTCCTACATTCAGTTATTCAAGCAGAGTAATTTCCAGTCTGGAAGGCCTGCCTGAAACCTTTCGAGGGAGTAAAGACAATAAAATGTGCGCACTTAATTACGCTCCAAAGAAAGTGTAAGAATCTAAGAAAGCTAAACCAATGGCGCAGCTCTCTGGGAATGCAGCGGGTATCACACACGGCCCGGTACGATCTGTGCTCACCTATCTCCTCAGGGAGATGCTGCAGTAGATTCTCTCCCAGACCAAGGTGGGTCAGGTTGGTGAGGTGACCGATGCCTCTGGGCAAGGTGGTCAGCTGATTATTGGTCAAGACGAGTTTCTGAAAAGAGATCGGGGAGAAAGGTCAGCTCCTCGGACCAGGCACGGGGAACATGGACCACAAGGACGGAGAAATACGTGGAAGCATTGCGACCATAGTCTAGCTGTACAAGTATTAAGGGAGTCAATATTCAACCAATTTTATTGAGTTCTCAGAAAGAAATACAGGACGACATCACTGCGCATTACCTGTATATCTTTAAGGTAGGCGATCTCATTGGGGAGCGTTTCCAACTTGTTCTCCTCCAAGTCGAGCTCTCGCAGTTTCCGCAGGTTGCCGATGCCGTGCGGGAGTTTCTTTAGGAGATTGTTTGACAGAATCAGGACCTGCAACCAAGAAAAGGACACGTTCATACCCTTCAAAACAAAAAAAAT
Source organism: Ilyophis sp. 1 JC-2022 (assembly GCA_022702515.1). Lineage (NCBI taxonomy): Eukaryota > Metazoa > Chordata > Actinopteri > Anguilliformes > Synaphobranchidae > Ilyophis > Ilyophis sp. 1 JC-2022. Next base: position 98,162,297 of record CM040405.1, read on the forward strand.
CTGATCCACATAATAGGCAAAGGCAAGTTCCCAAATACACAGTCCCACCAAAGGGGGAAAAGTCCGAAACGCTGTGGTGGGGCTTCAAGAAAAGATGCAGTAGACAAACATAGCAGCACACCTCAAGAGACACAAGGCCACACACGTCCTCAGGGATCTTGGTCAGCTGGTTTGTGGCCAAGTTAAGCTCCACCATACTGGTCCAGGTTCCAAAGTCGAGCGGGAGAGAAGTCAGCTGGTTGTCCTAAAGAAAGAAACACGTTTTTCTATGTTTAATTATTTGATAGCGACAGAGTAAAACAGCGCTAATAAATTTTCTCCTTTAGTCCCTGGTATTGTTATATATACACACCAATGATTTTTGTTCCAGACTTTGCATTAAAGAATAATACATTCTAATGTGCCGGTCTGTATCCCGCCGAGTTGGGCCTATTTTCTGCTTTTTAAGCACAATGGACATGGGCACCATTTTGTTGACATGCACTGCTGTGCAAACGATTTCACAAAGCGGTCGCCCTTCTCGCCGCAGCTGCCACCGCCTCACTGGAAGGCGTGAGGGATTACAGGCAGAGCGCTGGGAGCGAAACCACAGTGATCCCGTGGAGAATTACAGGGAGGGAGGGAGAGAGCGAGAGAGAAGGGCACACAGTCAGCGTGATGGGAGCGATGGCCGTTTACCTTCATGTTTAGCTTGCTCAGCACTTTGGCCCGGGAGAAGATTCCGAAGGGGATCTTGTTGATGCGGTTGTGTTCCATGTTGAGGGAGTAGATAGTGGAGAACTGGGAGGGACCGCCGACGGGGTAGGACTGAAAACAGTTCCGGGCCAGCGTTAAACTGGTCAGGTTCACCAGACTCGACAGGAGCCCCTGGGGTTAAACGAACAACGCAGAATAGACAAGCCTTATGCAGAGACGATGGGGAAAATCTGAACTGTAAAATATTCTAAAATGTGACTAGTTTTAAACTAGAAATCTGCAGTATCACAGTGAAAATTTTTCCTTCTTCAACCCCTGTCAACATACGTTTCCTAAAGTCCAAGTACAGAAACGATGAGAGGCTAAAAAATAATAAAATAAAAAATAAATAAATAAATTTATAAACAACATTGTCAACAAAAGGGGTAGAGTATTTAATACGAGGCACGCTGTCCCGTAAATATGGATAAAAATAAATATCTGCGAGGCCCCGGGTTGATTTGATTATTTAGCCTGCGCTCACCTCTGGTAGCACTGAGATATTGTTGTTCTCAAGGTTCAGCTCCTCCAGTTCTCGGCACTTTGCCAATGACCTGGGGATTGAGGAGAGCCTGTTGTACCGCAGACCCAAGCGATTTATGCTCGACAAATTACCTGAAACATTCAAAGAAAATGGCAAACTAATGACTTAATCTTTTTTTGATTTTGAATTTTTTTTTCTCTCCCTGTAACGTAAAAGCTGATCGCTACCACACATACTAAAGCGTAAAAGGTAAAAATTTACATGTGCAGGCGTTAATAGCAAACAAATTAACGGCCATGGAGCCATTTTAAAAGGTTACACATACGATGCAATCATTTCCATCCTTGGAAGCCACTGAAATCATATAATGCAATTACTGACTGCTGCATGTGGCTTTACGGGAGGAAGTATTTGACTACCTACAGACGGTATCAAAATTGAACTTGCTTAGAGTCAAGATTAAAAAAAAATATATATTTTTAAATGGTACCAGTAAGCCCAGCATTAATATCACCTATAGCTCTCACTATAAATGCCCATCCATAAATAAATATGCTTTATTCAAAGCATTATTATGCTCTTCATTGCACTCTCACCAAATAGTTATTTAAGTTCAAAATCATAAATCAGCGTCAGCAGATAAACTTTTTTTTAAAAAGTGATCTAACCTGAACCTCTCGATACACGAGTGCAGACATGCATTGTTCTGCCATTAGACACGGGAAAATCTTCCTGACCATAAGCAGTACATCTGAGGCAGTATCTACAGTGCCCTCCACTATTATTGGCACCCCTGGTAAAGATGAGTAAAACGGGTCATAAAACATTCACCGTTTGGTGAATTGGCTTAATGTCACACTGAAAAAATGAGAAAAATCCAACCTTTAATTGAAGTAAATTTATTATGAGAGAAAAAAATCCCTCATCAATAAATAATTATTTTTAACAAAAGCACGTGTGCCACATTATCGGCACCCCTGCATTTATATATAGAATAAAGTAATAATTTTTAATATTTGGTCACATATCCTTTGCATGTCATGACTTCCTGATGTCTGTGACCCAACAACATCAAAAGACTCTTGATATCTTGTTCCAGTGTAATTTACAGCTAAATCTAGTCCCACCCCCCAATTCCCAGACGTTATAGTATCGCTTGTAACAGTACCAGAAAATAAGATACCAGTCTTTTGATGTTGTTGGGTCACAGACATCAGGAAGTCATGGCATGCAAAGGATACGCGACCAAATATTAAAAATTACATTATTCTATATATAAATGCCGGAGAGCCAATAATTGTGGCACAAATGGATTTGTTAAAAACAATTATTTCTTGATTAATTCAATTATTTCTTAAATTAAATGTTGGATTTTTCTAATTAAGCTAATTCACCAAACAGTGAGTTTTTTATAACCCTTTTTGCTCATCTTTACCAGGGGTGCCAAAAGGGCACTGTATGTAATCATGGATGTGTCCCATAGGGTCATTTTCCTTCCGCTGTCTTGTAGCAGATATGGCCTTAGTTTAAATTACGCCTTCCGGTTTCATTCTCAGAAGAACCTTTTCACTTTTAAACAAAGGAGCAACAGCAACCACGTATGATGCATTACATCATTTGAGGGGCTAAATGTAGCATTTAATTTATAACGCACACGTTGCAAAAATAAGCGTCGAATATCTCTTTAAGACATTCTCTCATATCGTTCGAGCGTTGTAGGAGTGTCTGGACTCTGCACCGAAGACACTTTGACGGATTAGTTGTTGTACAGCTACGGCTTTCGCACTTAATTTCCTGAACCCAAACAAATACCTCAATCCAAAGCAATGCGCCAACCCCACCCCCAAGAATGAAAGAGCCTATAAGTCACAGACTTCTGCAACGTAGGCCAGAATAAAACTATTTACAATGGACTGGACAGAAGCTAAAGCTGTATATTTACATCTGGAACAAACAAAATGGCGTCCAAGGCAATTGACCAATGATGGTCAGCAGTTTATCGGATTGTTATCATTTACCACCTTTCCATTTTTAGATAATATTAACAAATAGAAACGAGAATTCAATGCATATTAGTCCATGAAAAGTAAGTGTCGGAGAGCACTCACCTATAGTTTCAGGAAGGTCCAAAAGCTCATTGTGCTGTAGGTCAAGGTTAGTGATCTGTGTGCAATTACCAATCTCTTTCGGAAGGTGTTCGAGCTGATTGTGAGCTACGTCCAGCGTGATAAGGTTACATAACTCCCCTGTAAATAAACAAATGTCACAAATCATACACTAGTAAACAATAATAATAATAATAATACCCATGATCAGTTGTCTTACAAATTAACATGCACAGAACAGTGACAATTATTTGTACGCTTGTTTTTTGTATGTTGTGTGCTCTAATTAATTAACATTTTTTAATTGGCATGGTTAGGATTTTTTTAGTTCACTTGTTTACAATGAGACACACATACACACACGCTCTTTGTTATGAGAGACAAAAAGTCTCAAGGCATACTCTGTATTTTATCTCTGTATATTTTCCACTGACATGGCACATAATTATTTTGACTGAACACAAAAAAAAGATAAAGTAAACTTGGCTCCTCAAGTCGCAAGAAGACCAAAGCTGCTTTTGGCACGATTGTGCGTTTTTTTCTTACGGCAGCGTGAAACACTGCCTGGGAACAGTGCTTAGTTCATTAGAAAATACTCTCCCTGCCAAAAAAAAAAAGGCCAAATGCAGAAATAAAAAATATTTTTGAACAGAGAGTACCAGAACGTGCGGTGTACCCGCGAGCGTTTCAGCGAGATGCGCGCCCCTCCCTCCTCCCCCCTCCACCCCCTCCACCCCAAACATGCAGGTGGCGTTCGCTCACCGATCTCAGCGGGCAGCTGCTTGATTTTGTTCTCCCGGATGCTCAGCATGGTGAGCTTGGACAGGTTCTTGATGTCCTTCTCCACGGCGGTGATGCGGTTGAAGCGCAGGTAGAGGGTGGTCAGGGACATCACCCGGTACACCACCTCGGGGATCTCCCGCAGCTTGTTGTGCCGCAGGTCCAGCATCCGCAGCTTCTTCAGGTTGTCCAGCGAGTCGGGCAGGCTGGTGAGCGAGTTCTCGCTGAGGGCCAGGGTGACCAGGCCCGCCAGGCAGCCCACCTCGGCGGGGAGGCTCTGCAGCTTGTTGCTGTACAGGTAGAGTTCGGCCAGCTGCGTCAGCTCCTTGATGGACGTGGGGAGCATGTGTATGGACCTCTTGGAGAGGTCCAGGCGCATCGAGTTCTCCTCCCGGCACTTGTTCAGCTCTTTGATCACCTCCGCGTTGCTGGATTTTTTGCGAGTCCCCGGCGCAGGGTTGGGCCGCTTTATCGTGTTGTCCACGGAGAAGGCCACGGCGGGCGGGGCTCCGCCCGGCTCCTTCTTTCCCTCTTTGGCATCTTTCCCTTTGGTCTTGGTCTCCTTGCCGTCTTTGCCGAAGCCGCTCAGGGCCTTGCCCTCCTTTTCCCTTTCTTTTCCCAGGGGACCCTTGGGGTCCTTTTCTTTTGAGTCTTTGTCTTTTCCTAAAGTACTACTCATGTCGACGTCGCCTTGCCCAAGTCGCTCATGGACCCCCCGAGTCTTTCTTGTTCGTTTTGTTCAACGGGAAAAAAAATTACGCTGGGAGGGGGGGTGGGGGGGAAACAAAATAGGACGCGCTTCTTTTATGCAGACGCGTGAGCGTGCATGTCCGCCCGTGGACACGCGCCGAAAAAAAAGTCAAAAAAGAAAGCCTCGCTATTTCCGAAGAGTGCTCAGAACTCCACGGGAAAGCCGATTCTCTGAAGCAGCTTGTCTGGCGCGATGACCATCGGCCGCATACTGGTTTGAAGCCTGCGCAGTCTCTCGCCTGGGTTGAAGCGAGTTCAGATGAGAAAGGTCGCCAGGGCTCTCATCTTTTGGATCAGCTGTTGAATAAAACATGAGGGTCATTCATTTTGTTTGTATTGTTCCCTGCCAGGACATTGAGGGAAAAGTAAATATACACGCATACATTATACACACAAATGTGCAAACTGTACAAAAGACAATAAATAAATAAAAATGTATCAATTTAAACCCAGTGATCACTTTTGTGCAAGTCATAACATGGTATGGGTATCTACCACATAAGTAGCAGGACTAAATATAAAAAACAATTTTTAAATAAAACATTTTCTTATTTTTGATGACACAAATGGCAAGAATCGTCAAGTGTCACTGCATAGCCTTTAGCTTGCTAGCAAGTCTACAGTGAAAATTGGGATAATTTAAACGGCTACCTATGTCATCACGAATAGGCCTGCATCCGCATGTACCCTCTGAATCACTCCTTTTGGGAAATGATGGCATTCACTTTATTATTTTTGGCATTTAAGAGAGATTTGAAACCACAGCTGGATCTTCCGCTTGCACAGACCTCCATTCATTTTGAAACGAGGCCTCACTGAGCCTTTTTGATGGATTAATCAACGCCACCGGGAGCTGTCACTGTTGACTCGAAAGACATTCCTCAAGGTAAGAAAATGTATGAATAATGTTTATTTTTAGGACGAGCTCTGCCTTTAACGGACTACTTGACTTGCCGCCAAGTGTCTTCCAGCATGGGCTGTGAAAGAAGGCCGTTTCTATGGCCCAATGGACTGTGAAGCTCATCGGCTGGAAGGCAAAGTTAAAAGAAGAAAGCAGTTACCTGCTTGTCTTATTCTTCCAAATACACCTCCCCCTCGATAACTTGCCTGATAATTCAGACATGGATAACTTTATTGGCCTTCAATTTATGACGCTGTGATGCATCAATTACCTGCACCTTGATATGACAAATAGCCAATAATCTGTCTTGCACTCTCACAAATTAAATTGTTCCAAAAAGCATAGCTTGTTGTAAGGCTAATCAGAGGAACTAAACCTGGTTATTATTATTAAACCTGGTTACTAAACCTCGTTATTATTATTAATAGAAAAGAGAACGTTTACTTGAGCAAATGAGTACTCCTAACTTCAGTGATAATCAATTAGGAAAATCTATTCGACAATCGAAATTGCAATGGGATTGCGATTGTTGTAGGATGGCAGCTTCCACTACCCTAAAAAGAAGTGCACAGTGGCACTGCGATCGCGGATTTGGGGGAGGGGTCGTTTTATATTTGTATAGAATACAAACGTGAAGGTCAAATAAAAATGTAGCTATATCCAAGAGTTTATTTACAACACTGACAAAAATTACAGTTATGACATTGGACATGGCCAGATTTCTATAATAATTTACACGAGGCTGATATTACCTACATTGTTATGTTTGTATATCCTTAATTAACATGAGAACATCATACACAATACTTTTCTAGATGGCGTGTTGCAGTTCTACGCGAAGCTCTCCATAACTAGCAAACATTAAGTAGCTTTTTTAAAAAGCATGACAGCTGTTGTTACCAACTTCCTGACCACTAGAAAGAAAGACACAGAAGAAGAACAGCAGATTCACACATTTTGGAGAGCTTGTCACTTTTCCAAGCTTTTACAGTTTGTAGATGGTTAGCTACGGTACATCTTTAAAAACGTCTTAACAACACCAAGACAATTCAGCGAGCGCAGGTACGACAAAACACAAGCACTCTTGACTCAGATAAACTTTGTGCCCTTTCCCATACAAAACCAGACCATAGGTTTTATTTGTATGCGTTTCCCCTGAATAAATGTTTACCCTCCATACCAATCGAGTGCGCACAATTATTTGATGTAAATCCGAGCCTATAGGATTTAGGAATATAACACACTGCTACTGTATTTACACAAGTTACTTTCACAAATGCCAGGCTAATATGTGACCAATGAGAAGCTGCGATGGATGGAGAACAGCTGGATCAAAAACCGAGAGGCTGCCCTAATGACGGACGTCTGGCCAGTGACCACCCGAGAACGCGGACTGGGAGGGTTCAAAATAGCCTATAGCCTACTATGCCTCAACTCACAACCACAGCACAACACCACACACACTAAATTACTAAAACTACAACACAACCATACAACACAAGATGTCATTTAAAAAGTACACTACTACCAAACACACCCAAACTTGCACTAATCACCATACCTACTCAAAAGGCAACCAGGGAAGGAGAACATAATGCGGGGGAGGAGTGAGGAGACGACTGGGAAGATTGAGGCAGTTCGGTGCTCCGTTTTGGCGGTGTATAGAGACCGTGGCGCTGCGTGTATGGACGAGAGTCGTAGAGGCGGAGTTTGTGTGTTGGACTGCTTGGTGACACTGGACATCTCGGGACAGCGGGGGCTATTTTTAATCATGGCTGTATTGCACGTTAATTCACTTAATTGATGTAATGATTCTGTTGGATGTCTTTGTTTGATATGTTTGTGTGTTGTGGGTCTGCCTCACTGTCTATGTTTTTTTTGTTGTTGCTGGGGCTACAACTGAAGTTCCCTAGCGGGAAATAAAAGTTATTCTATTCTATTGCCAGTATATAGGCCTACCAGAAGAAAACATAAAAATAAAGCTTTTTCCATACTCACTGCAGGTTGCTAGGTTTATCTGAGCAGTGTATATTTTTATTTTCACAAAATAAAAGAAACACCGTGTGGGTGTCAAGGGGTGTGTACAGTACACTGTAGCTGGTAGTAGCAACAAGGGTGCATTTCATTCTAGAATAATCAGCCAGTGTTAGTGGCCGGGAGATTTGCATTATTGGCGCATTGAATAATGTTTAATGTTACGGTTTAACTTGTGCAGGTATTCAAGGTTTATTGTTGTGACATCCTTCAGTCCCATAATCTACACCCATGAATTTCACCAGCAATTAAATGTCACTTGGTTATGCTAATCTTAAAACAACCTAGCCGGTTTATACAGGATCCATCCTATTCCATGCAAAAAAAGATTTTGCCGTAGTTTCGCACTTTTGTTTGGGGTTTCACTTCCAACGCAAACAGGAGTTATTTGACAGTAGCTAAGTGTTTTTGCAGTATATCTCTGACTTCAAAGTGGCAATAATACATGCAAGTTAAATTTATACTTAAAACATACCTTTAAAATTATGTTAATTAGCTATTACTATATATTAGCTATTAGCTATATACAGTTTTTGGCTAAAGGAAGCGCATATTAATTTTGGTAAAAGTAAATCAGGGCATTGATTAGCGGCTATGTTTATGTGACAGCAATTCTGTCGGCTTTGTGGAAACACAACCTTTCATATGCAAAGGTAGAAAATAAAAGTCTTTCATAAGTTCAATTTCAGACAGTGTTTGGTTATGGGAAGTCATTCAAACCACTGTAAGGAAGGCACAGTATCTAGAAAGGACATAAATCTGGGCAACTAATAAATCTGCTTAGCCAATTTATTAGGTGAACGTAGCTTGCGTTACAGTTTGGCTTCTACAGAAAACCAACTCGGCACAAAAGGTAGCCATCACCCCAATCTGAACCTATTCCAAAATTGGCTTTAAACAGGGTTCACCGAGTGAACACCAAAACCTGTAACACGCATAATAGGGCGAATAATTTTTTTTACAAGGTTACCCTGCACTCAAGACTTTAATAAACATAATTTGTAAGAATAATGAGGTTTCTGAAGAGACCCCCTTCACACAAGACAAAAACTTGACCAGGGCTATGACTGAAAGCATCAAAGCTAAATAACATTTCTTTCCTCTATTTTTGGCTGACTAGAAGTACTGGATGCTCACCCTAAAAACCTCTGAATAAAATATGAACACCGCTTTTCTGAATTAGACACAATGGAAAGATGTACGGAGCTATATATTCAGAGAACAAAATAAGCAATCCTACATCAGCGAGCGCTAGTGCTAGAAAGTGCAGCAAGCGCGCACCTCCCTCCATCTGTTGGGTTTAGTGGTTTATCTGCACTCGTCATGTATACATTGCATGTGGTGAGGCACTAAGTCAGTGGTGTTGTGGCATGGCTGCTCTGGATATGAAATCTTGCTCTCCGCTGCCATATCAGATTTTTTTAATCAAAGTACTTCCATACGGTACATCTTCTGGAAGAGACGCCATATTCAAAAGAGCTCAGTGAATGAATGCGTTGCTATGGTTTCATGCTCCCAAGCCCTCAGAACTATCAAGTCCGCCCACTTTGCTTGCTGATGACTTGTAAAAATGTAAGAGTTTCTCAAGTGCTTCTTCTTATTGAAGGATTGTATAGTCTATCCTCATATAGCATAATTTAAGAGTGAATGTATGTTTGAACGGCCAGTTCAAACTAAATCCCTCATTTCTATTTCTGATCTATTAGCCCATTTTCAAGCAATCCAGCAGTGGGTTGTAAAGTGTGAACACTTGCTCCATTTCAAATACCCTTGCCCAGATCTAGAAGATACAGTACATTGTGTGGTTTACAGCTGCATGTAAACATAACTTTCCATTTTGTGTTGCTTTTTTCCCCCTCCACAACATGTCTGCTGAACACTTAACACACTGACCAGTTGAAAAGACCATGCTTGACCATACATCAGAGCTGTTCAAAGGTTAATACCACAGAGTAGTCTTCAAAGCATATGCTCCCCACAGGTCATGTGACCTTTATAGTAAAAAGGGTCAATCACAAGGGTCAATCACAGTACAACATAGACTTAAAGGGCCTTAAAGGGTTGTTCTCTGAAATTCACTAAATAGCACAAACAACATGGACCTGAAGTGCGAGCCATGGCCTCTTACGCCTCGACAGCTTGAACCTGATCTAAAAACCACGCACGACTTTCAGGGAAAGACTAAAGCTACACATTTAAACCCTTCCAAAATAAACTGACCGCTACAGATGTACTGATTGGCAGTTTCATAATATCACTGCAGACGCAATTGAAGGTTAAAGTTAACGTTCCTTTTACAACCATTTTCATTTGCATAGACTAATTGATCACGTTACTCATACATGCAAGGACATGAATACTGTGTTCAAGGACTGAAAAGTACACGTATGGTTCAATGCAACAAATCCTATTTTGTTTGAGGCAACTGATACACTTTCAGCTTTGGAAGAAAAACCACACATTCCAGTAAAGTTGGCAGTCATTATGTAACAGGGAGTCTGCTGTGAGTTTCAACCATGGCCCTTGTTGTCTGCTTTGCAGAAAAGACTATAACCTTTCCTAGCTAAGGACCAAGGCCTGCAGAGTTAAGGGCAGTAACTGTACTATTCTGGCTCAAAGCCATTGTAGTAGACATTATCAAGCTAGGTCAAGCTTTGTGTGCTATATGCAAACTCTGCTGTAAGGATATCATGTATAATAAACATTTTTATATGAATGAGTTTGTTTTGTTCATGTTACCATCAGATAAACCAGAGACAAACAATAATAAACTGCAATTTTCAACAAATTCATAATTTTACAGTATTTCTAACTCAAATTAAACAAATTTAAATTCTCTCTGATTTTTTTTAGGCCAAAACAACAGTGCATATGTAGCTCAATGATTAAACCATAAAGAAAATGTTTCTTCATTTTTTGACAAGTACACAGAGCCAGCCCACCTTGAAGATTACAAATTGAGACACATCTCCACCAATAGTAAAAACTATGGGAATATTTAAATACTATTAAAATTAAATGTATAATACTTGTAGACATGAAGAAAAAAGCTTACTGTTGGCTACAATGTTATTGTTTGCAACAGCTGGATATTTACTGAAGTAATGCAAATTAGTTACTGTGCTTGAGAGTATAGTGCTCCACTTTGTATTTGAACCTTCATCTCTGAGACTACAGATCGAGGTCCTTTATCATAATTCCAACTAAACTCTAATCGCACAACCGTTTCCTCCACTTACCACTGGACTGGCCTTAACAATAAATAAAAAAAACATTTAAAAAACTCAGAAACTGAACTAATCTTAACTATGTAGTATCAAATGTGATTGCTCAATTTGCTCTCAGTGACTGTTACACTCACTACTACTATATGCTAGTATGTATGTATAATTATTTAGTAATAAGAATTAGTATAATTTAATTTGAATGACATTAAATGGTATTCACTCAACTGATGTCTTGTTTCAGATGAGGAATATAATCAGAATGCAATTTTGTATAGTACATTGTCAAATATATAAAATGTACAGTGAATTATCTCTGCTACCATGTCAACAAATCACTAATTCAGCACAAACTCTCATTCCTGCCAGATTTCCATACACACGATACATATAGCCTAGTACTAGTTCTGCATTTAAAAAAGTTACACAGGTTATGAATTTAAATGTGAATGTTTGTTTGATACCAAGACATATACTTCACCAGTGTTTTTTTTTGTTGTTGTATTTTTTGTATCACTACAAGGCATTTTTATCGAGTAATTACTTTCAGAAACCTTTTCAAATGGGGAAAATGAAGACAATAGTATGCAATCACTGGTTACAAATATTAATTAAAGTCTATTCCTTTCTCTTCAGAGAGGGACTGAGGTCTGCATAGCTAAAGGAAGATCCATGCTTTCCCTGGCCTGGTTATTGTTTTGATTCATGCAAACGAATCACTTATTTTACGTTAGAAGAGCAATTTTGGATTTAACATACTCCCTTGACATGCGATATTCTCACTAACGTTACTCTAAATCAGAGGTGGAAATCCAGGGGACATAAAGTACCATGTGTTTCTTCCACCCATAGACTCAACCAGCTGATTTCACCAATTAGTTCTACGTCCAGGTTAATTAGTAAATCCAGGTGATTGGAGCAAAATACTGGGGAGGACATTTATGTCCCCTGGATTTCCACCTCTGCTCTAAAGACACTTAAAACATCTCAGTATGCGCAAATTATAACTTAGATACAGTGCAGCTAGTCAGTATGATAACCCTCAAGACTTCCATGAGGAATGCAAACTAGGTCTAACGCCTACCTGCTAGGTAACGTTAGCCCCACAGACTGAGTGAATCTAGCCATTCAGCTAGCAAGCATCGTGCACATGAAAGCCGGATTCAGAAAATACATGTACTTTCGGATTTATTCAATGCTCGTTTGTCAGTTCTTTGTTTGACAAACTGGCTTAACGTTAGCTAAGCAGACAGCAAATAGTGCTAGCTAGGTAACTTGTTCTTACATGCACCGCATAGGCTAACTTACATTGCCAACTCGTTTAGCTAACGTTAGGCATAGCTAAATTAGCTACCAACCAAATACAAATATTAACTCGATCTTTCTTAGCTTGCAAGGTCAGAGACGGCAGCCTAATTTGCGTTGTAAGGAAAAGGCGCCGTTAGCCGGACAGCTGATAAACCAATACGGATATTTGGCTAACGTTGGGGGTAATTAGCAACATGCTAACGTAAGCGGGCAAATGCTAAACCTTAATAAATCGATATTGATTCGCTAGCTAGCCGTTAGCAAGCCACCCAACTGTTCCAAAGAAAACACGTCGCAAGCGAGTCAGCAACGTCAAAGCTGAACACTCGCAGAACAGGAGTTGAATGATCCATGTTTTTGGTAACTTGCGTTAGCTAGCTAATGTTAATCTTTTCTCACTGGGTGGAGATGAAAGGTGCGGCTAACGTTAGCTAACGCTACGTTAACTCGTTAAGAAAAAAAAATCGACAAAGCAAAGCCACCATCAAGCGAGCCATAACTAGCTACCCGACTATCTCGCTAGCTACCCATTGCCTATATACGCGATTACCAAGCATAATCTATCGATAAAGTATGCCCATCTACATAACGTTAGTTTAACCAACCAGTTACTGAGTGCACTGCATTAGCCATTTAGCTAACCTGCTAATGATCACAAGTGCAGCACAACAGAAACCGATTGAAAATACACGACAGTGAGAAAAAGCCAAACCATGGCTGGATATTTGTGAGGCTAAGTTAGCTAACTAGCCATCTAAACAAATGCTCGCCCTTCCTCAATATAACCAAACGCTGGCCAGCTAGCTTCCAGAGCTAGCGCTACGTAAGCAAACCAGTTGATCGCACACACAAGCCAAAATAGGACGCAGATTAAAGCGTATATCTTGAATTAGCTAACGTTAGATAACCAACTAGCGACCTATAACTATAAACTGGCTTCTGCGGTTGTGCAAAAAACAAGTCCTTCTACAAGCTAACCACCACCCCACACCCGGAACTGGGTGCAGAGTTTTATCCTAGCGAGGCCCTCAAGAAGCAGCTGTCATCCGTAAAACACTGTCCCAGACACAGCGAGCTTAACTGGGGGGAACGAGCTGCAGCTCAAATACAGCCCTAGTCCGTATGAATTTCGTCCGCAAGCAGCTAGCTAGTTCCAGCTGATCTGACATCGACAGAGGGATGACCATTTTGGGCCGATTCTTTTTTTTTGTTTACAGGCAGACACTTGGCGATCAAAAGGCGGACACCGCCACCTCGATACATTTCGCGGCACCCTTTTTTTCATCCCTCGACTGAATATGAGAAAAAAGAAAACACATTGATTCTCCACACAGCGGCCATTCCGTAGCTAGCTGAACAAAGAATGTATTTTCCCCAGCCTGTTACAATACACAAAATACCGCATCGTCCATCACGAGATGTGGATAACACAAATGGACCTTTATTCTCGTTCATGTATTACTGTACGTAGACATAAAATAATATTTATATGTATGTAGCAATATAACTGTTTTACCTTCAGAGGTGTGACTCCGCCATCCTTGCTTCCTCCTCCTTTTCTACACTGCTGTGGCTGCTGGGTCCCCTCCCCTACCGTCACATTGCGTCACACGCACGTATTACCAAAACATTGCGTCACACGTACGTGTTACCAGAATATCGCGATACTTTCTTGGGCGTAAAAGGTGCTCCCACAGTGCCTGTGGCTCTGGGTAAATTATAGTAATTTCATCACATTTGTATAGGGGGAAAAATTGATTCTCTCCGACAGGAGAATGATGTACTGTCGAATACGTAACTGACGGAGCGATTCCGTTATTTATGTGCGTTAAGATAATGTTTGCATCTTGTCTTGCTAACTCGCCAGTCGGTGGATGGTCATTTGTTTTTCTGGGAGAAACCACGTAATTTATAAGTAAACGTTGGCTATCTCTATCTATTCATTGGCACATTTTTTACGCATTTTATTTAATCTCTTGATTTGGACCAACACTCGGAGCAGATTAACTAACGTTCGTGTATTTTAGTTTATCAATGATATGGACTACATGCACCATAAGCCATGGCATGGAAAGACGGACCACTTTTTCTCTTCCTGTTTTAGTCGTACGTAATGGGGGTTGTTGCTAAGTGGATTTCGCTTCTCCACGTCGCTAACGTTAACCAGCCAACGTTAGCTGTCTTTGTGTTCAGTACTAACACTCGATTGAGGTAACATTATGCATATACTATATGTAACGTTAGATAAACGTAACGTTAACTAGCTACCCCTGTGGTGTTGACTTGGATTTATTTAGCTTTTTACAAAATAACGTTAACGTTAGCTTGTCGGATTAGTATAATCTAGTGCTAGCGGTTACATGTCATGTGCATAGTGTGGATTGGAAACTTTAGCCAAATAAAATTTACTTTCGATTACACTTTCTATAGTTGGTTAATATTTTTATTTATTTTTTAACTATATAAGTTTGCAAGACGGCTGAAGTTAAGTGTCATAATTGTGTCTATGTTAGTTAGATTGCTACATTCGTAGCTAGCCAGCAACTAGTCTAGTTTCTTAACGTTAATTAGCTAAGACAGTTTCGTTGACGCAACAAACGTAACGTTAGCCAGCTTCACCCGAATTCATGTTTTCTAGTTCTCTGAAATTGGAGTCATGAGCGCAATCACACAGCCGTGTCCACCTGCCACGATAGGCTAGATGACTAAATAACATCTCTAAAAGTTCAGCTTAACTAGCATTACACTAATTAGTTTCGTCTGCATTAATGCTAGTTAACCACTAGCCGCCGCGTTCCCACTACAAGTGATTTTGAGTCAGGCGTCCCAGGAATGAATGAATAAACAGACAAATACACTGCTCAAAGAAATGAAGGGAACAATTAATCATCACAGTATAACACCAAGTCAATTAAACTTCGGGGATATCGATCTGTCCAGTTGGGAAGTGTAAACGATTGTGAATCAATTTCACCTGCTTTGGTGCAAATTAAAGTGACACCAGATGGACAGGAGAGGCAACAGAAAGACAACCCCCAAAAAGTAAATGGTTTTGCAGGTGGTGGCCACAGACCATTTCTCTCTTCTTATCCTTCTTGACTGATTTTTCTCTAGTTTTGCATTTTGCTAGTGCCCTTGTCACTACTGGTAGCATGAGGTGGTACCTGCAGCCCATTCAAGTTGCACAGGTAGTCCGGCTCCTCCAGGATGGCACATCTGTACGTGCCGTCGCAAGAAGGTTTGCTGTGTCTCCCAGCACAGTCTCAAGAGTCTGGAGGAGATACCGGGAGACGAGCCATTACACGAGAAGAGCTGGACAGGGCCGTAGAAGGGCAACAACTCAGCAGCAGGACCGGTATCTGCTTCTTTGTGCGAGGAGGAACAGGAGGAGCACTGCCAGAGCCCTACAAAATGACCTCCAGTGGGCTACTCGTGTGCATGTTTCTGACCAAACTGTCAGAAACGGACTTGATGTCCTGTAGTGGGACCTGTGCTCACAGCTCAGCACCGTGCAGCTCGATTGGCATTTGCCAGCGAACACTAGAATTGGCAGGTTTGCCATTGGCGCCCCATTCTCTTCACAGATGAGAGCAGGTTTACACTGAGCACATGTGACAGACGTGAAAGAGTCTGGAGACGCCGTTGCGAACGTTATGCTGCCTGCAACATCATCATGACCGGTTTGGCGGTGGGTCAGTGATAGTCTGGGGAGGCATATCCTTGGAGGGTCATACAAACCTCCATGTGCTAGCCAACGGTACCCTGACTGCTGTTAGGTACTGGGATGAAATCCTCAGACCCATTGTCAGACCTTATGCTGGTGCAGTGGACCCTGGGTTCCTCCTGGTGCAGGACAATGCCCGGCCTCATGTGGCCAGAGTGTGTAGGCAGTTCCTGGATGACGAAGGCATTGATGCCATTGACTGGCCCTCACGTTCCCCAGACCTGAATCCAATTGAGCACATCTGGGACGTTATGTCTCGGTGCATCTGCCGCCGCCAAGTAGTGCCACAGACTGTCCAGGAGCTCACTGATGCCCTGATCCAGGTCTGGGAGGAGATCCCCCAGGACACCATCCGCCGTCATCAGTAGCATGCCCAGACGTTGTCGGGAGTGCATACAGGCACGTGGGGGCCATACACACTACTGAGCCACATTATAAGTTGTGATGATGAAATTCACACAAGTTGGATCAGCCTGTGATCTCAATTTTTCACTTTGATTTTTGGTGTGATTTTGAATACAGCCCTCAATGGGTTAATGATTTTGGTTTCCATTGACCATTCTTAAGTCATTTTGTTCTCGATGAATTACACAATGTAATCAATAAAGATTTTCAACTTGAATATTTCGTTCATCGAGATCCGTAATGTGTGATTTAAGTGTTCCCTTAATTTCTTTGAGCAGTTTACATACATAATTGCAACCAGTCAAGAAACTTTTAAACCATTTTGAATGTTGTCTTTTAATTTCTTACAGTTTTGGTGAGGAAGACAGATACTGACACCAGACCATGCCTGAAGTAAAGTCTATGTTCAGGGAAGTGCTTCCCAAACATGGTAAGTTAAGTTAACTTGGCTTACGCGTTAGTCTAAGTTAGCTAGCTAACTTGGAAATAATGCAATGTTTAAGCAGTTCAAGCTAGCTAACCTGGCAACCTGCAAAATATTGAGATAATTTCTTACTATAAAACAAGACTAGACAAACCTAGCTCAGCCCGGACACCTGTATGCAGCCAGTGGGTAACATTTGACACGGCATGGCGGATATTGTTCTGGAGCATGCAGGTTGGCCTGCATACCGGGGAGAAAGAGTGTTTTTCTGTGCTAGCATTTTTCTTCCTGTAATAAAATGTGTAGCACTGACTTAGGTTATATATTGCTAGTTTGTGCGCTGGGAAAAGCGGGGTAAGCTATATGCTACAGAATTCGACTTATTTCCGTTTGTTTGGCTTGAGTAGCCTAGCTAATCAAACAATTTGCGGAATAATCAAGACCAATATATTACGTAGCCTATAACGATTAAGAAATAACAACGACAAAGATAACTAGCTTGCGATTGACTCTGAATGTGCTAATTATTTTTAAGACGGCACTCAAATTTAGTCAAAGTTAAACATTAGAAAGCATATTTAAAGAGGACAGCCTCTTTAAAGTGTCTCGAACCGTTGAGCACAACACATAATAATTTAAGGCTTAAAAAACGAATTTACAATCTACGAAACTTTGAACATTTAAACATGGATAATTTAAAAGTCAAAATCTTTGCATGATAACGTTATAAATGTGGATATAGAAAAATGTAACAAGTTTATGCACAGAACAATAATGCTATCTCAAAATAAATTGGTAGCCTTAACACTCTGTTGCTGGACTATAAACTGGCCTTAACAGTCACGTTCATGTAATTAGCTTGCTAGATAGCCTGATTCGTGAAGGGAAAAAGATAATGTTAGGCAACAAAATTTCATTCACAACGGAGGAGAAAGCAATGGCTTTACTACACCCTAGATATATTTTTTATTTTTTTTGCTGTAAACGTGTTTGTATGCCTGAACTTATTCATGCATTCTGTTATTTCAACAATTCTTAAATAATATTTTATATTATAAGAAACAGGTAGAAAAGCGTCTTTGTGCTGCCCCGAATGGCTGAAATTCCCTTTCTGTTCCCCGCTCTGCCCCCGCCCCAATCGTGATGTCAGAGTACCTTTTTGGAGGTACCTCTGTCATATGGATAGTTGTTGTCGCCCACAATGGAAACAGCCGGCACCTGATTGGTTAGACCCACTACGTTACTTTCGTTTCGGCTCCACGTTTTTTAAACCGGAACAACATGGCGTCCTGTTCATAAACTCTCTTATTCCACTTAAATAGTCCATTAAAATATGTTTCTGAAAATATATGAGGTGAGAAATAGGCCATGCAGTTGCTGAATCTTGATTCATATTTGATGTGCAACGTCTAGTTTGACAGTTTGATCCGAGTTATTCAAAATAATTTGTACAATGTATGTTAATTTATGCAAATGACTATAGATACAGCTCCTCCGCCCCCACCCCTCTCCCTCGCTCACCCCACAAAAGTATTTTTCAAAATTGTTTAGTGGGCAGAGACGGGCTGAAACAGCGGGTGTAGCTACCCTTTAACGTCAGTAAAGTTGACGTCAAGTTTGCTAAACCGAATTTACCATCAGCTAACTTAAAAACACCAACTCATACAGAAGACGAATCTGTTAAATAGTAGCCTAACTGTTACCATACTACGAAGACAATGTTGGCTATTCTAGTTGGGTTAGCACTACACAAAAATATCACTGCACAAAACTTTCCAAAGAAACTCAATGAACGTTGGCTTACATTAGCTATTTTTTATGCATCAGTGCCTTATGCGGGGAATCGGTGCGGAAGAGATACGTGACTGATTTTAACGCCTATTTTTTCACCTCAGTTGAATGAAATCCCTTTGCTTATTGGGTATTGCTATCATAGAAATTGATTCTAATTATTGTGATGTTTATTGCAACTTCAGCATTGGATTTCGTGATGTTTATTGCAACTCCAGCATTCTCACCTCAGCATTCAGTGTCTGTCAGCATCTCTCTCTGCGTTCCTCTCTCACACCAGTGTTGCCAGATGCCTGAATTAACCCCCCCCGGAAAAAAAATTCAGAAAATTCCTCATCTTCAATTGAGCTCCATACAATTTTCTCATAATGTCCCCCCATACTTACTTTTAAAATCCCCTATCTATCATTACATTCCATACATTTGTTCTTTAAAAATTCCCCTATGAATTTTTTAAAACCCCAGTCTGGCAACCCTGGCTGTGTCCCAATATTCTTCACTCCCCACCTCCTTTCCTCCACTCCCCCACTACCACTCCTCTCCTACCTGGAAATATGCAAAACTGTCTGAATGTTTCGAGTAAAAGTGTTTGCCTGTACAGAATACAATGTACCTGACATTGCGATTTGCCTCGAGACATTAATTAATATGTAACCATTAATACGTAATTAAGATGTAATCAGCAACATTAGATTCAAACGCAAAGATCCGCACGGAGTAGAGGAGGTGGTAGTGGAGGAAGGGAGGGTGCATTTTTAGAGTATTGGGACGCACCCCCATTCTCCCGTCTCTCCCACAAATATACCGAGTAGAGTGTTGATTGGCTATTTACTCTTGACCTAGGCTATAACCAATCCGATAACACTGCAGGACGAGCCAGCCTAAGTAGTAACCTTTCAGAGACGGGCGACTGCATCAGAGCCATAGGAGTGCATTTTATATTAGTTTTATCTGCGATCATATCAGGAAAGAATTGCGATGCAGATAATTAGGAAAAAGGCTGATGTCGGCCCCGATTATCGGCCAGACAGATAATCGCTCGACCCTAATTGAAAGGCCCGTTTGTGTTTACCCACTTGGCCATAATGATGCTTTTCGTTGGAATGTTGACCAAGTAATAGAGTAGGCGTTACTCTGCCTCGACTTCCAGTGCGGCTGTTTATATTTGGTTGGACTGCAGCCAAAGAAGAGGTAACTGTTAATATAACTGTGAACACCATGTTCTCAGAATGTCCTAAAACATTTACAAAGATCGTTTATAGAAAGCAGAACTAAGTTTAGCGCTCGTTCAATGCGCCGGTGTGCAAGCTTCTGCTTTAACTATACTCTGTACAATCTATTGGCCACCTCATTGTGGCTGGTACTAAACGTCATAAAATTATAAATCTCTACATTTCAAATACAACAAACTAAACATTTGATTCGACATCGGATATCAACATTCTTGCTGAACCCTTCTGTTGTCAATGCTTTGTGTATAATTATTTGCCTAACATAACCCAGGGGTACTCAAATCTGGCCCTCAAGGTCAGTGCTAGTACTGCCGGTGGTTTTCTCTTCTGATAGTCTATAGTGCAATACTGTAACTGATTGGCCAGAGGTTACACTCACCTGGTGCGTCAGGCTTAAACCAGTCCCTGATTAGAGGGGAGGAATGCAAACCAGCAGAACTACTGGGCCAGAGGCTCAGATTTTAGTATCCCTTGCCTAATTCCTCAGTTTAGTGCACATAGGCTAACCGCTACAGTATGCATCCTCAGTGAGTATGGATATTTATCTTTTGGCTTGTCTGTGTGACGGTGCCCACATTCCAGGGGCTCATTTCACGAAAGTTGCAACATGCGAGCTGCGATCAATTTCTACTGCACTTTCTTGAGTGTTTTTCACGTAGAAATCGCAATTGCAAGCCATGAACACATGTCGCAAAGCGCGTTCATGTAGGCAATCCGTAAATCTGCCATCGTTCTCAGCCCCCTGCTTCGTTTTTTGTATTGAACTGTCAATTATCCCAAAACGCAAACTAAAGGTGGCGCTATGGATTACGGGGTACTTTACTGTCTGTAAAATATTAAAAATAGGCTACTTTTAACAACCAAATTTATGTTGCAATTTATTGTTTCTGACTTTAATCCAACGTTATAAAAATATCATATTAAAACTATGTTAATGGCCAAAGCACAATTCACATTTGCCCTTCAGGAAAAAAATGTAATCCGCATCATCTGCTGAATACTGAACATTAAGGATACAGCAAGATTGTATCGCCCTTCATTCTGTGTGGGCTGGCCACGGTTGTAGCTAAGGTTGTGAGTGGTATCTTGGGGAGGACGGTGGGGTGGGTTGAAAAATTCACCTTGTGGTCAGATTACATGTTGGGTCAGATTACACATTGTAGTCTAATATAAAAATGCAATTTCAAATTTTAATTTAACTATTAGGTCTCCGCAGCAGGCCTAATATAGCCTACTTTATAGTAACGTTAGGCGTATTGCTATTTGTTATATTCAAAATAAACCTACCCATTGTCACCTAGAAGCCATCCATCAGTAATACAAATTGCTCACACGGTTGCTCCAAATGTAGCTGTCGCGTGCGCTCCCATTTAGTTCCAGGGCATCACATACAACTTATAGGCAGTGTTTAACGAGTGTTAGGCTACTTTTCTACACACAGAAGTGTGTTCGTTCTCAGTCGATGCCCTGGTGGGAATTTGCGACCCCTCAATTGCACCAAGGAGTTTTGGGAGACCACAATAAACGTCTTCTTTCACTTGACGTCTATGTTGCGGGCTGAATTAAATCAGTAGCTTATTTACAAAGCATAGTGCTGTCGTCACTTTACGGACGAATTGGACGTTTCGTTGCTTATTCCATAACATTGTTCGATGTCCGACAACCCAGAGAAAGCTGCCGGGTGCCAGGAAGCGCAGAGCTGTCACTATTTGAAGCAAGACAGGTAGGGCCATGCCCTGTTACATGTTATATATGGCCTAAGAATGTCGCATAAGCGTAGCCTAATATTCTATCCCTTACAAAAAAGATTTTTATAAAAGAAGGCCTATGTCTGTAGCTACACTTTTTCTGAACTAAATCCCAAACAGTGTAGGCTACTTAAAGTGCACTTTCATTTGAATTTGCAGAAATGGTTTCAAGTAGCCTACAAGTTTAGAAGTAGTTCTAGCCTGTACTTAACGTTTAGTTCCAGGAAATGCATAAATACTGGAAATACTTTAAATGCATAGGCCTATTTAGTTTTATAAAGTTGTCTACGTAAAATATAGTCTACTTTAAAATAAACTTGATGTGCTTAAGTAGGCTGTTTAAAAATGAACTTTATAGGCTACTACGTTTTTGTTTGGTGGAAGCAATCACAAAGAAGATTCTCGCCTCCGCCTCCGCACAATCAAAGGAAACGCCATATTTGCGAGGAAAAAAATGTTTTGCGAGCAGCCTGTAGTCGCACTTTTATTTGCGATTTGCGAGGTATGCGCATGCGATGCATTTTCGTGAAACACGTTTTGACAAGAAATTGCGATCTGCGAGTGAAAATCCTCGCAAATCGCTTTCGTGAAACAAGCCCCAGGTTTGTAAATAATTTTTAATAGCTTGAATTATTTCACTTGTGAACTTAAATTTCTTCAATTGTATGTACTATTGGCTAATGGTAGCAGTACTATTTTAATTTCATACATGCATACTATTCACTTTGCTGGCCTTTTCTGGACTGTGCACAGCCCCTCCACATGTCCTGGCTCTTGTTTTCTGGTAACAGTATAGCAAGTTCCTTAGTCCTTAAACATTAAAAACTAATTTTATTCATTACATTTTTTTGAGAACATATGTAGAATTCATTTTTCTACAACAGAACAATTTTCTACTCTGTTATTATTTCTGGTCTGGCCAAACCATACAGGAAAATTATGATAAATTGTGATGATTATAAATGTGTAGCATGACACAAATGTACAATCGTTTGACTTAACCCCAAAATAACCACAGATATTACGCACAACTCCTTACAATATTCAGCTACGTATGCCAGTGCATACACAAAGAAAATGGCATAGAGGAAGCCAAATAGTGTTTAGAAAACGTTACTAGGTGTTTGTTTCTACCACTGTGTATACATTTCCATGGGTCTTTTCGGCAGAACAGAGAACCATAAGCCTAGTCGGTGACACCTGGGGGGTATTTCACAAAGCAGGATTACTGAGTTAGCTGGATAACTGCACGGAGTAAAACCCGGAACCCTCCCAAATCTGGAACACAGACTAAAGTAAAAAAAAGCTGTTCCAGGTTTTACTCAGTGCAGTTATCCAGCTAACTCCGTAATCCTTCTTTGTGAAATACTGCTCTGATATTTTCTCTTCTTTAGGGCAACTGTCGATGGAGGACGTGCCCACAATGGTGCTCTGTAAGCCGAAGCTGCTGCCTCTGAAATCGGTCACCTTGGAGAAGCTGGAGAAGATGCAGCAGGAGGCACAGGAAGCAATTCTGCAGCAGGAACTGGCACAGAAAGACAAGCCTGAGTCACTGTAGGGCCACCAGTCCAATGACTGCACCTGCCTGACCCATGTGTACACACATCCAATCCCCACCTAATATCTTAACATATCACAGTTGCTGGTCTGCCTGGTGTGCATACGGTGGCCATCAGGTTGAGTGTATAGTAGTAGCTGGAATTCTTTAATTGTATAGTTCTTTGTACAATGTTTTAGGCAGACTTACGTAATGCGGATAACATAACTTTACACAAATTCCGTTTACAAGTACTGACTTTTACAGTCCTGGATGTAGTTTTGCTGCCCCATATCCATGTAGCATGGTTTAAAAAAATAATGGAACAGTGTGCACTGCACCATATCACATTGTTAAATTGCAAGAGATCTATTTCTGGCAAGTTATTTGGGATATGAATTTCAGAGATTCTTTTTTTTAAACCTTATTTTCCATTTTGTCGCTTATAATTATGTACAAGATTGGTAGTTATTTACTAAAAATGCTCTCAGCATTTATGACCAATACTTGTGTTACTGATTGGTTGTCATTCAAGAAATGAATGCTTTGAATGTTAATGTATGTACATAGGATTTCTGAAAACCTTTCTAAACAAAATAAATAAAATAAAATGCTTTAAAGATTCTTGGTGTTAGTGCAGTCGTTACCTGTACA
The DNA here is from genome assembly GCA_022702515.1 of Ilyophis sp. 1 JC-2022. Taxonomy (NCBI): domain Eukaryota; kingdom Metazoa; phylum Chordata; class Actinopteri; order Anguilliformes; family Synaphobranchidae; genus Ilyophis; species Ilyophis sp. 1 JC-2022. The sequence goes on from CM040405.1 coordinate 98,186,133, forward strand.
ACAGATTTGGATTGAAATGTAAACAAAAAAGGTGCAATTCTTTCCATGTAATTGATGGTCATATCAGTAATTCCTCATAGCCAGGATCAGTTCAATAAAAAAGCCCTATAGTGCCATGACATTTTTCATTCATCTTCATTTCAGTTTTGAACTAATAGCAACTCAAATAGTCGGTAGCCATTTACTGAATGTATCCATATTTTGCTGACCAAAAGGTTTTGTCATTTCAAAATGTAAACACTTTTAAACAGCCCCAAAAAGCATTTGCAAATCATGACAAACAAGGGTCATTATTTTTCCTTTTTTTGCAGTTTATTTCATGTTTTGAACATAAACAGCGAGCAAGACTGGGTACATTTCACTCACCAGTGTTAAAATATAAAAATAAACATTCTGGACACCATTTTGTGAAACTGAGCCTTACTAGTTTCCTTTGCGCTGCGTTCTGTTGCCTTCAGTTTTGTCTTTCGTAAAGAGAAAAATTCCAAGTACAGCATCTATAAACGATAGCAGCCAATAAGGAGAGTAACTGCTCTTAACAAATGTGCCCTCTTCATTATAAAGCTTTATACACAAAGCAGTGATTCTTATACAAATACTACTGTCAGGAAAAAGAGCGGCAGTGGGAGGAAAGAAAAGAACAAAAATCAATACAAAAAACATGGAATGACTATGTCATTGAAACGTCTGGCACTGAGTTAGCTTATTTGCAGACAGCGGTCAGGTATGCTTACATTTATCTCCTAACAACAAGAGAGAAAAGGTGCCTTTAATTCATAACCCCCCCTCCCTCCCCAAAAAATGTACATTCTTTATCATTGAAAGGAGTGTTTTGTACCTGAACCGTTATGACAAATATCAGAATTGTAAAAATGAGCTCCAGTATTTTGAATAGCTACTCCTCGTTCCCGGAGTTTCTGCTCAGTAGCTCTCCGGTTTAAGGCGCCCGCCGTCCCCTTCGCTCACGAATCTCTTGCGACCTCTTGAAAACAAACATGGAAAACAAGATCAGTAGGCAGTACGTCTACGAAACGGAGGTCTTTAGGGACAGATTATTTTTGCGGTCTCCTAAGCCATTTATGTTTATATCAGTTCGGGCAAATTAGTAAGAACATAGGATGCATTTTCCTGCATAGAAATGAGCATTCTGCAATTAAATATGACTTCATAATTAGTGATCATGTAGAGTTCTGTGGGGAGCCAGATATAATAAAATCGGGTATAATTTGCTAAACTATTCAATCATTGTCTTTCATTTACAGACCTTCACATACAAAAACAAGTACACCTCACAATTATAGAGCCTTTATGCCTGCCTCCTTCAGCATATCCAGCAGCAAAGTTCAGTTAAATTGTATTAATTTGTTATGTTTTTATAAGGCACTTCACACCGAGGTGTCAAAGGGATCAAAAGAGTTAAAATCCAAAGGCGAGGCATAATTCAGTTACACAAAGGTTCGTTACGTCATTATTTCTCAGCTTTTATTAATTAGTCGTTTAGCGTTTGCTGGACAGAGATTTCTCTGAACAAAAGGGGGGGGGGGGGGGCGTTCCTGCACTGTGCATGTTGAATATTCACAGACAGCATGGTCGTAACATTATTTAAAAAGCAAATAAGATGGCCGTTGTGCATTTTGTTTTTGTAGAAATTCGGAATGCACATTGAAGCGTTCCCTTGTTTGTTGGAACTGTACAAAATGCACATAATCCAGGAAAGATGTGCTTTGTAAATTGCAAAAGACACAATCTGATTTCACGGTGAAACTGCAGCGAAATCCTACTGGACAATACTGGGGGAGGGGCAGTACCTACCGAGAAGGACAGAGGTCCTTCAGTCTTTTGTCAATAACGCCAGCACTGAAGCTCTTCTCCACAAACTGCTCCAATAGAGCGTACGCGCAGGGGACGTCGATGTTAATCTCCGCTATTTCCATGTAAACTCTTTGATACCCCTACGTTGAAAAAGTGAACGGCAGAGATGATTCACGATGACAAAGCAAATTGAAAACAAAACACAGCGTTATGCAATCGACTTCATTTCGAACGGCGATATTATTTCCAAACACAAGATGGCCTCGTTACCCTTCTCATTTGGTCCACGGTGATCACAGAGGACTCCCACAGGAACTTCAGCAACTGCAGAACCGTTTTGAACGTTTTGTCCCCTTTAGACTCTATGACCATGACTATTGCCTAGTATTGGAACAGAATACAAAGAACAAAACGGTCAAATACGCCGACAGTATTTATGCATCCACTTATTATTTATGCACTACTTATTATTACACGACCACCACATTATGGAAAATTTACACTTCTCAATATTGAAAAATGGTTTGAGCATCTCCATGCAGTCCCTCCGCTACAGCTTTCACAACAAAGACGGAGATTTTTTTCTAGCTTCAAATGTACTGAAGTTGTAAATATGTTTTTGCTGGATCCATTATTTCCCCCCCCAATAAATGCACAAGAAAAGGCCCTCCTTACCTCATAGACAAACTCATGATGGAAGTGTGGCACCTCCAGTTCTCTCAAACATCTTTCTGCCTCCACTACATCTCCAGATAGAATATACTCCTTCAGAAGAAGATTAACCTGATACAGACACAATACAAATACGTGTAAGCAAATCGTGCCGAAGCCAGAGATGCAGCATTGATCGGGATTAACATGTGAGAAACACAAGAGATATCATTTAAAAAGAAGTTGTTTGAAATGATCAGGGGAGTGGGAATATGGAATTCTGTGTGCCAAATGCTCAAACTTATGATCTTTATGATAAATATCCACCATGGAGTATACAGCAAAATACCATCATGAGAGATACATTTGATAAAATATACAGCAGATTTCACATCCAAAAACATGTTTATTTTTTAAGGTCTTTTTTCTTCATATATTGACGCATTGCATTTTTTTTTGTTAATAGTTTTCAAAAATTCAACAATTTTTTGACAGACAGACTTTGATATATACCAACATCACATAATATATACTACAGTTGAATAACACTTAGATGTTTAGTTTGTTTATGTATATAGTGTTATATGTTACATGATACCCATAAGCAGGAGGTGCTTTTTGGGAACAAACATCACACTACAAGTGTGCACCCCTCACCTCTTTGATGAGCTGGGTGACCGGTCTCTGGCCCCCGCCCGATCCCCATAGGTTGTCTATGCGCAAGCCCCCCCTGCTCATCTTCAGCAACACAGCCGCCCTATCCAGCGCTGCCCTGTCAATCAAAGTCAATGCTGCCATTCTAAAGTAATCTTGACATTCACTGCACTTCCTGTACATTGTTCCCTAACCCTATATTATGCAATAGTTCCGACGTGTATTGTGATTGGATGAAACGCAATCCACGAGTGCTAATATACAGTATAACAGCAGTTAGACTTCATCACCGGCCGGGATCACTTCTCTTTGTTTACATTCCAATTGATACATTGTTGGAATTTTGTTTTTCCCCCCAATGGAACTATATTTGTTGGCGGAGCCAAATAAACAACAAAATCATAATCTGTTGTCTCAATCAGTACTTGATATCACACTGGAGGTTGTGCCGTTATACTGTATATCAGCACGGCTGTGATTATCTTCATGCCGATATCACAGCCGTGCTGATATCCAGTATGACAACACCCCTCTCGAGTGATATCGCTTAATTATATGGATGTGAAGTGCACTGGCTGCACTCAAGGAACATTAAAATATTCTCAAAAAAATATTTTTCAGCACTAGAAAAGATGAGGGTGTGAAGGTCTGAGAAATATAATTGAGAAAAATACATACCTTGCGTACTCACAGTCCACTTTCCCTTTGTAGCTTTCTATGTAACTTTTAGACAGGATTTCATCCCTGACTGCTCGAGCGATGAACTGGCCAACAAGCTGTAATACGAGAAAATAGAAACCATGCATTAGCTTCAGGCTGCATTACATAATGTTAAGGCAGGAGCACCAGTTTCCACTCACAGCCTAGTGACACCCAACCGGAATATTTATGGCTTTTACTGCAAAAAAATGTTCCTGAAAAGGTTGCCACCTTTGTGGTCAAATCTGGTTTACACATATAACGTACCCAAAGTTTACCGACAATTGACAGCATAAACATAACTAATATTGGGGCTTTTACGAGACGTGTACAATAAAATGAGCCGGCGGGGGCCTTTTTCCAGTCTGTGGCGTGACTGGAACTGTGGCGGCGTACATTCGTTTACTGTGAGCCGCTCATGCCATGACTCGGGCAGAAGAAAAAGCTGGCCTAGTGATTCTGAAGAGAACAAAGGCTACGCTCAGTGGGCATTGTGTCTGTGCACATTCTCTAAGAGAGAGGCACAACTGCTGCGCTTCTGCCTGGGACTAAGCTCGGCCTGTTTGGGAGGGAGGCGGAGAGGGGGAGGGGGAGAGAGAGACAGAGAGAGGGAATGAGAGACAGAGAGAGAGTGAGACCCTTTAAACTTCCTATGCTGAGCTAGCAGTTTGCAGACGCAGAGACAATGGTGAGAGAGCTCAATGTCTCTGTGCCTGAAAGAGAAGAGCTGAAATGAATCTCTGGCCCACCGAGGTGCAGTGACATCAGAGCCACCCGCTGCCGAGTCAACCACAGCCAATTTTGTTCAGACCAAATAAAGAGAGATACTGCAGAACACAGAACACAGAAACAAATTGCATAGAGAACTAGAAAATGTGCTTTTTGAGATTTCCCGCTAACAGACGGACACACAAACACACAGATGTGGGTGAAAACATTACCTCCATGGCGGAAGTAACGATGCCAGCCTACCAGATGATCACCGCCAAATTTCAGTAAGCTTAATGTTATCCAAGTCAGGGGGTGACATTTTGGATAGAGGAATCCAGTGCTTTCATGGAACCTCATCCTCTGTTCTGAGACCTGAGGCCTACCAGTAATGTTTGCTTCCGCTCTTGTCTTAAAAATAATACTTCACACTGATCCAACTGAAGACCCCCCCCGACAGTGGGCTTTACCTGCGGCGCCCCCGGCGTGTCCAGCACCAGGTCCGGGAGCTCTCGCAGCAGCTTGTGGAAGGAGGTGTCCACATCTCGGAGGGTCAGCACCCGCCCGCACAGGTCCGACAGCAGGCGGGACGTCAGCTCTCTGTGGCTGGCTTTGGCCTCCAGGGCCAGCGACACGGCCAACATGGGCACTCCGCTTGTCATCTGGCCCAGGTTCAGCTCCCCAAGCAGCTCCTGGAGGGCCCAAACCACACCACCAGAGGCAGAGCGATAATGCATTACTGTAATGCCACGCATTATTGTAATGCCACGCATTACTGTAATGCGATGAATTACTGTGGTCTGACCAATCAGCCATCCCACCTTCCTTGGCCATTTTCCTAAGGAGGTGCTTACGTCATGGTGTTTCATGACAGTAAGGCTTCCTGTTGTGGACATCACACAAACATAGGCCGTTAAACCCACAGAATCCGCACTAAAGGCACTTGTCAAAAGAGCAAGCTGGCATATGGCCGAGACGCCACAGGTTCAAGACTCAGGTATGTCATTTGTCAACTAGGACCTGGAGTCTGCTGTGGCATGACACAATTGACTTTGTCCCACTAGAGGTAGGGTGGTTTATCTTGGCCTGGATGTCTCAGATGGCCCCTGCATTCATTCTCCCAATAACACACCATGGGCACATAGACTACAAGTTGACATCAGTAAGCTTTCATCTCACTACCACAGGTTTGAAAAATATTTTGGTTCTTTGAAAAATCTAAGTTAAAGACCTTTGAGACTTACCGCCACTTCACTGGTGTCCCCGTGCTCGAAATACTCTTGCACAATGGGTGTTACCGTCTTCTCAAAGTCTCCCTCATCCAGAGGCAACACCACGGTCTCATACACACAATTTTCCTAGGAGGTGGTTTCCATCCGTCAGTGACACAATTTGCAAACCGAAAGCCATGTTCCCAAACTGAGCCCTAGGACACACCTACACCCTCTCCATTTGTCCGAGTAGAAGCAAGCTCAATGATACACTCGGGGTTCTGCGTGGTTTTGAATCCTTTTTTTAATTAATTTTTTCCGTCACGCTGACCCCGTGACAGCTCAACCCATTAGCATTACTGGTGCTGGTCTACTCACAAGCAAGTTGCGCTTCTGTCAGCAATAAAAACTGAGGAGATAAACACTTAAAGGTCAACAGTTATTGCTGCTCGCCGGCATGGTGCCAGGAGCAGATAAGTACGGCACAAACTGTGATCGGGAGTCTTTTTAATCTCAGAAAAGGTTCAGCTTTGGATTGCAGGCAATGTCCAAGCTCTCGAAACAATGTGCGGCGATGACAGCATTCTGTGTAGCATCGCATAGCACATCTGTTGTTGTGGGTAATGTAATGGTTGTAGCAAACATGATTTATTGGGTCAGCCAACTTTTCGCTCCAATTTATGCGAGCCTAGTTCCAGCTCTGTGCCCTATTATGAAATCTATTCATTTGAGCAATGACAAGCATAGCAAAACTACCCAATGCGTTTACCAACAGAAACAGAAAGCATCACGGGTCACGCTGTGAACATAGACGGGAGACTAGGGTACAGCAACACAAACACTAGAAGCACAAAAGATGGTGCAATCTCTAAATTGCTTATCAACATACAAGTACTAAGAAACATTACCTGCTGGTCTTCATCATAATTTGGGTCTTTGACATCCACCTCCTCAAGGTCATAGACCTGTCCCGGTGGTCCCCAGACACCTTTACCTCCCGCCCCACCTGTGAACGGAGGTTACGTAGGAAGCTCTCAGAACAGTTTTCCTACTGCCATCCCCATAAGTGACAGCACTCTATCGTCAGTTATGTGAGCCATCCAATGCACAATCAATCTGGACCGTGGCTATGGACAGTTTCATCCAAGCGAACACAAACAAGCACAGAAATGTACGTTTCACCGCGTTTCATTACAAAAAAAAAAAAAATTGTAGCATACCGTGACAGTAAACTCACTGACGTTAGCTTTGTTTGGGAGCAAAAAGAACAAAACCAGAGGAAATATACTGTGTCTATTTTTATTAAAAAGTAAAGAGGAGTTTGATGCATTTCCTGGTCTGACAAAAGGAAAAAACTGCACAGGAATGAAATCATGTGTAAACTCGTATGGAAAATACATAAACGCTGAAAAAAGTAAACCCTGGCATATATCTCAGTTTAACGGTCATGTGGGGCTGATGGGTAGCTTACTCGGAGCCCCACAATCTCAGATCAAATCCGGCACGAGCCAGTGGCGACTGTGGCTGGCAGCCCTACAGGGGCGGTGCACAATTGGCTTTGCGTTGCCCAAGGGATATACGGGAGGGGTTCAGTCAGTGGGAATAGCAGTGTTCATCGCTCAAGCGACCCCTGTTGGCCGTCCGGGCGTCCGTGGCTTGCTCTCTGCGCACATGTTTGATTGGGTCTCCTCCGCCACCACCACAATACGCGTGTGGCCGCGGTGGGAAAAGACGCAGCTGGCTGGCACCGCGCGTTTCACAGGAGAACCGTGAAGTCGCCTTCACTCTCCCGACCCGGCAGCAGGGGGCGTATATGAGCATGCTTATACATAGTTCATGAATTGGACATTCCAAATTAGGGTGAGATTGGAGATGACAAATTTATATGAAAAAAAAAACATTAATAAATAAAAAGTTTAACAGTCATTTAAGAGAACAGACTGTCAAAGATTAACAGTCTGTTGGTAATGCACTGATAACACTGAATTCCATACTATATTGGTAAAGAATTTTAGATTAGATCAATGTAACCAACCTACACTAAAAGGTGTGGGAAGACTTCCCCCCCCATTTTTCTTTTGTTTTTTTCACAACATACATAGTACATAGTGTACAGTTTACAAAATAATCACAAATCCTTTTAAGGGCCTGCTTTAGAAATGAAAGCTTCAAAGTACTAGATGATCAATAATTAAATGTCATCACGCGTCAAAGTTGGTTCGGTAAGTACCTCTGTAGATGAACGATAAACGCTTCGAGTCAACAACAGGGTACAGTGGTAAATCAGAACCGCGTAGGCTACATGTTGATTTCCGAGGCAAACCGAAACCGAAGAAAGCGCAATTGGTTTCACAGCGCAAAGCACAAAGATCTCACTTGTGTAAACACCGCATTATATCGCTACACATGCACACAAAAGAGAAAGGACAACCCTGCCATGGCTACACGAGGGAGGGGGAGGAGAAAGAAAAAAAACGAACTTACGTAATAAGTGTGTGTGTGTGTGTACATACTGTGCAATATGCGACCATGAGCAGTTTTTTTTTTCTTTTTTAAATAACTATCTGCCTTTCCTTTAGACTGCAGACCTCCCTTTCCCATTGCATAAGCAAAGCTCGTGCCTAACACTGAGGGCCCATATTAGCAGACGGACTCTGCACTGTAAGCTGCAGGAGAGACTGATGTCACATTATTGCCAGACCAGTGCACACAGATTGCTCAGTATTTAAAAAGCACTGTCCTGGAGCAGATTGCCATCGCGTTTTAGCCCTCCTTTAAAATTATCTCACCTGGAACACATACTGTACACGTATCTATATTTAGTTCAGTCAACTGTGGCAGGGTACTTTTCAGTACATCTTGTTCCTTCAACGCCCTGGGAAATTCCACAGCAACCAAGAATATTTTTGTTTCGGTACCAAATTACAGTTCAGGAAATATCTTCCGAGGGGCACTCGCTCGCTACATGACAAGGCCCGATTGCAGTTGGTGGGATTACATAACTTGTAAGATTAATAGCCACACCAAGTCAACCGGCATTAGCAGAGGATGCCGGGATATAAACAAGCTGTGGCACACACCCGTTTTATTAGTGCCCGGACGACCACAAAACACCTCCCGTCTTAGATCTTTGTGTGTCGACCGTTTCATTAAAACCCTCTGTGAAAGCCCTACTTTTCTACATATAAGAGACGAGAACAAATCAATCTTCAAAACCACAAAATTGCCACTTTGGCAACCACCCTGCAATAGCCTGGTAAATACTGTTTTATCATTTAGTGCTCTGCTGCAAAATGGGTGCTTCCGCTCAAACGGTCGTGACTTGACGGTGTGGGCCTGGCCATCCTTAAAAAGGAGGCTAGGTGGTAAAGTCTCTCTTCTTGGAAAAAAATTACAAAAAAACTAAGATGATTTTTTTTATCTGCTGACAATGTTTTCACTGTACTTGCCCTAGCTTTACTTGCCCTAGCTTTACTTGCCCTAGCTTTACTTGCCCTAGCTTTACTTGCCCTAGCTTTACTTGCCCTAGCTTTACTTGCCCTAGCTTTACTTTTTACTTGCCCTAGCTTTACTTGCCCTAGCTTTACTTGCCCTAGCTTTACTTGCCCTAGCTTTACTTGCCCTAGCTTTATCATTAAGCTTACGCCCTTTCATTTACAGTGTGACTGCATGACCGACTGCATACTACCCAGTAAAAACAGACAGGAACATTTTTCTCCTCAGTCTGCAGACAAACACATTGCGGGTATGTTTCCAATTTGATGTCACCTCAGATATACTAAAACTGCACAGGGAGCCATTCGTAATGGAGTTACAAACTCTCATGATTTAAAGGCATACTGCACAGTGCACAGATATTGCAGATCGTATTGAACAGTAAATTTATTTTTAATATTGCTGAAGATAAATGAGGTCACAGATAATGGAAGTGAAATTTTACCCAACCGTTTGTCAATCGCATTCCGGTAACAGAAATCACTACATACCTTTCTTTGGCAAGCCCCTCCCCTTGCCCAGTCGGGACCTTCTGTCCAGCAGTTTGCTCTTAGGGCTGGTGGGAGGTACAAGAGGGCCACGGATGCAGTCCCCATTGTCACTCAGTGAGTCCCCCCGTCCAGAGTCCCTGGAGGAGTTCTTTCTCAGCCTCCTCTTAGCCTTCGCCTTGACCCTCGCTTCGTGAATGGACGACGTGGGTGCAGCGATCCAGTTCCCGTTGATCTCGTTGTCGACCTTCCGGACAACCCCTCTCTCCTCGTCGCCGGAGAGAAAAGAGTCACTCAGATCGTCCGCCTCTGTGTCAGGAAGGGATGAAATGTCATGGCGCGCTCTAAATTTTGCCATTATGGCCACGGAACAGCCATTTCTAAAAAGAATTGTATGATCTCTGTAGTGATCAGTGTTAGTGGCAGGTGAAACTGTCCCAGACATTGTCATCCAAAATAACTGTACAGGTACAGCTCCCTACTTGTAGGAGTGAACTATCTGATATTGGCTTTGTTTTGAGGCAAACGTGTTTAGTAGAAGTGAACTAAATCAATTTTCAGATAGAAACGATCAACATTGAAGTTGAGTCACGCAAGAATTAAATTACTTATGAACTCCTGTGAAGGAAACAATAAAAAATTATAGCAAAGGTAAAGATGGCCTTAGTGTGGTATAATGGTTAAGGAACTGGGTTTGTAACCGAAAGGTTGCAGGTTCGATTCCCAGGTCGGACACTGCCGTTGTACCCTTGAGCAAGGTACTTCACCTGCATTGCTTCAGTATATATCCAGCTGTATCAATGGATACTATGTATAAATGCAAAAGAAATGCTGTGTAAGTCGCTCTGGATAAGAGCGTCTGCTAAATGCCTATAATGTAATGTAATGTAGTGGCCTATATCTCAGTTTATGGGGCATGTAGGAAAACAGACTTCAAGGATTAACAACCTTGATCATGTAGAATCCTAGACTACTTGCATAAGTGTAAAATATTGGTTTTAATCTACTTAAATCAATAAAAATGTTCCACTGTCCAAAGGTTTTGGGAATGCACAATGAATATATATAGAACACGATACACTCTACAAAATAATTATTGTGAAGTACGTACATTAAAATATTCACAGATTTACATATACCCACGTATTCGTTTATTTTATTTTTTTATTCAATGCCAACTACCTCTACCAAGGCAACGAATGGGTACAGCACAGGCACACCCAGCCATTGTCTATTTTCATTGCCATTCCTTAAGCCCCATATAATATTACATAACTAATTTTGCTTACTGTGGCAACTTGGAGCAACTTCCCACAAACGGCAGCAATTGCGTTATAGTCTTTGTTTTGAGTGAGAACGTTAGCTAATTATATTTCGTATTTAGGAAAGTTAGCTTACACTACAATGACTACCCTTAAACAGTATTTAACTGGCCGAATACACTGATCTACCAGGCCCAGTAATAGCCTAAGCATACACACGCCAACTAAGTGAATGCATTGCATGATATAAGTAGGTCACACAGCCTAGGGAAACGTTAAAATCACTGACGGACAAACAAACCAGTTGCATTTTTTAAACATAAATACGATTAACTTACCTACTGGGTTAGCATTAAGCCATGCCTCGCATTCAGTTGCCATGGTTTTAAAAGGTGAAATGCAGCAACAACAACAAAAAAAGCGTGCGGTGAAGAAAACTTCTTGAAACCTAAAATAGCAAATAAATAAAAAAACGTATTTTATTTTGTTCTTATGGTGTTCTGTATTTAATCCTTAGCCAGTCAAACCTACAACTGCGACACAGACTCATCAATTTACCAACCCTTCAGATGCATGCCCAAAACAAAGCTGACCCCATTGCCATCCGCTGCAGAACATACAACAATATTTCCTGCTCAAATCAGTTAAGCTAGACAGCTAGCGAAACGCTATCTTTGCAATATCATACCGTAATATTTTGTGAACATATAAAAACGCATCTTCAACTTCAGCGATCTAAGTTACATGCGTAGCATATTGTTCATGCAAACTATGCAGGATGTTGCATTCCTTGTTGACAATAAACTATCCAACGAAGTGCATACGCATCAACTTTTCATGAAATTGGCTATCTTGGGGCCAGCTTGCAAGTTGTTAGATCTTGCCAACTCGCAATCAGTTGAGGATTTAAATGATCAAATAATAGCGAGCTAGCACACTAATAAATTTAAAACGTAGACACAGCCAGTTAGCAAGCTAGCTACAATGTAGCCATATATTTACATCAAATGTATTGTGCATTCACTAAAAATCTTTACGGAAACTAAATTGGTCAACAAATCACTTACCAGTCAATACCCTGTGTAAGCTGTAAATTGTGAAGTACGGTATGTTGCTGCTGTTTTTGTGTTCTCTGCCCAGCAACACTGTCATATGACGCCATTCTTCAGATTACTCATTGGTCTACGTATGGAGGCGGATATGGGGAGACACCAATAGGAACGACGGAGGAGGATTCTTTAAACATGTTTCTGTTACAGGATATAGCGCGAGATAGATATTAGATAACAATTTGGAGTGTGCTGCCTTATGCTTTTGGTGGTTCGGCAGTGATGCATCAAATTTTGGATTGTGTTACTTCAAAATTCTAGCTAAATTACGCAGTAGATACGATATGTGCAAAGGTGTTACTGTTTTGATTTGCGGGCTTATGTAAGAAATAGCTGGGATAAGTAAAATAAAATTCAAAACTGCCATTTGAATTGACAGAGACTTGCCATGATAATGACTTGGATTGTTCAAGTTACGTAACCGTGTGCTGTCGTTCTCATACTGTAAAAAGCGGCAATAACAAGTGTGCACGAGACAAACTAAAATATTTTATTTTACTTCGATGGAAATTGCAAATATTATTTTGTTTTCATAATGAAAATGTGTGCGCTTATGAGCGTTTGCAGGTTGGTACGTTAAGGGAGGACGACGACCGAATAATTCGTTCTAGACGCTATTTTTATAGCTTAATTGTGAAGAGAGCATAGGCCTATATTTCCGTCATTTACGACTGAACGACATTGTTAGGGGCTGAAGCATCTATTATTTTTCGGTGTTATTATTTTATTGTATTTTTTCTTCTTCATAATGCTTACACTTACAGCAGCCACGTGTTCACAGCTCGCAATAGTCTACATTGATGATCAGTAGCTACACAATGAATCTAGTGTTTCTCGCTTATTTGCTACAGACAAAATCATGCCTTTCATGGTTGTACTATAGGATACATGGGCTACTATAGGCCTATTTAATTCCTGGTGTGGCAATTATAATTTTATGTTTTATTCCCATTTTCCATTAGATTTTTCTGACAGTAATCAATAATAATTTATTATATATCAGTGATAGAGTTAGTCTTATAGTGTGTTATTATGAAAATAGCCACCAGCAAACAAACTAGCCTACTTCTTAATCAGCAGTTGCCATATAAGAATGAGCAATGGCTCAAAACAATCCAAATGACACCACATGGGGGAGCGCTTTCCTTAAGTTTGTATAAGCCATTTGTTCGGGCCCTTCTTTTTAAAAATTATTTTTTCCTCCGTTCTCTTATACCTCTCTGCCTACTCTTGTTTATCTTTTAATTTGTTCTCACGTCTTTGTCTATTATGTTTCTATCCATGATGGATAGTATAAATCCTTAGCTACAGCTCAGTTAAAATTCAGCTGCATGCCTCCATGTTTATGAAGTCAAGTTTATGGATCATATAAAATCATTAAAAATTTAAATTATAATTTCAAACTCTCCACATTATTCTTGCTTGCTCCCATTGTACACCAGCTACACTCCTCAATTGATTTAAAGATTCTATGCTAGCATATAGGCTAAAGCTGTTTGTCTTGATCCATCAGGCCCAACTGATTAATTCCACCATATACCCTAACTTGTTTTCTCTGCGGGGTCATTCCTATGAGGAGAGTGTATCTATGTTCCCAGGGTCCTATGCTCCAGCTCTATATAGCACATAATTGGAATCTGAAAAAAATGTTCCCCAGCTCTGTATTCACTTAATATGACATGGGCTATTGTGGGTAAGGGTTAGGGTTATAAACTGGATAATATTTATGAAATATTTTAACTTGAAACGGATCAAATTTGACCCGAACACAATAGAAGGGTTAATGTGTATGAATAGACTATTGGACTGGGGAACATAGATACACTCCCCCCTCGGCTCCAGTGATGCTAACTTTAGTGCCATCCAAGGGACAGCTTCATAAAACTAAGATAATTTATGATATCTATGCATCAAAACTATTCATAGTATCACATAGCATTTCATGCCAGTTTAGCAATAGGCTAAAAGATTGGTGTGCTTTTCAAATTCACAGGGATCGCACCTTCATCCCTTCTCATGTACTGTAAATTGGATTTTCTGTTATTCCTGATGGCATGTCTATGAAACCCCAGGTAATGGGAACGTCCACCAACAATATAAGTGAACCCTATTGGCATGAACAGCCAGGTGGCCTTCACAGCATCTGAGACAGAGGGGCTCCTAAACTTGATCTTTGTAACCACTGTGTTGGCTTTCTTCCAACCAATCCTGCAATAAATGAACCCCTTCTCTAGCATCGCCTTTTCTGAACACAAGATCGAAAATAAAATGGTTACTGTTCTTGAACCCCATTGACTACAGGCATAATCACGGTCTCTTTTGTAAAGTAACCTTTGGGAGATTGTTTCACAAAAGGCAGAATTAGGCTACTGAAGTTTTACTGTGGAGACACATGAATGTTGGGAGTCGTGATATGAGCCTGTGTTGTGTCATCTTACAAAATAAGAAACTTTTGTCGCTATAACATTGAGAACGTAAAATTGTTTATTGAGATATAATTGTGAGTTGTAACACTTTCAAATGGTATATTGTGTGACTGTGGAAAAAGTTCACCTTAAAAAAACGCAATGAATGCAAATAAACTATAAAGCACTTACCGGCGCTAGTTGGGGTTAAAGAAACCGAAAACATGTTAACATGCCTCAATATTTTTGAATTACTCAGATTGGCAGATTTTAGGTTTCAGTAGGCTAACTGTCGTTTCCCAGCATTTAGGACTCCAGAGTTTGCCTGTCAACCAATTAACTAATCAGTTGTATGTAATATAGACCCTTCAAAGTCAATTAACAGTTCAATAGATGTTGGAAACTGTCACTTATGAGGAAATAAATTCTATACACAGGGGTCCCCAGGAAAAGCCCTTATATAGTTTTTTTTTTACTATTACTGGTGGTGTGATGGAATAGTCATTTTAGATTTTGCACCCATCTTTTTTGCTATTGGAGGCCAGTGCAATTTATGCAGTGACTTCCAGTGGGTGGCTGCACACTAGCACACAGCCAGCTTTTATTTCTCACCCAGCAATCCAGCAGGGCTGTACCCTCACTGTATCAAAGGAATGCACAGGTATCCAACAGACCAGCGGAGTTGCTTTAGCATGATGATGCATGTCATATCCTCTGGACTTAACCCCTCCTTCTCTGTGAGAACATGTATGTTTCATCTGTCACCCAGTCTTCACTGGCGTGACCAGGTTTCATTTTGGATCATGAGGTGCGTTACTGTTTTAGTTTTAGATACGTCACCCAGAAAACCCAAATGATTTGCATCTTTACATTTTATTTTTTCCAGCCACAGCGGTGATCCCTACTACATGTAAACAAAACAGGGATGATTTTAAATGGGACCTGGTATGGTATTGAATCTGGACAGCCCTGCAGCGTGTAGCATAACTGACTGTAGCATTACCCAGGGAGTGAGGGATTGCAGTCCTCTGGGTGTCATGTCCCATTGCTCAGCAGGGCCCCCCCTCTAGTACGCAGGGTGTCCACAGTGCCTGCTTGGTCAGCACACTCTGACCCAGTGTCTGTACACAGCAAACCAGTTGGTGTAAATCTAACACTGTTGGTGTAACTTTAACACCATAGGGCGTTCATTTAACACCCTAGAGTGTTTATATGAGACCACGGTCTCAAATGTACACCAAGATTTTTGCTGTGTACAAGCTCATCCGTTGCACTACAGAGTGAAAAAAAGCAGTGGGTGGCATCACATTCTAAAAGACACAACACAATTGATCGGGAAACCTATTTCAAAAAAATTTGAGTAAAATAAAAATGAAAATAAATCAAAGAAGCATACGTTTACTTTTGTCAAAATGTTTATTTAAATGCGTGTTCGAGAAAAAGAATGAACTTATAAGCCCGCTGAAAACCGGGTCCCAGAGTATTCACAGTATATAAAAGAGAAAGACGACAATGTCAAAATCCAGCGTGCATTACCCCCGTTATCCTCACCACGCAATCGGATTTCAATCATTTACTTTTAACCTGCAATAAAGAGAAAGCACACATGGTCCAGTTCAAGTATCTTTACTGTAGCCCCTTGTTCAGGATGTTTTTGGTGTCCGTATTGCGTGAATGTCTGTTTATTAGCAATGGTATTCGAAAAGCACAAACGACCCCTTTTACTAAAAAGAGATCAGATGTTTCATTTAATTCTGTTTCCAATGAGCAGATTTGGACACCTTCCAAATACTCAACTCCCCACCCCACTCCCTCACTCCAAATCCTGGTTCACTATGAGAACTGACCACATAACATTTCCTTCATTCTGGGACCTAAAGTTAAAATATTATCATAGGGACATCACAGTACTTACTCTTTGATCATCTGCTTACAAAGACTGCATGACTTAGTCCAAGGAGCCAGCAAACTGACTGCTTACTTGAGAGATAAAGGAATGGCCTGGACCACACTAGTCGGCCTTCTTCATATCCACTCTTTAAGCAGTGTGAATAAGATAGTAGTTGAAGGGTGGCATTGGGAACTGAAAAACCTGGCACATGTACTTCCCACTTATATAAATTCACACATATCTGGAAAACTATAAGAACAAAATTGAATCAACATACCCCCCTAC
This sequence comes from Ilyophis sp. 1 JC-2022, assembly GCA_022702515.1. Lineage (NCBI taxonomy): Eukaryota > Metazoa > Chordata > Actinopteri > Anguilliformes > Synaphobranchidae > Ilyophis > Ilyophis sp. 1 JC-2022. Next base: position 98,202,803 of record CM040405.1, read on the forward strand.
TTTGACTCATGATTAAATGCAAATGTTTTTTATATACACTGCTCAAATAAATTAAGGGAACACTTAATCAACACAGTATAACACCAAGTCAATTAAACTTCTGGGATATCGATCTGTCCAGTTAGGACGCGTAAATGATTGTGAATCAATTTCACCTGCTTTGGTGCAAATTAAAATGACAACAGATGGACAGGAGAGGCAACAGCAAGACAACCCCCAAAAAGTATATGGTTTTGCAGGTGGTGGCCACAGACCATTTCTCTCTCCTTATCCTTGTTGACTGATTTTTCTGTAGTTTTGCATTTTGCTAGTGCCCTTGTCACTACTGGTAGCATGAGGCGGTACTTGCAGCCCATTCAGGTTGCACAGGTAGTCCAGCTCCTCCAGGATGGCACATCCATACGTGCCGTCGCAAGAAGGTTTGCTGTGTCTCTCAGCACAGTCTCAAGAGCGTGGAGAAGATACCGGGAGACGGGCCATTACACGAGGAGAGCTGTACAGGGCTGTAGAAGGGCAACAACCCAGCGGCAGGACCGGTATCTGCTCTTTTGTGCGAGGAGGAACAGGAGGAGCACTGCCAGAGCCCTACAAAATGACCTCCAGCGGGCTACTCGTGTGCATGTTTCTGACCAAACGGGCAGAAACAGACTCCATGAGGGTGGCATGAGGGCCCGACGTTCTGTAGTGGGACCTGTGCTCACAGCCCAGCACTGTGCAGCTCGTTTGGCATTTGCCATTGGCGCCCCGTTCTCTTCACAGATGAGAGCAGGTTCACACTGAGCACATGTGACAGATGTGAAAGAGTCTGGAGACGCCGTGGCGAATGTTATGCTGACTGCAACATCATCCAGCATGACCGGTTTGGTTTAATTGACTTAATTGTGTTCCCTTGATTTTTTTGAGCAGTGTATATACCATAATTGGCAAGTTCAGTAATCACCAAAATTAATTGGCCCCGCACTGTGTTTAGAAAGACACGTTGTTAATAAAAGTTAAGGACATACACTGCCTGGCCAAAAAGAAAGTCGCACACTCTAATATTTAATTGGACCGCCTTTAGCTTTGATTACGGCGCGCATTCGTCGTGGCATTGTTTCGACAACCTTATGCAACGTCACAATATTTATTTCCGTCCAGAGTTTTTTGGCCGAGATCTTGTATTGACGACAGGAGAGTCTTCTCCAGCACATCCCAAAGACTTTCAATGCAGTTAAGGTCAAGACTCTGGTGGCCAATTCATGTGTGAAAATGGATCCTCATGCTCCCTGAACCGCTCTTTCACAATTTGAGCCCGATGAATCTTGGCATTGTTGTCCTATAATATGCCAATTGATGGGATAATCTGGTCAGTACACAGTAGACTCAGTACATTCAGGTACTCAGCTGACTTAATTTTATTGCTGCATAATGTTGCTGAGTCTAGACCTGACCAATTGAAGCAACCCCAGATCATAACACTGCCTCCAGAGGCTTGTACAGTGGGCACTATGCATGACGGGTGCAACGACTTTTTTTTGGGCCAGGCAGTGTATGTTGACTGAATCCATGCCTCTGTTTTCACAATGAAGACTAAATCTGAAAGAAAATTAGATAAACAAGAAAACGTTTGTACCAATCTGTTTTGGTACATTTAAGGGTGATTTTCCTAACAGGTGATTCCTTAATAATAATAATAATAATAACAACATAATAATAATAATAATAATAATAACAATAATAATAATAATGGTCTTCAGCTGCTATTAACATTCAAAAGAACTCAATATGTAACACTTTCAGATATTAATAAATAAATTCCTCTACATCTGAAAATAAATAAAAATGACATAAATAAATAACGATTGTACTTGTACATATGCTGTACACCTCTTGTTTCTTCTTAGACTCTGTGGCATGTATGACAATCTGTAAATACCCCAATTTGTTGTAACCTTTAAGAGGGTTTCATCTCCTGTAACATACAGTAGTTTAGACAAGTGCTTTTCAGTTAAACACAGTATGAAACCATAATGATACGGTTACATATAGCGATATTAACCAAATAAAATAATGAGGTTCATTTATTTATTTACTTATTGAAACATTATTTTAGGTCTTGAAATGAAAAGCCCCGGATCTTTTTGACAAAAAACATACGCGCTCTCATTTAATGAGAGATTTAGAGACCGTAGTCCTGCTGATTCTCCAGAACTCCGCTGCTTCCCGTGGGACACGTCCATTTGTGGGACAGGGCCCTCCTCTGGAGTGGCGGCACGGGGCCAGACACCTGCTACTCTGCGGAGGCTGGGCCAGTGAGCATGCTCTCCTTGTGCATGCTCTCCTCTGCTAAATGATTCAGATACTTCTGCAGACAGATTGAGGGAAGTTGCAATAAGACACCAGACAAGGAGTAACACACACACTTGCATTTACATCCCTGTAACGAGGCAAACTGAGCTCTACGGCCTCTGTGAATCCGCCTCTTCATGTGAACGAGAGGAACGAGTTTCTTTTAAGAATAATCTCAAATACCGCTCACATCCATTTAATTTTTAAGTATCGGCAGGCATTTTAATCCTACTTACACGTGGAAATACGCTCAAAGATTTATTTGAAAAACAAATGTGTGAAAGGGAAAGTGTAGGAAGTGTTAGTGTGTTTTAATGGGCAGGTGCTTTGCCATTAAACGAGCCTAGAGACCATTTCTCCAAAGTTTTGTTAATCACAAATGATTTATCTCCTCGCGGGGTGCAGCAGGAGAGTACCGATTCGTCCCCGGTGTCCAATGAGGTACACGCTGTTCCTGCACGGGCGCCCCACCCCCCACCACCTTCTGGATTTGACAGACAGCGCAACTGTTTCCCAGCTTTTTCACTCTGGAATGCGGCCCACAAAATGTCAGAGAGTATTTCCTCCATCAGGTTTCAGCTGCGACCGGACCTTTGCGTCCCGGGCGCTAATGAGCAATATAATCCAGCTGAGAATGCGCGTGGCCCGGCCTCAGATCCGCTAGGGGGTGTACAGGAGGGCTGGGATCTGCAGAGGCAGCTGAACGGTCCCAATGCACCTGGCCTTGCCCTGCACCAGGGACCGGGGGATGAGAGCGCTCTTCAACTGCGACTAACACTCACCGCGCCTCTCACTCGTCAGGCAAATTCACTTCTGACACCAAGGAGATTACACGGCCGCGCTTTCGCTCACTCCCACTCTTCTCGGCTGTCTAGCCAGGCTGTCATTTCTTCAGCCTGTTGTACGGATTGAGCTCTGCAATATTGCCTGAGCTTTGGAGGCCTCGAGTGTTTGCACTGAAAGTGTTTGTCTCGAGGCCAGTGGATCAAAAACTGTGAGCCAAGAGGTGTTATTTCATCCTTGGTTTCAGTTACTAGGTTACTGACTGACTCCTCCCGCTCATACTTTATGTCTCGGGATAAGGCAACAAATGCTGACATAACTTTGGTATCTTTCTTCCCTTTTGGCAATATGATAATAGGGTTATAGCTAATGTACTGGTACTTTTTTTAGCTGGAACATATGTTCACACAATGTTGCTGGGACGTTGCCAGATGAAGACGGCATTTTTATGATTGTCAGGATTTAGTATTTTGTTTGTTTACTTGTGTATTTATGTTTCTGATTATGTTTTTATTTATGGGTCCACTGTTCCGTGTTTGCATTGCCGTCACTCACCTGTCTTCGCCACACTTTTCGGGAGCCTTTTGTGATTGCGGTTTTTCTCTGTATTTCCTCTGTCATGCACTTCCTTCTTAACTAATTATTTCATTGTATATAGTACTAATTAACTAACAACTACTAACAGCTTAAATTCAGGTTTTGTACGAATTAACTAACTCACTAATGTAATCTTAACTTCTATCTGCAGCTGTCTCTCTCTCTGCCTATTCTATCGCTGATCATCTTTCTTTGATTTTCTCTTTTACTACAGCTGACTCTTGTTTCTGCTTTCCCTTCTCTAATTGTATGCACTTGTCTTATACTACCCAGTTCATGTTCAAGTTTATGTGTTATGTATGAATCCGGTCCGCACATTACGTGTTACCTTGTTAGTGAATTATCAGGTTCCCTCATTGTTTCATTACGCTCACCTGATTGTAATTGTAAGGTCCCTGAGAACGATACCTCACAGTGATGCTGCGGGGGGCATTGCGAGAATGTTACGCACTGGCTTGGTCAGCGTAGGGCTCACCTGCAAGTTCCTGTAGTGCACTGTACTCCTACAGTGGGTGGTCTTGGCCTTCTCCTCACTTGTGTAGAATAAGCCACACAGCTTGCAGTAAAATCCACTCCGCGGCACGATGAACTCCACTCCTGAAGACGTCATCAGGACAATAAATAAACAGCCTGTACTACACACAAGTTTTTGCAGTCAACTGAAGAGTTCTAAGGAAGAACACGTCTTAAGCAGAAGGTTATAATTATGTTTTCTTGACAAATTAATAAAAAAACAAATCGATAGTAATGTGCTGTGTTTAAGTGACAATGTCATCTTGATCAATCTAGTTCCAATGGTTGAAGGCTGGACGTGGATAAAAACGACTGAAATAAATGTATGTCAAGTGTGTATGTCATTGTTAGGTCAATTGCCCAGTTTAGAAATGGGCAACCTGAATAGTATTACAAATCAAACCGTAGCGCCACGTCACCAGAGTACATAGATCGTTGGACAATTATGTCTCTGCTTATATCGTACTGAAATTAAGTCAGCACATGTAACCAAAGGAGAGCCCATCCACTGCTTATCATTCCAAGTATACTGTGACTAAAAATACAATTCCCAGGGTGCCGATTCACACCTACACCGGGACACTAACTGCTTAGTTAACACAAGTCCCTTTAGTTTGAAACGGCTTATAGAGCATCTATCTTTCCTCCCCCCAAATTGCAAACATAAAAATATATCATGAAGCAAGTGCTTGATGGACATGCCAAGTACTTATAAATGTGCCATCTAGTTGTTGTGAGCTTGGTACATCTAATTAAAGAAGGGTGTCATAGTCTCTGGGTCTCATTTCAAATGGCAATTAAATTATTCAAGGGGTGTTTAACATAACTTTATGTTCATATTCAACAGCTGAGTGAATAGTTAATAAATCATCGTTTTACATAATATAATATTCAATTAAAAAATTTAAAAAGAGTAAAACATGGTGTAATAATGCTCTCACCTAGTGGGATGCTGTGCTCACTGAATACCCTCTCCTGTTCCCATGATGGTGAGTGGGCTGTTATCACTTCATCACCTAGCTGTCTGGAAGACTGTCCAAGTGAAGCGCTGTGAACATCTAAAACAAAACCATCAGCATGTGAATTCAACCAGCTTTAATGAAAATGGTCTTATTACATCTCCTCAATGTTTCCAGACTGTAAAATGGGCGACCGTAAAAAGAGCACAGATAATTACACGAGCGCTGCGCACTTACCTTTTCTTTCACCAGGATGTTCGGCCTTGTTATGAGCCTCATTGGTGATCGCCTTGGCAAACAGCGGGAGATTTCCCGCTTCGCAGTCGGCAAGAGCAGTCGAAGGCTTGCCGCCCCCGCACACGTCCCTGTGATTGGAGAGGCCCTCCCGCGGCAGCTGGCCGAGGGGTGAGTCCGTGGTGACAGAGGCGCACGTCTCGTCCAAGGCGGCCTGGAATGCGGGGCTGGGAAAGGCGCTGAGGTCAGAGCCAGACCGCCGCCCCGCGCTTGCCAGGTCCTTGGGGCTGGCGTTGGGTGAAATGGTGTCAGTTTTTTCCTGTGGAGCGGGCAGGACGACGGTGCCCCCCTCCCGATCCCGTTCCTCACCCCGGACACGGTCCTTCTTTGGGTCCTGGCTGGCCATCGTCTGGGAGGCCTCCCCGGGCTCCTCCTGTCGCTCTGTAGGGAGGTCAGGCTCAATGATGGAGTCCTCCTCCTCCTCGCCCACCTCATCCACGGTCACAAGCTCCTCCATGTTGCCAGGATACCAGGTCTCCTCCCCACTGTCCCAGGCTTCTGCCTGGAGAGCAAAGCTATTGAGCATCACTGATGCCATGAAGGAACATTGTCTGCAAAGATGCACAAAACTGTGTAGGACTTCCCTTCCACTTTGGTTGTTAGTGCTTTGGATCTCAGTATGTTTGCTGTGCAATAGTCCAATATATAATGCTGTAGTTATAAGGCGATGATGCTTGTGTTAGTGTTTGCACATGTGAGCAGCGAAGCACACGAAAGTAAGGGTGCGCAAATGTTTGAAAGTGTTAACAAAAGTGTACATAGTAGTAATATTTGAGTATTTTCATTTTGTATTTTATTGTGCTTTGCAAGCTATGCATATTTTTATCATTATTATTTATTCCACGATGAAATAATCTCTTCCAATCAACACAGCATTAAATGCTGAAGGCTTATATGATCTTACTGCACCATACCCTACAGCTACTGCGAGCCCCTCTCTTGCTGTTCTATGCAACCACCGGGAGAGAAGCAGCTACTGACGGTTGAAACATCATTTCATATTCATCTATGAGGCCAATGTTCTGTAGATGTTTCTGAAAACCAGGTCCTGCTATTCATCATGCCAATAGGAGGCCTGGGAATTAACTTAACCTTTTAAAATAATCACTGATAAAATGTTTAAAAAAATTCAAAGATTGCATTCGCTCAAAATCAAAAAGTCATCTTGACAATCAATTAAAAAATATCTTCCCTAGTTATGTAAATACAAGTGTTACTCATTTCAAATCAAACATTATTTTATTTACCTTCACTAAAATCTGGTGATTTGCTGAACTGAATCCACCGGCCTGCCCTTCACATGGCTTGTTAAACTTAATTGTGTTATGGCAGATGTTAATAGCAGCATTTATGTATGTATGTATGTATGTATGTATGTATTAATGCATTTATTTATTTATTTGCTGAATACCAAATAGCACCTTTCTTGGAATTACTAAATTTGAGGGCTAGTACTGTATATTCCAGATGTTTTTTTTTCTCTTTAACCCTCATATTATGTTCTGGGTAAATTTTACCCAGTTCAATGTTTGACGTCTCTTAAAAACACAGTTACACATCTAGTTAGTTATCTTGACACAATATTATTTTACCTAATTTGTTGGGATTAAATAGTAAACAAACAATAAACATAATCCTATGTTTTCAAAAGTACTGTACCAACTTTGTATAGATGTTTGTGGGGTAGCTGTTAAAAATGTAAAAAAACCTGTTTTAGTTTTTACGTCAGATTTTTTTGTGGGTAATTCTGGTGGCACATTCTCAAACAGGTTTTAAACTTCACAAACTTTCACTTACCCCATACAAATGGTGACACAGAAAGTGTCAAAATTGTTCTATTACAATAGTATTGTGTCAGTTGAAACTTTCTGGGTAAATTTGACACCGCACGTAATAGGCGTCATAAAATGTCAACGTAATGCAATCTTGTGCTGTAATGAATAATCTGATGACAAAAATAATCTGCAGGTGGCCCACCTGACTGTCTTTGCCTCCCTCGGACTCCGTGGGCTCTACATTTTGACGGGAACTCAGAGGGGATTGTAACTTGTCCTTTTTCTGGTTTTCTTCAGCCTCCTCTCCCTGAAATACATAAAACACTTTGCAGACATTCCACGCGCATTTATGTTTTGCCGAGAGCTGTTTCAGATCCCTCAGTCAAACTAATATCTCATCCAGCTGCCAACACCAATCTTGTGAGATAACATAGTACAATCGGGAATTGTGTAATATATGTGTATAATGCCATTTTATCTGTTTTATATTTGTGTTTATCCCTTTCATCCACACTCATAAATCCAAAACGGGTGTGTTCATATCCGTTGGATCAGCCACAGCATGTCATAAAGCCATGTGCTATTTCAACGTACCGCAATTCAATATCATGCACTGTCTACTGACTGGAGACCCTGACCTACACTCATCACTATGGTATCCACAGAAAAACCTTAATACATCAGATACAAATCCTCCTCGATGTGAGGGCTTCACTGCAAGCATGGCTACAGGAAGACTTCAACCAAGTTTCTCTATGGTAGCAAGGATACATTCTTTTTCAAGTTTTTAATTTTCATTTAATGGAAGATCTGTAGTGGTTTGTGGCTGTTTTAAATTTTTTTTATTTTGCGGCTCTCGTCCTGCTTTCCCGAATGTGAATCAATCGGATTTTCTCCACGTTCCGTTTCGTGGTTTGCCGTCCTCATTATTGTTTTCACCTGTGCTCCTACCTGCAGGGTATTTAAGGTTCTCACTTCCGCTTCTCCGGTGCTTGTTTGTCTTACGACATTGCATTCGAGTCAGGCATAGCCAGGTTACTAGCGACCTCCTGATATTAAACATTGTTTATGTTCAGGGGGGACTTGCTAGTTAGCTACTTAATCGTGTATAGGATTTGTTTTTCCTCCTGGTAGCGTTAGCGATCTATTTAGCACTTTGCTGTTCTCTCGGAGACAGTTTTTCTTTTTACCTTAGTTTTGGTTTTACACTTCTCCGGCTCTAAGCTAAGGCAGCCGAGGGTGTTCTTAAGTTTCCCGTTCTTGTGTCATATAGTTTTGTAGTTCGCCCGTTTTTGAGGGTTTATTTTTGTTTTGGCTGTTTAGCCTTAAGGAATTACGTTCCTGTTTTTTCTTTCTTTCTTTATTATTTTCTCTCCCTTAATTATTGGTCCTCACGTCTTGTGAGCTGACTTGTTCAGATTCCTCCCACCTTCGCATCTGAATCTCAGAACAATTAAGAAACTCATTGCTAGATCATCTAAAATAAAATAAAATACCTTCTAATCAATTATATATCACAGATACTAGCATACTGTCACAAAGATATTTTTTACCCAGATTTGTTTTTACTAAACCCTTTCGTTTATCCAAAGATTACCTTTAGTAAAAAGGGTACCCCCCAATCACAGATTCTCATGAATATTGACATGAATATGCTCAACCAAGATTCTCTATAGACACAAGGGTGCAATCTAACCAATGGTCTTTTTATTGTAGCTTTTTTGGAAGCTCTTCAATGCACACATTTGTCTCCTTGACCTGGTTTAACATGCACACAGGTGCACACAAAATAGTTTTTACAGAAGAATGCAATTTGTGCAAGAAATGTAATTAAAATCTGGTATTTGCATACATTTTTTTTTTTTTTCTCCGCTCACCTTTTTCTCAACTTCCTGTTTCCTGCTTGCTTTCTTTCCCCTTACCCTGTCTGGGGATGTCTGTTTCCTGTCCTCAGCGGCCTTGGGGTCCGCAGGAATGGGATCGTTCGGTGGCTCCGACTCCGAATGTCGGGATCTATGCTCTGGCGTGTCCCTCCTCTTCGCCTTCACCTCGTGCCGCTGGTAGGCCTGCCTCGGGGGCCTGTCTGGCTTGTACATGGGCTCTTGCGTGTAAAAGTCCTCCTCTTTGCTTCTGTATGGCGGGAAGGGCGGGCCCTGAGGGCTGCTCCTGGCGTACCTGTCCCTCCCTCCCCTCGGGCCCTCCGCCCTCTCCTCCGCCGCCCGCGGGCTCGCCCTGTCCGCCGGCTTGAAGCAGGCCCTCCTCCACTCGGGCAGCGGGCCGTTGGGATGGGCCCCGTCCCCGTTCCTCCAGCAGGCCTTGTCCCTCTCGTCCTCCGGCCACGCGTGCGAGGACCAGTCCCAAGATGGCCGTCGGGGCCCCAGGCCGTTGCTCCGGTCGGGCCTGCAGGGCCCGGAGGGGCTGTGGGCGGAGCTGCAGGAGGTGAAGCTGGGACTGTGGGAGCGGGGGGTGAGCGATCGGCTGACAGGGCTGCGGGACCTCACACGCTCCGGAGGGTAGCTGCAAACACCCCCCAAAAAAAAACATCACCGCCAGCAACACAACCCTGCACAAGCTGCTATGCCAAACACAGTCACATTATAGTCACCAAGGGACAAAGCACAAGGCTATGTGCCCTGCCAAATGATTCTGTCCAGCCAAAGCATTAAATAGATAAATCGGTTTTAAATAGATCTTGATGATCGTTGCAAGGCCTTTATATTTGGCCTTGCTGAGTAAAAGTGACCAAAATAAAAAGCTTGCATCTATGAAATGATCCGTAGCTTGTGATATTGCTTTGAGAATATTCCATGGCGGTTTCGAGAGAGATTTCAGGTTTTTTTTAAAACAAATTCTTACCAGTCAATCTCCTGTTTCTCATGCCATTCCCTCTGTGAATTAATATCTTGGATGATAGACTCCACGTCCTTCCCTGGTTTCTGGATGGACGAAAGTATAAACCATTGAAGTTGACCATCCCAGGAAAGCTCCTCAATCACAGAACATGATCTCAGTGTACTTCCTGAACACTACAGCTGCAAACCTACCTTCAGCTGTAGCTCCTTATATCTCTTTGACATCCGGATCAGAAGCTTCTGCTCATTTATCGTGGCTGGTTTAAGCTGAAAGTATTTCACCATTGCCTGGGCAGCCTCAACAAAAGCCATTTCCAAGAAGGCCTGTTAAAAACACAAAGAGAAGTCAATATGATTTTTTTTTATTTTAATTATTATTATTATTTTAACAAGGCTCTGATACCACTAACCTGACATAATTTACATTTCAGAATAACAACCAAACAATCTTTCAAAAATATATGTTTCAAAAATAAAGTAACATTCAGAAATAATGTTTAATGAGACAGAGTGAAGGTGCACCATCAAGCACCAAGAGCGAATGTGACATACATGCATGGCTTTAGACATTATCATTTTACCATGGCCCAAATTGACCATGCCAATAATGGGACCATTTGAAGCATTTAGACTAATCATAACTGCCCCCCTTCACCCCACAGCGCTAATGTCTGTCATTACTTGATGTGTGGAGCGCATGAGAATGTAATTGGTGACTTTTCCAAATGGGAGCCCCAGGTTGATGACATCATTCTCTGTGCAGCTGCCGTCTGGGAGGTTGCAGATGTGGACGACTCGCCCTGGACTGGACTTCCTCAGAGGGAACTTAAGTTACAAAGGAAAGAAGCACCTCGTCAGCAGAACAGCATTATAACTTGAGAAGTTGGTGTCTTTGCAACAGCTCCCATACAACAGTTGCACAACTGCTGGCATTTGGCCATTTTTAAGCCAAACTGGACATAATTAGAATGGCTGTAAATCAATACGACTGCTTGTCATTCAGTATTTACACAATGACAAGTACTGTAAAGCCTCACTTTGTTATATAATACACTTCCCAAAATATTCAGACATACTAATAGTTACTTAGTTCATAGTTAACTATGATATGACTATATGCCAAAATCTTTGATAGTGTGGCTACAAGCTGATTAGACTAAGAACTTCACATTTCTGTATCATTCCACTCAATCACATTCCACTCAATTCACTCAATCTTAACAACTGTTATCCTCTTAATCTATACATAATATAACTATGTAGCCATTTTGCTAGTATAATTTTGAAATGTAAACTATATAAATCAGGCTATAAGAAGGGGTGCAGCTCTGAAGACCATATGCTGAGATTTCAGGACGACAAACTCTATAAAAGACGGGCACATACTGGAATGGTTAATAAATGGACTAATAACCTCATTTGGTATTAAAATTATAGAGGTCTAGAAATGACATTGCTATGCATCTATCCATCTCAGCCATGATAACAGTAGCGAGTCATGAGCACATGTTCACGCATAGATGTCTGAATTGACCCTGATGTAGAGCCTATAGAATTTCCTCCTCTTCCTCGATGACTCTCAAAACCTTAACAAGAAAAGGGGTCATGAGAGTGATAAGAAGCATTTTCTTTTCTGTATTTATAAAACATGTCACCTGACAACCACCCCTTCTTTTGTCAGTAATCCCCTTGAAGTATAGCAACCTGACACTCCACTCATTCCAGCTCCCGTCACTCATTCCAGCCTTGAAAATCGACATGACGGTAAGGGCATCCAGCACTTAAGATTGACGAGGTAAATGAACAGAGGATTGTCATCGCGCGAGGTGGCTGTATTTGTTCACACGGACTCTCACATATGTTGCGACTGCCGCTGTGGTTGGGTTCATCTCATGGACTGAGAGAGCATATGCTGAAACTACACATAGAGGGTCACACAGGCCTACTCTGAGACAAACTGCCCTAAAACTGTAAAGACCTGGATAAATTCATTGAATGCCAAGGAATTAATCAGAAATATCCACTTACCATTAAAAAATCCCAACCCTAAAAAAAAATCCATGTTCTGTTTTAACATGTGCTCACCTGACATCTTAATAGACAAGTAGTAACAGCTGTCGAGAAAATATTGTGTTTAACGTATTCGATGAATTAGCCTCTTCCACCACATTACGGTTGCATTCTAAGACTGCTGTGCTTAAATTTCCCCAGAACATGCAGGAATGCATTTACCAAAAGAACTAAGTCCTCCCATCAGGTCATTCCTGGACACAACATGTCATATAAAGCAGGACTGATGTTTTGGGGTTCAGAGGGTCCAACGGACCAGGGTCAGACAGCCTGACAGACAGGGACAACTGGCGGGCCACTCTGGGGCCTGCGTCCCAGAGGGTCAGTGTAGCGGAGCCAGAGTTTACATAGGGACTTCTGAGGTGACCATTCTGAGCATGCCAGAGTTTTACGACATCTTGTGGGCAGCTTCAGAAACAGGTGAGGCAGGCAACCCAGCCTTGCGTTCCATGGTCATGGTCATGCTGTGACATGCGGTACTTTTTAACCTTGCGTTGTGAATAGATTTACACATAGGTGACACAACCACATGGGATCATCTGTGATTAAATTTGATGTCTGGAGCAACTTTGAGATAATTAAGCAGGGCTTAACCAAAGGATTGAGTTCAACTTAATTAAGAATGAACAAACCCAGAAGTCCGAGCAAGCTGAGGGGCATTAACGTTCTTTGCAATGTTTATGACAGCACTTTCTATACTAATCCAAATAGATTTTTTATCACACACTGAATCCAATAATTGGTTAAAACCACCTTAAGTGCAGAAACCACCTTGCTAAAATATGCTGTGGAATTACAGGGATGATTTGGTGGTTTTGATTCATAAATAGTATTAATCAAAAGCACCAACCACCATAAATAAATAAATAATAATAAGTGAACTCAGGGGTTATTTTTTTGGGGACTTAGCCTCCTCATAAACTGCTGTTTGAAAATTAAATATATACACATTGGGCTCTATTTTCCAGTGACCAGCGCATAGGCACATTCAATGGCGCAGCACATGAGGCAATTGGTGTGGCTAGCTATACGTACAATGGGCCTCATTCATGAAATGTGAACAGAATGAATTTGTGCACAAATCGTTCGTACAACCAAATCTGTTCGTATTTTGGCATTCATCAAAGTTTTTGTATCGGAGATTTGTTCATACATACGAACACCTGCTCTGGACCACGCGCAGCCTACCGTGTTTGTAAAATCAAAATGTAGCTTCTGAATGTCAATTAGAATATGAATTTATTTTTATTTTCTTAAATTCACAAAACTAAATGAAGGCTTTGATATGCGCAACGCTAAAATAATAAATTATGATTGTAAACAGACAAAACTTAATATTACACCTATTAATCAATTGTAGGCTTTATTAGACCCATAAAGTAATGAATGCTCTCAGTACTATTTTTCTAGATTGATAAAAAATTTAAATGCTATATGACATTAAATATCCTAATTAAAACACACAAAATTTGCTTTAAAGTGGCTTACGGCTGGAGGTCAACACACAGCGTCATTTGGAGAGAAAGCCACTTTAGGGATCGCACAGATTTGTTGACTGAAGAGTGCTGAATGGCTGGTTAACCTGCTCAATGTTATTGGTGCCATAGACTGCGCAACAAGGCTCAATCCAATGATGCGTTAGCTGGCTGGCTTATTGGTAAGAATATACTTGTCAAATTGCTCGTCCTTGGTCACCTCCTGTAGCTGTGCTTTTGCGCGTAGCTATGCATTTCTTCGACCTACAATTTAATGCCGTTTTTTTTACTACTTAAACAGTTTGTGTGACGGGTAATCCTGCATTGACGGCACACGTTGTTTCCTGCCAGGCCTTTTTAATTTACCAGTTCCTATAACACCGGTATTGACAATATACATTTGTTTTGTCCTTTGCTGAACATCTGCTAATAAAACTTTGATTTCAGTGTCGGAATAATTCTTTTGATTTTTCTGGGCCATTTTGTATTCGTATGCACCTGGAAAAAGAATTTGCACTTCCATATATTGCAATTCATTGGTGTGGATTTATGCTAATCGCTAAATAAGGTGTACGCGCCTGTCATTTACGATGAATCGGAATGTATGAACATACACAAGAAATACAAACAAATCTGCCTTTCCCACAAGGTTTGATAAATCTGGCATACATTTTTTGTATGAACTTGTTTTATGTGTAAATGTACACACATATTTAGGAACGTTTCATGAATTAGGCCCAATGAGAGTGAATGTATGCATCAAGTTTATGCCTACTAGGGATGTTCCTAACAACTAATTTCCCTGACGTTTAAACGGAAGTTTAAACTTAGACTAGTCGACTAGTCTAAAAGTAAGAAAACACGTAGAAAACAGTCAAGATTTAGCACAATTTAATCTATAAGGTTAAACATTGTCCGAAAAAATATTGCGTATATTATAAGAGCCATTTGAAACCGTTAATCACATTCTTCAATAACCAAATCGTATTTTAAATGCCGCTGAAATGTGTGGCCCTTTGTGCTTTGCATTATGAACATTGCACATTATCCTACAAAACATGACAACAACTCACTAAATAAAAGTTAACAAATAACATTTATTGAAAACAATATTCAACGTAACAAAACATTTTTAGGAAACGTGCCTGATTATTACAACGGCATTTTAATTTGGTGAACGCGATCGCAAAGCAAATACAGTAAAAAATAATAATCGGTCATCAGAAAAACTACCAGTAATAGGCCCACAAAAAAATAACAATTAGGCCTACTGATCGACGTGACATTACATTCGTTTTATTGGGCTATTCAACAACGCGATAGGCCTACTTACTCTTTCCACCTCGCTGGTTTAACTTGCAGGGCGAACAGGCTATTAATGCGTTTTGTTTCTTTCCTTCGTTTTTTTTATTTTATTTATTTTATCCGGCGTTGTTAACATTAGTAACGGCCAAAACAGGGACGGGATCCAATACTTTCCTCCTGTGTCACCGGGCAATTTTCATCGCAGGTTATCTGGATGTTAATGGAGTGGACCCCATTTTGATTCACATAGGTGAGTGGTTGGGTAGAAAGAGCCCACAACTGTACAACTGCGTTTATTATCATTCTTCTCCTTTCAAATGGGTGTAAGCAAAAAAATAGAATACAGCACCCACAGGACCCCAATGCAGTATAGGAACAGCCATAAACAATTCAAAACAGAAATAAATACAGGAATTAACATGATAAAAAAGAAAAAAGACCATGAACAATAAATGCTAATCATTTTTTTCCTTGGGGGATTTATATGAAAGTCAAATTGGACAGCATATGATATGAAAACAGTTGATTGGCTTTTTAATTTCATGATCATGCATGCATTGCTTGGGAAAGTCCAATTAGTACATTTCCATACGCTCGGCTGCAACTTGTGCCACAAATCTGGTCTGAGCAGACGGTTGGCGCAGGCGTGAATCGCAGACTAATCTGACCCCAAAATTGCAATCTGCTGCACCAAAATTGCAGTGCGCTGCTCAATCTGCACCGAAACACCCCTAGCAGCACCTTTCCTCCCACTTCGAGTCATCAAATTACCAAAAGGGTTCAGGCACATGAAAATCCATGACAAAAATGCCTTTAATTTTGATAAAAACAGTGAAAACAATTAATATCACGTTCTATATCACAGTCAATGATACGTGTTTATCTATTTTGAATTAAATGAGTTGGAATGAAATGACAGCATTTTAGGACAAGTGCGCTACTGGGCTCCTGTGAAGAAGGTCTAAGTACAGTCCTAATAAAAGTGTAAGAATCCATTTCATCGCTTTTGGCCTTAAAAAAGCAACTTTAACCATTTAATATATAAAAGTGTTTCAATTACCAGCGTCACAGTAGACTAACTTCACGAAAGAACATACAGCAGAGGTCAGGCTTGCTAGCTTGGATCCGTAAGAGGAGATAGAAATAGACCAGTGTGCTGCCTGTTTATGCCCTTGAAATATAACAAGAGGAAAATGCCGTTTTCAAAGTTATTTAATAATCTGAATTGCTATCATACAAAAGGTATACCAAACATTTGAATGCATACTACTACAGACTTCATGATGTAAATCACTGAAAAATCCACAAAGAATTGTAAATGCATGAGCTCTGACAACGGTTGACTGGCCAAAAGCTTGGCACTATTGAAAGAGACGTTTATATATATTTTAAAAAATCTTTGCTGCAGCTGAGTATACTTGACTGTGGATGCTGAGCATATTTGACTGTGGATGTGGATGCTCACTTTACTGATTAATCGTTATATAAACATTTGCAGATCCTAAACATTCCTAAAGCGTCCGACAATGAACGAGCACTGCTGAAATATTCTATGGGATGGAATAGGATGACTGGACTAGAATGGCTGCTGCTGATAAGTTGGATCCCATCCCCACCGGAATTAGCTTGAATGTTTTGGGGGTGGGATTTACTTGATAATTCAAACCAGTCTAAGATTGTTGGAGAGAATATTAGCCAGAGAATCGTTCAGATCCATCATTGTGTCAATAAATTCTTCATGTGGCCAAATGTTGTTCCAAAAGATTTAAAATTTTTTAAATGTATTATTCAATTTTTTTTAAAAAACTGCCCTGAGGCAGTGTCTTGGATATTCCACTGCATCTGTGACCTTGAGGTTAGAGGGCTCTGGTTCCCTATGGGCATGTGGCAGCCCCCTTGCCTGGACATTTTCAGCACCTCCTGTCACTCTGTATAGCACATGACCGTCTACGAAAGCCCGTGTAAACAGCTGCGGCTTCGAAGGAGCCATGCGCTTGGCATCACCGAGGCGTGTTTTTGAGCCTCTGATGCGATGGCAGAATGCGCAGTACGTAATGAACCCGGAGATGTTACGCAGGGGGAACCTTTTACCGCAGTGTACTGACATTGACGTCGCGTACACCGCATGCAGTAAGTCACATGTAGTGACCTTCATCACTCGGTTACCTTCAAAGCGGGTTTACTAGCAGACATGCCTTTAATGTGCTCACTTGCAGAAATGTGTAACTTGATGTATTATTTTTTTATTAAATGTGTTTTCACACAGGCTAATAATCACTGTGTGCCACTATCATCTATATGTCATAAACAAAAATTAAATTCAGATTACACTTTCACTCTTCAGGCCTGGCAGTGCCTTTAACTTCTGAAAGAAGGAAGCTTACTTCTGGCTTACACTGAAATAAAAATGCTGTTGCATAAATGCTAAATTAAATTAAATGCCTTTATAAATCCATTATGAATGTAACTTATAACAGTTGAGTTCAGTAGTTAAGTTAAACTTACTCCTATTATTGTTGTTCTATTTTCTGAATCATATCAGAATTTTTTTTTTGTAATTATGCAACTGATAAATGATAAATCTACTACACTGCTCACAACAGGAAAAACAAAAATGTAATGAACATTGGGCACGTAGTTGAAGTTAATGTCTGGCCATAATGCTACCCGCCTGCATCCCAAAATGGGGTATGCGAGAATGTGGTTTAAACATATTGGAGAGACACTCGTAAAGTTGAATTCACAAATACATTCATCCTTCAAACACAAAGCATTTAGTCCCATACTGAGGTGGAAAAAAACACAAAGAAAAAACATATTTCTACTGTTTTCATATAGTGTTATTTTTTTCTAGAATGCATTCCACTTTCCAGCTGCTTTGGTGTAATATTTTACTGACCTTTGACCCCAAAGGCACTGTAAATCCCATTCCTGACAAAGGCTGTGTCATCATTGGAGCAGCATGCGAATAAGACGAGTTGTTCCCAGAGGATATGTCTGAGGAGCACAGAAACAATTAATGAAACAATTGTCAGAACTGTTAAGAAAATTATGAAAATGTGAAAGTGTTAAAGAAATATATACTAGTGCTGAGTACAGAGGTCCCACTCCATGAAATGAGTACTACCACAGAAGAAGCCTATAATCCATACACTATTACCAAAGTGAGCGCTCACCAACTCTAAAACAAAACTTATTTAATTCACACCCTGTACCTGTGAAGCACAATTGAAAAGACAGTTGATTATTTACCTTGATTGGCAGTGGAAGAGTAATCCATGGTGTTATTTAGTGAGGCGTTCAGACATCCTTGAGAAGGCTCTGGGAAGTTCGCTGATCCAGCAGAGCCGCTAAAACAGGAGACAAGCGAGTTACAGCTAGTCACAGCACACGCTGGCTATATCTTGTGTCAGCTCATGTTCGGGCCAAACACAAGATATATTTTATATCAGTACAAGATAAATCTTGTTCTAAACAGGGGAATTGATTTTTGCGCGTAAAAATGTAGAGATAGCATCTACAACAATAAAAAATATATATATATGTTAGACGTGCGAACAATGGATTTCGGAACTAAATGAATGAACGAGTCAAATGAAACCAAGCACGTCGAAGTGGAATGTTACAGTCAGTTTGTACTGGTATAAAATAATGTAAGTATCAAGGCAATGCTCTGAGTTGAGTGGAATGTTACAGTCAGTTTGTACTGGTATAAAATAATGTAAGTATCAAGGCAATGCTCTGAGTTGTATTAGTACTGTAGCTTGATTGGCCAACGAGCACAGAAGTGACATTAACACAGACAGCTGTTGGATACGAGCAGAGTAATCGATCTTTCGCGGCTTACTCACCCCTCGTAGTAAAGCATGCAGTTCTGCTGGTGCAGTTTCCCCTTCACATGCTGATCCCAGTCCTGCAAAAGAAAAGACGCGCACACACAAGACAACGATTCACTGCGAGTGACCTGGTTGACTCAGTCTGCGAGAGACTCTCCGTGTATGAAGCGATCTCCTGACTACCGGCTAATTAAAGAGACAACAGCTCCACGTGCATTGCACATGAATTACTTTAGTTTTAGGACAGAACGTTGCTAGAACATCATTGCTTCAGACAGCCAAATACATTTTCTCTAAATGTTTGGCAAAGTAATCAACAGCAAAGAACAGAACTCAAGCAGAGAATGCTGTTTTTCAAGTAAATGCTACTATAAAGTTGGGAGACATTAGCATATATTCCGTAGGAAAAAAATATGGGAATGTATTAATTGTCTATAAATCACGGTGCTTGTTAAGCTTGTTAAAAAGTGAAGGCAACATCAACATGAATGAACAGAATGAAAAAATCCTGATATTTCCAGGTGCAGAATATAATGAGGGATGTATTACAGTTTTCCATTACTGGTGAGGAGACCTATTTTAAAGAAGGTCTGAGGTCAAGCAAACCAAGCCAACCCACCTTGAGGTTGTAGACCTTCTTGTCACAGATGGAGCACTGGTGTGGCAGCAGTGTGGGTGTCACGGCGTTGAAGTCGTTGAGCTGATGGGCCTGCAGGGGCACTGGGCCCTCAGAAAGAGAGTCCTCCCCGGGCTGGAGCTGCTGATATCCCTCAAACCCCTGGGCACCAGTGGCCCCTGCAGCGGCAGAGTGGAACTTGGGCTCTGTGGTCGGCTCCTCTGGGTTGTACAGATCGGCCCTTACGTGAAACGGTGTCTGGTGCCCGGGAGCCCACGTGGTGGTTGTGTTGGGGGTCGTATCCAGCTGCCCTGCTTGAGAGAAGCCCTGCCACTGCTGGTCGTTGTGTCCGCCGGACGGGAAAGCACTGGGCCTCTGCTCCCCGGAAAAGGCCGGTGGCTGTCCCTGACCGTCCAATCCGAAGTAGTCCCTCTGGAACCCACCCTGGTTCCCGCCATCGGCATGGGCGGCGGTGGGTGCGTGAGACCCGTCGCCGCTGCGCTGGCACGGCGAGGGGAACGCGGCGCCGGCCTTCTTTCCAAACTCCGAAGCCTGCTGACCTGGCGGCTGAGGCAAGCCGCTTCCGTAGCAGCTAAGACTCATCCCGCCGGGATTTGGATTGTGGGACCCCCCACCACAGCCAAACCCCCCTGCAACTAGGGGCCCCAGGGCAGAGCTCTGCAGGGGAAAGGCCAGCGCACCAGCTGGGAACCTTGGACCCAGCTGGGCCCCACCAGCCTGGCCGTGAACGGTGCTGATCATAGTGGGGGCCCTCAGCTGGTTGAAAAAGGGCTGGGACATAGCCATGTTGGACAGAACCTGGTTTAAGACGGTGGCGGCCGTGGCTGTGTTGCCGCTCACGGCCGTCTGGGCCAGCTTCAGCCGGTGGAGGGTGAGCTGGGCCTGGAGCTGGGCTAACTGCAGGCTGGCTGGGGTCAGGACCAAGGGGTGCTGTCCGCCCCCGCTTGGCTGGCTGCCGACAGGGAGGGGCCTCTTTTCGGGACAATCCAATGAACCGACACTAAAAAAAAAAAGGAATCATAAAAGTTCCGCTACTTGACAACAGGATACTTCTAAACACAATATGCATGTAACTGATACAATTCAGCTTCTTGTCCCCTGTGGCTGGGTAGACACCCGTCAACTGCCCCGCTAATTCCCCCTTTCAAGCAATGACCCCGTTTAACTGAGTTGCCCTTTCATATTCTGATGGATGTGCTCACATGGGGGCTAAATATAGTGTCTTCCACTATTAATCAGCCCCCCCCATATCACTCACTCAAACTAATCACTTTCCCCTCTTTACACAGGAAAGAGGAAGGTGTGAAACAAATTAGATTAGTGATGGCAAGGACCCAAGACAAAGTTGTTTTAGTCACGGAAGGGCACAGTTTGGCATTGTTCAGAGGGGTACGGAGGGGATCTTCCATGAGACGAAAACAACTGCTAGGTATTATCATGGAGCGGTTCTTGCATTAAATGTTGCATATTTTCTCCTAACACCGAATGATCCGTTCAATTCTTCAAATATCGATCTGTGCAACTGAATCGTTTGACAGGATTATCACCTCATAATCCGCCCGCTGCTTGTTCCTTACACTACGCTGTCGTTTTACAAGACCATTCCCAGCTCATAAAGTCAACACGTAAAATCAAGGTTGTAAATTCATGTCAAAGTAAGAAGTGATTTATGAAGATATGAAAAGCATGTCCTTTATTACCGTAACCGGTATTATGGAAAGCTACACGCAAACATACAGCTGAAAGAGACAACATTTTCCATGTGCCGTACTACGCATAGATTCAAATAGATTATGAGTGGATACAGTTTAGTGCACAAAATAGGAGCGTCAATTCAAAGCCTTTTTAATGAAACTAATCTGCTAATTAAACGAGGAATCTGCCCATCATTCTTTTTTAAATGTAACCTTTGCTTATATAGGGTATGTTGACTGAGCACACATGCCCTTTTACAGCAACGCCCTGTTAACAGCCCATTTTGTTTCCCCATGTATGATAAAACTCCTGACATTCATGCTTGCATTGAGTCAAGTGATGATGTCATGCTGCAAGCCTGACTCAAATCACAACTGGGGTTTCTTCTGATCATTGGTCTAATGGCATAATGAATCAAGACCCTTGATGACTTAGAGCCATTTAGCCAACCATGTGTTCCATACTGTTCCAGTGTAATTTACAGCTAAATCTAGTCCCACCCCGCAATTCCCACAGAGATCCATTCAAATGTAGAGACATTTAGTATCGCTTGTAAGAGTACCAGAAAATAAGATATCAAGAGACTTTTGATGTTGTTGGGTCACAGACATCAGAAAGTCATGGCACTCAAAGGATATGCGACCAAATATAAAAAATTTATACTTTATTCTATAAATAAATGCAGGGGTGCCAATAATTGTGGCCAACATGGTTTTGTTAAAAATAATTATTTCTTGATGAGGGATTTTTTATTAAAGGTTGGATTGTTCTCATTTTTTCAGTGTGAGATTAAGCTAATTCACCAAACAGTGGATTTTTTATAACCCTTTTTACTCATCTTTACCAGAGGTACCAACAAATTTGAGCACGTCTGTATGGTCACATCGCAGCAAATTGTATCGTGATTAATCGTATTGTTATGAATGAAGAGAAAACGCATCGCGTTTTCGTTATTGTTATTGTATTGTGTCATCATCAAGTCAAAGGTTTACACCCCTAGTATGCACATGCCTCGAGACACCATTAGGGGACTAGGGTTCTTGCAGCAGAGAAGATAATGGTAAAATACCTACTCAAATCAATATGTCATTGTTTGGGACTGTGAAGGTTTGCCATTACTTTAAAGAGGGAAAAACCTTTATGGTGAGTCTAATGTTTTTTTTCACACAGGCTGATGGAAAATGTCATTTTAGATTTTTGTGCAAACTTATTCTTTAGAAATTAAGTTGAAATGATGAATGAATGAAGGGCAGTTAAAGAAAGTCCCTACAGTCGACACACCATCTTAACTCGTAAAAAGCAGAAAAAACCCAAGAGGCCCTAAACACATCACGGCTCAGACCAGCAGCTGTTTTGTTACATTTCTGGCAGCTACTGAAACTGACAGACAGCAGAAGTATTTTGTTGTTGTCCTGTTTCACAGCTTACAAGCAGTAAAACAAATGAACAAATATCTGAATTCTGCCAAATATGATCAATCAATCAACCAATCAAACATATTCCAATTGCATAATAATAATGAATAATTAATATAATATATAACTAATATATAACTTGTATTAATATACAATATAACTGATAAAGGCAATACAGATGAACTTCTGGAAAGCAATGAGGAACAAAAGATATGTGAAAAGGAAAGCCAGCACTTTTTAAAAAGTTTTACTAAGACCTTTAGCGTGTGCAAAACCACTAAGAAATGATTGGTCATGCTATTTGTTCTGCACCAATCATTGGTTGTGTTCTAAACGTCTTATTAAATCAGGCCCCGTGTGTGCAATGTGGAACAGTGCTATAGTCCCCTGTACTCAAATACTTCTGAGACAGCTTTGTTGCACCCTTGTGCTTATGTGCATTAAAGTGCAAGTAAAACTATCTCTGTACAAATGAGCTTACAAGGCGTTTACAATGTTGAGCTGTGTGCTCTATGTTAGTCCAGGCATGAACCCAGAAATGAATCAAACATAATAATAGTTACAATAATAACTCTTCACCGCCTGTTATCCCTCAGAATGAGCATGCTCGTAAAAAGATTATGTTTACACCACCCTTGGAGATGACTCATATCTAAAAATATGCACCTCTGACACACGGTCCCTGAAAGACAAATATGGGTTCGGAGGGAGTTGGCCGTGCTTAAGGCCAATCAAGTGACTCTTGTGAATTCTGCTTTAGAAAGTCCAGCTATTAATTCCTGACCAGGATTACCAATTACACCATTGGTAACGAGAGGACATAAGATTAAATGTACTGAAGAGAATGATATGGCCCTGGAGGTGCATGTCTACACTGTCAGTAAAGCCAAGGCTTCTCAAACACCTCTATAAAAATCATTAACACACCAAGTATGTTATAGTCTAAGCCGTGGATTGCTTGTGATGGCACATTATCATCGCCACAGCGACCTCATACCTTGTATTTTTACCTTAATTTATGATATGAGTCTCTAATATACAGAAGTTTCTGTGGATTATTATGGACATTGACTTCTATTTTTTATATATTTTTCATAACACACTATTGTAATTAGAATACATCTTAGGTCTGTTTAAAAGGATAAAAATGCTTTGTAAAATTATTTTTAAAAGGCAATGAATGCTGTTTATTAAGGTTAATAATACACAATGATTAATCAGCACCATGTTTAAGAAAAAAGTTAAACTGATTTGTAGTAAATACCATATTTTTTTGTAAGCAATATTCTATTTTGAAAACTGGAACTTTTTAAACCGTGAAACTAATTAACAAATTTGAAAAGGGTATATTCAAATTATTCACTGCAATTTGAATAGTTTATTTGGTTTTTAACCTTGTGGAGCTTGTCTGGGGGGCAGAGGTTGCGATATGTAGGGCTAAATTGTGAATAAATCAACAAATACATATTCTGTAAGGTATCAAAACACATCAAGTCAGGTAAGAGATTGTACATATCTCATAAATATACTTGAACTAGTATTTGCTTTTTATTTCTAATTATTTTCAATGCTAGTCCCCTCCCCAATGGCTACCTGGTTTGACTCAAGTGTATCATTTCACTGTAAATGGCAAATATAACCACTGATTTAAAAAAATCCCAACCGTCTGTTGTGCTATCAGGTTAGCATGAAACCTACATTCCTGCCTCATAGGTTTGTTTTCAAAAAGAGCTTCCAGCCACTTGCTGGCTCCAGCATTTTGTCTAGCTTGAGGTTTTCATCACCATTCACTGCTAATACCTGACAGCAAACTATATTCCTTAGCTAAGCTCATCCTCCCTGTTTACCCATTCAAAACTGATGCTAAGTGTTGACTTACATTCCAAATGATGGACCTGAGATGAATAACAGTCAAACAAACTGTATTTATGAAGTTATGTTCATATGGAGCACTGGTATTCATGAAAAAAAGAGTATATCGTTATATAAGCACCAAATTGACCTACTCACCAAAGTTAACTTTAAATACTTTGTATTTATATGATAGTTTTGTGTTGTTTTAGCTAGATATTCATAGCTGTGAGCCTTACTTCCAGTTATAGAAAAACAGAATAAAACCAGACAAACAACGGCTGATTTATTGGTATGATTCTGTAATTCCTCAAGTAATTTAGAGTAAAGATTCATTTATATTGTAGCTCCTGTAATTATACAATAATACTGTTTTCATTATTTGATAGTTCTATATTTAGAGGGACAAAGATCTGTTATGGTCTACTTACAATCATAGCAACAGTTTGAATTTTCTTTGAATTTTATTTCTCACCCTATGGCTTTTTTAAATGCAGCCCAGATTCCTTTTGCCAATTAAATACATTTTCAAAAGCACCAGAGACTCTGAGAATCTGTTCAACAAATTGGCCCAAGGAAAAGTTAAACTCAGGATTTCCCCCCAAAACACCGTACAATAAACATATTTCCAAAACACAAACCAGTCTGTAATGTAACACTTGACCAATAATAAAATCCTAAATTTAAGCTAAAGTTAATGACAACATTAACAGCACAAATAATTACCAGCAGATTAAAATAAAACCACTGAAATTCTTTATTAGCCCCAGACTCATTACCACCAAACAAAAGACTACTTGAGAGTGGAGGACTAAGTTTCACTGAGCTTCAGTAGTTTCCACACATGCACCTAACTGCAAAATAGAAGATGAAATCAATGCTTTCTGATGCAACCAAACAGGATGCCTTACTGGTCCGAAGACATTTTTATTGTCGGAAGTAAAGCTTAGACAGGCGGTGACTGCGGCCAGACGGAGAAGATCGTTCGGATGTTTGCTAAACAAGACGCGGGAGGCACAGGGCTCAACATGGGACCTGTCTCGGAGGCAAACAGACATACCGATCCAATCTGCTCCTCGACCCCAGTTCTGAAGCATGCCGGTGTGAACACAAAAGAAACACCAACCTGAAGGTCGGATCCAGTGCGGACACGCTTTTCTGTGCGTGACCTCAGCATGTACTCTGTCCACAGCTCTCCCTCTGTCCCTCTCTCTGGTCCCGCTGTGGCCAGAGAGCTCTGCCTGCGTTCACTTCCCAGCAGAAGGGACGAGACTGACGAAATGTCACAAGTGCTCAGTCTGACCACGCAGACGGACTGCTAACCTCCACTGCAAGTTAAGCTAATCGGACAAACGGCTCGCGTAAAAAAAATCATTAAACATGTTTCCCTATTCAAAAATACACTTCCCATGTGTGTGTGCGTGCGTGCGTGTGTTTACTACACAATGCCTTAGATATTCTGTGTCATACTGAAACTCGACTGGTTTATAATTTAATTTGCATCTATTGGTCTATTTTGATAACTTCTGAGGATAGACTGTTTTCTTTTATTAATTTGCACATTAGTAACACAGCAGGATACAATGTATGTTCAGTTAACTGTTAACATTGTGATGCAATGAATGTCAAACAAATATGTAATAAGTGTATATTTGTTATTTCTTTAAACTGCCCTGGGCCCCGTTTCCCAAAAGGATCTTAGATAAAGGCTTAGATCTTAGGCTATTTTGTTTTTACATTACTTTCATTGCTTGTTTGTTTTTTATAATTTGTTTGCACTCTATTTGTATCATTTGTTTTATGTAATGTCAGTCAATTGTAATCATTTTAATCACAAAATTAATAAAGCACAAACGTAAAACACTCTAAGATGATCTTAACTCTAAGATGCTTCTGGAAAACGGGGCCCTGGTTCATCCAATATTGGCTCACAATTAAATTATGTTGCGAAAACACCAGAATGACCCTTCTAAATTGTGTATTACTGTGTTTGTACAAATGTTGCGTTGAGTTCAGGCCAATGGTGCATTTAAATATGCTATTATTGTGATAGCTTTCAAAGTTTTGTTATCTATTAGTTGTTATAGTGTGCCATTAATTTAAATACAATCAAACATTTTAAATCAAAATCTCATTGTCATTACATAAAGCTAGGTATAGTACCAAGAAACTGATGAACAAGAGCTACAATCAGAGATTTAAAATATTGCCCCATTCAACAACAAAATTAGAATTAGAACAGAATTATTTACACAGAAATGTCTGAAAATCTCTAAAAACACAGTAACAATACTCTATATGCTACCGCTGTTGTTAATTATATTACTTCTGTTTCAAAATATGCTATGCTTCAACTCACTGGGAGCACTAATATTATAAAAAATAAGAATAAAAAGAGAATTATAACAACAAGAACAACAACAATAATAATAATAACAATAATAATAATAATAATAATAATAGGCAACCTTCCAATATTTGTAATGTAATTGTAACAATTACTGTTACAATGACATTACAAATTACAAACACTTTCCATAATTACTGAAATAAGAGATCAAATAAGATAGGGGTCTACCAATATAAGAGCATTGCTTTTTTTAGTTTAGATGACATTTCCCATGGGAGTTACAGTTTATGGCGGTTGGCGGAACTAACATCATTCAACTATCAGTTTATTAGATTCCGGTAATGAAAATGCAATAAAAGACAACTTTGTATTTTTTTTTTATTTGAATATAAAACTGTTAATTTAATTTGGGAAGAAATGCTTTCATGTTGCCTAATGTCAAGATAATTATTTAGTCTGAGGTCTAAATGTGTGCGTTACTGGTCTCTCCGGTTGAGACACCTGTGATCCGTTCTGTCACTTTGAAAACGTATGGTATAATTACATATAAGTCTACAGAAACGTTGTACTGCAAAAGCAAAATTCTAAATGTTTTTTGGTGACAGATTTCCATCAGAACATTGGACATGGTCTAGTCTACACAGTGTCGCTTCCTTTGAAAACTGTAGGCTACACGTATGCATATCGAGTCGTTTTTGATAGCTCTGTGGATAGTATCGTCTCCTCTGATACATGAATGAAAACAGTAGTTATATATAGCCTATGGGTATGTTAGTTCCTCCTTGCCTTAAAACCTTACCTTTAGTTTTTTCGCTTTTCGGGAGCTTAGCTATATGGTACATTTTGTCAGTTTACAGAACTGCTCTGCTGCATCCCCAACTTCTAAAAGCGCCCTGCGTTACCGCCACGTGGTTTCTCGTTCTATATCAATCGCACGCTTACTATCCCTGTAACAAATCAAAGTGCCAAAGAGATGTTTTGCGCAGGTGCATGACCAACTCGACCCCAACATTGTCACGATGAGATACGTGTGTCAAGACACGTAGCTCACTGGCCTATCTCAAATTTGACATTTGTGTTATGTCTTTATTTTAAATTTTGTCGTTGTTTCACCACATAGCTATATGTTAACTTCATATTCAAATGAAACGTAAATATCGGCTATTATGTTTGCATAACCGGATTTTACTATTTTTGTTTTTATTATAGAAAAACGGCTTGTTCATTTAGGCATAGCCTACATAAACGATGATAAAGGTAACGCCTTAAATAGATTATTTATTAGATTAAACTAAATCAAATGGACAACTGGAATGAACATGCTTTGCAAGAATCTGAACATTAACTCCCTGGAGACCGAAAGTTTCACCCATGTACTACCTACGTGTCCAAAAAAGTATGACGAACATTGGAAATTAATTATCTGTGTTGATAATTTTATTTGTGTATAAATAAATAAATAAATAACATCCCGAAAAAGTACGTATTACGACCCTGAGTCACCAGATGGCACTATTTTGCAATATTTTAACATTATGTAACCATGAACAATTTTAGCACTGGTGTCCACGTACATTATGTCCGTGAATAAACAGCCGTGAATAAACATTTAACTTAACCGCAGCCATTGGAATGATGTTATGTGCTTTCTTTGCATTTTACAAATGTAACAGCCTTCTTTATGTCATGCCAGAACATTATGAACTGTGGCATGTTTGAATGGCAAAATATATAACTATCGTTAAAGAGAGACACTTTTTTTCATTTTTTATTATATTATTATATTATTATTATTATTATTATAATAATAATAATAATAATAATAATAATAATAATATCAAAGTTTATATTGTCTCTTCTCTAAACGATCTATCATCATTTGTATAGTTATCAAACATTGCATGACACATCTTTCATTTTAATAATAATAATAAATATAATAATAATAAATATAAATAATAATAAATAATAATATATTTTTTTGTTTTTGTTTGTCAAGAAAAAAAAAATATCAATATTTCATAATATCCAAATGTAAAAATTAAAAAAATGTTAAAAAAATTAAAAAAAAAATATTGTTTTGTTTTGCACTTTTCAAGGCTAGTGTGATATTTAGGCCATTGCAGATAGGGATAGTAGAACATAAAACATGAAACGTTCGGTTTTCTTAAAATTTTTCTGCTGTACTATTGAAACCTGTTTCTAGAGTCAGTGACAGAGTAGGCCTACCTGTTTTCAGTTGAGCACACAAAGATTGTTGACCCTTTATGCTGGTGGTGGTGGATGTGTGTGGTTGTGTGTGTTGTGTTGTGACAATGTGTGTTGTCATTTTTTTTATTTTTTTTTTTTTCAATTTTTTGAAAAATTCAAGAATGTCCCTAGACCATGGGTGAGAGGTGATGATGTCATGGTATATCTGTCCAGATCTGAAAGAAAATCTGAATCTGTCCTCTGGCCTTTCTTTTTGCTAATTATTTAGTCTTTCTCCTTCTCTGGACTCCTCTGAATGATCTCAAATTTTGGATTTTTGGACTTTTTTATCCATTTTTTTTTTATTTTTCCATTTTTTTTGAAATTGTATTTGTTTGAGATACCAGTGTTCTTTCTACCAGCAGTAATAATTCAAATTTTTGTTTGTTGATAATATGTATGATGTTTTGTATTTGTGATTTTGTTTAATTTTGTTGCTGCCTGCCCAGAATGAGCTGCCTCTAGGATGCAGCTGAAGTAAATATGAAGCCATAATATTTTGTATTTGGCAGTTGTTGATGCCTCAAAAGAGCCAGAGAGAAAAAACAAAAATAAAAAGACTGACAAAACAACTCCCAGACAATAATGCCGAAATGGACGGCAAACCAACCAGTTGTAAAGACTTATGACTTTAAGACTAAAGACAAAAGAGAGGCATAAGAGGCTTAGATTGCTTCGTAGATCTTCCCCTCTATTCCTGTATTTAAGAGTCTTCAGGCTAGAATCATCGTTAAAAGTGCAAAGGAATAGCCTTTGGCTTGACATTGGGCCTTCCCAGGTGGTTATTATTTACAAACCACCCTGACATTTGCAGTCTAACACTCCTCCAGTTCTGCTACCGTTGGCCACAAACAAGTGCTCCTCTGCATAAGCATACAAGCATCCGATTCCCTGCGAGGTGGCAGTCTGACAGATTTACGGTCCCATCTGTTGGCTTTGCGGTAGGGCCCAAAGGGGGGAGGGGTGTAGGTAGGGCGAGAGGCAGAGTGAAAGAGAAAAAAAACAACCCGCATCTGAAGTCTCTCCAAGCACTTATACCACTGAGCCATAAACCTTTTAAAGTAGAATTCTGGCACAACGCATCAGGCCCACGCTCTGTTCACCAAGACTTGGCGAACAGGAGTCAGACGGCTTTGTAGGGTGCAGTCGAAACCCAGGACGAGATGTTTCATTCCTGCATCAGAGTTACCATTACAAGCCATGTTTAAATCATTCAGGACATTTCACTGAAATTCTAGCCTAATTTTCTTTCATGAGATTTATGCCATACGTTAGGCTTCTGTGCCATTGAAGTGAACCTGTTTCATGCAATGTAATTGCATGCCTCCGTGTTTGTATGTTTATCATGGAAAACTACCTCAAGGCATGATTTTTCTCTTTCTCTGCTTTAAAACCATGGAAGCACAGTGTCTTTAGCTCATTTGTAGATCAAGTTGATGTTGCTATACTTTAGTGAAAACAATTCTTTCTATACTGTATATAGTCATAACCTATGTATGAATAAACATTGCCATAAGCACTTGTTTGAAATGAACTCAAAATTATTCAAAATCTATACTCTATCTGCACTGCATGCAGCCACATACCGTGGAAATACGGTGTTAACAAGAAACTATTCAATAAGTTTTTTTTTTGTTAATTATAAAACACATTAGAGAAACTATTTATGATCTTTTTGATTGCTAATGCACACATAAACACACAAGTATTTAAAATGCACTAAAACACTGAAATAAGGGAGATGCTTCATAACAGCTTCGGAAAAATTTAATCCCTCCAACTACTTCACCTGAACGTCGTTATCCCATTCGAAAAAATCTATTTGATGTGAACTGTGTCGCAAGTTTCTAAGCACTGAAGAAAGCATGTAGCTGAAACGTTTGCTCTAGTCAAGCCGATTCCTTCTTATTGACATGCACTTATTTAATTTTTTTTGCACTATGTAATTGTTCTAATAAATATATTTTTGCTCGACGCCAGTGTCCGATTTTATCCACAGAGTGCTCCTGACACCTTCTTCTCTATCATAACAGCTTTTAACACATGCATGTAGCCATGACTCAGAGCAGTGGGCAGTTCTGTTCACGGTTTAAAGCACAAGAGATTACACTCATATAGTCATAGACCATGAAATGGATCATCACACCAGTGCTGCTTTAGTGAAAGAAAAACTGTCCATTTTGAAGCTTAAGCTCGACATAAGGCCACCGTAAGGCTTATGATATCCGAGAACAGCACAGACACTCTAAGAGAACGGGTTATCAATGAACTAACTGTGCTAAGAATTACAAGCGTACCAATTGAAACATCAGCAGGGAAATAGTTGACTCAGACTCTGACAAGCATTTTTTGGTGTCAAGATGCCCTTTTGTGTCGCAAAAGAACAGCCGGGTATGCAATTTCAGTCGGTCTGTTACGCGTCAAATGGGCAAACATGTACAATTGTACATACATTTTCATGAATTCCTGCATTTGCTAAAGTCATAAGGCCCCAACAAGAGCTTTAAAATAATGTTTACACCTTCACGTATACAGACTGATTTCAGTCCACTAGATGGAGCTGAAGGAATGTCCAACCTTTCTCAAAAAACAAGGCTTCAGTGATGCAACTGCCACCTGAGGGCACCATATAGCATATTTAAAATAGCAGCACACTGTGATTTGTTTTGTAAGACTTGCACAAGCAGAACCTTGGAAACACACGTGGGTGCCGTGCACTTTGTGGACATTGCCGCAAATGGCGTTAGGTTTTTCGGCTTTGGACGTTATGATTGTTTGGAGCAAGCAAACTTTTAAAAAAAACTTTAAAAAACTGGTTTTGATATAAACACACAGGTGCTTTGGCTATGGGCTGAGCCTATTCACTGATGAGCATCAGGGTGATGCACAGGGTAGCCAATGCTAACCATGTTTAGAACCATACATCTATTATAAAAGTGCAAGACAGAGAATACGCTGATCTGCGAGGCCATGGAAATGAATGTTCAGCCATTCAGACCGTTGATCAGAAAGCATGTGCAGGAGTTTTCAGAAGCTATAGAATTGTCTTGCCTAACTGACGAACTGAAACCCTGAAATATGTGTGGTAGTGTGGTAGAGCAGTAGCCAAGAACTTGAAGCCAGGAACTCTTTACTTTTTATATACTGTTTATCAAGAAAACTGCACAACTTGTTGTTTATTCTTTAAATGCATGTGATAATCGTTTTAATGGCAACATCGTAGATAGATAGATAGATAGATAGATAGACAGACAGACAGACAGACAGACAAACCTGTCAAAGGACAACTAATGAAGAGCAGACATGAGCATGTGAAAAAGCCAATCCATCTTAGTGAAAATGGGACTACTTCTACTTTTCAACAAATCAAACCGGTCGCATTGCCAAGTAGTCACGTGGCGCAGATGGCCGGATCATGTTGCCTGGCTGCTGATCAGTACTAAATGATATCCAGGACAGCTGAGAGGCACCGTAATTTATTGCCGCCCGCAACCCCGCCCCCCCCTTCCACCATAACCACCACCAGCCACCCTCACTCAGAGCATGATTACCTTCTCTATGGCAAAATTACCGAAATTCACAATTTATTATTAAACCTTGTGACATTAAAATCCGGAATCTTCCCATGACAAGTGAAGCGCTGCACTAAAAACACAGCCCCCCTTCTTATCTGACGCAGTTCCTCTTTCTGCACCTGGCTCTGAGGTCCTCGATGGCCCAGTTTTATGGGTCAGAAAGGTGGGTGTCGCCCTGAATATTTGGGTCATTGTTACATAACACGGAGGTGGAAAGTTATATGTCACGTTGAAGAACATTCCAGCGCAACGTGTGCTGTAATGAGGGAAATGCATGATGGTCTAATATGTACATTGAGACTGGCCTTGCTTGAAGTACATCTGTACCCTTCCTTCTGACCCATACCATCACTTCGGGTATTCTTGTAGTATAATAATAATAATAATAATAATAATAATAACAATAATAATAATGATACTTTATTTTTGTATTATTTTTCATTCTTTTAGTAGTAGTAGTAGTAGTAGTAGTAGTAGTAGTAGTAGAAGTAGTAGTAGTAGTAGTAGTAGTAGCAGTAGTAGTAGTAGTAGTAGTAGTAGTAGTAGTATGTACAGATTATAATACAGGACAATACAACCTGTTCCAGACCTCCAACAAGGCGAAACCTTATCCAATATAATGTGGTTTTTTCGTCTTTGTTGACCAACCTATTAGTTTTTCACATAGCACACTGACTGCATTTTAAATTTTCATATTTTCAGTTACATTTCTGAGAACAACATTTTTACCACGGGTGCCAACTGATTCCAGCATTACCACATAAAATGCACTTTTATAAGTAATTTTGGCTAAAGTCTGCTAAATGGCTAAAAATGGAAAAATGGAAATTGTTCACAATTAACACAACAAACCTCTGCATAGCTCACGGGTGATGTGTGGTGTGCTGTTCATAAAAGTAAAAAACAACATTCAAATTCCCAGGTGTACATACAATAGCATTGGTATTTGTGATTCTACTGATAGAATGCCATGTAAGCCAAAGGCATCTCATATTGTGTCTTGCATATATGATATGTCTGCCCAGAGATCATTCCTGACTGGATCAACTGAATGAAATTGCTGAGCAGGGGCTTCATTAAGTTGCTGTTTTCAAAGCTCAAACACAATACTTTTTTATGGGAAAAAAGATGCAACTTGTCAAGCAAGGTTGCCCGAAGATGACTGATCTGATTGGATTTCTTTCGATTCGAATGTACAACGGTCAAACTTCTGATTTAGGTTCAATCTCAAGCCATCTTTGATGTACTAGTTTCTCAGAACCGAGGCATGAGCTACCACAGTGAAGCCCGGCTGAAATACTGGCTGTTGATTCGCTTTCTCAATCAATGACCTCAATTACACACAAACGGGAGGACATTTGAGTGCGCTGATTTGGCGGTGATGACAAGCACCAAGAAACGTGGCGCAGTTATGGTACCTGTAGCTTGCTGACAGCAACTGTCAAACTGATTTATGAAACCCCATAAGCACCCCCCTTGGGTGACTGAGTGTTAATAAAATCGAAATACAAAGTGAAGCACTTCATTAGTAAAAAGAGCTGTGACACTATAAATGTGAGACAGGCCGAGTGTTGAGCCTCATGCATATATCCCAGTCTAGTTTTTTCTTCACAAGACTAAAGGCAGTCATCTCTCATACACGGAGGTGTCCAATTCGATGAGCTGTGCACAACTGTTTCCAGGGAGATATTTGTACATCCCTGCTATGCAAAAGACTCAGTTCCAAGAAAGCACAGATTATTAGAGTTCTTTTCAG
Organism: Ilyophis sp. 1 JC-2022; assembly: GCA_022702515.1. NCBI lineage: Eukaryota > Metazoa > Chordata > Actinopteri > Anguilliformes > Synaphobranchidae > Ilyophis > Ilyophis sp. 1 JC-2022. Next base: position 98,237,119 of record CM040405.1, read on the forward strand.
ACTGTAGTGGAAACTTGCAGCTAATATGTAGCGCATTTGCCACAAACTACATTGTTTTCCATAAAATGTTGCCAGAGGTTTGTCAGGCTTTGCCAGTAGTGGTGAACTAAAAACTTTGCCAGAAGTGAATGGCAGTTCCCACAAAGCTAATTTGCATGTGAAAATATGAGCTTGCCGCAAACCTGTGGCAACAATGCAAAAGGTTTGCCGCAAATTTGCTGGATGGCCTATATTTTTGTAAGGGCAAATGTTAGAATTTAATGTCCACTTCACATGTTTCTCACATGTGGGTGAACGTTTCACACCTTTGTCAATCAGGCAACTGTCTATTGCATTTGCTAAAAAAAATTAATACGTGATTTCAAACTCTAAGTAGATATAGGCCTAGAATCAATCAACATATGTTCTTAACTTTGCCTTACAAATAAATGTGGCACTTTGCAATAACATTTGCCTTAATTTGTATGCTTTCTCAACTTACTAACCTGTATTTTTGATTTAAAAATGAACACTCACATTTAATTGCGAGTGACTTAAAGAAGAAATGTTGATAGACTCTACGCCAGTTTATATTGACGGTGGTAATAATTACGTTTCTGATAATTTCTCAGAGAGCAGCAGATTAAACTGAAGAAATTCAGACGGGGCTGTGAAGGTTCGGGCCTTTCAGAGTTTAATAAATGGGCAGGATTTACAAGCGCCTTTTGGGTGTGCGCTCGATGCTGCGTGACACTCCTGTTGCCAAGCGCCAATGCCCCACCCCCCACCCCCACCTCAAGCAGGCTTGGTTCAGCGCAAGCATAGCAGATTACCATCTGTCAGCAGCGTCAGCTTGCGAATGCCAATCACACCCTGTCACATGATCTGGATTAGCTGCCTGGCTGCCTATTGGGGGGGGGGGGGGGGGCTGCCCTGCACATGCTGAAGCCCTTCTCTCTCCTACATCCTCATGGTCCACACACAGAAAAGTTTGCCTCCGGCTGAGAAGCTGAGAAGCAGAGCAGCGGTTTTAAAGTGCCTCTTTCTTTCCCAGCACCGTGAAGTAGTCCTCCTTGATAGTCCTCCAAGGCACTCTGGACAGATGTGCAGAGTTCATACCTCAAATCACTCCCCTCTGGTCCACAGTATATCACCCAGTCTCTGAGAGGGCTGGTGCAGAAGTTTCCACCTTAGCCAGTCCAGCAGTACTCAGGCCCATCTGGTTGATTTTATTTATGATATGTGTAGAGGGGCCCAGTTGCGGCCCTGCTGTGCCAACTGTGATAGACTGATGGTAGTAGACAACATTTTTCAAAGGGCTTTGGACAACAGGACTCCAATCTTCACGTCCTGTTCACACAGATTGAGACATAAGATCCCCTTATGTCATTTGAGTAAGGTTTCTATGTCTATTGCTACCTAAACACAATAAGATGGTAAACCAGAACCATGATTTGACCACATTTGTGGTCAAAATAAGGTGTGATATTTCTTTATTTATCACAGTTTCACTTGATTGAATTGCGCTGTCATGTGGCTGAGACATTTAGCCTTCAAATTCAGTGCAGCATTGCATTTTGGTTTGTGTGCTAGCCATTCCCATTCCTAAACAAATTGATAATCCCATTCCGAAAAAAAGTAAGGTTGCTTCACCGTACTATTACATTTAGTTAAATGCTGCATTAGAGATAAGCACAGATGTTCCCTGATATTATGTTATTAATATGTGATTTGTAAATGCATTTTTTTTACACATATTCCCTTGTTCCATTCATTTGACTTCATTCTGCTTCTATGAAAGGACCACCTGGAATCATTCAGGATGGACACTACTCTTACAGGTGTGTTGCATTATATTAGCACATGTCAGCTTTGGCCCAATGATCATTTTCTGGGCATTACTGTCTGCACTAAGGCCAAAGTGGTTGATAAATGTCGTGTAAGAAACAAAAACACGCGCATGATGTTGTGCACAAAATAACTATATGTTAACTATGCTAACCTAACACCGAATATCAGTGGCTAAGATAACAAATCTTTTTGAAGATCATTTGTATTTAATGAATTCCTCTTTAAATTTTAAATGGACTTATCTTCACCTGGTTCCATCTGATAGTTCCATTGTTTTTATTCTCTGACCAGATTTTTTTCTACTGAACAAATCCTGAGAATTATAGAATGCAAGGAGATCCCATGGATAGCTGGTGTTTATCAGTGCTGCTGGAGGAGGCTAATTCTTACCTTTTCGGTGTAAAGCCTCTGAGATCTACTGGGAAAAAGCGATGGAATGGGATATACATGAAAAAATACCATTTATCAATGATATCCATCTTAATTGTCCACTTGTAACATTTAAACAGAGGCTCTTGGGAGCTACAGGCCCTGCCAAACTCAGCAGCAGGGCTTTGAGGAATGCAGGTCCGTGAAATGCTCCACAGCACCACATGAAAAACTCTTATGGAAATGTTATGTCTAAATGTAGCCGGTAATTGAAAATGTCCCAAAACATGACATATGCCTTTTTTAAAGAATGAAAAAAAAACTGCCATATACTGAAAAGCAACAGATGGAAATGAAATATGTTTGGAGGAAGTAGATAAATCATAGCATTAAAAACACACCGTGTCAAAGTCCCTTTGTCATGTTTTTCTCAGTGATTTGTTTTTCATGCCTAAACGTCTTTTTCAAGGCAGAGATTTTCAAGTTTGTGAAAAATAAATTCTGTTTGTGTTTATTTTCACTAACTTGAAATGTCTAAAAAAAACTTACTTAAATGTTTTAAAAACCTTTGTGTCCTTCAAAATAATCACCCGAAAAAGTTAACGAGAATAAATATAATGAGAATTCATATTAATTCATATGATTCTCACTGGCCGCTGATTCAAATATAACAAATGTTACATTTTCCCTTGACCTGACACATTCTCCCAACAATTATTTTGCCATCCGATGCAATGTACAGGTAAGCTTCATTTATGCATTTTATTATTTTTCTCGCTTGTCTTGGCTTTGCTTCACATAGTATTTGTCACCCGGGGTCGTAAGAAGTAAAGACCACCCTGACATATATGAGTTACCGAAGTCGGTTAGATAAGGGGGGGGGGTGAGATTTGCCAATGGGCATGCCACTGTCACAGGATCACCGCAGTAACTCCTAACATAAATAAACAAATTATGAGCAGGGGAGGAAGTCTACACTAATACAAGAAGCCAACAGCTTGTTTAGTTTATTTTGTTGTTGTTCCAAGACTTGGCTGAATGCTTGCACACATGAGTCGCTAACACCACCCAGGTTATCTTTCACGTGCTAAATTGAGCGCTAATGTAAAGTGTCTGTTCCTCTGTTATTTATTGGATTGGCATATGTCTGCTTATTATTATCATTACTATTTATTTATATAGCACAACTAGTTGTCACAATGCACTTCACAGAAAAACTCAGCCTAAACCCCACAAGAGCAAGCCAGAGGCAACAGTGACAAGGAAAAACTCCCTGGCTACATTACAGGCATTTAGCAGACGCTCTGATCCAGAGCGACTTACACAACTTCTTATTACATTTATCCATTCATACAGCTGGATATATGCTGAAGCAATGGGTACAACAGCAGTGTCCTACCTGGGAATCGAACCTGCAACCTTTCGGTTACAAGTCCAGCTCCTTAACCAGTATACTACACTGCCACCCCTAGGAAGAAACCTTGGGAGGAACCAGACTCAAGAGGGGGAACCCACTGGTCGGCTCAGGGACTAGGTCTTAATGACCAGCATGGTTAATAATTAGTTCATTTTTAGTTTATTTTTTTATATTAAAAAGTTTGTCCTTTTTTACATCTGGTTTATACTTCAAGCAAGAGCATGACATGTTCAGATTATTCCATTAACAGATTAAAAAACTGTATATTTTTATGTATGACATTGAAAAGTTATGGTCTGACCATAATGTAATATCGGCCCCTAACTTGTCAAGTGTACCGTGAGCCTCAGATTTATTGTTACTGCCTTATATCAAAATTCAACCGACATACTATATTGTGATCAGTGCTTTTTACTTACGGTATGTTTGATGATATACAATCTCACATTTATCTAAATGTATCTATTAAATTTACTATTAATAATACCCAAAATATTAAAAAGCTAAAGTTAAAGCTAGCTCAAAAAATATTAGACCTGACAAAATAAAAAAGTCTGTTGATATATGATTAGCTAAAACTATTTTTTAAATTTCTGTTGGTAAGTCATATATTTCATAAGCCGATGAAATATGAATGCTAAGACATGGTACTGAGCTGTATTTGTTTTTTTCAGGATGGGAATAATTCATAAATTAGAATCTGAGTCAAACTATCTTTTTTTCATAATACATTTTTTAGTAAGGGAATAGTTAATAATTCACCCCTGCACATGCACACACGCAAACACACACGCACACACACACACACACACACACACACAAGTGCGCACGCACGCACACACACACACGTATGCATGCACACACAGACGCACACACGTACACACAAATGCACACGCAATTCAGACAGTGGAAACTGAATTCACGGTCAAAGTCCACTCGCAAGCTGGTTTCTTAATGCCACCTATCATCGTGGCACATTAACTACGGCCCCTGCGATCCCTCTGGGCCAATCCATTGTGGCAGGGGGTTAATTGACAACAGCCTTTTTCGGTTGGGTTATGACAAGTGGACGACAAGAGGATATTGTCCAGTTCCCCCCTCCATCAGTCACATGCCATAGCACCTGCGTCTCGGGAGGCAATTAACATGCCTTATCCCGATAAGTTCTCAGCTCTTTAGCAGTGTGCATACTCTGAGATAGAGAGAACTAGGAATACAAACTGTGTCCAGGGCTCCAAATGAGATAAGAGTCTCTTTATAGAGAATGCTATTACTTCAGCATTTGTCAAGATGAGCACATAATAGTTTACGTTCTCAATGGCATAGGAACCAAATTAATAAATTGTACTTGTAACAATATCTTACTATAATGGCAACAACAATATCCTTTGTATCACTGTATCATATTGCACACACAAATCATACATTTCAAGCTCTTTCAGTTAGGTGAGATTTTAAAAAGCATAGGTAAGCATAGGTAAGGCTACAGATAATAAGGTTTAAGATTTAAGTGAGAGATGAAGAATGACCTTTGGCAATATACAGGATGTATTACATTTTTATAATTGCAGGAAATGTACCAATTATCAATATGCTGTTTGACATTACATTATATTACACTCACATAGCAGAGGCTCATATCCAGAAGAACATTTGTTGACAATGTATCAAAATCTAAATAAAACCTGCAATATGAATCTTCATAATTTAGAATCAATCCATGGGTCAATTCAGTATAAGGTTTTCAATTGGGCAAACATTTAAAATGTAAAAAAAAAAGTTTTATATGTATTGCCATGTGATAAAAAGGGTATTTTCCTGTCGTTGGTGAAATTCAAAAACGTGGACAAAAGTGTTTCAAGCGATGCAAGTGACTTCTACATATATGTAGGTCTACTTCCTTAACTGCATTGCGATAGTTATATACCCCCTCAGTGGTGCCAAGTGCCAACCTAGTTATAAAGTCATTATTATTCAGTGTTGTGTGTGCTGTAGGAGGAACTGAGTCATTCACACCTGAGATCCTGTCATATGACTCATTTCACACTGAGCAATATTCCATTTTGAGCTTTCTGATTTGAAATTCAAAAGCTTCATGAGCCAAAGGCAAGACAAAGGCATTTGAACTTCAGTTGAAAAAAAAATGCATTAACAGAGCAAATCGTTGTGCCATTTACATTAAATTGTTTTAAAGTGTATTGCTCCTGGCACCCATATGAATAAATGAATGAAGAGTTGCTTACAAAAGTAGGTTTCTGTCTAGATATAGATATAGAGGTGGAATCTTGTAAGGAAAGAAGCGAAGGCTCAAACCTACACGCCCAAGGCATGTTTTCCGGTTACCTCTTCAAGATTTTTGCCTCAGTGTTCTACAGATTAGTCATCATAGCTATCAAACATCATTCTTTCTTGAGATTCTCCTGGTTTCCATTTGGCCTGGGCCAGGTGTTAATGTTGAGTTTTGGCCAACGTATGAGGAATTCTTGGCAACTTGACAGATCCATTCACCACTATATAGTAGCGTAAACATTAGTATTGGGTTTCCTCTGTGAAAAATCTTATCAAATAGTCATTACTTCGGCTGCTGTGAATTAAGCCACGCTTCTCCGTGGCAGAATTTAAATTTAACTGACAGTCGGAACTGAGTATAATCCCACTCCTGCTTTAACACCATTAGTTTGGTTCTGTCAGTCACAAACTGTATTTTGGTAAATGCTTTCTCTTGCAAAGCTATCACTCAATGGAATACTCTCCTCAGTGACATGCAAGACATGCATTCATTTTAATGAATTTTCTCAGGCGGCTAAGGCTTGGATAAAGGAACGTCGAAACTGCCAACATTAGAATATGTACGGATGTTAAAATACTTGTATATCATAATGGAATAAATAATGTTGTCTGGAAACAGTTATATCAGTTTTATTTTGTTTAGATTGTTTGTTGTGTATTTTGTTTAGACCTGCCCAAGGGACTGCAGATGGAAATTAGCTGTAGCTAATTAGTGTGATGCATCATATTTCACTTTGTGAAATGCATGTTAAAAATCACACATGGTCCTTGTGAAATAAAAACAAATTGAAAAGAACTCAGCTCATACAACAGAAAAAAAGTTTTGGTTTACTCTGGGTCTCTCTTAAATCTTGACTTGAGACTAGATTCAGCTGTAAATTACGCTGGTACAGTATGGAACACATGACTGGTGAAATGGCTGCACGTCATCAAGGGTCTAAGGTATCAAACGAGCCCCAAACCATCACTCTGCGGCCAGATATGGAGTAGATGTGGATGGATTGTTTCTCCTGACTTTCTCCCTTGAGTTCTATAGGAAAATGAGTCAGGAGAAATAACCCTTGCAGTGATCCATCCACATCTACTCCATATCTGGCAACAGTGATGGTTTGGGGCTCGTTCGATAGCTCAGACCCTTGATGACTTACAGCCATTTAGCCAGCCATGTGTTCCATACTGTACCAGTATAATGTACAGCTGAATCTAGTCTCACCCCCCAATTCCCATAGAGATCCATTCAAATGCAGATAGCTTATAGTATCGCTTGTAACAGTACCTGGAAATAAGATATCGAGAGTTTTTGATGTTGATGGGTCACAGACTTCAGGAAGTAACAGCATGCAAAGGATATGCAACCAAATATTAAATATGATACTTTAAAAATATGTTAAAGCAAAGGGTATGAATACTTATGTAAATTAAAAATTTAAGTTTTTGATTTTTAATACATTTGCAAAAAATTCTAAAAACATGTTTTCTTTGTCATTATGGGCTATTTTGTGTAGAATTTTGAGACAAAAAATGAACTCAATCTATTGTAGAATATGTCTGTAATGTAATAAAACGTGGAGAAGGTGAAAGGGGTATTCAGACTTTCCGGCTAGACTGTAGGTAGGTATGAATACACATATTCAGTGTGTGCATGTCTCCTTGTGTAATGAACTTTATAGACATACAGACAGCACAATCAGAGAAAGTGCATTGTGTATTCTGAAATTTCATATTTCTTTTACAATAAACTAAAAATAGACTCAAATGTGCTTCAAATTACAGAGCAGCTGGTGTGAGGCCCAAATGACTCACAACTCATTAAATTATATCCTAACTACAGGGGGAAAAGTGATATTTTTAATCAGCTAAATTCTAATTTAGACATAAAGTTTAGGAGTGCTGACATCACCGTCTTACTGGAAAATATTTTAACAATCTGAGCCCTTCTTTTCTCATTTATTTCAAACTTTCTACAGTAGACAAAATCTTTAAAAGCCTTGGCAGACATTAAGAAATTCCCTTCTTTCGACTGTCTACAAGTCAACAAAATGTCAGCCCAAAGTTGCAAGTGTTCAGGTCTCATAGGCTGAGCCAGGTCAGGTGACAGAAATTAAATGCCCCATACCAAATATCAGACATTGTTGTCCACTAACATTAGTGTGCTGAGTATCTAAAATTACAAATGGTGACTTGTAACACTGTATTTACCCCCAGCCCACCTGCTGGTCAGTCCATGCCCCAGTGGCATAAGGTTTCTACCATCCTTTAGACTCCTGGTGAATACTAGACTAAACATTGTGCCTGTGACCCTAAATATGATTTCCAGGCCAAATGGTAATTATTTTCAATGGGGTTAAAACTGCTTTGAAGAAGAAACAGTCATACATCGATCAGGGGACATGGGACAGAACTGCAGCATTTTGGAGCGATTTATAATAATACCAGTCCTTTTACTTGAATGATGTCTGACGGAACAAGACATCACAAGACAATAAATCCAGGACACCATAACAGTACCTATTTTATCATGGACTTTCCACCTTTGTTTTCATACCCCATGACAAAAAGCATTATCCTTCAATATAACAACTGGATATAAAAGCACAGACAAGTGACATTACCTGGGAAAGTACAGCTTTATAACGTGTTTAGAAATGCAGGTATATGTACATTATAAAAATCTACAAGAGAGTAACATGTTCTGTGCTTTGCCGGCTCAATTTTTTCTTCGTCAAAATAACGAAGGTCGTGTTAATTACAACAAAATGTATTTATCACTTCGTAGTTGCGTGTCTCGGGAGTGTCATAGCTTTCCACCCATCTGCTCACGCTCAGTTTGATTATGTGTGTGTCTACAACGCAAGACTTTACTCTGCTTAAAAAAAACAGTAGGTGTTGCGCTTCAGTCAGTGGTTCTAGAATCAAGCCTTGAGAAATTCCAGCTGCTGTGTGCTCTCAGCAGCTATACAGGGGCTGGGGAAATATTAATCGCTACATTGTGTGTAGAGGCCGAAGCTTTAACTCCTGATTGGATGACCGAAATGGAAAGCTATGAACAAAAGACAAAAGATCGAGAACTGAATATAAATTACAAGAAAAATCTCGACGGCATCCACATACCCCATTAGGCTGCATAGGCTACTTATTTTTTTGTCTAGCTTCTTGACTCTGACTCTATCTATCCTTGCCAACATTCCCAAATTTGTGGATGTAGGGCAGTCAGATTTCATATTGTCTTCTTCCGTTTTCAGTATCATTTTGCACGTCAATTTATTGGAAAAAGAAAATTACATTTAAAAAATTGGTTTTACTACTTGAAGACAGTGTTTGATTGTTTGAGACCAACTCTTGTTGTGTTTTTATGTCCATGACAGAATTGTGTGTCGGTTTTAAAGGGCCGAACGGCTGAAAACCTGACACCAGTTTTTAGTCGACAACAGACTTGCACGAACCGTAAGTGGGCTGTTTATTTTAGAAGCAGCATCATACTTTAAACCAGTGGTTCCCAAACTTATTTTGACTAGTGTATCCCCTCTAAGATATTTGTTTCAGCTGAAAACCCCCTTAACCAGCACACAAAATAAATACTCACAAAGGTTTGGTGTTTCTGTCTAAGCTTTCTTTTTCACTGGGTTCTCTTTCTTTCTCCATGTTTTAACCTTTATGTTTCAAACACTTATTCTCTATTTGTTTCATCTGGCTTTCAGAATCAAAGCTCGCTCAGGGTTAGGGCTAGGGAAATCTATACAGCTCGCTGGCTGGCGTGAAAGTCCTCTACTTGTTTTACATTGGCATGTATGTCATGTGCTCATTGCATTTTTAAATAAAAAGGTTGTATTGAAAATATGTGGCATAGACAATATTTATCAAACTGGTATGTTAGTATACAGATTTAAGTGATTTTATGAACGTGGGGGGTTCATAATCAATATAAATAAAATAAAAATAAAACGCATTTAGAAATTGTACGAGTACCCCCTGCAGTACTCCAGATAGAGAAACACTGCTATAAATGAACTGTGCAAGGGGGCTTGACCACATCCCTACCCATGCTGCTCAGTGACGGGCAGATTAGTCTGCTGACTAAGGGTGTCTTTTCCAAATACGGTTCTCAAGTTTCAGTCATTTTCAAAGAGGCAGAGAGAAGTAATGTCCGACACACTCCCTTCATGATCCTCCAACCCCCCCAAGATATTTTCTCTTTCTCCTGTTGTACACGCTGTCAGTGCACCAGTTCTAAAGTAGGAGTAGTCCCTCATAAATTGAATATCGGTGTGTATTTGACCCACAGGATTATTACTGGAAAGGAGAATATACCCTGGTAATGTGATATCAATTCCAAATATGTGAATTTCATATCAAGCTGTTACATACTCTTTACAGGACAACAGTGAGCCAACCTTTTTAGGCCACTTTTACATGCAACCAAACAGGCCATTGTACAACTCAAAAACTGCACACTAATATATGATTCTCAGTCCACAGATCATCTCACAGTAGCAGTATATTTTTGTGTCAGAAATTTTGGCATGACATTTTATGGCTAAGTACTGGTATTTCATTATAAATATGAGTGAATGTTCAAATTACCATAAATATGTCTTTGATTGTTTCTTTGTAACTACTTTGTTTTACTTTCCCAGATATTTAAAACGTATAAATAATTAAATGTTTTTTTTTTTCTAACTGCTTTTTGAAACTGAAGAGCAGGGAGTTTTTTAATTGATATAATAGATTTTTAATCACTTTAAATTCCTTAATAATTTTTTTCTTCCAGTGTTGAAATCTTTCGTGAGTTACTGCTGTGGAACTCCCACCCCCACTCACAATGGTATTAGCGCAACTGCTAACGCGCATGCCCTTTTCAAACACATTCACATGAGAGCAAGTGAACATTTTAAACCTTACAGTCCACACATCACCGCAGGAGAGGGATTGCACTGATTGGAAGAGAGGTGTATCACTCACAGATGACAACTATTAGCCTGTGGGCGCCAGGCCTGTTTCAATAGGAACTATGAGGCAGTAACCTGAGGAACCCTGGCTGACTTTAGCCCACCCTACTCCCGGCCAGGACAAGGCTAATTGTGTCCCTCTGTTGTGGACTCTTGGTCATAGTTGGCTGATGACATAGCCGAGCGTGCGCCCCAAACAGACACAACAGGCACTCATGGTGAATGTATTTAACAACAGCACCACTCAATAGCCCAATATTTCATTAGATATAATTAAATTGGATATGCATATACATTTCTAAACCATTTATATTACCATAAAAATAATACCAGCACATATAACAAGAAATGCACATGTATAAATTCAATCCAGCAATGAGCTCATCTAAGTTTTGGTCATGACATGACCTATAAACAATACCTGCAGTTTATTCCACCATGACAATCATAATGCTTCTTTTTTGCAGTTGCTAATTTTTTTGTTGAAACTTTGGTCACTTCTGTTTGGTCACATAAACTACCTAAACTAAGCTGTTTCATAATTTAGTCTGCAAAGCAGTCAAAAATAATTGAACTGCACCCAGATAAATGCACCGTGGATAACCGAACAACAGCCAAACCCAAAGCTAGTTTCTGACCTCTGGCGTCTGACAGAATGCTTCCTATTCCAGGCAACAAGTCTTTAAGTAACATTTTACATCTGGCAACTAGATATCGGCTTGTGTTTGGACAAGTACCAGATGAGCAGGCAGACGCTTTAAAGGATCATGGTCAGGGCCGCTGCGGTAGTACAGCAGTAAAAGCGCTGACTTTCAGTCAGCGCAGTTGTACTCCGAGGATCGGGGTTCGCGCCCCGGTCCTGCCACTTTCCGAGCATGGCCAGCGCCCTGTGGGAGCAGCAATTGGCGGCTGCTTCCGGGTGGGGGGAGGGGCTCGGATGAGAATCGCCACGCAAAAATAAGGCCCCGGGCGAGTTGGAATCACGGTCAGGAGCTTGGGGAGTTGCGCCCTGTAGAGGACGTGGCGGCCTCTTTCCTACTACCGGCTGACGGGGTTGTATAGCGGTGGTTCTCTAGCGGTTGCTACATGGGGGGAATTGAAGTAGAATAGGGGTTCAATTGGCTACTAAATTGGGAGAAAAATGGGGGGAAAATCAGAAACAAAATTTTAAAATAAATAAAAATTAAATAAAAAGATCATGGTCTTCTCACATTAGACGACTATGACCTTGCCTGACATTATATAGATGATTTAATGGAAAGATCTGAACGTCCACTGATGTTATTAACGAATGGATGGACCAGGTGGAGGTGGTTGTTAATAAAGGAAACTTGCTTGCATCTTCAAAAACATCCACTAATGCAACATGATCCATCAAGCCGGGCTTATTTAACAGCAAGATAATTGATGTCAATCACTTTACACTAGTGGCATATCATTATCATTATTACTCCATCTTCAGCTGCCTTATAAGTACGTCCAAAAGACTGCCATCGTCTCTGTGGGGTCTTGTTAGTCCGAGAATGTGAACGCAGGTTGCAAGCCAATAAGGGTCTATAGATAGCCAGCCCCTTGTGTGTATGGGAGTATCTAGCTGACAGTGTTCACTTCACATCACAGTTCTAGAATTAGAATCATAATATAAAGATGATTTTAGGTGTTCTGCGTTTTCCAGACCTTTTAAATAGCAGCAAGTTTGCTTTGTACATAGAGCTGACTCCAGTGTGTGACATCCATCTTTGATTTAGTTAAAGTGAAATCTTGGTCTTTTCAGTGAATCAATGGGACGAGAAATTCAATTTGAGTAATAACCATTATGAGTGCTTGAGCTTTTTTTTGTTGTATTTACTCAACAGGAACAAACTTGTAAAAGAAACAATATGCAACACAAATACTATACGGAGAATTTAATTAGCACCATTTTCTTGACAAATTTATTGCAAAGAATGTACTGATTTTAACAATGGAAATAAGAAGAAAAAAGTACATGTTGCCATATCTGTAGCAAAGCAAACTAGCGTTACACTGTATAAAGAAAATGTATATTTGACCAAATAAAGCATATTTAATGCAAATTAAAATATACTAAATGTTGATATCTTTGAAGCCAACATTAGACTGTCAATATTTAATTTGTCTGTTGTGCCAGCTATAAACCTGCTGCTGACCATGAAGCACAAGAGACTAAGTACTGTTAATATAGGAAAGTGTACAACTACTTTATTAATGTCATTTACTAATCATATATAACAGTGTATTGACATAAAAAAATAATCATTATTATTATTTTGGTTAATTTGGTTAAAACATATAGGTATTATGTATTGCTATGTTAAATTAAATGTTTTAAGTATTAAATTGGTATTTAAAAAACAATATGTTGTTTCGCTGATTAAGCAGAAGATATTTAATTTTAATTTTATGTTATATTTTTATGTTTGATTGATAATTCAGTAATTCCAAGTTGCCAAGAATATAAATATTACTAACAACACTGAATTAAATTGCTGTTGCGGTATAAAATAGTGGCTTCAATGAAAAACATTATTACTTTCAAACAGCTTATTCCTTTAAGCATAGTTTCCATATTCTGTAAAGCTTGATGCAGAGCATGTGCAGGGTCCAAGCAAGGGGAACAACATATCTCTCTCTTTTTTTTTCTATCTCTCTCACTCTCTCTCTCTCTCTCTCTCTCTCTCACACACACACACACACACACATCTTGTTTTCCATTGACCACATGCTTCCAAAACAGGTTAATGGCAATACCTCACCACGAGGAAGAGGAGTTGTCGAGGATAGTGGGAGGTAGAGAGAGAGGAAGAGCCGTTACCTGTTTTGGCACGGAAATTTTGTTATGTTGTATTTTTTAAATTTGTGTTCATTATGTTTGGTTTGCACATCAAAGTCAAAAGTTCATGGACGCTTAGTGGATCTATCCCCGGTCCATCGTGTTCCGTCTGAGAATTTGCAAAGAGGCATGTCATCAGCAGTTTTAAAAACGCTCCCTTCATGCACCATTTTACTGTCAACTAAAAGGCTAAATTAGATTTTATATGCAATTGCCAGCCAAAAACTTCTCAGACACGTATCAGACATACATTTCAGATTAGAAAATGCATTCACGTGAATGAGTCTGAACTTTTAATTAGACATTTTCATTAGTCCCTTAACGAGGCTCTTCCCTCTGCCAGCTCACGTACAGCTGTACATACGATTTGCATGCTTAACATCCTTTTTATATTTCGCATGACTCTTCAACGGGGGTTGTGCGATGTACCCATTGTGTTTGAATATCATGCACATTGGGAAATGTTCAGGTCAGGCTCAGGCATCTCAAATGCTGAAAGTGATAAAAATAAGATTTATTAGCAATAATAAGAATATTTAACATTTTTTGTCAATTCATTAGCTGAAGGCTAGACCTGATCAAATTTCTTGAGATGTTGTTTTTTAAGACACACCTCAAGACAAATGCAACTTGGTGAAGAGACACAGGGCAGTCAATGCCATGCATACTTGATACACCGAACAAAATAAAAGGTTCCTTTTTACCCACTGAGAAAACAAGTTTGCTGTCTTGCAAAGTTCCCCATGTGCTTTACATGAAACAACTCTACACTCAAACAACATTGTCAAGCTTGTCACTTCAGTCACCACAGCATAGTTTATACGCTATTTAAAAGTAGATACGACCAGTTGCTGCCACGTGCCTGTGCTGCCATGAACATTTGCATAAGGGTCCCATACTTGTTCCATGACATCTCTTCCGTAATCTACAGCTATTAGTATATCTCACTAGAAAATGGTCAGTAAAAATTCAAAATGGTCGCCATAGAAACAGCTTTCAGTTAAGCATGAAATGGACACACGAAGCCAGCAGGCCCGTTCCCTGAGTATCTCACAGAATGATAAACCTGCGTGCCTTTCAAAGCTGGGCCTAGCAGTACAGAAACAAATACATATTCCCAGCAGAGTAAAATAATAATTAAAATTAATTCAGTCTACAAATAGACTATCCATTAGGGCTGCAGTGATGCAAATTTGGCAGTTAACCTTTGCGGTTATAATGTTATTTATATATCCGTTTTATAAAAGACAACTGGTTCAGTGCATGTTATTGTTTTTATCTTTTCATCAATATACCTTAGAAATGTATTGCTTATAAAATTTACGTTACATTTTTCCATCCTGATTATACATTTTCTCAATCTTTTTAAGAGTAACACAAACTGTACAGTTCACCACTATTGCAGAATATGTAAGAATATGTAACCACAGAGGCTGAGATTCATGCACTCTCTATAATATATTGTATGGGAGCTCTATTGGTTTTCAGTTATTTGTTTATGTATTTACTTATGGTATCATAACTAGCCTTAGTCCCCCTTAACCCAAGTACATATCAAACTATTTCAACCCATTTAAGCTGCTGCCCAGCACAACAAAGGTTTAATTACAAAACCATCTAAAACTTGCATTTGCTATTGCACTTGAGAAAGCACAGGAACAGTGTGCTGCTCATATGTAGAAACTGGATACAACTACATCGTTCACTTTATCATCACCCCTGTCTCTATCATTACATAAATCCAGACAATCTTTTGTCTGTAAAACAAAACTGTACACTACACCACTATTGCAGAAGATGCATGAATCTGTAACCACATAGGCTGAGATTCATGCACTCTTATGTTTACACTATAGTCAGGTGGACAAAGCAGTATTCTGGACATAGTTTTTATTTTCTCTCAGAAACTTAATGTGTGCAGCATTACATTTCCACTGCCATAATAGCAGCTATGTCTGGAATTCTGTATATTATATACCTAATATTGCCGGTATTAGGCATTTTTGCATCCGGAATGCAAGCGCAGTTATGTCTTAATGAGAAGGTGAAACAAGTCTTTCAGGCTGAAATTCAAGGAGGCACAGAGATAACCCATACTTAAGACAACGTAAAATACCTTTCATTACCCCCAAACAGATCGAGCACTTATAACGAATGTCCACCGCACGTTTTCCAAATGTTTTTCACGTCATGTGAAGCACAATGAAACATTAAATCGGCTAAGCGCCAAGGTTGCGCGGGAGGTCACGGAGCAGTGCAACATGAACCTAAACACCGATTATTAAACTTTAACGGTGAGCAGCAGGAGCCTGGTTGGCAAGGCCATTGCATCGGGCCTTCATCCCCTTGATCTAACAAACAGAACAGGTGCTGGAGAGAACGAATGCAATCCATAAAAAAAATGTGTGTTCTCCTCCCAGAAAGAGAGAGAGAGAGAGAGAGAGAGAAAGAGAGAGAGAGAGAGAGAGAGAGAGAGAGTGAGAGAGAGACGCACACATTGTTAGCCTTCCTGTGCCATTGCCTTTCATGTCATAAAGAAAGCAGACGCTGCTGGCGAACAGAAGAGATCGAGTGGGTCTGGGGTGTGGCAAAACATCAGGGGAAGTCTAACCGGCTCATCATAAAACCCTAATCCTGGGTTAGAGGCAACTTCGCCCCCCAGTGACAAGCAGGCAGGGTGATATAGGGCAAGCAGCTGGGGGGCAGTGGGATGGAGGCACAATGATACAAAACACATGCCACAGCAACATGTTTATAATGCCTTATGCACTCTTATAATGCCTTACGCGCTCTAGTACTCACTGATTTGTTTACACAATCTCTCGAAAATATAGGCCGTCCAGCAAATTTGTGGCAAACCTTTGGCATTGCTGCCACAGGTTTGCGGAAAGCTCATATTTTCACGTGCAAATTAGCTTTGTGAGAACTGCCGTTCACTTCTGGCAAAGTTTTTAGTTCACCACTACTGGCAAACTCTGACAAACATCTGGCACAACACTTTGTGGAAAACAATTTTGTTTGCAAAAAATGCACTTCATATTAGCTGCAAGTTTGCAGCAAACTATCCATTTTTGTAAGGGAGTCTATCAAAGCGTAATGCACTTTTCACTGAGAAACCCTCTTTGAGATACAAAGGACAATTGTATGAATGACATTCACACCTCTTAACGGCAGCAGGGCTATCCTACACATAGCCTCAATGCTATGACACAAGACAAGCTGAAGTGAGTTCAAACTTATGAATAAAGCATGTTATCAAAGTCTACAGACTTGCTGTTTATAAACTAGTCATTTATAGTATTGTAGAAACAAATCTGCCTCCCAAAATTAAAAGTCGTTAGGTTACTGTCACTGCAGTTATTTAATTACATTTATTTAATCACATTTTAAACTGCCACCATGAAGTGGTTATTTTTCATGCATTTTGAAAATATGAATTTATAATAGATTATTTTTTTATTTAACAGAATTGTATATCACAGTATTATCAATATTATATTTATTTTATGACACCTCCAAATACTATACTTTTGTGATTAGAATGTGTACTCTCATATGCAAGCTAGTGTAATAAATGTAATTGACTATGATACAAAATAGCTTCTAAAATGGTTGTTAATATTGTACCTTCATATTGGGGATTTGCCTTAGTGACAGTGTCTCCATCAGAGGTGCTACACATATCAAAATTGATATTCTTAATTAAATGGTTCATACAATTGCACAATTGTTAAACCATAACCTACAAAAAACATAAACAGTTTTCTGACTGTGGTAAAATTGTAAACGAACTATGAACTCAAATGCAGTTGCCACTCGAACTGAATTTCTGTTTCAAAATTGTTAACAACATTACCAAACTCTCTACTACAATTGATGGGATTTTTAAAAATTCATATAAGTATATAAAACATATTGCCAACTAGGTTTAAGAGTATCTTGCACAAAACATAATTTACCGTGAAAAAAACTGTGCTTTTGTAAAGACCCCCTTAACATAAAATGGTTTGTATGAGGAATGGTGGAATATTTGGAATATATTTTCTGAAACACCTGTAAATCAGTTTGAATGACACATGGCATAAATACTCAAATTGTTAAATGTTTTAAAATAGCAGCAGCAAGGAGCACTGCCATAAATGGACACTTCTTAGCTTTCACTTTCTGGTGCAGTTCACCATTAGATCTACACATGGAATTATGATATTCCTTCACTTATGAATGCAAATACTGTGCATAGCTGACCCAAATCAGTCAGTTAAAAGTGCCCGTAGTATATTGTTTAGGTCAGAATGATAATAAATTAAACTGTTAAATTATTAAATTTAAATTACACTGCATACCTGAAAAATCCCAGTCTTTACAAACCCCAGGATTTCCTCTCTAAATTGTGCTGAATCGCAAATCAATCAAATCCTGAGACAAAACAAAATATTTGAAGAACTATTAACACAGACCGAACTCTTTCTAGTTACGTATCAACTCATCATGCTAACAGCTCCTGTTTAGCGTTGATAGTCATTCTGTTTGAATTGCATACAAAGTGCACTGCAATATTCACAAAGTTTACATTTCTCATTGCTTTCATGCAGAAAACAATATCTAAATACAATACATATATGTGTATTCAAGTTTCATATGGGCTACTAGTCATCAAAAGTGTATTTTTTAAACCCCATATAGTATTGCAAGCACTGCCGGATACATTGTAGACTGAATTTGTAAGTGTTATTTGAGTTATTTTCTGGATGAACTCTCAATTTAGTTTTTTGGAAAATTGA
Organism: Ilyophis sp. 1 JC-2022; assembly: GCA_022702515.1. NCBI lineage: Eukaryota > Metazoa > Chordata > Actinopteri > Anguilliformes > Synaphobranchidae > Ilyophis > Ilyophis sp. 1 JC-2022. The sequence continues at coordinate 98,255,602 of CM040405.1, forward strand.
TATTCCTATATTTTATCCGCGGGATTACTTATCTTTTTGTTATTCACAAAATAATTAAAAGGTAACTTAGTCAAACAACAAATTCCAGATTCTATTTTTCATCAGTGAAGGATAAATCAGTTGAGCCCCATAATATGGTAAATATATAGAGATCAAGTTAAAGAGTGCAGTGTGTTGTATGTCTTCTTTTATTCTACACTAAGATAGCACCAAAGTACCATAGTGCTAAATGTCTTTTTCACAAATAAAAGTGAATAGCATTCCACATTAAATAATGAATTTCTAACATCCAAAAAAGATCAAGCACAAAATAGCATAACACTTCATGGGCTTACTCAGAAACACGGGTGATTCCAAATCAATAATATATGAAAATCCTAATATTTACATTCTTCAAGTCACAAAAAAACACTAGACAATATTGCAATTTTACACACTACACAATGGATATTAAATGAATAAACTTCAAAGGTTGCACTTCATTCAAATGTATTAGACCTCCCATCGTCTAACTCTTAAGTTTAAACACTGCATGTACTCAACGATTTAAAATATGTAATGGTAGTTTGAGCAAAATGTGCCAACCTCTTGTTGATCAGATAAGAAAGTTATATATTGATGTAGTGTATGGCAAATTATGAAGTAGCCACAAATAATATCCAACACATATGTGCCCCCTTTGAAATTCATATGGGTCGATATTTTTCCAATTTATAAAGTGCAGGTTTAATTTATGCAGTTCTACAGTCTCATTCAAATGCATTTATTATCTTATATAATAAACAGTGTTGATACTCAATGAGTACTTTATAACTATTGTATTTTAGTAGGTCTACTTTATTTGTATACAATATGGCAGATGATCTTTACTGAATATTTTGTTTTTAGCAATGTAAAGTAACTTGTATGCCTATGGAACAAATATCTTTTAAAAATGTACTCAATCCATTGAAATAGGAAATATTTCCTATTTATACACTACATGCTTTATGAGCACAAATTAACAGAACTGTTTCTTCCAAATGTATGTCTGCTTCTAATTTGGTGTATACATGTGATGATTATACATTTATAAAATGCTATTATTTTAATGGTCTATTCACCCAAGCAGTAGTCTCTATGTTTTTTTGTTTGTTTATATGTTTGTTTAAAAAAATAACCTGCATATTTTTATTTAAGTATTCTGTTGGTTAGCATAGAAAGTTACACACAAATTAAGTCAGGAAGAATATCTTAATTATTCTTACCATATGGCCACTTGGAAATTAATAGTGGCTCACTTTGTTTAAAGAAAATGGAACGTCTCACATGAGAAACTACAAAAACCAGAGCTAAACTGACTATTTGGGTATACTGTGGAAACCTTGTATTGTGGGATCACAGTCACTTGAAAATGCATTGTGTGGTTACTTTAGAAAAAGGCAACTTCATATTGAATAAATCTGACATAAGCGTATACACATCGCCTTTAACCGGTCATACATCCATGTAATTCACAGCAAAGTATACGACTTGCTCTATCTACTCAAAGTACCTGAGCCGTGTCTGACTACTAAATTAGATCAGGCACAAAACAAAATGAAAGGAAAAAACATAACTGATGAATTATCTTTGCAATGTTGTGTATTCCCGTTGAATGTCGTACTGAATGACATACTCAAAGAGTATTGAGACTTGTACATTGAGACTTGTCCCTGTTTGACATGTGTTTATTGCATTGTTACTATACATTTAAATCCCGAACATTTAAATGTCTTTTTGGGCTGGGGCGGAGACGAGGGCGGTCCCATCCAATATTAGACACAAAGTATGGATATTGAGGAATGCTGCAAAAGTTTTGCGGTATTCCTAAATATAATGTTAGGAATATTTTGGCTCTTTTTGTTTGCAGCAAGTGCGTAAAATGGCGCGTCGAATCGGAAGCATGCCTGGCAGATCCTCCTTACCTTTGTATGTTTTCAGAAAAAGCTTTCGCCCCTGAGAGACCCATCTGAGCTTTGCCAGACATTTTACTTTGCTCGTTGTTGACGCCGTCGACGTGGCCCTCGAACAAAGTCTTCTCCCAAGAGTGATTCATGGTGGGGAAAAAAAGATTTCCACCTCCGGCCCACTGAAGAGCGGCGAGAATAGTCCGAATTGCCTTCGCCGCGAGAGGCCACGGATAGATCCTGAGGGGAGGGGAAACTCCTGAGGCGAACGCCGGCGGGGCAGCCTGCGGCGGTCGCAGGCTAGTTTGACTAACTTCACCTCCTGTGCAGGACCAACAGCAGCGATGCCAGTAGCAAGCCCCCCCAACCCCCACCCCCCCCCCCCCCTTACTCCCCTTCCCTCCCCCCTGCTCGCCTCCCGTCCACTCACTTTCCCTTCTTCAACGGGAAAAAATTTAAGACAGAGAGAGCCCCTCTTCAAAAGGAAAAGTATGCAATTTAAAGGGAATGACAGGAAACAGGTTGAAAGGCACTTAACCAACTGAGAGTTTCCAGGCCACTCACACACAGGGCAGAAGAGCCCACTGATAACCCCCCTCTTCCCACCCCCGTAAGTCACCATCCGGTGAAATAAGGGTGTGAGGAATGCCATTAGTCACTCGGTAGGTGCAGATCAATTTAGCAGCCGTATGACTTGTCCCCAACACACAGTGTCAGATTAGTAACATTTTGTGGTGCCCATTTGTCTGAGGTTACACATCTGTGTGCCAAAAAGCGGCACACTTTCTATAAATCACTTGGTGGGAAGAATAGTCCAAGTGCAAACAAGTAAGCAATTACCGCTGGCCTCAATTTACCACAGAGCAAGCCATATTATGTATGGTCAACCTGTTGAGCTGATTTAATGACGGGTATATCTTGTCTAGTTGTCAGTACTTATTAATTGACTTGTACTCATATTTTATGGTCTGTTTAACCTGAAAAAATATATATTAGGGAAAAAATCTCCCTTAGCCACTATGAAATTATGCAATATAATAAAATGGTACACTTTCGTAATAAATAAATGTACAAATGTGTTCCTAGTCTAAATTTGGCTCTCAAAAGTGTAGCTACGTTAAGGAGAGAATATCCCAGAAAAAACAACCTTTGTTTGATGAAAAAGGTATACTGTGGCTGTAATATAGTCTTTACTAGACATTATTTAAGTAATTGTGTAGGCCTCCTTCCAATAGCACTGTACAAAACTCTGGCAAATCCCTATTGCTGAGAAACAGGGTCTTGCGTATGAACCTTTCTGAACTCACATCTCCGGACCTCCCAGTGAACAAAATTGTGTTAAAAAAAATGTGCCTCACAAAGAAGGCATTATGATACGAAACCAGTCCACAAACAGGGGTCATGAAAATGATAGCGAGCGTCGCGACTATCGTAATGCCAACAGAGATTGTGTAGCTACATAATGGCAATATGACAAGCGTCACAACAAAATGTAATTTAATTACGTTTACATTTCAGCACAGACTTACAGAGATTACATTTCTGAGATACAATCCATTCATACAGCTGGATGCTTAGTCATTAAACATTTACAAACTTTAGTGAAGTTCAGGTTAAGTACCTTCCTTAAGGGCACAACAGCAGCACCCCAGCTGGGCATTTAACCATCTTTATGTTACAAGCTCAATTCCCGACACAATAACTATACCGTCACACCCAAGCAACTGGCCAGGTAATTAACTAAAACTACAGCGGTTTTGTTTAACTTGCCATTTTTTTATCAGAAGTATTTGAAAAAAACATTTGGATTAGCTACATACTTTCAAGACTGCTGCCTCCAATGGTTGAGTAATTTCAATTGAACTTAGTCATGGTCATGCATGATCCTATGACAAATCGTTTTAAAAAAAAATAAAATAAATGACAGTTGGAGCCTTATGAGATACATTCATATCATTAAACCTGATTAAATCAAATATACTATAAAAACAAAAGACAGTTTTATTCAGAAACCATTCTGTGATCACCTGTTAAAAACTGTTCAATTGGAGTATCTGTCTCAGGTCATATTAAGGATTCTGGCAGCTAAGGCTAACTACTGCACATGTGCAGAGAGCTAAAGATGCACGGACACTCACTGGCCTGGTGGGGGTGTTTTGCCGGCTAGTTTGTCGTGGTTTCTGTGTCTTTGCATGCATGTCTTCTGCGTTCATGCCCCTCTTATTCAAAAATTCATAATAAAATCACAATATACAACTTTGTTTATTACATTACAGGCATTTAGCAGACGCTCTTAGCCAGAGCGACTTACACAACTTCTTACATTTATCCATTCCTATACATCTGGATATATACTGAAGCAATTCATGTTAAGTACCTTGCTCAAGGGTACAACAGCAGTGTCCTACCTGGGAATCGAACCTGCAACCTTTCGGTTACAAGTCCAGTTCCTTAACCATTATACTACACTGCCGTGTAGTATATCTATTTTGAAATGTGTGTTACTCACTTAAGAGAAAAAAGTACTTAAGTGCCCCAGTCCAAGGGGCCACAGCAAAATATCTGATCAATATCAACCACTGTGGGCTCCTTTTTGCAACCCATGACTGAGTTACTCAAACTCACAAGCAAAATGTGACTGGGTGACATTGATTAGCACAACAGAAACATGCATTTGCATTCAACCGCATCTCAGCTAATTTGTCTTATTTCTAATTCTTTAGTTTACCCTGAGATACCCAGGAAAATAGCCAGCAGAAATAAACTATAAAGCACACTCAAATGCATGCAAATGTAAAAGGGCCCTCAAAAGGCCCTCAATTTAACCACAAGCCTGCACTGTCCTTGCACACTAGTCTCACAAAATATTTTGTTCATTTCAGTGTGATGGCCAAACTCCTGATGTGTAAAATAATATTTTATAGAACATGTAAAAATGTGTAATAATCACGTCTTGCTCAATACTAAATACTTTGGTTACATTGACTTCCCTTCTGTGTTAACAGTTCTGATTTTATGCTTCAAACTAAAATTAGTGGAAGGTCTTACACAAAGTAGAGAGAAGCATAATAGAGACATGCTAATACAATATACGTAAAGTTTTAATGCATCCAAAGTGCTGTAATGTGTAGGTATCTGTGCAAATTATTTCTTCCTGTTTTCCTCTCTGCAAGTTAGTCTATTACCCTAGATCTACACGTCATTTGTTTAAATGAGTAATGGCAAAGTTCACGAAACATCTGACAAAATTCCTTGCCGACAACCAACAGGAGCCCCAGCACACACATGGCTGCAGCCCCAAATAACAATCTGTATTTTATTTTTAGCCAGCTAGTAAGCAGATGGCATTGAAGTGACACAGCCGGAGCCAAACGAATGCGCAACAAAGGGTCTATTTTCTGAATCAATGTTCTCATGCAGTGGTGAAAGTACACATCGATGGGGCATGATGTAACGCATTGTTACGCAAATGTTACTAAATTTGACTATGAGACTAATTATAAAGCTTATTGTCCTTAGCTCAGGGTATTTTTACCGCAGTTTGTATAATAATTTGAATTTCCGGGGGCCCCTGGATAGCAACCAACTTAAGCTCTGGTTCCTGACGACCGTTCGTGTTCAGTAATTACGAGCAAACCAGGACAATTCAGGGCTTCTGGGTAGCATGTCTTTCTAATACAGGCTATTGGGTTTCAATGCAGCGACACACCCGAGTCCAGAATCAATTCCTGACCATACCAGTGGCGAGGAGACCCGCAGCACGATGCAGTGCCACCCAGGAAGGGAGGCTTGCAGCTGGCAGGATTTCCCACCTCATAACACGCTTGAGTGTCGTTTGGTCGATCGGGCATCTGCAGCCTCCCTGAAGCAGGTTTTAAGTGGTGCAGTTCTCTGTTAAAATGCCTGTGAAGCTCAGCTGCTAAATAAATGATGGCTGGCCACCCATATAACAGAGGATGTGTAGCGGTTGTAGCTTGGTTAGTTAGCTACTAAGCACAGTGAGGTGCAATAAAACTAAGGCCTTGTAGCAGGTTACTGTGACAACACTCTCTGGTGTCGCAACCCTCAGGTTGACAATAATGACGTTACCCTTAAGTAAGGGCGATTTTGTCGTTAGCTGACCGGCAACGCAATCGTCTTTGGAGCCTTTGGCCGAGTAAGAGGTGCGGGTTCAAATTTCACCTCGGACGAGTGCTTCTCTCTTGTTACATTGGTGCCGACTGACCTGGATCAGAATCGTAAAACAATTCAATAAAATCATCTACACTTGGAAGAAGCATGAAACCATAGTATATCAGCATTTCATAACAATAATTCGGCAAAAGAAAAAAATACATTAACAAAACATAGGCAAAATAAATCCAGAAACATTAGTGTGGAATTGGGTCATGCCAAATTGGCTGAAGGCCCTCCATACTTAGTGTGAAGTTCTCCACAGCCGTACTTTTCATAAGATCAGTTTTCTAGAAACAGTGCAGTACAGCTGGGAATGTCATTCACGAGCAAGGGCATTCACAAAAAAAAAAAATTACTGTTTATTTGGCACTGTATTTATGCAGGCATGTGTGAAGTTATTACCCTGGCTTACCCATAACTATTAGACTAGTTCAATTTGTTCCTTCAGCTGGGCAGGGATTAATGTTTGGGTTTTCTCAGGTTCAGAGTAATTTGCTGTTAAGCTGGTGCATTGCCGGAGGTCTAATGTGGCTGTATCTCGAGAAACGGACATCCATTTCCCCCCCCTCTGCTCCCTGTCTCACTCAGAGCAGGCAGGGCAGAAAGGGGCGGGGCCTTCATGCCAAAGGCGGGAATCTGCCTATCCTTGCTTGTTACATCCGCAGTGGTAGTGTGACACGTGAACGGCCTCGCAGGGTGGGCTTAAAAAAAGAGGGAGTGGTGCAATTCACTGGTTTGTAGATGAGTGCTTTGACTTCCAATACAGAGTTTATACGGGGTTAGATATGTAAAGGGCCATGACTATTCACATACGGACATTCCCAGCAACATACCTGTTGAGGCAGCAACATACCTCTGGTGTTAATAGGAATTGTCGTTCTCTTAACACCCTTCACCGACACATAAAGATGGCGCACCTCAATACAGTTTTACAATAGAGTAAATGTAACCGTGGATATTCTGAGCCATGGTTTTGACTTTGGGATTTAACGTGGCTATGAGAGCACTTTGACACTTGCAAATTCAAGTGGGTTTTCGGGGGGTGGGTTTCTCATAATGCTTCTGACTAGAGGATGGCCCCCAATTGCACTGAGGTCAAGAAAATACCTATAAATCAGACAACTGCAGAGAGGGGTCACCGCTTGAGAACGGCAGGACGTCTGCAACTGTTAATTCGGAGGCGCCCCGTGTAACTGAGAGCTTAGTTCCCGGCCACTGTCCAGCCAGACCACTGGGCAAAAACAGAGGAACCAGTGTAAGCCCACTTACATACAGGCACCTGTCCCAAAACAAATGAACTACTGCACAGATGATCATAAACCTGAACAGATGTATGTAGAGTGAAGCAAAAAAAACCTGCACACTGCAGTTATATTGAAGCCTGGGGCAAAATTGAGTCTGAATATTTAATACAGTGACTCATACCACTGTGTGTGTTGCCTTTAATATTGCAGTGACAAGAGTCTGAAGCACAGTTATGGCCAGGTGGTGACAGATATAATATTAATGCTTCTTCCAACAGCGTCTAAGTGGCCCAGAAAAATAATAGGGAATGGCACAATGGCCTGTATTTATGAGTTACCCAGTGAGTCAAACTGACCTTTAAGCCCACAGAAAAGTGAAAGGCGCAGTGCTCGTGAGTAATAACCAAGAATAATAGCAGATGATACCATCCGCTAAATGTAGTTTAGATCACAAGCGGCGCTGGCGTCTCGGAAACACATCGCTCCTGACGAACGTTCCCGTACAAAAATTATAATTCAAGATAGTTTGCAGTTGATATCATGTGACTGAAAGTAGAGTTTCTTAACTTCTAGTCAAAGTGAAAAAAAAATACTTCACAGGCATAAAGGGAAATAACCACAATAGACCAAAAATAAATATCTATAATGCAACAAAGCTCTTCCTTGGCATGGATACTGATTATGGACCCATTTTTACAATTCATGTCTAGTAACCTTTTGGAGGCTCTGATCCTGGGGGTGAATAATATTTCTATATGGCCATATAACATCACATCTCAACTTAAAAACATAATAATAATAATAATAGTTACTCCACAATTTTACATGGGATTCCCATTCTTATATCATAACTCCATTATAATCATCCTATTTAGATACTTCCATAACCACTTTGGAATGGATTTTAACCTATTTTTTCAATTACCCTGATAACACAAACATGCTTTGTCCAGTGAACATATAAGTTGTATCTTCAATGAAAATGTAATAGATAAACGATGACTCCTGTTACCTACCATACAGTGCATAATATTCGTACACGTGTAACGTTAAAGCTGGAAAGTTCTGTGTGCTACTGGGCTTGCCTTTTTGCGATTTAGTTCCATCTTGTGGTGACACCTGTAGTCAGTTTGTTCCAAGTTATAGACATAATAAAATAAAACAGTGGAAAGCAACATGACTGGTAAAAAAAAAAACAGTAACTATTAAGGATAGCAGATATGTCATTCTAGTAAACCTTCCTTTCTCAACAGATCTCTTCAGATAAAAAAAAACTAAGCAACGACCTTGTTATTGCTTGCAAACAACTTGCACGTTAGTTTTTTCTCCAGCAGCTAAGATTGGAGCAAGCAAACAATTGAACTGGCGCCATCTGTTGGGCGAGTTATCTCCAGGAAAGCTGGGGTCCAACCAGGGGCCACGTGGATAAAACTCTGCATAAAAGGATGCGTACAAGAACGCTCAAGGTGAAAGTCAGAAATCTGCTTTTAAAAAGTTTAGCATTTTCTACCTTCGTGCCTTTCGGTCACGGTGTCGCCATATCACACGGACTCCAAACATAGAATACGTATCGTGTCCAGCGTGTGCAGAGGTACGCAGATTCTCACAGCACGTGTTATACATCAGAATATCTACGTGGAAACTCGCTTACGCGGCTTTCTGAGGGCATTCTTCTGCTCAGCACTATTTATACATGTGGCCCCTGATCTGTAACAGTTTCACAATTACACCTTTATTCTCAAATAAAAAAGCAAGAAAGATACGAGGCCTTGAAATGTAAAGTACTACAAATGCCTTCCCAATGAATGACATAACTGAGGTTGGAAGTGCTATTGAAACTAACCACTCATACCCAATTTGAAAATAATTCACCAACTGCTTAACGATAACGTGACAAATTAGAGTAATATTCCTCACAAATCAGCTGATCGGATTATTAATAAATTGTGAAAATGAGGAAAAGGACATTATCAACAAAACAAAAACCTAGCAACATTAATGGAACCACATTCGCAAAATTTACTTCAACAAGAGAGAGAACGCGATGCTACAAAACAAATTTAACGTTAACATACGATTAGGTTCCAACGCTCGAGCTCCTGGCTTAATTAGCCGGAATCCATTCCAGACAGTTAAATTGCGGCTTGTCATTACAGCAGCATCTGTGAACGCGTTAAATGCACGCTGGTAACCAAATGGAAGGCAGTTTATAAATATGAATAAGGTGTTTAGTAGCCTACTTCTAGTGCCGTGTCAAAATTAATGTCTGAAAAAAGGCATCTGTAAATGAAGGAGTCGCACATATTATGCAGGCGTGCCGTTAGAAAAAAATAATGTGCCGGATATATTTGTGCCGGCGGGAACATGCATGATGCTTGTTTTTATTATGTATGATTCCGTGTGAATAAATTACTAAAGACATCACAAGAGGACATCGAGACACGGTTTTGTGCACGGTGCACCTTCCTTCTATGTGAAAACGTGCTTTAGAACACACTCTGGGGGTCTGACCCCTCTTGCAGTCCACCTTGCTCTCCCCATCTTTCGGGATGGGTTTTTCTCAATGTCAAAATTCTTTAGCACTTGGTTGGGGGATGGTAGAGGGAGGTGGCATCTACTTTTTTTTTTTACATGACATGTCCCCTGAGACAGTACGCACGCTTACAGTGCACAACGCAAGCAATATAGGCCGGCCGTGCTTAATATATGTTTTCAGCTATAATTATACATTGTCTGGATCAGCGTCACCGCCAAGGATGAAGGTGTGAAATTGGCAGGTCCTCCTGTGGCTACATCCTTACCCGTGAGTAACCTTTTATTAAAGGCTATTGTGGTAACCTCAGAAGGGAGCAGAAGAGACCAGCTCGGCGATTCCACACACCCTCGATTCCACGTCTTCGAGATAACAAGCGGTGACTCACCCTGTGGGCGGGCTGTGACGTGTGGTGGCCTTAGGCGGGGGGTAGCCCAGGGTAAAGACTGGGTGTAGAGTTTTACTTGCTCGTGTGCGTCTGGTTTGTCTCCAAGACAGTGTTGAAAAAAATTTGGCCTCTTCTTCCCCCTTCCATATGGTGGTTTTCAGTCCAACCATAATTGCAACCCCTGAACTGTAACAAGCTGTTGTCTTTAATGGAGACTTTTAATGGGATTTTTTGCCCTCTTAAGGCCACATTATGCTAAAAAAAATTCTGTAAAAATAAATATCTCATATTGACATCGCATGGCTTTTAATCAGTCAGATCAACTATAATGTTGTTTTTCTTTGATATGTTAGATGGCATACAATTATTTTAGAAAGGGACCTTGGACAAAATTGATCAACACGTTGGCTGCAACGAAAAGCCAATCACGCAGGACCAAGATTGTCCACCGCTGCTTCAGGTGTTGCTCATCTGTATGGCACATCTACTGCTTGAGGCTCTAAGGTGTTACCTGCTTAAGTGTGAGAATCTGGCACTTCTCTGAGGTATTACCTCATTCAGCATCGTTTTGGTATCATTGACATTTTGTGTATTCTCAGAAGGAAATACTTCCTGAAATCATTGAACCTTTATTACATGCAAAAATATGTGGATAAAATATAATAAAGCAAATGAATGGTGGGGTCAGAGAACGCAATGCTCCCAGGCTCTACAGGTGGTGACTGGGGGGACAGCTCCCCCTACTGTCTGCCCCGACTCCTTCAGATCCTGCATGGAAAAAAACACAATAACCTCATCCTGCCCTGGACTGCCAGTAGCTACTCCCTTTCAAAGACTGGATCTTTTCACTCCTCCCGTTAAACTTGTTCCAGGAGATTCCGTGGATTCCATTCCGGTACGCTTACACTGAGGTCAGGTTATATTCAACAGCTGTCTAAGTTGTCTTCAGACGGGTAGTGCAATACATTGAAATCCGCTCATATTGTTACGTCCCTCTGATCAAACGGTGTGCAACACTTACGATCAGATTTTCATTAAGACAAGAACACGAAGATTTCCATGTTAATTTCGTCAACTAAATGTCAATTTTCATTTACATTCAGAGATGACACTATAGGAGAATAGTAATCAAAAGTAAAGCACATCCAATGCTGCTTCACAAAAAGACATATTACTTCAATACGTTAGGCTACACCGCGGCATGAATTAGGCCATATAAATAAGACTAAGATAATGCATAACACAGCAAGGACAAATTATATTACAATAATGATATGGAGAACAAAGCCTTTGCTATTATCAAAAAAAGAAAGACTTCTTTTCAACAGAAGAAGCATAATGAGGCGCGGTAATAGAAGCCTATTGAACCGATAATGATCCACAGCCCACAGTATGAAGCTCAATTGACATCATATAAGCGCGAGCACGCTAGTACGTGGTTGGTTCAGAGCGTGGTTCCATTGTAGTCAATTGGACTACCTCAAACTGACAGTTATTGTGTCAGCAGTGTCTTTGTGGAATTGTCAGCAAAATGTCTATGGAAAAATATGTTTGTTCAATGTTTGTTTGTTGTTGTTTGTACCTGGCCATGTTTAAATATATACTGTATGGGTTTCTACAGTACTGTCTAACTCAAAAGTAATGGATCTTGCTTTGTAAAGGAATTGCTTATAAGAACTTAAATGTTAAAAAGACACTTGATTGAAAATCCCAGTCTTTTACTGTAACCAGTTAAAATTCTATGTAGGGAATATGCTTGCCAGTCAGACTGAATTCACAACAGTTTACATGTTATGCAGATAGGTTTCCCAAAAGCTCATCATGGCGTAATGGATAAGAGACCGGACCTTTACTACTGACTACTATTGATATAAAGTGCACTGCCATGTTTCCCTATGCCGAATCCCATTCCAAAAAACATAGTTCTCCCTGTTAAGTACAACAGGTGACCTTTTTTGCTGTAAACGCAATAATGCTTTGTCAGGTTAGGCAGAGGATCTGACATAGATTTCCAAGAACTCTTGAATTTGCAGAGAAAGGCTTATCCACTATGAGTCAGCAACAAAAGCTGATGAGGGACACGGTGTAACAAACCCACACTAATTTACATGGACACACGTAAGTACACGCACGCAAACACACACACATACGCACACACACACACACCCCTCTTGTCGGAGAGTCAGCTCTTCAGTCACTAATGGCATACGGTGCCAGTGACTCAGGCTGCCGCCCTTTGCTGACCTCACAGCTGCTAATCCTCTTTAGTAGAACAGACCCTGACATTATCTGTGTGCGCCTGTTTGTGTTCCAGAAAAGCAGAGCACAGTGCACCCCTTCTGACCTCTTATTCGTCAATGGCTAGATAAATGTGAGATATCTTTTTTTCATCAAACAAAAGGTAAACCACTGTTGAACTGTAGAGATGAGACTTGAGATGTCTGATAGCGAATAGGCCATTCAGTGCTCATTTTTCTGCTTTTTAAAAATTGTGTTAATTAATCAAATTTTTTTGTGATCCACATCTTTACAGTGCTTGTAATTTTTAGAAAATCACTTTTCTTCTTCTTCTTCTTCTTCTTCTTCTTCTTCTTCTTCTTGAGGGGTTTTGTTTTACCCCAGTTCCATTACCCTTGTTTCTGGAAGTGGAGTTGTGCTGGTGAAGGATACATGAAACCATACTTTTATCGGTTTCCATGGAAATTATACAACTGTAGGTCAGCACAACAACAAGTCAACACCCCAAATACACAGTCAACAGTCATTAAATTGACACTGGGAGACATACACATCATGTATGCGCATACTGTATATGTTCCATGTTTCTGTGAAGGTTTTAGTTCAGGTTGTTCATTTTGTCTTCTGCATTTCATGATTGTTTTCATGACAATATCCTGCGATTGACGCGAGGCTTAGCAGGGAGAAGGGTGAGCGGCATGCTTCAGGCACTATGGACTGCGTGACTGTGAGTGGGTGATGACCCAAAGACTGAACGTACTGCAACCCTCCTCAGAGATCAAACAGACACATCTTAGATGGAGTGGGTGTTAATTACAAGGCCTACTGAGCCGTGGCTCAGCATATTCTCTTCCCATTACCGTGCACAAGGTCGCCCTTTTTTTTTTCTCTCAGGTGATTGACTTGATGCAGCGCTTCAGCGCAGTACCGTGCCAAGTAAAGAAAGTCCCTATTCAGCTTTTTTACAGCCTTTGTTTGGAATTCCTAATCTGTAGGCCCTCCGTAATCCTCGGAACGTCCTCCGTCGATTCGGGACTAGCACTGTGTGCGGTCAGCCGCCGCTTCTTTTAACGTTACAATCCACCCAGGGATATGGGATTAATATGAGCAGAGTGGCTCTGGGCATGTGAGCCCCGGTAGTAACATAAGGCGGGCTAATCCTCCACGGGGCTGCTGCCGGGCGGAAGTCCTGACCTTCCTTGTGGCTGCTCTGAGAAGCTGCTAGCTAGCTCTTCTCCCAATCCTCCTGCTCGGCAGCCAGTGCACCTGCTGCTTCGCCTACCTGACATCACAGTGGCGTGTCCTTTTTAAGCCAGCATACCATGCTAAGGTAAGGATGAGGCATGCATTAAACCAACCATCAATGTTCAGCAGGTTCCAGAAATATTGCAGTTAGTTTGATATACTGTGGATTTCAAAAAATTATTACTGAATATATTGGATTGTTTTAGAATTTTAGAGGCACCAAACAGAAACCATTCACCATGTTACCTTGTGAGATCAAATAAACGGTTAGCCAAACTGTTTCTCTTCCTCTATATATATTAAATCCAAATTATGAAAATAGACTCAAAATATATCAGAAATCATATTACCTTTATAATTCAAGCTATGATTGAATTTCCATTGCTGATTTTTTTTTTTTATGCCAGATCCTCCCATCTAAATTTGATGTCACGCAAAAGTCCTTATAATAATATAAACGTTTCAGGGAAAAAACAATTTACCCAAAAAAGAAACAAGTTACACCTTACAAAATGGTTGCATGCATTTTTCTAACACAAAATAATAATCGTTTAGTCGCCAGAAAGCTTGTCAAATTTCTCAGAGACGGCATTTCATTTGTAAATGGGTGTGTCAAATATGAGTCCTATAGCAGTGTTTGGGCGCATGCCTTCTTCATATGGAAACACTGCTACTGTAGGCCTGAGGGGATTCTGAGCAGTGTGTATTATTAGCTTATGGTGCAGAGAAGCAAGAAACGCCTTTTCGAACTATTCGCAAGTATATACAGTAAAAATTTTTCAGTTTCAAAAACAATGTAACATGTAATCCAGTATTATGCAAAACATTTCCAGGCAGCTTCCAGGAACGCAGCGTCAAATAAAAGTAACAGAATCTAGCCTATACGCCAATCAAAATAGTAAACCTGTCAATGGCACCGACCCGATCTAAAGCCGACAATGCTGCCTTATTAGTTCAGGGTAAGATAGTCACACTTACATTTTAAACGCTGTGCAGTGTGAAAGATTTTTATTTTTTTTTGCCCGAGCAGCGATGACGCAGGCGGAGGCTTCCGTACCCTCTGCTCGCTGTTCTCTGCCAGCTCGTCCTGCGGGCCCCTGGCCTTCAGCTCAGGCTGGTCATCCGCTTGATCGCTCGCCTCTCTCTCTCTGCTCGGCCGCTCCTTCTCCCCTTTCACAGCCTTGAACCTGGGCCTTAGCTGGCGGACAATGCGCCGTGTTTCCTTTGAAAGAAGACGGAAGGGGGTGAAGAAAGGGTTAATCTCAGTCTTCAGGTACGAGAAAAGTCTTCAGCTGGTGTGGAAAATGCATTGAGGGTGCTGACCTGGGACTTTACAGCCCAGATCAAGAGTGAACGGCCCTGCCTTTATTTATTTACTTATTTAACTGACTCAACATTAAATTTTTACAGTTAAAAAAAATACTGACATGTTACTTGGTTGCTTCATTTACACAAAAAAAGTACATTTGTAGCAACTGTTGATTTCCCTGCATTTATCATGATTTATTGAACGTATTGAGGTTTTCCAGACAGATGGAGAAGGCCCATTATGGACCCTTATACGCTGTTTCAGCTGATTCCTTTACCTGCACTTAGTCCTAGCAAACTGCTGCACTAGAACGCTGAATTACACAACCAGAACACATTGGATCACTGACAAATTGTTACATGGACAGTAGACCACATTAACTTTTACTTTACTCCCAGAGTAAGGTTCAATCCATTTATGACATCCACAACTGAAACTGTGTATTTGTGTATCAGATTAAGATAGATAAAGCGCCAAAAATGCCCTGAAGGTGGTGCTATATGGAGAAAATTATACAATTTCAAAGGTTAGCCTCATTTGATCTAGGCTGCGGTCCAATCCGTTAAATGCTATGCCCTCCTGCACTTCCCCTCGCCACTTCCGCTTGTGAGGATGTGACGCAGCACCAAAACAACACGAGTAGACACTCAAACCGACAGGGAGGAGCAAGGAAGGGAGCGGAATTATTTTTGAATAGGAGGGCACTCGCACTCTGAAATTCACCAGAGCCAGTGACGCCAGCCGACCATTGACAAATGAGTTTGTGCAAAACCTTCCAATAAATTGCATAGGACAGCAAGCTCCAGTCAACATCAAAATTTTTATTCTGGCAAAAGAGCAAACTAGAAAATGATTAACAATCAAATTATTGATAGACAGCACTTTAAAATACCTCATGAGCAGGAATGGGGAATAATACACTTAATAGTAGCTAGCTATGTTACAAAAAACCCAGAATCAAATATATTAAAAAACAGCAATCAAAACAGTGGATGCATAGCCTAAATTGCTTTGGAGGTAGCCAGGGATGGACTGGGACTAAAAAATGGCCCTGGACTTTTTGACCCAGACCGGCCCACCACAACTGGTCTGCAGATACTCCACCGCCCCCGCCCCGTCGAGGCACACACAAACACACCAGCCCTTAATACCACCACTTTTATTGAACAATATCTCTTCATGTTCTGAAGCCTTGAGTAAAATATATGTATGATAGTTAGTCTAGAGTATTCACTAATGAGGAGAGTGTGTTGCTCTTAGAAGAAGGAGGCTGGCTTAAAGGAGATCATGGCACTGGCAGCAATCACTCACTCACAAATCACAGGCAGTCCTCTCTGGAACAAATAGACGGGCCTGTGCCTTAAATAATTTAAGAAAGTTTGGATAGCATTGCTTTGGAATAGAGCTAGTTTAATTAGTGTGAGCTACGATAGGCAATATTGTTAGTTGTAACTTGGCCGCATTTTGGTATCAATACTTTTAAAGGCTGGCCTAGTTTTTCCAAGTTGGAATTAAGAATTTACAGACAGTGCTTTGTAGGCTATGCGTGAGTAACTTGGCTTTTTTTTTACGTTGAAAACATATTTTTTGGTGAAATATCACTTATTTTTGTGTACTAATGTAATGTGTTTGGTAGCTAACTAATGATGATAATGCATAAAGATAATGACATCAAGAGAGACATGCATACAGACTACATGCAGACACATGCATGCATTGTAGCTCAAAGAAAGACATAGGCGTGAATTCTGTGCTTTAGCCTACCATAAAGTAACTAAATTAAAGTGTTTGCAGTCATTTTAACTGCATGACGGTACGTAGCCTATTTGAATGGTATAAACTTTGCCCCTAGTGGTTGAGACGTATCCGTCTCAATTACAGTATTTTTGTTTTCTGTAAAATTATGAACTACAGCTTTAAGAAAATCCCCTAAATTTTGACTTCTGATCGATCTTGTCGCCACACCCACAGTAAAATGCATTAGATGCACCGTTTATACACGCTAAGAAAATCATGTTCACGAATAGAAACAATATTATTTGTAAAAAATATTGTAGTAAAAGCATTTTCCCTTGCTTACTGTACTATATACAGTACCTGATGCACTTTCGGATTAGAAGACACCAAATTATTTTTAGCCTACATCGAGGTGGATTAGTTACAGGCAGCTTGCTAACGGAATCGCATGTATTGCTGGCCATGTGTGTTGTTTAAAGAAAGGCATATTATTTTTTATCCAAGTGTGTTGCTACAGGAGATGTTCATTGTTTGCGAGAGATGGCTTTCATTATTTAGGCTACGTAATTCAGGTCTGTCAAAATTAATGCAAAATCGAAGGAGCATGACAGTAGTATAACCGTGCGAATTGAGTCTGAGAATGATCAGTTTATTGATGAAGGTGCACGCATAACAAAATAACGTTAGTGCAGAAAACCGTGACATTCCTGAGAGGGATCTATGCGATTCTTGGGTTGCCGTGAGCTGGCATTTAGGGGAATAACGAGAATGAAAATTGAAATAACAGAGCAGGGAGTTGACTGAGCTTCCTTCCCGCTATGATGACGTTCAGGCTGCACGCTTAAAATCGCCCTCTGTGTTCTCCGGGATGTCAAATGGCCTATTCACTCTGCACTAGGGTATTAGGCTACCTGGTGACCTCATATGATTTTGGAATTATCCCCTGACGAGTTTCATGTGGCGCATTCACATGGGATAAACACAGTCAGTATTTCACTCAAATTCACTTGTGAAATTCATGGGATTATCAATGGGTACGAATGAAACGTAACATTTCTATAGGCTACTTCCATATTCTCAGTTTTTCTGCACATTTGCACAACGTATGCAAATTTGTGTGTTGAAGTTGGCTACAATTCCTTTCAATTCAGTCACGTTAAATTCAGCAGTAACATTTAAATACTTTTGGTATAAGAATCGCACCCAAAATTTCAGAATTAGCAATAATAATTTACACCACAGGCTCCATAAATCTCAACTCGGAAAGATGAAGAAAAAAGCGGGGAACACACACACACACACACACACATGCATCCAGACGGGCGACAAATTAAAGGATAAGACCAACATAAATTGTCTTTTGGGCCACCACAAGCCACCAGAACAGCTTCAATGCACCTTTGCATAGATTCCAGCTCTAGTCCAACATAGTCCTACTGGACTCTGAACTCTACTGGAGAGATGGAACACCATTCTTCCTAAAGATATTCCCTCTAAGGGGACAAGTGGACCCAAACCATGCCAGGAACATGCCCCCCACAGCATAACAGAGCCACCAGATCCCCTCACTGTAGGGGTTTTTCCTTTAATTTGTCACCCATCTATAGATACAATGTCAGGGTTGAGTGGCTGTGACGGACATGTCAGGGTTGAGTGGCTCTGATGGACAAGTAGCCACACGTAGGAGGTACATGTTCATGGCCTTGTTGGGGTGAGTCCGAACAGCACGTCGGCTAGTGCCCCATGTGTTAGGAATCTTCAGTCTTTTCAGCTCAAATAGAATCGACTCCTTTCTCTGTCTCTCAGTCCATGGCACATTTTAATTATTGATAATATTATAATAAATAATTGATATTCCTTTCTTCTGTTGCTTTTTTAGTACAGTGAACATTGTGCGATACAGAAATGGTTATGGACACACATATCTGTTCATGGCTCATTCCAGCTACATGTCCTGGGAAATTCAGTCCACGTTGCACAGATAAGGGTGGGAGGAATTCTTGTCTTTCTCCCATATTCAAAACCTTTTTAAACCATTTTGCCTCATCAAACACAATATGTGCATTTGTGAGTTGTATTCAGCTTGTGGTATTTTCAGGATGTAATGTTGTATTGTACTATCCCATTACAATGCCCCAACCTTGAAATGCTGAGGGAAATTATATCACTATACATGGTTATAAAACAAGAATATGGGCCAAAGTAATACCAGCCTCCTCTTCATGCATATTCAGGAGAAATGCTTTTACTATTTATAATCAGATGCAAAACTGCAGACATTTATGTGAGTGAAATGCAATAGGCTTGTGTAATTCAAAATAAATGGAACATTTATTTTATGTTCAGAACAAGAAATAATTATTCTGGTTCTCAAAAAGAATGCACTTCCTATTTTGAGCTCAGGTGCACCAAGTATGGGTTTCTGTGCGCGGTGCGCCATGCGTTTTGCGCCATGCGCCATGCGCTATGTGCCACACGCCGTGCGCTATGCGCCCGACCGCTTTGCGTCGCGCGCTCTGCGCCTGTGAGCTGGGAGCGTTGTTTATGCCCTTTGAGCTCTAGTTCAGCAGGTGTAGAGGTATGTTCTCAGGTAGCACAGAAGTATAAAACATAAAAGAGGCGAGCGATCCATATTGAATATGAAATCCAAGCAAAATGTATTTTTAATAGGCTATTGCTCATAACCATAAGCTTGCACTGGCTCATTTGCTGAACGGCAACGAGCTGATTATGTAGCTAGTTATTATTAACTGGCCTGAAATAATCATTCTAATACTGACTCCTAGAAGGATAACATGAAACTTTTCACTGGAGATACGTTTTAAAGCGATTTTATCAATCCACTAAATCAATGTTATTTCCTAATTTATTCAACATTTTAGTCGTGCAATACAAAAACTTTATGTTTCTTATACTCCAGTGCTGCTTTCTTTATTTTTAAGATTTTTCCCAGGAGATATGTAAAGGCATTAAATTTAAACTTCTGAAACAGGAAGCTTGGGGTTATAGTAAAGCATTCTGGGCAATTTCACTGCCCGGAGCTTGCAGTCTTACGGACACATTCCCTCGAGCCAAATCGAGGGTTGAGGGACTAATTTCATGTACTTCACTTGAATTTCTAACGGATTGGACCGCACTCGCCCTTGGCAATGCACAACTTCCTAAAGGGATTCCCCCAAGTGGAAGTGGCGAGGGGAAGTGCAGGAGGGCAGAACATATAACGGATTGGACCACAGCCCTAGACTAGAGTCTTGCAAGTTGGTAACATAGGTCAATAACCGTAATAGACCAAATTTGCCTCAAGTACCTGAAACATTCATTCATATTTGATTTTCAGCCATCTACTGTAATTTTTTTTTTTGGAAAAATAACATGCTGAAAAACCATTTCATGAATCATAGGTCTAACTGACATGAACTTTTACATTCATGTTCTACGGCGTACATATTTTCTTACATGTAACAATTTTCTACGGTGTACTTATTTCCTTGTACATAACAATTTGAGAACAATAAAAGCAGGCGGCCTCTTATGGACCCTTACAGTAGGCTAGATCATGGCTAATCATGATTTGTGACATGTTAATAGCCAAAAAAAATGTAATGGGTTCGATCAACATGAATACATTTTTAGCTACCACAAAACAGTAAAAAAATGTGCTGCGATTATTAGAATTAGTCATTCTCATTTTCGTAATGAATGTAAATAGCCAGCATACCACCATGCACTCTGCTCCTGCTGAATGGCTGAAGCTAAGCAGGTGGGGGCTTGGTTAATACTTGGATGGAAGTCATCCCGGGAAAGCTGAGTTCCTGCTAGAAGTGCTGTTGGTGGACCAGTAGAGGGGTGATGGTCAAATAAACTCCAATTCCCCTGTGCAGTGATGGGGACACTGTGCTGTAGGAGATGTTGTCATTTGGATGAGATGTTAAACTGAGGTCCTGACTCAAAGTGGTCATTAAAGATCCTGTGATATAGTGTCCCATGACACTATTCGCAAAGAGTAGAGGGTTCCCTGGTGTCCTGGCTAAATGCCAGTGGTGGAAATCCAGAAAGTAAAAGTCCTCCCCAGTATTTTGCTCCAATCACCTGGATTTGCTAATTAATATAATTCATCAGCGAGGAGGTAGAACTAATTAGTGAAATCAGCTGGCTGAGTCTATGGGTGGAAGAAACACATGGTAGGACTTTTACTTTATGTCCCCTGGATTTCCACCTCCGCTAAATTCACAAATTGGCTCTCTCAACCTGCCACTGAATCATCTTGATTTAGTTGGCTAAAAAATGGCTCTCTCACTTTCCACTTCAACTCATGCGTGGTGAGCGCTCTGGCACAAAATGGATGCCATGCATCACCCAGGTGGGTGCAACACATTGGTGGAGGTTGAGGCGAGTTTCCCCCTCACCATTGTAAGTGTCCTTGAGTTTTTTGAAAGGCGCATGTAAATATAATGTGTAATAATAATAAGGCTGTATCAATGGTAGTATGCATTCTCCCTTGATATTGCAGCAAATTCTTGGAGGCGATGTGTGAATGAACACATCAGTTAGATCAAAGAGTCTGATGAACCGCAGATTAAACATTTCTTTACCACAGCAATTGTCTTCACTTTCACACCTTCAGTATCCTGCACTTGAGTGATAAGTGAAGGGCTTACGTTCCTATGCAAGCCGCGCAGAAATAGCCCCCGAGGGGACTTAAGTCTGGTTATTTTTAGGCTTTCAGACAATTTAGTAATTCCACTTACAGAATCATTCAAATTTTCTATGCATGCATCACTTGTTTGACAGTATGGTCTTTTTTTGAAAAGCAGTCAAATTTGTCATTAAATCTGATGATGCTCAATCTAGCTAGCTACATACTTCATGTGATGGTGATGCATGGTAATGTTGTTCACGTCTATTATATATTCTCATATCTCTACTGTACTTTCGTTGCAAGAGTACGCTGTAAGTATGTCTCTATTATAATCATAATTCACTGTGTATTCACTGGAAATGCTCAATTGTAAAACTCAATAAATAATGAAAGAAGCTACCTATTTAGTACTTGCCACCTATATTTTCATGTCATCTCATACTATCCCTGTAAGCTATTCTGAATGAGTGGCTGCTGAATCATACAGTAATTTACATTGTATTAATTCTCAGATGTAGTAATCCTTTAATTGTCCATCAGAAAATCCTGATTTGGGATTGGTCAGTTCTTCATCTCATGGAGGGACATTGAAATGGACACATTATTGTGGTTGACTACATTATAGGACCATTTAGGACATGAAAACATCAGACGTATTATATTACCTACAAATGCAGGTTCTGACTTTTGAAATGTCAAAAAACACAAGAACAAGGTTTATGTATATTTCCACAGAAATATATTTATTAAAAAAACATAATAAATAACTTTAAAATACCTGTTAGGCAAACACCACATTACCAATGTAAGGCAGATATTACAGCATAATTGCTGTGCTGCAGTTTACTATGCAAATCAAAGGCAACAGCATCAGTGGTTAAACATTTCTGGGAAGCGCGACAAAATGAATGTTGTCTTTCATTGTTTTCTGATTGCTTCTCTTGGTCCATTTTTGCAGCAATCCCAGCCTCCTTCGCGCTCCATTGAAGAGGCGTATGTCAATGTTTCCTTTACTTTTTTTTTTCAAGTAATCAGATACTATAGGACATCAAACAGAACATTTAAGGCAGTGCAGTAATTGAGCTTAACTGAAATGGATGAACTGGCGACTGAATTGGTATGGGGGCCAGGTAGGAGGCGGGGAAGCTGAAGACGGAGGGTTCGTAGTTCTTGCCGAGAGTGAACTCCTTAGCGAAGAAGCAAGCGGTTTCCTGACCGCAGGGGGCGGGAGTGGTCGGGGGCGTAGAAGAAAGGACCTCGGATTCAAACTGGAGCAGCTGGCCCATGAAGCCAAAGTTCGGAGAGATGAGGGCCCGCCGTTGCTTGATGAAGTCGAAGGCCTCCTCCAGCTGCAGGCTCTTGGTTTTCATGATGTAGGCCATGCATATTGTGGGAGATCTGGAGATGCCCGCCTCACAGTGGACCAGTACCTTCCCACCTGCTTGCTTCACACAATCTGGAAGACAAAAGCGATAGCATTGTGAGGGGGGGTGGGGGATTCCTCATTTTGGGTCATCCAGGGAGATTTATTTTCACTCTCGACAAAACTCAAAACTGTCAAAGAATCATTTTTAACCCAGACGGTGTTTTTTTTTTTTTTTCCAGCAGAAATGAGCTTGCTTTGTATTTTCTTCATTTTCTGTTTTTATTCTCTTTTTTTGTGAAGTACACAAGGTTACATTTACGAATGAAAATATTACTATTACTATTATTATTATTATTTGGGTTTAGCACTGCATCACTATTTTCATTTTGGAATTGGAAAGCACACCGGGCTGTAATAACAGAATGTGAGCCCCACTCCTTGCCTCCTCTGACAGCACATCCCCGTTTCCCACTCGAAAGAGCCTCGTGGTTCGGTCATCCCCCCCGCTACCACACCATCCTACCCGCCTCCCTCGGCAAGCCCACCTACGGCAAACCGTGACTCACTGCACAGCTGCACACCAAGCATCGCGGCCTGCGCGCTGCCGCCTCTATCGTGGGAAAAGGTCTCTTTTTTATTATTATTATTATTATCGAGCCAGCGTTTATTCGCACCAAAACAGCCCGGGCAGAACCTGCATTTGAAAGGAGGGAAGATTGACCGTAATCATTCTGACAGCGCTAATCCTTGAAAGCCACTCACAGAATGAATCACACACCTCCCGTGTGCAGAGGAGAGGCTGGAGGTGTATTAGCGGGCGTTCTTTAATAGCATGCCCGCATTTGCCCTACCACACACGCGGGTGTTAACGATTCTATACGATCCTCCATATTACTGTATGATCCTCCACACAGGATTGCTTAGTTGGCACAGCGCATCGATTTACTGTGTAACTTGTGCATTGCACAGTCGGCTATGTCAGTCGAGGATTGGACACTCCGCCCGATTTTCAGTCATGTACTCTCCATGCATTTTTTTGTGCGAATGCAGTTTTATGCTCCTGTCACATGCGGCAAATGTCTACAGTCACGGGATTTCTGACCGTGGTCTGAATACAATCTAACACAACAGGGAGATTGCGATATAAATGTGTGGTAGCGCATTTGCACTGCAGGAACATGAATAGTGCGCTTTTTTGTTTACCAATTACTCTCTAATGAATTCTGTCTCAAATTCCTTTTTCGTTAAATT
This sequence comes from Ilyophis sp. 1 JC-2022, assembly GCA_022702515.1. Taxonomy (NCBI): domain Eukaryota; kingdom Metazoa; phylum Chordata; class Actinopteri; order Anguilliformes; family Synaphobranchidae; genus Ilyophis; species Ilyophis sp. 1 JC-2022. Next base: position 98,279,656 of record CM040405.1, read on the forward strand.
CCCTCCTCTTCATTTATTTCAGGCAAGCATGCAAGCGTCCGCTACATATGAACAGTCTTCCCAACACCCATCAACATCCTGAGGGAACACAATTTACACAGCCACACTGTGAGTAATGAGGCTCTGGGATTAGTAGGCTGTGACAGCTTCACCATGCATTTCTTTTATTCTACAAGGGAATGCAAGGCTTTTTTTCTGAATGACAGCATTCCACTATGCACTGCAGGATATGTGAAGACAGCGTGTCCAGAAAGATTAGCCGAGGAACTTGGCCTGTTTTAGATTCATATTAAGGAATGGGCAAACAAGGTCTTACTTTAAAACGCCAGATGTTCTGAAACGGATAATGCTATCTATTGGTGTTCTGCATTATTAAGGGAATGCCTTTTATCACTTGGTTTTGTACTGCAATTTTATTAGAAATCTCCCCAGTCGTTTTTTTTCTTCCAGCAGGTATTCTATTGGTTGCCTTTTTGTACAAAGTCACAAACAACATTCAGTGTTCATTCACCTTGATGTTGCATAATTCAGCCTTATTGCACGTATTTATGCAGATATAATGTAGTTCATGTTCCATCACAATGACAAAATACCACAAACTCTTTCACAACTCTTTGTAAAGGAACAGGTATGATATAAGACTACAAATTAACCTGCCAATTACCTAGCTTCATGCTATACCACCACAACCAATGTGGTACCTGAAATGTGTAGTTGGGATGTTAAGCTATGCACCACCAAAGATTACCTCAGTTAACAAGGAGAGGTCCAAGAGAGATGCACTTACCAATAAAGTCAATAGCCTCCTGGAAATGGGAGCTAATGTCAGCCATGTGACTGTCCTCCACTGGGATCCACTTGTAATGGAAGTGGCCTTTGGATTGCTGCGTGTCCCTCCGGGAGACATTGAGCAAGGCTGTGATCTGAAGGTCGTCCAGATAGTCCTGTCGGGAGGCGTGGTAGGCACTGCCAAGGTAAAGAAAAGGAAGGATCTCCACAGGCTTGCCCTGAAAGAAAACAAGGAAGGGAAATGGTTATAGCCTCTGTGCGCAATATAAGGCGCTGAGATCGCAAAAGCTGCATCCTGTGGGGATAAAATCCTCTGTAATTGATGGATGAAAAGAGCGATGCCTCTCAGAAAAACGGGGAAGCTCATCATCTGTATGCTTTTCCATAACGGTAATTAAAAGAAAAAAGATTTTGGCGATCAGAGATGGTCCTCTCTGAGGTACAGTAACTCGGGTACAGACGGCAGGTGAGTAAATTAGCTTTGAACATGTATCTTTGATTGGTCAATCCTTTGATGAGAGATCATGGGCTTTTGGGCCGCATGGACACCACAGTACATCAAATATTTACAGACAGAAAGAAGGAGCATTGCAAGGGTTTGAAAACTAAATGTCCCCCTCTATCCATGTTACTCTGATTCAAAAAACGGCAACATCCAACAGGGTGCTTACTAGATATGTCATGGGTAAATGGCAGATGAAGTGCATTATGCTCGGCTAACAATCTAAATAGGAACATTCTGGAAACATTTCAACTGACATTATAATTTCAAAAATCAAGCTATGGTGCTCTGACAAACATTCACAAATACTAGTGGCCTACATTCTTTTCACCTGCGTGATTAGTTTAGAGTGGATCAACTAAAAATTAATTAAGGCCTATGCCTGCAGATCAACAGTGTTGCAGTTAAATAAATACAGTCTAAACCTTTTTCAATTGTGAAATTATTCTCAAGCAGAAATACAGAAATGCCAATGAAAATTGTCAATTGTCTGCTGCTACGACATGACACACTATGGCTGTGAGATATGACTAAGGGACTAACGGATCATATTGATCATTAGGCCCTATGATTTAAACTATTATGAAATTAGCTATAGCCTAATGAGGTTTTAAAAGCAAAACTAAAACACACCATCTTTTGATCTCCATTGTGCATAGTTGGAATACTATAAAAGCGGGTAAAAATATAATAAGAGCCTACAGGCACATGCAAAACCACTGTTTCAGTTCAGGACAATATAACAACATAGCCAACAGCCCGTACGCGCGTTATTCACAAACGCAGTGCGCGTATAGTCCATATTAATGAGTAACCTAACAATAATAAAGGCTTTGATGTTAACCGAGAACAGTTGACCTACTGATATTCTGTCAAAATGTTTATTGTGATGCCTGACTGAATCGCGTAGCCTACAATCTGCCAAAGTTGACACTGTTACAGCGGAAGCATGCTGAAATAAGGAAGCTACTGCGACTCCTCCGTACCTGATCGTATTCTGGTTTATGGTGGGCGCCCAGTTTCTCACAGTGGATGCTGCTCGCTATTTTCTCGTTTTCAGTTCCGCTATGTGAGATTGGTTTCATCTCCGCGCAAAGTTCAGGGTACTGGGTATGGAAGTGCTCGTATCCACCTGCCAAGCGAAATAATAAAAAATATTAACTTGTTATCATATGCACAGCATAACTATGCAATTACCTCTTATTTCAATTCACCTATATAGAAATACAAGCAGCCAATAGATCACAATTAAATGCATAAAAATACTAATAGAGTAGCCTACCTAGCTGTGGAAAAATAAATACGAATCGTACTATTTTAGGCTATCATTTACACTAAATACAATCTAGGCTTCTCCTGGTCTGACTCATTCATCTCCGTAACGTTGACACACTGGAAGTGTATCTCTGTTGAAATATCCTATAGGACAGTTGTTCACATAGGTTGCTACAACAACTAAGATGATCTAATAAAGACAGACCACTAACCGAAACATATTACACACACCACGAAAAGTGTTAGAATAGCCTACTCTGAAAAGGGTCTCTACGTTTTAATATCGTTTCACAAAAATGTGAAATTGTCTAGCCTATACAGTTAGCCTTCATTAATTCCAAATCAGGACAGCCTAAGCACGAATAGCCTAGTCTACAAAACATTACATGTTTTAACGTAGCTATACATTTTACTCTTGGTTGCAATTCAATTTTAATAGGTTTTAAACTGATACATACCTTTAAGAAAACAAATGTTTGCTCCACTTGCTAGATGAGAAAGCGTATTTATAACTATCTGTGCGACGCTGTCTTTTTTCAGTTTTTGCCAATGTGGTGTCCTGTCGTCCAAAGCAACAACAGTCGAGATGCTACCTTCTCGAAGTCGGTACTGGGCTCCTTCGTCTGGGATGACAAATTGAAGTGGTACCGGTCCACCACGGGATCTTCGGACAACAACAGTGTTCAAGTTTACGTTTACTGAACATTTTATGCTGGAGTTCGAAAAAGAAAAGTACGGTCGACAATCCACAATGAGACAGCTTCCACATTCCTTTCGTATGATTTTCCTTAGGCGGCGGCAGTCTATGCTTGAGACCTTCATTTTTTTTTATCTGCCCACGGCGTTGTAACACTGAAAGAGGTTGAAATGTAGCTACTTTGTTCCGATAGATTACAAATGGGTGATGAGCAGACTGTGCAAAACTCCTGAGTTCGTCTGAGCATACATTGCGTGTAAGGGGATTCCGTTCTATCTATTTTATATGAACGGAACCTCCGGTTTGTGACATCACGAACCATATAAGGACTCTGACCAGTTATGATTTAGGTAAGACCGCCTACACCACTGCTGACAGTACTACTTTGCCTCCGCCTTAGCGAGGATGAGTAGGCTAGGTTGCACGTTTGAATCAACTATTAGTCACAACAAACCCCAGGTTTCGTTTGAATGGTCTGTGATCTGTGTATGGAGAATAAATGCAAAACCCCTTAGCAAACGGGATAAAAATTTAAGACAGGCCCCGTCTCAAGCAGTCTAAATGCTGGCTTGGTAACATTGACTAAATGCGTTCCAGCAAACCACTTGGTTCAAGTGCTTTTCCTTTATGAGTACTTTTAATAATAACTGAAAGGCGATTTAAAAAATAACATAGCTGTGCATTTCTGTGTGGACATTCAGATGGACTTAACCAGGATAAAAGAAACTGATATCACCTTCCGTCTGCTTCCATCTTTAGACACATGTTCTATAGGCTATCGGATGGTTTTAATCTGATAATACACTAACTGGCTTAAAAGACACATTTCTGCAAGGCAAGCAAGTCCAGAAATTTATTCTGCTATATTATTGGAAATGGAAACATGAACATAGTCTAGGCTATCTTACTGCGGTCTATGAATTAAATGTGAAGTAGAATTTTAAGATTGAGGAATAGTTTCGGTTCAAACTCAGGATGGCGCATTGAGAGGTGTGAAAGAAAGGCAGAGAAGCGGAGATGGTGGGCTATGCTCGTGCGAAACAATGGATTCGACTCCACACATTTTTTAATTATTTTTTTAGTGTCCTTTTTAAAACGTCTTCCCAACACGTAATGCCGCGGACCAGGGGTTTCCCCCGTGTATACTGGCTTTCGTTGCAAATTACTTTTTCTTTTTAAAGACACGTTTTGGAAGTTCTGTAACATTTTGCTTAAGCAAATTTAATGCAATGCAAGTTTGTTCCGTTACCATTTTCTTTCTCTTTCAATTCTTTGTTTTCCTCATTTTCAGACAATTAAAGCATTGTTTGAGAACTGATTTTACTGATGTAAAGGTTCTTAAATGGCATATTCATTACTGGTAACTTGAGTATTAGTTTAGAATAGGCTATGTGGGACTAAAGTGTCTTATTGGAAGCGATTAACAGGTCGTTATACTCCAGGAAATGCCGTTTTGGTTGGTATTAAAACCAGCGTGGGGGTACCCCGTGAACAACCCTGGGAACTCCTAAAGTAGTCTTCTTTGTTCTCATGTGGTCTCTATGACTGAGATTAACACTGAGAAATTTCCCTAAAATTAAACGCCAATTTTTGTGCTACTGAATATATGAAATATTTATTGTAGAAACTATCTGGAATGCACAACGTATGTGTGTGTGTGTGTGTGTGTGTGTGTGTGTGTATGCGTGTGTGTGTGTACGTGTATGTGTGCGCATGACCTCATGTGTGTGTGCGTGCATATGTGTGTTGGGATAGAAAACAAATAGAGGAACCTAACATTGTTTTAAAAAGTTTTTCACTGAAATGACATGAGTGCCAGCTGAGAAACATTTTACGTGGAAAGTACAGCTTATCTCAGGACACTTCAAAAACAATGTCTTCTCTGTGTCAGTAAAGTACTTTTCTAATGCATTTTATACTGGCGCAGTATGCTAGCCTGTCCCTGGAAGCATTACACACGGGATTGGTATCTCTGGCCTTGCAGTACTGTGTGAAGACACATAAACAGAGCCACCTTTCCCTTCGGTTGGCTCCTCCCTTTGCATTTCAGCACTTCCTGGCCAGGCTTTCAAGACACAGCCTGAGCTGAGCCATCAACAGATGCTGTGCGTCCAAATATTCTTCACTCCTCACCTCCACTCCCCCACTACCACTCCTCTACTACCCAGAAGTATGCAAAACTGCCTTTCGTTTCGAGTACAATTATTTGCATGTTGAGTATACAACGTACCTGACATTGCGGTTTCCGTCGAGACATCAATTAATATGTAACCATTAATACGTAGTTAAGATGTACTCAGCGACATTAGATTAAAACACAAAGATCCGTTTCCGGGGCACGGATTAGAAGAGTGGTAGTGGAGGAGGAAAGGTCGCATTTTTCGACTATTGGGACGCACCCCCGGTGTTTAGCTGTTCCATGCAACCATAAAATGTGTGCGCACACACAACCCCCCCACACACACGCACACACACACACACACTCACGCACACACACACACACACACACACACACACACACACACACACACACACACACACACACACAAGCTGTGCACCATGGGCTCTCAGTAAGTATGAAGGTCATTTTTTGGACTATTCTCACTTGGGGCTTTCTGTGTGATGATGGGGACATTACCTGTCTGCATTGTGAATGCTCACATACCATCCAGCAACTTCCTGAGTAAACTGCAAATTCCACAGAAATCACAGCACAACCAAGACACAATGGTGGCTTCCCTTTGGCTTACAGGTGCATCCTGGTTGTTTTTTTACATAAAGCACAATGCTGAAGTCACTGTGGCATTTCCCAAGAAGGTAAACAAATGACAAAGTCTTGGTTGAATGTGAAAGGATGTTCCCAGATTGATTTGTATGGCTTTTCTGTCTGGGCATGTTGGTGAAAGACCAAAGAGCCGAGCAGACTCTTAGCTGCTTGAAGATGATTGACTTTCTGAATACTCTGCAGTGCAGACCAGCGTATCAAAAATTGTATTAATGTCATTGAAAAATTTAAACAATGGGTTTTGACATTTGATTAACCAGTTTTGAATCACTCATTTGACATTCTTAGTAAACAAGGGTTTATAACTTTTCATACAATAATAGTTATTATTATTATTATTATTATTATTATTATTATTAATAATAATGATTATTATTATTATATTGTTTTCTTCTACATTTTGCATGCCTAACATAGTTATATAACACAACTAATTTTCTAATTAATTTAATGATACAGTACAGGTTGGTGAGACAGCACATTTTAATAAATATTTTGCTATATTGACCTTGTAAAATAGTTTGTTCCCTTTTGTACAGCAAAAAAAAATTTTTGTCCATAGCGTGACACACTCTCAGAAATAAAGATAGGCCCACAGTTGTCAAATTTTTTTTTGAAGGAACAAATTTCCCAAATGTACCCTGAAAGTAAAATGATGTTCTATTTGGGTATTAATTACTACTAAGTGCCTTTCAAGCAAAAAAGGTACAAATTAATTATGTATTGCTGTCTAGGGGTACGCGTTTTATGTACCCATATAAGGTGCCACCCCAGTAACAAGAGTTTGCACCATTTTAGGTACTTTTCATACCTTTTTTACTGAAAGCACATGCAGGTGTATGACTGGAAATACCCAGCTTTCTTTGTTTCTACTCTGGAAAAGGGAACTGCGCTTGCCTTCCTACAATACATTTTAAATTTAGGGACAGTGAAAGTTTGTGGCATTTTTTTATTTAAAAGCACGATTGTTCTTGTAACAAATGTATCACAGTCCCCTTTTTTTTGGTATGCTGCCACTTTTGTTGTTTATTAAAACAGTTTTTTTGTCAGATTAGTTTTCACAGTTTGAACTTTTTCTGATCAAGTGTATGCTGTTACGACAGTAATACATTTGTTACAGGATGAATTATGCTATTAAATAAGAGTCTTATACATAGTTCTAGCCAGGATGGGCTAACAGTGTTTGTGCTATTCGAAAACTTGAAGAAAAAAAACTTGTACAAATTCCTGGACAAAATATGACTTATGTACAATGGGTCTATGTAACTGTCATAGTTTATTAGGAAGGCACAGCGTTGCTACTTTTGGTGCAGGAAAAAATAAGAGAATAAATTACAGTTTTGAGAATTCCTCATGAGAAAAAAGATAATAGTTACACAAGAGCTCTATGGGAAAGTACTTATTGTAATTTAAGAGTTAGTTAACAAAATACATGTTTGTACTGATATGAAGATAAAAGTGTACTGACTAACTTTTACTAACAGTATTCTGGTGGGAAGAAAATGCTTATACAGGCATATTGTTATGCAGACTGCAGACTGTGTACTGTAAGACATTTAAGCTATTTATATATTTGCTCTTAACAATGCCGTAGCACCTATAGCATAATTACCTTGAAACAATGAACTTCCCCTTCAGCAGCTCTGCCCACAATGGAGACTGGGAGGGGCCTCAATCCCATCTGGTCTACTCATGCCTGATGTCCACAGAATAAAAGGCCAGCTAAAATTAGCGCTCTATTTTTGAAATACAAGTGACATGATTCACCTGTGCCTCCTCGCCACCCCCACACACCTGCCTCAGGGGGGGTCTAAGCGGCCGCCCACTCGCCACACGGGATGGAAAGCCAGCTGGGTGGGTTTTCATTTGTTAATCTCGAGACGTTTCCAAGCTCGCGTAGCCAACCGAATCTTTCTGTCACCTCTCGTTTCAGATTCAGGTTTCTAATCAGAAAGGTCTTTTTAAAATGCGATTAATTGGATATGCTGTAAATTGCAAAATGCAATATTTTTACAGAGCATGCCGCATTACAGACTTCATGAAGAGAAAATGGTAAAAAGAGACAACGTAAGCCTGTAGTGGAGTAGGCCATTTCTTTCCATTTCTCCCCCTCAAATTATCATCTACAGTGGATGGTCTACGTATATGTAATACCTTTATATGCTCGCAACCTTTTTTTCTGGTATAACATGGTATTTTGTGGCTGGTGTCATATGCCGTATTTCATTTGAGCACAAATATCCAAAATTCACTTCTCTTCAATAGACCTGCTGTTGCTTTTAATGGCATTGTTTGCAGTTTAAAAACAGGATAATTTGTGTGAGAGAACATATAAGTTCTGTTTCTGACTATTCTACACACATTCTATGAACGCACAGAAACCTTGCACTTACTTCCTGTAAGCGAGGCTCTGCCTTTCAGTTCCAAAAGTGAATCATATAGAGGGCTTTTTGCTACACAAGCAAAGGTGTAATATAAAGGAGGAAAGTTTTAAAAAAAATACGATTCCCGACAACAACATCAGGCTCCTAAAGAAACAGTGGAACAACGGGAATGCAAGTCAATTACAGAATCGTGCTTCAAAGTCAGAGTGCTTCCAATTATACATGAGCGCTTCCATAGGGCAACAGTGCTACGAGGAGCAGTAGCTTTACCCCCTGATAGACAGAAAGACAGACAGACTGACTGGCTGATGAACACAATTTAGTCATCCCTGCTGTCATGCCCACTTCCCCTCTCACCTGTGTGGGAGTATACAGAGCTGGAAATCTGTGACCATTTGATTGCATGACTTCCCCCCAATAGGGGCTAGGCCCCCTTCCCCACTACCTCTTGCTAATCAAATGTATTTAGCCAGTTTAAGGGAAAATGTAATTTAATCTAACCAGACTTAAGTTTTGGATCCAATCAAACAAACCTTAAAGCTCTTCAAGATGGAAAAAAAAAAAACAAGAAACAGGAAAAGGTGTGGCCTGAACATTGTGGAGCCCGCCCGGGCTGGAGGCGGGAACTTTTTTAAAAACATAAGTGAACTTACCCTTTGTAAATAACCTGTTTGCCTGTCTTCAACTGCACAATCTTCAGTTTTAATAATACAATTAAGAAAATATAATCAACGTTTAAGAATAAGTTTAAAAATTATTTAGTGAATAAAGTAATGTTATAAAACTATATTAATGCAACATGTTAGGAATAAAGCTATAAAATAATGTTGTTTATTCTTTAATATTTGGTATATGGTATGTTATTGTTTTTATGTAATAATGAAGAGGGTGGAACAATCAAGTCAAATGTTCAAATTAAAAGCAATTTAAAATGCTAACAGTAGAATTAACCATTGAAATATTATTGGGTTACACACTATACCATACAATAAGTTAATTAATGGTGAATACATACTATTATGTGGTGTTGTGATGTGTTGAATGATGAGTTCACCTTTTTGGCAGACCTCATACATACAGTCCACGTGCTGCCGTTTATACCTTGTTAAAATAGTTAGCCATGACAGTAGCCTACCTCCCTGAAGATCACATTGGTCAAAATGCGAAACTTTAGTTTTTTCACCAACTACAAGTTACTCATCTCATTTCTGTATAGTTTTAAATCAAAATGCTACAAATCTGTAACCTTTGACAGGAAATTACAGGACCATTTAACATTTTGTTTCTATTTTAGGTTAAACATGTTCGAAATGTTAAATATAGTTTTAATGTTAAAAATAGTTTTTAAAACAATGGCTACTACTGCAATAGGAAATGATCTGGCCTGTATAGTTATTCAATCTAAATACAAGCCTGTTTAAGCTTTGCTAGATGAAAACATTAAAACAAGTGGTATTTGTAATGAACATAAACAGAGTTGACCTTGTCCTGGTGATCTTTTAAGTAATCGAATGAAACATACGCCAGGATGGTGGAAATTCATTGTGAATTTGCAAGTCTGTTTCCCCATGGTTTGACAACTTCATGTTCTACAAAGAAAATTGGACTAAACTTAGCATGCTTGAAAATGTTTGACCCAAACGGCTTTTAGCATGAACAGGTGGACGTTTTAGAGTGGTCTGAGAGTGGCGTAGCCAATCGATCAAATCCACGAGTGTCATCCCTCCATGAAATTCATTTTCATTGGTACAAACCTCCTACTTCAGGTTTTCATATTAAGATAGTGCAAGCAAAGTAGTATTTATTGATATAAGGCGCCAGATTTATCCAGAGGGGTTGAATGAATTGCACATGCCTTTAAATGGGCCAAGTGTGTTTGACTGAATCCAGTCCTGGGAGAAAATATCCATTGCGGAAGATGACAAGGAGACCCAGTTCCCATAAAGTCACCCAGAATAGTGTATCATAGTGTTACTTCCATGCAGCTGAGTGTGCCAAGAGCGTAACAGGGCAGTGTTCTGGCTGAGGACAGATTCCACCATATGCCTACCACTACCCCATCCCCCCACTTTACAATGAAAATGTAAAAATTTTGTAGGACATGTGGACTGGAGAGAGATATCTTACTTTCAGACATATATTTTAACAGGATATACAATGCCTATTAAAATATTTGTATAGTGCACATTATCTTAACCAAAACACTGTTCTTTATATTATTCAATTTATGTGGGATGAATAGTCAGTGACATGTCGGACTCGTACACCTGAGTCCTAAGGTGAGCATATTCCTGTTTTACACAATATTTAGCCCTTTCTGAGGTTTTATACTGATGAACCCAGAACAGAAATGATGAAACAGTCACAGTCATTCAGTGTTATTATTATTTTCTTGTTTTATTAGCTGCAAATTTTGAAAAAGTGAAGAAAAAAAAGGATCCAAAAGATCATTTGGCTTATTTTTGTCATGATGTAAAATGGTGACCACAGACATTCTGATGACTGCAATGGCTGTACACTCACAGCTGTTTAGATGGATATATCGCTGAAAAGTCAAACGTTACCATGGTCAAAATATAGTCTACTAGGCAGTCTAGACAGCTAATAAGTGCATAATCGTCAAGCTTGTGGTTTTTAGACCCCGAAATTTTGTTTTAGCCGAGAATCTTTGTGGAGACAGTGGGGTGCGGGTGACTTATTCTATACCATCTTTTAATGACCTCTCTCTCTCTCGCTTTCTCTCTCCAGAAAGAGAGAACTTGTGCATATGACTCATAGCCTGTGCTGTTGATCTCAGTTCAGTTTTTTTTTTAGTTTTTTTTTTCAGGGGGGGGTGGTGGGGTGGGTGTAAGATAGAGTATGACTCCTTTCCCTAAGGGAATTAGCACTAAGAGCCACGGGGGAAAGGGGGAGGGCCATGGCAAAGAGAAGGTGACACATCCTGAAGCTCCAAGCAGCCCTGCCTGATCTCAGCTTCTGAGCAAACTGCTAAATTTACACTATTTCTCCCACTGTCTTCGGTGGCGCACACCAGCCCTCCCCATGTTTGCCTGGATCACATGCTTCAGCCATTTGATTAGAGGCTGATCACGAATGGTATTTGACGGAACGTCAAATTGCTATGCAGCTAACGCTCAGGACCGATAGGAAAGATGCTTGCCTCTATTCCAGGTTTCCCTACGAGTGAACGAATCCAGAAAGGTCACACAGAGTGCGTGTTTTGAAACCCTTTATATTTATTTATTTTACCTATAGACACAAGTAGTCTTCAGTATGACTCACAAAGTGTAAAAGCTGGGCATGGACTGATATATTTGATACCACAAATGGTTTATTTCTGAATGTTGTAGGAACAGGTGAAGGACAACTACAAAAATACATAACTACAAAACCTGACTGCAGCCATTCGCATATTGAAAACATCTGAAACAAATATTGTGCTTTGTCGCTAATTTTTTAATTGCACGAACATACTGCTATGGCACACATTGGAATAGTACTTTTTAAGAATCATAAATACTATTAGAAATGTATTTATTTAGGAATAATAATATTTTAGTTTAATAAAAAACAAGAATAGGATTTGTGGATTTTCACTGATGTCTATTGGTGGTTAATATAAGGTCTGTACACTGCCTGTGATAACAGTGGAAATTGTTTGAATGTATGAATCAGCCACTTCAAAATAAATATGAAACCTGAGTCATTTTTCATTAAATAGTGACTAATATATAAGAAAGAATGCCATTGGGGCAGGATGTCACTTTCCTTAACCAATCATTGAGAACAGAAACAAAAAAAACAAAGGATCATTTTAATTTGAAGGAGGGGTCTTATTAACAAAATAAAAAAAGGGGGGATAATAACTAAAACTTACATGTAACGCCAAAGGATTGAGGATATAAACTGTCAGTTGTCTACTTGTACAAAGAAGAAAATATCTTGTTCCCAGAAGGTAATATTTGAATACATGATTTTTAAATTCAATTGGATGTCACTGACATCTGTGTGGGTTTCCACTAAAAATAATTTATCATACAGTATCATTGCCAGGACTATGGTGAATAAATGAAGAGAACAGTGCTGAATGTTTTCTTTCTACTTTTGTTCAGCCAATTTATTATTTTCTCTGGGATCATTCCGAGTAGACAGGGAATGTCTCCAATCTCCAAAGAACTTTGTAAAAGAAGGGCAAAATATTTAAGTGGACAGTTTAAAAGATTCTGCAGAGGAACTTTAGTTTGCTGTCAAAGGGTGAACACATCGACTGTTGCATTACATTTGACAGTGACTCTACAGGGAACTGAATACGCTAGCATGAACTCTCGATATAACAATGCCGTTAGGGATGTGGTTAAACTGTTTGAATGAGCCATGATGTGACTTCCTCTGCACCCAAAAATGGCATTTACAATGGGTATCAAAAAGCGCATTATGAATAGAAGACAAAACCACATCCCGAACCCACAGCTGTCTCTGAGTTTCTGTTGCAGCAACACCCAATACAGTACAGTCTTTAAAAACTTATTTTTTTGTGTTTGTTTAATCGTTTCTGAACCTAGTTCTCATTTGTGGTCACAGTTTGGAAACGGTTTAAAAGTTGAGTGCAAGGGACTGTAAAACCAGTCAACACAATCAAATGATGGATAACAATAAAATAACAGTGCCATAAAAATAAAATTTTTAACATTTTTTGAATAACAAATTTGAACGATTCCAAACCTTACTAAAAGTTGACATGTTGTTCCCACTTAGTGAGGACAGCAACTCCCAAGAATAGATTGAAACGTTGTATCTTCAAATATGCTCACTTTATCGTTACGAACTAATAAATTAACAAACACAATATGCTGAAACATGTCAGTTTGTACTGATAAAGTGAGCATATTTAAAAATACGATGTTGCAGTCCATTCTTGGAAGCTGCGGTCCTCACTAAGTGCGAACAACATGTCATCTGGATTTCTTTGACAAGCACCTCTATCCTAAGTTAAGCCAGTTTGTTTTTTCCAGCATAACACAAAAACTAAAGTGGCTTACTAAAAGTTTATTCGTTTAATAATGTGTGGAAGCAACTTGTTTTATGCTCCTTGAAAGATCCAGCATGGATCCAAGTGCATTGGGAAGAGCCGTTTAAATTTTTTATTATACTTGGGTGAGAGGAGATAAGACATCAAGAAACAGGGACGTACAGCAAATGTAATTCCCTCAGTTCAGCTGGTTCCCTGTTTTTCCCCCTGGTGTAAATCCAAAGCCAACATTTGTTGGTTCCTAGTTTTCGTTTCAAAGCAGAGAAAAGCCAACAACGCAACGATTATTTTCTCCTCCAAATCTGCCTGCTTTGAAACGTTGACAGCTAGTGCTGTCACTACCCCCCGCCCTGATTATTGGCTCATTTTCAAGACGTGACGTGACTGTGACTCATTGTGTTTGGAGAGTCAGTTGCTGTGGATGGCCATTATCAGCTGCAAAATTTGAGGAAGCTGATGATACTGACCTCATCAGGGCTTCCCGTTGAAGGGGAAATTGTTACAGCGGTACTGTCTACTTCGCCGTGGGTCTGTATTCAGAATAAGCATACCCAACCCCTTCCCCAAGGGTACACTTAGCACCAAAATGCAAAGAAACAGTGAAAAGGACTTGAGATTATAGCAACGCCAAACCAGACCTCTAAAACAGCATAGACAATGGTAATTAACTCCCATTTACATTCAACCTTCCAGACCTCTTTAATGTAATATGTCCATATCGTGAAACTGTCTAATTATGATCCGGCAGTCCACCGAATCACTGTCTGACTACTGCGCAGCGGAAAGAGTCCATTCCCAAATTCCCAAATGTGTTGTTTTGTGCAGTGCATTTCTTTTCTAATAGTTTATGTATTCCCTAATTAATAAGTAATTTATTTTGATTTTCACATTGTCCATCAGTCACCCCCAGATGGCTTGTGTATGCAGCCTGATTAAAGTCTGCACTTTTACATGTTATTCTGACACCTTCCATTTTGTGGTTGAATCCTGCTGCCCAGTCAGTCAGTAATGCCTCATTTTTCAGCAGCAGCTCAACTACAACAACAACAACATTATCCTCCCCCGAGGCAAAAATCAAGTGTTCAAACACAAGAGAAAAAATATCCTTCAAAAATGTATATGAAATGGGCATACATTTACGTGTGTTCGTTCAGAGTAGAAAGAGTAGGAGAAAAAAAAATAATACCCTACCAAGAAAAATAAATACAATTCTTGATATAGTTCTTAAGGGTGTTCGATTCTTATTCTTTTTTATGCCCAGACCCTGCCCTGGATAAAATCTGGCAGCACCTTTGAAACAGAAGTGGTAGCTCGCTGAAACTATTCACTGTAATATTGTTCGTGATACCACAAAACGTGGGCGTGTTGGAGGCGGGGGTGAGCTAAGAGGAAGCACGCAAGCGACACACTTGCACGTTGAGAAACAAGTTTTCACTTTCACCAAGAGCATGGCTGGCCCTGGTGTCAAGATGGGTAGGCTATGACAAGTCCACACATGCATCCCAACCAAGTTTGTAGTATCAAGCCTTTAGGCACATATCAATATTGGGCTCATAGTAAAAACGGATGCATACCAAAGGAAAAGGCACAGTGGCACTATAGCGCTACAAAAACCAGGCTATCTAGCTCTTTAGGCTAAATCATGGCCTTTTCTACAAAATTGAGGCTTGTTATGATTATGACGTGTTAGGATTCCCACTACGCTGCATTTGTGGCTGAGAAAAGGTTGAAACTGTGCCATATTTTGATATTTTCCATATCAAGGGGGAGAAAACTGGAACCATGGACCTGGCTCGCGGCGCCATGTTTATGTGATGACATCCTGCCGGCAAGCAGCATCAGTGAATAATCCACTTCAATCTGTTCACATTTGCGCTCTGCGTCTGCTCACTTGCAATCTTTGCCAAAGCTCTTCTTGTGCAGTGAATGACGTAGTGAGAATGCCTTCTGAGAAGCCCTTCTGCGGGTCCAAACTCCCACCGTGTGACATTTGTACCCGGTCAGCCCTAAATGACTGTCGAAAACGAGGATAGATCATAGCTTTTTAGTTATTGTGGATGTAGTAATTCAGGCCACTAATACTCCTACGACATCTACTACTACTACAATTACAAAGACTAGTAAAAAAAACATAATAATAATAATTATTATTATTATGTGTTTTTACTACCACTTGTAGTTGTAGTGGTAGTTATATTTGCAGTGGTATCTTGCTATATTAGCCTTGAAAGTCACTATAGTCATATTATATATTTGGCAGAAGCCCAATCTAGAGTGACTTCCCAGGCTAATATCGCAAGATACATTGAATACAAATAACAGGCGGTAACTAAAACATACGGAATAGCCAGAATTGCAGTACATAGAAATCAATGTGAAATAACAGTGAGCAACAGTGAAAACGTATTCCTGATCCTGATTTCCCTGAAGGCAAAAAATACTCTCAATGTACATAAGTGAAAGCAAAACAGTGGTCTGTATAAAGACCATTACCATATATTATACTATAGAATTTTATGGCGCCAAAACAGATTTACCTCTTACCCACGAGCCTATTACCTCTCCCCAGGGAGTGGTTGAGTAGAGTGACTTGTTTGTGACGTATCAGTTACATGACAGTCTGTCATTGGCTGCTCTGCCCTCCACGTTCTCTGACAGGCATTTGCGCTGTGGAATGCATTCTCACCCAAGTCTGTGGTAGCATGCCTTCTGGTTTCAACACCTCAGGTCTTGCGAGTTGGAGCCGCTCTTTGCTCTGACTCAGCCCTGACTATCATCTCCAGCAGGGAATTGGCCTGGGAGTGGTTGGGGCGGGGAGCCTGTGCTTTTACTCCTGTATAACTCTACAGGGAAGGGGGAAATATTTTAGGACCAAACGACGCAAGCATTCAGCAATTCCCTTAGAAGTTTATTTTCACAAACCTCCACCCCCTCCATCCTTTTTTTTTTTTTTACTTACGCACATCCATGGATGAAACGCAGAGGGGTGGGGTCTGCTCAGTGCCCAGCCATAGCACTCACTGAATCACAGGCACGCCGCTCTCATCCGCTGGTATGCGTTCCAACATAGCTGAGTGTGTCATTCCGTGGCCTCTACCGGTGCAAGGAGTGCGTGAATCTTCAAAGGCCTGTCAGATGACGCACACAGCGCCCCATCTCAGATCGACAGCGCTCTCAGTCCTTTCGCCATCAAGCTTTACTGATTCTGCTGAGTGTGAAACTGTTCATGGTGAATATCAGCACCAACATGTCACGCCTGTGTGTGAGCCAACTTCTTTCTGGCACCCTCAAATCTTAACCTTAACACTGACAGTTTCAACAAAAAAAATTCAAACACTGCAAGAAAAAAGAGTTTTTAAATCCTTGGTTCTCTGCAGCATTCTTGCTCCTGAACATGCCAGTGTATTCTTACAGTGTGACCACTGTTAGGGTAATGGTATTTTGTAGTATAGTTTCCACTTTGAAACCACAGAATTTCTGGTCTGAATCCCATATGGGGCACTGTGGAGATACCCCTGATCTAATCTGAATAGCCAGCCGTATAAACAGACGACACACGGAAAAATGCATGCTCTGTAAATCAACCTGCAAGAGAATATCTGTTATGCACATAATTGATGTAACAGAGGATTCTATATTGGAGTAATGGTACATATCCTGCCTGATCTGTTTGCATCGTAGGCAGTAATGTCATTTTTTTCACTGTAAGAAGAGCATGATGTCAGGGAAATTATATTAGTGAAAGCTCTCTAAAAAGGAAGGCATGTAGCTGACGTTGCCACTCACTCAGACCATGCATGGCCGTGATTCATACCGAATAATGAGGAGAAGATTGTGTTTTCCTTGCCTATGAGATCAGTGAGGTGATGCTGACTGAAAGAGGGGCTCTGTGAGCCCTGCTTAGGCTGGAGGTGGGTTGACAGAAATGGCATATTCTAAAACTGTTTGGCAGAGTAGGAAGCTGAATGAAGCACTCTCCAGTACAGTCGTTGCACCAGACTAATGTAACTCTGCATTTTATATTAAGGGACACATTTAGACCAGTCAATAAAAATCCTCTCAGAGGTATCCAACTGATATCGGGGAGAATAAAAAATGTATATGAAACTTATTTAAGGATATCCCCATTCATACTGTACAGTTGGTCCAGTTAACAGGAAAGATAAAAGGTAAGAGACAAACCTAGTCTCTACTGAAGACATAAAAGTTTGACAAAGAAACTAGTCCTGGCAGTGTGTACTTACAGGCGGTACCTATAAATGGTGGTTTTTCTGTCCTGCCAGTATCACTGTCCTGGACCAACTCCATGCAAAATATAGGGGTACTAGGCAATGAGTTATTTGAGGTACTAACTGACAGACTGAAAGACCAAAAGACCAGTGATCATTCTAATGGCGGGGCTAAATTACATTTGGAAATAGAGTGAAATAATTAGTACTATTTTTGGGCTTGAAAGAAATTTTTAAAATAAGTTCAAATTAAAATGTTCAATTTGCAATAGCTTTAGCACTTTAAGGGCCTGATTTACTAAGGCCTATAGCACATGCAAAACCTTTTTGCATGTGCAGAACCAATAACATGACCAATGATTGGTCATGTTATTTGTTTTGCACCAATCATTTGTTGTATTATTAGTTTGCGTGTGCTAAAAAGGTAAGGTCTTAGCAAATCAGACCCTAAATGCACGTATGTAGGCCGAGACAATAAAACAAAACACAAACCACCTTTTCCAAGTTGAATTGTATTTTTGAGACTTGAGGTGGTGGGTTGATGATCTGGAGTAGAGGTTAAGGGAATCAAGTTTGCAGTCTGGAAAGCTGCAACTTTGAATCCAAGGTTAACTGTTGCTGTATGAGTGTGAGCCACATTTAGGTATTCTGTCATTCCTGTGGACATTTAATTAGCATAAGATTAATAAACCCTGTAAATGGATACATGTTTTAAGGCAGTCCAGTTGCATGCATGAGAAAACTTTGAATTAATTTCTCTTCAAAATCCTCCCCAAGTCATGTGAGTGAGTTGTGTGCATACTGCATGTTTTCTTAATACGTGTTGAGCTAGCAAGTCTTTGCTCATATTCTCATGACCAAAACGGTGACTCCCTTGCTCACGCTTTCATAATTGCAACCATGCAAAACTGTTATCGTTGTTATTAATAGTTTTGTTAAATGTCATTGTCATTAAGCAGACAGCACTTTGACATATCGTGACAAATGGCTGGGCTAAGTACTTTGTGGAGTAGCCTGCTTTGTAGTTAACACACAGCTGCCAAGGAGTGAGTAATCCTGCATATCCAGTTTGTCAGGCAGGACTCGCAGGCAGGAGTAATCAATGTTTTTGTGGGAGGTATGTGCGCCTTTGCTAGTGGATCAGAATACATCTTACATACATACATTTTACACATTGAATATGATCGTATGCATTTCAACAATTGCCTTTTTCAGAATTAATTTGTGTTATGTTTTGTGTACCATTTTAAATGTTAAATGCTGAATATACAGCACATCAAAATGTGTACTAGAATAGTATTCATGAAAGAGTATTTCTATCGCCATACAATGCGTGTTTTTGAGGACAATCTTGTAACAAAGTTTCATCAACATTGGAACAAACAAGCGCACACATAAGCACACACTAAGGTAAAAATAATATACCTCGTAAAACATGTATGGCTACTGCGCAAGAGAAGAGATATGATAAAATAAATAATCAGGTTCTAGTAGAATGTAAAAGATTAAATGCACCAAATACACTGTTAGTCATGCGGCATTCATCATTGCTCTAATCTTACACTGCACAGACTACAGTTAATTTAATTATATAACTCCTGGTTAAAACAAATACATATTTCAGTGGAATTAGTTACTGTAAGTTCAACAAACGGCAGTGGAGATAATTTGGCATTCACAAATGCCAAATTAGGTTAAACAGGGACAGAAACACAGAGGAAGTGATCAGGAAGAATAAGAAAAAAGGAGCGAATGAGGTGAGTGATGTGTGTGTGTGTGTGTGTGTGTGTGTGTGTGTGTGTGTGTGTGTCTAGCAAGCAGGGATGACTGAAACCTTCTGACTCAAAACTGATGTCCTCGGGCCATTGGCGTTTGTGGTAAACACCGAAGCATTAATCAAGGCCAAACTTGTTGTCCTCAAGGAGGGGCAGAGGCAACATCCTGTCATGCAGCGTTACAGTAATTATGAATCATTCTGCTCAGTCCTCCCTGTGAGACCTCGGCAGGCTGTGGTTAGTGACCGAGAATGGGAGTGGACTGACCCTGTAGGACTTCATGCCCAAGTCCCAGTTCTGACATGTCCACAGCATATCTTACAAAGAGTCTATGGTATGCTTAAAATATCAACATTTATTCAATCACAAAAAAAGAAAACAAAATGAGATTAAACATAAAATAAAGGCAGTTTACATAAAGAGCAGTTCACATGTGGGTTTATCTGAATATTTGTTTTGCAATTGGCATGTATTTACAGTCAAGCTGGAAAGTCTGAACACCCCTTTCACCGTCTCCACATTTTATTACATTACAGACATATTCTACAATAGATTGAGTTCATTTTTTGTCTCAAAATTCTACACAAAATAGCCCATAATGACAAAGTGAAAACATGTTTTTAGAAATTTTTGCAAATGTATTAAAAATCAAAAACTGAAATCTCTCATTTACATAAGTATTCATACCCTTTCCTTTAACATATTTTTAATGTATCATATTTAATATTTGGTCGCATATCCTTTGCATGCTGTTACTTCCTGAAGTCTGTGACCCATCTGTTACGATCCGCTCCTGCCTTCCCTTCCTTTTTGTGTTTTCCTCTGTTTCCCTGAACCTGATTGTGTCATGTCTGTGTTCATTGCCTTATTGCAGGGGTAGGCAACACTGGTCCTTGAGAGCCGCAGGGTCTGCTGGTTTTAGTTGTTACTCGCCACTTAATTGATCAATTAAAGCAGTTGATTACACAGTTAACTCGCCTCACCTGGTTTCTCTGGTCTGAGTAATTGTCATATTTAAGGTGAAAACAAAAGCCAGCAGACCCTGCGGCTCTCAAGGACCAGGGTTGCCTACCCCTGCCTTATTGTGTCTACATTGCACATTTACTACTCGCACCACATCTTAATTACACAATTCACACTTAATTGCTTTCACCGCATTCCTCACGTGTTTTCTAATTGTTCAATCAATTCGCTGATTTCGCACGCATTTCCCGCAAGCTGCAGTTTATCAGCTCTAATGACACTAGTTATATTAACCGTGCTGTTCCTGTGATTTCTTGTCAGAGTATTACGGTCCTTGTCTCGTTTGTTACTTGCTTCGTGATTCTCTAGCTTGCTAGACTCTGGCTATACTAACCCAGGTCTGGATGCCACACGCCCTGGCTTCCCTGTGTGGATCCTGACTCTGCCACCGCCTGATCCTTCGCTGCGAACCTGGCTAAAGACCGCTCCTTGCTACTTCGCCTGTTCCTGCTCACCAGTTTGCTGTTCCGCATCTGCTCTGAAGTACAACTTGGATAGCGAGCCCGCCAGTGGCTGCTACTTCACCTGTCTACCCGGACACAGTCTGCTGTAGCCTCACCACCGCTACCGCGGTATACAGCTCCGCCCGGCTGGGCTGCTGTATCTGCTTACTCAGCACTGTGTCAGTTCACTGTGGGTTCCACAGTGGACATTTACTATTTTGCCTACTGAAAATAAAAACTCTTTATTTTCAAATTCTGTCTTGTCGTGCATTTGGGTCCGTCCCTGCCAGTCTGTCACACCATCAACATCAAAAAACTCAATATCTTATTTCCAGGTACTGTTACAAGCGATACTATAAGCTCTCTGCATTTTAATGGATCTCTATGGGAATTGGGGGGTGGGACTAGATTCAGCTGTAAATTACACTGGTACAGTATAGAACACATAGCTGGCTAAATGGCTGTAAGTCATCAAGGGTCTGAGCTATCGAACGAGCCCCAAACCATCACTCTGTTGCCAGATATGGAGTAGATGGGGATGGATCACTGCAAGGGTTATTTCTCCTGACTCATTTTCCTATAGAACTCTACGGGGGGAAAAGTCAGGAGAAACAACCCTTAAAGAGATCCATCCACATCTATTTCGCCACTCATGTGTTCCATACTGTACCAGCGTAATTTGCAGCTGACTTTCCGGCTTGACTGTATCTTGTGTAATTGAGTGTCAGTGTAATTAGACTTAATATTGAACATGATATTGAAGTGAATAAGTTTAAGGTTGTATGTGTCATAATAGACAATAAAATGTTTATAAACTTTACGACATGTTAACTGCATATTGCATGCACATAATACAAATAATTCAGCATATCCACACGCTCGAAACAACTCGCTCTATAGAAGCTAAATGTGTTTGCAGACTGATTCTCTAATTCCAGCCCACTGTATCAGCTGTGACATCAATAGCTACATGGAGCTCTACCGTAAGTCTATGAGCACAGATTATATGATATAACGGAAAACCCCTCTTTGTGAGTGTCTTCATCTAAACTTTTATGCAGTTTTTTTGTGACATTTGGGGAATACATGTTGCGAGCAATGACTTCGTACATTGTCAGGGCATCCTGGTTCACAGGAGTGCAAGTTTCCCAGGAACTACTGGTACTTTCCAGTCTCTGCTGCGCCGTTGACAACAGAATGAAAGTACAGCCACAAGACACGAACAAACAGAGAGTGCATTTGATGCACTGTGTAAAACTGAACCCTACCGAGGCCGCCCAGATGATCTCTTTCAGATATGCACACGGGAAGATTTCACATGCCAATTTAGAGGAACATCAGTTCTCAGAACCGGTATAAATGCAGCCACAGGTGACTCCCTTTTAGGATTTAAATGTAACCGACATAAGATGGCACTGTGCCATAGTCATTGTCGAGAACTGATCAACATCAACAAACAACTAATCCACACCCATCAAGTAGCCTACATGCGGTCCTACAGTCAGTCTGGAGGAGGTATATATATGCAATTCCCGTATATTAAATATTTCCCATACAATTCAATCTTTGTAGCTAGGCTATATGTATAATAAATAGTAGTTTGCGTTCATTCTTTTTTTTTACACAAGTGCATTATGACTATTTCAATTAACACAATTATATAAACTCATACGATTGTTCGATTTAATTTATTTGCATGAACAATGAAAATAAGTCGGCAAACTGATTTTTCATGTTTACTGTCGCAAGTTCATTTTCTTGGTAGTTACAGCTCTCTAGTCTCCCCAGAATACAAAGATCTCTCGAAAGTCAGCAATAAATTATGGAATTATCATGAAGGTACAGTCTGTTCGTTTAATCCTTTAAAACGTATGTTCGGCATACACACGTAGGCTATATAACATTCTTTTAGCAATATAAAACAATCTTCATCGACAAATATTTCCGAAGTAGGAATACCTGTTCAGAAGCGTGATGTAATTGCGCCACCACATGGCTGTATGTTGAAAATGTTAGGCTAATGAGTGGATGGATGATGTCATTGCGCCACCATATGGCTGTATGTTGAAAATGTTATGTGAATGAGTGGATGGATGATGTCATTCCAAGCAACCTCGCGAGATTTTGTTTTTTAGCTACGGGAATTTTAAAGGATCCAGCAGGTTGTGGGATAGACCTAAAATAAAGATAACGTTAGACGACGTACGCCATTTGTCTTTTATTTTCCGGACGTCTAATTTATAAAGGTAAGGTAAATAGTGCTCATTGGATGTTTTACGAATTAGATTCGAATGTATGGTTTGCTATTAATTGCTACGATGTTGCTTAAACGTAACTATGTCGTTGCTCTATTCATTAACGTTACCAAGCTACTCACTAGCTAGCTAGCTAACGCCTTTAGGCCCAAACATAAAATGTATTTAATTATTTCAGGGAATGTCATACGACTTGTTTTAGCTAGCAAAGTAAATGCCCTGGGTTCGTTTTAAGCGGAAAGTAACGTTCGTGGTTTTATTATGCCGGTTTATGTAATGTTAGCTAGCGATATGTAATGTTTTGATAATTTCGTTGTGTGCCAGTTTTAAATTCACAGGTCAGCTTCTCTGTCATTTTTTACATCGTTATGTGGGTAGCCACTTCCCGACCATGGAGTGAACAGCAATATTGTGTTTCGTAGTATTTTAAAATACATTTATTTAAAAAACGGAAGGTGTACGTACGTACGTACGTTAATGTTATTGTTCGTTCATGTGGTTAGTTTGATGACCTTTTTCCCACGGAAACACGCGTTCTCCCCTGATTGTTCCACTGATTCCACGTGACACCTGCGGGCCAATCATGGTTTAGGGCGAATTGAATGCCTTGAGAAAAGCAACTGGCGCTGAAGAAAGGCAATCGTTTTTTAGCCATTTCGGTTCTTTATTTTTTTTGTCGTCATTATGAAATGAGTTTCTAATGATTTTCATACTATTAAGCGTGATCTTCACATTTATAAACTCACGCATTTTTTGTATTTGTGTTTGATATATTGCAGATGTCAGATGAAATGGTGAAACAGCTGGCCAGCTATAAGGCTCAGCTGCAACAGGTTGAAGCAGCCCTTTCAACAGATCCTGAGAACGAAGACCTGCTTAAACTGCAAAAAGACTTACAGGTTTGTTCAATGCCCATAATCTTAATTGTAACTAAATACTTATAAATGATCAACACGGACCTGAAATGTAGGTCATTTTCAGGACAAGGCCACTTGGCAAAGCCTCAATTCCATAGGGCAAATCAGAAGAACAGAATCCAAACTTGACATCCCTGCATTATGGCCAGAAAGCACATTGTAAAAGCACTTGTCCCATTCAGCCTAGTCACAAGAGGAAAAAACACAACTGTAAAACTGGTTATATGAAAACTGTTACAAAAACATGGCAAGTACTGCGAAGTGCTCAAATTTTGGATTTAAAACAAAACTTTGATTATACTCTCAAACAAATGGTATGGTAGGTAAGTGCTTGTGTGTATATATATATATGTGTGTGTGTGTGTGTGTGTGTGTGTGTGTGTGTGTGTGTGCGCGCGCGTGTTATATAAGACCGGTGACAAAGGAAAAACCAACATAAAGTGTCTTTTGTTAGGTGTTGGGCCACCACGAGAAGAACAGCTTCAATGCGCCTTGGTATATATTCTACTTCTAGCATAGATTCTAGTCTCTGGATTCTGGAACTTACTGGAGGGATGGAACACCATTCTTCTGAAAGATATACCCTCATTTGGTGTTTTGATAATGATGAAGGTGGTGGTGGAGAGTGCTGTCTAACACGTCGGTCCAAAATCTTTCATACGTGTTCAATTGGGTTGAGATCTGGTGACTGCGAAGGCCATAGCATATGATTCACATAATTTTCATGTGGATGGGGGCATTGTCATCCCGGGAGCGACCACTCCCATCAGGATAGAAATGTTACATCATAGGACAAAGGTGATCACTCAGAATAACTTTGTATTGATTTGCAGTGACCCTTCCTGTAGGGTTTTTCTTTTCATTTGTCACCTGTGTGTGTATGTATGTATTTGTGTGTGTGTGTGTGTGTGTGTATGTATATATATATATATACTGTACTTATATTTATACCGTATTATATTTCTATATTGTTATTCTTGCTATGACATCATTGTTCTCAGATTGCTTATTTAAACTACTAAAGTTAGCTAACTAGCTAATGCTTATTGATGGCTAAGTTGACCACTGATGAAGTGCTAATCGTTCTGAGTATGCACTTAATCAAAATTGGCTAATTATAGCTGTGTAGTCAGTTAAATCAAAATGTGTCAAAACTGTAATTTCACAACAGGATTTGGAAAGCTTACCTCGAAGATTTCTTTCATGGGCGCTCTCCGGAGTATAGGTGAGGTGAAAGCTTGACAGCGTGAGGTAAAATCTCAGGGAGACGAGGCTGAGAGCACGAGGCTGGGCGAGCAAATGTTTTTTGTGCTCCTCCGGAGTGCGCCACGGCCATATAGATCATAACTGCATAACCCTGCAGTGAGCTTTTTATAAGGGCATTAAGGCCAAAATGCAGAGAATCCATGGATATCTGAGCCCTGTAATGACATTAGATAAATGGAAACGGGAAGAATTCAAGAAATGAGTACAAACCAGTGGCGGCCATGTGGTGCCTGTGTTCAGAGTTCTTATTAACATTACATTACATTACAGGCGTTTAGCAGATGCTCTTATCCAGAGCGACTTACACAACTTCTTATTACATGTATCCATTCATACAGCTGGATATATACTGAAGAAATTCAGGTTAAGTACCTTGCTCAAGGGTACAACGGCAGTGTCCTACCCGGGAATCGAACCTGCAACCTTTTGGTTACAATTCCAGTTTCTTAACCATTATACTACACTGCCGCAAAAATTTTAAACCAGTAATTTTTTACATTTACAGGAACAAAATTAAATGATTAAAATGTTTGCCTGTAAATGCAGTGCCCTAACCCTAGATTTCAACCCATGACCTTGTCCCATTAATCCATTATTGGCACATTATTTACGCGTACTTTTCTTTCATATACTGTGCAATGGGGAGGTGAAAATGAATCCTTCGTGTTTTGGCGATGTCTCGTTTTTCTCGTAGGAAGTCATTGAATTAACCAAGGACCTTGTGTCGAGTCAGCCTGCTGTGGCCCCCGCTAGTTCTGACAGCTCAGCCGCGACCCCCCGGAGCCATTCATGGAAAGCAGGCGACAGCTGCATGGCTGTTTGGACCGTGGACGGACAGTAAGTGTAGAAACCCACCTAAGCACCTCCATGTCAAGTGTCTTTTTCACAATGGTAAGATGAATTGGCCTTAATTTAAGTGCTGACTTGAGTCGGTAATCCTTTGCAGTAGTACGGATAAGAACATCTGCTAAGAGACCGGAATGCAGTGGTGGACAGTTTCAGAACAAATGTGGGCAAAGTTGTTTGCAAAGTTTGCAAAAACCAAAGTGACTCTGTCACCTTAGTTGTTTCAACATAATTGGAATATTATTAGGTAAAACTAAGCTTTGAAGAAGGATTTAATGCAAAACCTTAGCTGAATCCTCCGTGACCATAGTCTTCCATTAATTTTATAATTAATGAGGCATTGTGTAGCCTTTTGATTAACTTATCGAATCTGGAGAAAAGGCACGGCAGAGAGCTCATTTTGGGGTCAAAATATATTTTTCGAGTTATGAAAATGCATAACCTTTTTACAGTGAACTATCCCTCTAATTAATTTCTGCATATTGTCATAATGTCGATAAATATGCTGTATAACGTGTGTGTGTGTGTGTGTGTATATACACACATTCTTTTATAGGCCTTGTATATAAAATCTGTACTCACCTGCTTACAGACGCGATTCATTTGCAGGTTGTACAAGGCCGAGATCGAGGAGATAGACGAGGAGAACGGCACAGCGGCCGTCACGTTCCTGGGCTACGGAAACGCCGAGGTCATCCCGCTACACAGCCTCAAGGCCGCCGAGCAGGGCGCCGGATCGGAGGAGTCCAAAACCAGGTGAGGAGGTCCATGGTCCGCCCTGGTACAGTTCAGCTCACTGGGGGGGCGGCTACAGTATGTTTCAGTAGAGCCAGTCCACTTAATGATGAAGGTCTGTGTTATAAATGTATGGAAGACTAAGACGACCTTTCAAAATGCATGCTGGATTGGCCTGTCACGTTTGTGTTGCATAAAAGAAATGCAGGAGAATTTAGACATTAACCCTTTTGTGCGGTATGTATGTACCGTATGTCTGTGTAATGCCATCCATAATATAATATTTGGGACAAAGACTTTTTATTTAAAAAATTTTGGTTCTGTATTCAACAATTTTAGATTTGTAATCAAAGATTCTCAGCTTTTAATAAAGGGTATTTTAATACATTTTGGTTTCACCATGTAGAAATTACAATACATTTTATACACAGTGCCCCCCTCCCCCCTCCTATTTGAGGGCAACCATTTGGGACAAATGGTTTCACAAGTATTTCTGATTAGTCGGGTGTGTTCAATTGCTTCCTTAGTTCAGGTATAAGAGAGCTTTCGGTATCAAGTCTTCATTTTAGGCTTTTGGAGTTTTGTTATAGGTGTTTGTCACACATGAGGACCAAAGTTGTGCCAATGAAAGTCATAATGAAGGAACAAATCCCCCAAATCTGCCCGGCAGATCAGAAACACTCTTCAGGAGGCAGGTGTAGGTGTGTCAGTGACTACTGTCCACAGAAGGTTTCATGATAACTACAGAGCTTACACTGCATGATGCAAAAACAGGATGGCCAGGTTACAGTTTGCCAAGAAGTACCTAAAAAGCCTGCAGAGTTCAGAGAAAAGGTCTTGTGGAATGATGATACCAAGATTCACTTATATCAGAGCGAGAGCAAAGTGTAGAGGTCAAAAGGACCCACCCAAGATCCAAAGCAACGTGGTGGTGGGGGTGTTATGGTTTTGGCGTGTATGGCTGCCATAGGTACTGTCCTCCTGGTCTCCCATTTGATGATGTAGCAGCAGCAGAATTAATTCTCAAGTGTACAGAAACCTATTTGCTCAAGTTCAAGCAAATGCCTCCAAACTCATTGGACGGCGCTTTGTCCTACAGCAAAGCACCGATCCCAAACATAATGCTGGAGCAACAAAGGAGTTTTTCCAAAAACCGGAAAATTCTTGACTGGCCAAGTCAGTCACCTGATCTGAATCTAATTGAACACGCGTATCATATGCTGAAGAGAAAACGTAAGGCAACTAAGCCTCTGAAACGAGCAAGAGCTGAAGATGGCTGCAGTACAGGCCTGGCAGAGCATCACCACAGGAGATATTCAGCACCTGGTGATGTCTACGGGTCACAGACTTCAAGCAGTCATTGCGTGCGAGGGATATGTGACAGAGTACTAAACATGACTACTTTCATTTACATAACAGTAATATGTTCTGAACATGGTGCCCTGAAATTTGGGGTGGGTGGGGGGGTGCATTAAAAGTGCTGTAATTTGGTGAAACCAAAATGTATAAAAAATACCCTTCAATAAAAGTTGAGAAGCTGCACTTTAACCACACGTTAATTGTTTGATTACAAATCTAATCAAATCTAAATTGGAGTACGGAGCCAAATCAAGAAAAAATGCATAGTGTTTTTAAGTGTGCAGTTTGCCTTGGTCAAAAGCCGCAAAAGACAGGAAATTCAAATGAGCACCACACTGTTTTTTTAAATATTTTTTTATATATGACAGCTATACAGTTCTGTAGCTCTGTTGGTCTACTGTATTTCAAACATGTACTCATTACTGGGCAGATTAGAAAGTTCTATCCATGTGCTGTAAGAGCACCCTAATAGACCAGAATAGAAGGTGTTGGTAGGATTTATATCTCTGCCAAAAATATTATTCTGTGAAATATGTTCACATTAATTGCCCTGCATTGCTTCAGGTATACATCCTGCCTTGCTGAAAATATTTTCTAAGCAAAATATCAACCTTGCTCTCAATTTCATGTGCCCACAGTTCTTTGTGATTCAGAAAAATGTTAAATCCTACCAACTTGCTTTGGACTTTTAGGTTAAAAATAGGTAATATGGCCAGTTTCTGTGCTCTGGCAGTTTAACGAGAGCAAGTAAAATTCTACGGGACTCGGGAGAAAGGCCGCATGGGACGGTTCATTAATGGTAGTAACTTGGAACCAATTAAGATTATGTTGCTACCTTTTTAATGCCCCATGTTAAGTCAATGGGCACTTAATTTCCGGTATCATAGAATTCTAATGGCTTGTTTAAAGAGTTGTAGAATTTGAGCTGTTGTAGGAAAAAAGTCAATCTCTAATCTTAATGCAATTTTTGAATGTATGTCACTATATGAAAAAGACTGAACAAATCTTTCCTATATTTGTTTTATGGCGAGATATTGTTGAGATGAGTTGATCTGCCAAGTGGCTTGGTAATTGGTGCTAAAATTGATGACCTAAATTTGGGTTTTAACATGTAAGTTGCAACCAAAACCAAACTTATTTGCTATTAGCTCTGTGTCCAAAACTTTGTATGTGTGTTCACTATCCTGCCTGCCTTTCACCGCAGAGTGGGTACTGTGCACTGCTGAGGCACACACACACACACACACACACACACACACACAGGTGTAGCTGCTGAGAGAGACATTCAGGACAGGACACAATTTCTCTGCCCTATCTTGTGCTTGGTTTTGCCACACAGGTAGTCTGATTGCTACCAAAAATAAAATCGAGGAGAACTTGATTTACTAATTGGCGTCTGTGTGCCACTGCCATTTGAGTGCCAATGCCCCCCCAAAAGCCAAATCCAGAAAAAATAAAATCTGACGATATGAAGTCGGCGCTACAGTAGGCTATTAGAGCTACAGACGATTCGGCCAATCATAAAAATGGCACGTCGAAATAATATATTTTTCTAATATCCGATTCGTTGGTTTGGCCATAAAACATTGAGACGCAGCGAGAGAGAGAGAGGTCTGTTTTTTTGGTCAATCTGTCTCTTCTTGACAACTGTAACTGTTAGGCTACGCATTGCTTAGGATTACATGTTGCATCTAGCCTCGTTGTTATAGCTGTGATTCTGCAAAACATCTGCAGCATATTAGCTGTGTGTGTGTTAGCCAGCCGACTGCTGCGTGTTGGCTAGTCAGCCCTATACTTTCCTCAAACCTTGGAATACGTCACATATATTAAAATACAATATCATATCTGTCTCTCTCTCTTACGTTCTCTATCGCTCTCACGGCGAAACGGCAGCCGTCAACAGAGGCAAGCCCCCCGGCGTCTCAGGCATAAAATATATATACTGTATATAAATTAAATTATGAGCCAGTTACAGTAACGTAGTTTCACATGTAAATAGAAAATGACAAGAGACTGAAGAGACTGAAATAATGAAGGAATATAGCTCATCTTTAATATACTTGTTTCCATATAACATCAGATCATGATTTGGTACCCCCCCCCCAATCATAGCAGTCTAGAAACGGCCCTGAGTCCAGTGTAAAATATTTTCAATCGGGGTGTCATGGTGTAGCCTGTAAGAGCGCTGTCCTCATGCTTATCGCGAGCCGAGGCATGGGCAGTTCGAATCGCATGTCTCTCTCCCTCTCTCTCACTCCCCATTCACCCTGTATCTCTACACTGTGCTGTCCAGTAAAAAAAACATCACTTCCAAAATGTTTTGAACCAAAACCTAACGGTGGTTTAATGGTCTTTAAACCGTTGATTTAAAATAACAGTGAGGGTCTGATCACGGGCCTTGGGGTTTATGTAAACGCACTGTGGCTCTGTACCTGGCAGGAAGGAGCAGATTGCGGAGCAGAGGGAATATAAGAAGAAGAAGGCCTTTAAGAAGGCCCAGCGTATGAAGGAGCTGGAGCAGGAGAGGGAGGTGCAGAAGTCCAAGTGGCAGCAGTTCAATAACAAGGCCTACTCCAAGAACAAAAAGGGACAGGTGCGTAGGCTCCACCGCCCCACTTTCCAAATGCCTCACAAAACCCGAGTCACTAAAACGCCTCCATTTACATTTACTGTTTGTTTTTTTGTTGTTGTTTTTTTTACCACAGGGATAAATGCACATTTATTTTTCTGTGTTTTTAGTTCATTCATTTTTTTTATTACAATTCTTTACACATACAGTATGTGAAGTTTTTTGCATCGAGCAATTGGGAAGGACTTTCGAACTATCAATGACGGTGCTGTTCTCACCAACCGTTGCCTTTTGTATTCCAGGTAAAGAGGAGCATATTCGCATCGCCAGAGAGCGTGGACGGCAAGGTTGGGGTTGGAACGTGTGGAATCGCCGACAAACCTATGACCCAATACCTAGACACATCCAAATACAATGTTCGGCATCTCATGCCACAGTAACCGGGACAGACGAGCGCAGTGCTACGGGCCACGGGCCACGGGCCACGTTCTGTTAATGGAATCACACCCGGCCAGGCTTGCGGGTTCATTTATCCTGAACAAATTCCGCTGGGATGTCAGAACAACTGATCTCAGATCTGTTTTTTTTTTAAGGAGACTTCCATCCTGATGCAGCGTCATCCATCCTGATACAGGGTCAAGGTTAAAGCAAATACACTCAAACATACTCATTCACACACGCACGCACGCACACACACACACACACACACACACACACTCAAACATACTCATTCACACGCACGCACACACACACACACACACACACACACACACACACATACATGCACACACATAAACGGGTATATTTTATTTTTTCCCTTAGTATTGGGACTGCATTGGTGACATCATTTAAAAAGTTGCTTAATTTAGTTTCCCAGTAAGCACCTCTATTCTGCAATTTACCGAGCACGTTAACTTGATACACATGCTGGTTAAAATTATACCGGCAGAACTGGTCTGAAGAGAATCGTACAAAAAATATAAAGCGATGACCATTTCTGGCGAGGACAAAGAGACTGAAATGGAGATGCATGGAAGGTTTTTCTATTTTTTTAATTTATTTTTTCTCTCCCCCCATTTGATGTCAAATCCTGTAGATAAGGTTGGCCTGAAAAAGCAGTCCTGTAGTCTCAAACTAAATATTTAGTTTAAAGGGGTTATTTTCTAGCAACTGGAATGTCAATTTTGTATAACTAGTTTTTACCTTCTTTTTTTTGTTTTTTTGTTGCTTCTGTAAGGAAAATACAACAGACTTGTTTAAGTCAGCAGATGTTAATAGTATTATTCCTATTTTTGGAGGGCTGTGCTTTTTAATAAATTATGCCAAGTCTTCAGTTTTGTACATTAACCTTTTATGAAATAAATGTAAAAATGCATATATTTGTTTTTGTAAAATGAATGCACATTAATTCAATGCACCAAGACAATGAGATTTGCAGACTGCGTGCATTTTTATCTCGGTAAACAAATTAAACTTCTTAAAAACGGCCTGTAACTGGCTTGAAATTAGTAAGGGGGCAGTTCACCCAAAAATGAAATTAAGATATACCCGGAGTGCTGTCTATATCCATCTCAACCAAAGCACACCGGTATGCTAGGGCGTACTGTGTTGACATAAGCCCCAGAATACTGGCATGTTTTGGTTGGGACTTTGCGTAGATGTACACAGTTGGCGTACTTCGGTACGTTTATTTTTAACGTACATTTTTGGCGTTTTGAGCGTCACAAAATTTGGACCCATTGAGGTCCGTTCTATCACGGTGTGCCTCAGCGGTTATCTATAAAACCAGTGAAATCTAGACTAAACTAATTGGATGGATAGATAGTACTCCGGGTATATAGAAACGTATCATAATTTCATTTTTGGATGAACTGCCCTTTAACCGAAAGGCAGGCCTAAGCATTTCAGCCGAGAATAACCAACACCAACTGAAAGTTATTGCTGTAGGGCAAAATAATTATGATGCACCTTTAATACACTTTTAATACGCTTTAAACATGTTACACACTGGCTTTGAAAGTTCAGATATAACCCAGAATACATGTCAGAATTTGATCATTGAGAATTCATAGAAATTTTGAATTTATAATATGTGCACCACTAGGTGGCAGCATTGACTGCTCTACGAATTTGGGGTCTCTTAAAGGGAAAGTACACTTTCTGGGATTTTTCTAATATTGTTTCAGATTTAGTATGTTTATGATTGGCCAAGACAGTTTTTCTGCGGAATGAAGTACGTTTACATATTTAAGTTTCTGATGACCTGCCGCTTTACGATAGCAGGTACAGGACTTTCAGGGGTCTGTGTTCTAAAGAAAATATTATTTGAAATACCCATCAAATAAATCCAAAGCGGCTTGTATAGCAACTTCCAGAGTTTGTATGCAGAATATAATACCCAATTATTCTTATATATATATATTTCTTGTCTAATTACAGTTAATGTACAGCACTATATATATATATATATATATATATATATGCGTAATACTGTAATTGTGAATACATGATGTGAAAGTAATAACAGCCTCATAAACATTGGTGTACAAACCCCCTAATGCCATATTGTATGGAATATTTAGGTGGTCAAGTATACTGTGGAAATTTGCATAGAAGGAGGTGTGTTGTATGCAGTTGTATAAAATATTTCCATCAACAGATCTGTACTGTATACCTGTATAGTTTACAATGTTGTGGATTAATACCTATTTATTCAGCTAGAAAAAGACCCAAGTAAGCAAGCCTTCTGTGCAATTAGTCATTTTGATCAGTATCATTTTAGGGTGTTTTTACACTGACAACCTTGGTGAGCACAGAATGGAAATATATCCCATAATGGCACATTATTATGAAACAATGTTTTCTGGTTGACAGTTGTATTTTTAGGGTGTCTAATTGCATACTCATTTTTAGAGAGTGAATTAGCACCATTAACCAATGAGTAATGATGGGAGACTTTGTGAGCCAGAAATGGATGAATGTGCCATCAAATTCCTCATTTTGAATTAGGGTTTTTTTATGAAAAAGAAATGCCTTTTGATTGGTTAATTTAATCAAATGACAGTACAAGCTCCTCCCATTACGGGGTTCATAGTCTTGCGTTGACATGATCAGTTTAACAAATGTGATTTACCATTTTGACATGAACAATAGTTCAAATGTAAACAAACTGCCTGTTCTGGTAGTAACAATGACAGTATTATAGCTTCTCCAAATATGCATACGCAATGCATCATATGTGCGGATTGAACGTGTTGAAACTGACATTACCAGTGGTTCTGGAAGTTTCCCTAAATTCAGCAATGCTTCAACACAAACAAAGGGTTCATGAGTTTGCTTCCTCTGAAGCCTAAGATTTTAGCCTCTGTGTTTTATTAAGCGTTACAGTGCAACTTACGGCTCCATCAGAGTGCATGTTAACAAAGGACCGTCACAAGCTCTGCAGTAAATCGGATGGAAAAGCTTTATTCGTTGACCCATTCTCCCTTGCCAGTGTCTTTAAACCAATTTCTACACAAAATAATAACATGTTGCTGGTCCTCGCCACGATGGGCCCCAGGACACAGACCAAACACATTGACGTGAAATTGGAAACACTGTTTCTTAATGTGGATCTTTTCATAGTGCACTTTTACGGGGGGGAAAGAAAGCATACAATACACCAAAACATAGACGTGGAACAACAAAAATGTAATCAACCCGTGCAGGAGTGGACTCTGGTGGTGTTGTAAGACACGGTTTGGTGATTTATTGAAAGGACCGTGGAAGAAGGCATTAATCATGGTTAATTTGTAATTAGGTCTGATTTTATTTATTTAATTTTACTTAAAAAATTTTTTTTTTTTTAAATGGTCCAGAAAATATGTAACCAATTTTCATGAACAGGCCAAAAATAGCCTCGTTAAAAAGATATTCTTCAGACCCCTGCTGCATCTTGCTCATGACTACTGCCCTCTTATTTGAAGTCCATATCCATCTTACTATGTGAGGGGGTTTACCTTGCATATTAGCCAGGTTTAAGTATTAACAGGAAGTCCTATATTGTACACATGTACCACCACAGATTCCCAGTTACAGCTGGTTTGGGAAGATACAGAAAACAAAATGTCTCAGTTCTCTGTCGTTGGGTACATGCATTGGGAAGATTACATTTCATGTGTCCATCATAACAGGAAAACAAAATGGCTGCACAACCATTTTTTTTCTCCAATATCTTAACTCAAAACAATTCAGAAAATAGAGAATGAAACTTAAGCATAAAGTAAGACTAAAACCAACAGGTGAAAATAAAGAAAAAAGTACATTTTCCTTGCCAGTCTGTGAAAGGGGGTGAGAATTCAAATAAATACTTATTTTCTTATAACAACAAAAATGTAACCCAATCCATTTGTTAATAGTATTTTCCATAAAAGACGGAATAAACTGGATAGTCTTTAAAATAAACAAAACAAAAAAAAACGGACAAAGGAAAACTAGACCTCTGAAGTGCAATTTGGGGAAACCTCAAGTCGAGAGGAGCTTAAACATAGTCAGCGACACTACCTGGTCGCCTCAGACTCAGCCTCAGCCTCGCCATACTAGTGGAATGCTTTTCAGCTTTGAAAACAAACAATCTAATAAATAAGAGAGCCACTCAAACTTAGCATTTATCAACAGAAGTCCTCCATTTTTTTTGTTTTTTGTTTTTTATTAGATTTTTTTTTCTTTTGTTTTTTTTTCTTCTGTAGGGTCCAATGACCAATATAGTTCTCATTGTGTCTTGAACTAAAGCGTAACGTTTCCTTTACGGCAACTACGGAATGGAAACTTTTGAACGTTTCAGCCAGCAAAATGAACCAAGTAACACTGTCCATGCCACAAAGACTGCCACTCTGAAGAGAATACATTTTTTTTTTCTTTTTCAAAAAAATATAATTTAAAATGCACAAAACACAAGACAAACAGCAACAGAGGCGATATTTCTATCCATGGGTACTACCATTTTTTTTTCTCTCCTTTTTTATTTTCCTTTATCTTACTTTAATTTATCGAACTATTGTAAGTATATACAAAACAAGCAAGTCTGCTTTGCTTCTGGACGGCCACAGATGTGCGCCTTAGAAAAGAAACGAGCCAAAACTGTCAAGACGAATGACTATGCGTGTTATTGCTTCTGACTTACTGATAGGAGGGACACTTATAAGACAGTTTTATCGTGCCGGTTCTATGGTCTGCTATAATGTAAGCAAGTGCAGAATAGTTTATGGTATAGCTGCTTGCGGAAATCAGAAATCTGATTCCACAATTACAATGCACCATATACCCATGTTAATGGGTATGCGTTTTCCTCCTTTTGACGAAACCTTTGCAGAACTGCTGTAAGAGCCGCTTCAGTCTGCGATGTTAGCTGTGTTTCACGTAGCACCAATTTCAGAGTCAAAGTTGTGGTGTTGAGCAGTGATTGAGGAAAAACAAAAAGTGCTCAAGGGCCAAAAGAAAAATGTTGATATGGCAAAAGTGGAATTGCGTTCCCACACGTTACATGTCCCAATATTTCAATTTGCTCCTTTTCAGCAGAACTGGAGTTAACGCGGCTGACCAGATCAGAACCCAAGTACAGATGGAGGCAGGCAGAAAAAAATTTATAATAGTGAAGTAAAAGAGAGAAAGAAAAAAAAAAAACCTTAAGAACTCCCATCTAAATGAAATCTTAAAAAGTGCTTCATTTCATTATGAAAATGAAGGTTTGTTCTTCACAGATTGACTCAAATTTAAATGCAATTTCCATTTAAAATATAAATATTCTTTAAATAGGTTTGGCATACAAATACGAGCTGCTTTTGAAACCAAACATCTACGCAGGGAGAGAGGGTGAACGATTTGAGTCCTTCTAAACAAACCTTTGTGTAAGGAGAGCCATTACAAAATGTTAACGCTTTATATTCCCCTGCCCCTGCCCCCCCAACACATAAAATCATGTTCACCAGCTCTTGCTTTTAAAATCTCCTGGCATTGCCCCTCCCCTTCCTTCCACCAGTGCTGTAAAGAAATTAAAGTGGAGTAAGCAAAGGCGCGGAATCTAAGATGGGTTTGTGCTGCTAGAACCACTATAGTGTCAGGCCTGTGGTCGGGTGGTGTTCTGGTCGCCCCGCTTGTGGGGCGGGCGTGGTTGGGCGTGGCTCGGAGGCCCCCTGGGGGGAGGCTCTAGGAGGAGAAGGCCAGTTTGACGCTGCAGCTGGAGTAGCCCTCGTCGCTTGCCGTGCTCTGCAGGCTACTGTGGTCGTCCAGGTCGCTGGTGCTGGCCGTGCTCACGCTGTCCAGCTCTCCATGGGAGAACTCAGTACTTTCCACATCCACCTCTATCTCCTCTGCACAAGCACAAAGAGAGGGGGAGCGAGTGAGCACAGGGAGCGAGTGAGCACAGGGAGCGAGTGAGCACAGGGCGATGGGAACGGAAATGTGCGAGTGTGACAGTCATTGGATGTGACATAGGGAAACACAGTGAGTAAAAGGGTGATGGGTGCTGTCAGTGTTACTGAATGTGGGGAGAGTTAGTGACTATGGAAACTATTTCAGTGACTATGTGGAAACCGTTAGTCACTGACTACCACTACAGTGGTAGTGATTGTGGGGACAGTGTTAGTGATTGTGGGGACAGTGTTAGTGATTGTGGGGACAGTGTTAGTGATTGTGGGGACAGTGTTAGTGATTGTGGGGACAGTGTTAGTGATTGTGGGGACAGTGTTACTGATCGTGGGGACAGTGGGGAGAGCGTCAGTGATTGTGGGGACAGTTGTTGGGGATTGTGGAGGCAGTGTCAGTGATTGTGGGGACAGTGTTACTGATCGTGGGGACAGTGGGGAGAGCGTCAGTGATTGTGGGGACAGTGTTAGTGATTGTAGTGACAGCGTTAGTGACTACGGGATGCTGTCAGTGATTGTGAACGCCAGCGACATTGCCAGAATGCCAGGGTGAGCTCACCTTGGTCCGAGTCGGAGCGGTCAGAGCGATCGGAGCACAGGGTGGAGTCTACGCTATCTGTTCGTATTCTGTCTCCATCTCCCGTGCCGGGCACTTGCAGCTGGTCCAGCTGGCGCTGTAGATGGCGCTGTTCTCGCTCCAGGTGCTCCAGTTGATGTTGGCCCTTCCGGTCCGCTTCTTCAAGTTTCTGCCATACGAGAGAGATGTGCAGAGGCCCAATCACAATAAAGAACATAAATTCTGTACATTTACATTAAGTGCACTGAGATCATGGGCACGTTCACATTCGCAGTGTCAAATCCCCTCGCTTGCCACGCACACCAGAGTGAACTTTCAACAGAAATAATTTGCAAATGAACTAATGCTCATTTGTTTGTACCACTTATAGACATAAGCAGACCAGGATTCTATTAGTTTCAGGTGGCATATGTTGAGATTCCATTCATCCAACACGCTGATTTAGCCATTGTTATAATCCACCTTGCTTTTTTCTGAATGCTGTTGATGTACTGTGTGTGTGTGTGTGTGTGTGTGTGTGTGTGTGTGTGTGTCTTAGGCTTAGAGGACGCTATGTTGCTAATGTTACAAGTTCACATTCAAGCCAACTGAGACAACCTATTCGCCAGCAGCCATACCACCATGCAATCTGCTCCTGCTGAATGGCTGAAGCTAACCAGGTGTGGGCTTGGTTAGTACTTGGATGGGTGCTCGGCACCCCTATAAGAGACGAGGGCACTCTCAT
The DNA here is from genome assembly GCA_022702515.1 of Ilyophis sp. 1 JC-2022. Taxonomy (NCBI): domain Eukaryota; kingdom Metazoa; phylum Chordata; class Actinopteri; order Anguilliformes; family Synaphobranchidae; genus Ilyophis; species Ilyophis sp. 1 JC-2022. Next base: position 98,318,236 of record CM040405.1, read on the forward strand.
AAGAGCTAAAATTGTAGTGTTGGGGAGGCTCTAATAAAAACCTGACAATAGTGATTTCCCATAAATTTAAGTTGCTGCAATTCTCTTCCGCTGCACAGGTGGTGCTGTGTCTATCTATCTAGCTATAAAATGTTGGTTGGTCATGTCATTCACGAGCGCGAGCGACCATTTGAATTTGACAACAAGAAGAGGTTAACATTACCTAGATGGGGTTAACGTTATAGCTAACACTAGCTAGTTAACGCTAGATTGACTAGACAAATGCTAACGTTAACAACATGTCTAAAAGAAAGCAAATAAGTTTGACCCAGTTTGGAATTAAACTGAAAAAACAGAACGACGACAACTAAAAACTGAGCACAAACGACGAAATTGTAAACCATGGCGATGATGAGCGGGAGGAAGGCGACGATAGTCAGCGGGACAAACCGTAGTGAGCCTGACGAAACAGCGGCAAGGGGCGGAGAGGCCGAAGCTGCCAGCGACACTGACAGCAGCAAACCCACTGTAATGTTACCGCCGGTAACAAGATTATGGAAACAGCGACATTCCAACAATGCGGAATAGTAAGCAGTATGAGGCATGGCAGTACCGTCACCCGTGGTTGTTTTGCCTTAAAGGCAAGCGAGGATGCTCCGCTTGCAAAGCGGACAAAAGGCTTTTCCCCCGAGCAGAAAGGAGTGCAGCTAGCAGCGGAGTGGGTGAGTGGCCAAATAAGCTCTACTCCGAGCAAACTCATTTAAAACAAAATTTACCAACACAACGATTCAAAAACGCATAACAAGGCCATATTTCGAGCCCTGGATGGGAGACCTCCTGGGAAAACCAAGTTGCTGCTGGAAGTGGTGTTGGTGGGCCAGTAAGGGGCAGTCGTCCCTCTGGTCAAATAAAAACCCCAATGCCCCAGTGCAGTGATGGGGACACTGTGCCATATGAGATGCCGTATTTCGGATGAGACGTTAAACCGAGGTCCTGACTCACTGCGGTCATTAAAGATCCCATGACACTTATCGCAAAGAGTAGGGGTTTCCCCGGTGTCCTGGCTAAACTCCCAACCCAGCCTCTTTCAATCTGCCACCTAATCATCCCCCAGTTGTGTGGTGAGCATTCTGCCGCAAAATGGCTGCCGCTGCATCACCCAGGTGGGTGCTGCACATTGGTGGTGGTTCAGGCGAGTTTCCCCTCATCATTGTAAGCGCTTTGAGTATCGAGAAAGGAGCTATATAAATGCCAGATATTATTATTAGAAGGCCCTGTACTGAACAGTAAAAAAAACTAGAAGTTTGAGTGCTTTAAGATGTTTAAGCATCATTTAGCATGATTGCAAAAGGAACCCTCCATATCCAAGGGACGCCATGATTAAACTAGCATCCAAGTCTTCAGACCACTTGCCCGTCTTGCTGTGTAAGGGTTTCTGTCAGGCTGAGAACGTATGAATTACGGTTAGTTCACCAGCAGAATGCCATTGAGGGGGGATGGGTTGCCAGCTAATCTCCCTCTGGACCAATCCGCTGCACTCACTGTGTGACATCATCTACTTCACCCACACTCCATATAACAAACAAATACATTCAGTATTGTTGGCGTAGTCAGGAGAGAGCGCGACCACTTATCGCTCTCCATTACAATACTGTATACATTACCGATATGCAAGGCTGTCATTTTGTCACGGATAAAGTTACAGACCTTCTCAACTTGACAGACATCTGTGAAATTGAGATGATTCACAAGCACAGCATATGAGCTGGAGAAAGACAGAAAGCGTTTGTCTGATTTTGAATGGGCAGCACAAAAATTGCAACGGACACGTTTACGCAAAACTAGTCATTGGTATCAGTGCCATAACTTACATTAGGGACCACAAAGATCATAGCAAATGTATACACTTTGCACTGGTTCTGTAAGGACTGTATTACACTGTACCTCTGTGACTTGCTGTATATATCCTTGCTTGCTCATAGCCTCCCATGTTCGGCCTGTGGCTTCTACTGAAAATTCCTAGCAAAAATCGTAGCCTTGCCGATATGAAATGTTCACATGCTTTGATGAAGATAAAGGAGCACTGTTATTCCCCAGGGTTCAATTTGAGAGCCAATGTTGCTCTGTCCTAACGCTGAGCCCTGCAGAGCTGGGATTCAAGTGTCTCGGCACTGTCTGTCAACAGTCTTTTCATCGGCTGTAAGACGTCCCCACTTGACCTTGACACGATTCATATCAAACCCCTTGATTTTAATGATCAGAAATGTTGTTTTTCCATCACTTGACATTGCAGTGATGTTCTGAAAAAATGAATCACCTATCTTATTTAAAGCATGTCTGTGCATGTGCAGTGGATAAAATACTGCATTTCTTAAAGTGCATGTGTCTATTTTTCTAAATAAAAATGATGCAAAAAATACTTTTGTCCATTTTGCAGTACAGAGCAAAGGGTGGGGCACATACCAGCATCTACTCGTGTTCCATTATTCACTATCACTAGATACTACTATAAATAACTGCAGATATACCAGTGCACTTTGGTAGCAGAGTGATTCTTGGCTGTTTTTTTTTGTCTGAATGCCAACTGTAAAGTACAGCGGGTTTCACAAACTTGGATGTATTTCTTTTTTTTTTTATACGACGGTACTGAGCAGCAGTGGGCGTAGCTTTGTATGTCATCGGTGGGCGTGTTCCTTCGCGTTAAAGATCGGCCAGATTCACCCATTCTAGAATACTTTACCACAAAATAAAGCTTCCAATGAACGATGCTTCATATCCTTCTCAGGGCACTTACAGTGTGAAGATACGTCATTGGTTGGCCAAGTTCACATCGATTAATTATGCGCATACATTTACAACCGCACCAACGGGATAGCAGGGCTTCGTCACCTGCCGTCAAAGTACTGTCGCTCCTTACAATGGCCTCTAATTCGTCAAGCGTGGTTACTCACAGCTAGCTAAATTGAGCTAAAGAAAATGCATTATTGATGGATGTTTGTCCATCAAACATCCATCAATATGCAAGCAGGCTTTCTGCAAGGTAATGCACAACAGATAGCTTCATCAAAGGACCAGGGTGAGATACTTCTCTCTGACAGGAGAAAAAAAGAGCACCTTCTGTGTGTCTGTGTGTGTGTGTGTGTCTGTGTACATGTTTTTTTTGTATTTGTGTGTGAGGGAGAGGAGGGATGCAGAGCACTCAAAGCAAAACTGCAGGGAGTGCAGTTTGCCAACGTCATCGGAAGAGCACGCTGCAGTGTGCCTATGTCCTTATGTTCCATTTTGGTCTTTGTGATGGCCCTCTCATTAACACCAAGGTCTCTTTAGAGGGCTAGGAAGTACCGTAATGTCTGTTGTATGGTCTCTCTTGTGGGTCAGACAGCATCTTGAAGTGATAGTTCATCCAAATTCAATGCAAATATAATTGTTTCAATATGACGTAATACACATTCAAAAAGGTTTTTTTATTGAAATCGGCATCTACGTAAACCTCAAACAGTGGCTTAAGTTGTTAGCAGTGATGTTCGAAAACAATATGTGTTTTGAGGCCTTGTTTGAGGGTCATGCCACATGCAACATTAATATGTGTTCTGCAGTGTGGTTGGAGGGTCTGGCAGTACCTTAATATGTGTTCTGCAGTGTGGTTTTAGGGTCTGGCAGTACCCTAATGTGTTCTGCAGTGTGATTGGAGGGTCTGGCAGTACCTTAATATGTGTTCTGCAGTGTGGTTTTAGGGCATGGAAGTACCTTAATATGTGTTCTGCAGTGTGGTTTGACGGTCTGGCAGTAGTCTACCTTAATATGTGTTCTGCAGTGTGGTTTGAGGGTCTGGCAGTACCTTAATATGTGTTCTGCAGTGTGGTTTGAGGGCCTGGAAGTACCTTAATATGTGTTCTGCAGTGTGGTTTGAAGGTGTGGCAGTACCTTAATATGTGTTCTGCAGTGTGGTTGGAGGGTCTGACAATAGTCTACCTTAATATGTGTTCTGCAGTGTGGTTTGTGGGTCTGGCAGTACCTTAATATGTGTTCTGCAGTGTGGTTTGAGGGTCTGGCAGTAGTCTACCTTAATATGTGTTCTGCAGTGTGGTTGGAGGGTCTGGCAGTACCTTAATATGTGTTCTGCAGTGTGGTTTGAGGATCTGGCAGTACCCTAATATGTGTTCTGCAGTGTGGTTTGAGGGTCTGGCAGTACCCTAATGTGTTCTGCAGTGTGATTGGAGGGTCTGGCTGTACCTTAATATGTGTTCTGCAGTGTGGTTTGAGGGTCTGGCAGTACCCTAATATGTGTTCTGCAGTGTGGTTTGAGGGTCTGGCAGTACCCTAATGTGTTCTGCAGTGTGGTTTGAGGGTCTGGCAGTACCCTAATGTGTTCTGCAGTGTGATTGGAGGGTCTGGCAGTACCTTAATATGTGTTCTGCAGTGTGGTTTGAGGGTCTGGCAGTACCTTAATATGTGTTCTGCAGTGTGGTTTGAAGGTCTGGCAGTACCTTAATATGTGTTCTGCCGTGTGGTTTGTGGGTCTGGCAGTACCTTAATATGTGTTCTGCAGTGTGGTTTGAGGGTCTGGCAGTAGTCTACCTTAATATGTGTTCTGCAGTGTGGTTGGAGGGTCTGGCAGTACCTTAATATGTGTTCTGCAGTGTGGTTTGAGGATCTGGCAGTACCCTAATATGTGTTCTGCAGTGTGGTTTGAGGGTCTGGCAGTACCCTAATGTGTTCTGCAGTGTGGTTTGAGGGTCTGGCTGTACCTTAATATGTGTTCTGCAGTGTGGTTTGAGGGTCTGGCAGTACCCTAATATGTGTTCTGCAGTGTGGTTTGAGGGTCTGGCAGTACCCTAATGTGTTCTGCAGTGTGGTTTGAGGGTCTGGCAGTACCCTAATGTGTTCTGCAGTGTGGTTTGAGGGTCTGGCAGTACCTTAATATGTGATTTGGCTTTGTTGAGCAGTCCCAGCGTGGTGTGGCGATTGCAGTCGGGTCCCAGTGGTATAAGTGCCTTCAATCGCTCCAAACACAGCCGAAGGTGAGCTCGTCTGCAGACAGGACGACAGAAATTCAGCGACCGTGCGCACAGACCGGGAGAACGGCATCACTTCTGCCGTGCGCCATGCAAATGAGACAGGCGGAGGCTTCCGCCAACGCGTCACAGGAAAGGCGTGCGCTGAGGCGGCGTCGCTTCGCGAGGAATTTACCCAACACAAAACCAACACGACCAAGAAAAAAAATAAAAAAATAAAAAACATTTGCACCACCATAGCCATCGTATATTGTAAACATCGTGGCACGGATGTTTTGGAATCCTGTGCAGGAATGCAGAAAGAAAGAAAGGACAGAGAGAAAAAAGTCAGAAAGAAAGTGAAAGAAAGTCTGAAAGTCAGAGAGAAAGAAAGAAAAAAAGAAAGAAAGAAAACATGCCTCCAGGACGGGCACCGGTTGTTATGCGGGTAACATGTTAAAGGAGTATCTGAGTATCAGGCGCCGGAGAGGAAGAATGGTGCCACTATCAAATCAAATGGGATCCATCTACACAGGGGAACCAGGCTAGTTCTTATCTCCTCAGATTCCTTAGCTGTCCCATACAGGGATACTCCTGCTATTTACTGCAGGACCGGCCCTTCATGAGGGGTGATCCAAAAAGAACGTCTCCTGCTGTGGGTCCCTGGCCCACTGAGGAAGGGGGCACACAGTCAGTGCCCTCCGATCGATCCCGCAGGAGTCCGCCGCTCTGCTCTCCTGCCCCCACCCCCGCCCATCTGTCACCGCCAAAGCTGCCGCCGTCCGCGTTCTGGAGCCAGAGCGCGTTCCTCGTTCTCACTGATAAAAGAGCTGCTATCTCGGGCTGATAACCTCCGATAAACACCGATAACCTCCCACCATTCACCACAATAGGGCTAAAGAAACAGACCTCAAACGCTTCAACTGCAGCCTGCTCTCCCCTCCCTGTCTTCCCTTTCTCTGCTGAAGAAAACACGCGACCACACGCACACGCACACGCACGAACACACAGACACACGAACACACACAGCGATAAGCTTCCTTTTTACCCTGGCAACAGAGACATGTTCAGGCATCGTTTTATTGTTCGTGTGAAATTCCCCACTGATACATGATCACTGAGAATCGTGGGCAGGATGCATTTTTTAATCTTCCTTATTGAATGTTTTTATTTTGTGACGCAAACACTGGCACGCAGGTCTCTGCTTAAGATAAAAGCTCAAGGCCTCGAGCGTAGAGAGTACTTATTGCCTGTTATCAGCTACATTGTGCCAGCCTGCACAGCCTAGGTATGATTCTGCTGTGGGTAGCTTCGATCTAGTGCAAAATTTGAATTGTGGGTAACACACAAGTGTTGCAACCAATAACTGTTCCAGGAAATCATTATATTAAGACAAATTAGTGCTTTGAAAATGTATTGTATTCATCTTAATTGATAAAATGGTACGTGTTGCTGCGTTTATCTGGGTATCGTTTTAAAGTTACGAGAAATTACCCATCGATTGTAAAATGTCTTGTGATAACCAGGTCTCAATTTGGTGTGTAATCCGCAGGGATCTCTTGAAAATTTTGTTACCAGAGCCCCCTATACAGAGGAAACTAGGTTTCTACATTTGGCCTGTGGGTGTTGATATACCAAGTAGGCCGAACAACATAGAGGCACAGATTACACACCATCTCAGTTGCGCTCGAAAAAAAAACAAAAACTGTCCCCTCACCATCTGCGTCTTTCCAACAGATAGAGATCCTTCTCTCTCTCTCTCTCTCTCTCTCTCTCTCTCTCTCCATCCCTATGAATAGCACTCAACACCACCCAGCTCTGTCACTGCGTGTCCATCTGTGGCAGATTACACCACTGTTTATAGCATGGGCTCACATGATGCTCCAAACGCAGAAAACGCTGGAAAAAATCTCATTTGACTATCGGCGGCAGGGCCCCCCGTCCCACCGTGTAACGACACGCAAGATATGAAGGGTTTTAAGGTTTCCTTTACATTTACTACAATTAAAAAACAAACGGCAGCAATAGCATGCAGCTACGCACATTACAACGTGCAATATGAAAATATCTCTTTGAGCAAAACCAGCGAATTTGTTAAAGTGTTCAACTTTTTACAAAAGTTACAATTTTAATAAATGGCATGAATGCACAGCGACTGCTTCACTTTGCCCTTCCCTTCTGCGGAAGCCTGGAAAACGGACCTGGGGTTACACATGTGGAAAATCTGGAGATCGAGTATGTCTTGGCACCTTCATGCACATTCCCATATAACGGAGAATAAAGAAGGCCTCACAGAAGGATGACCTGCAGGCCGGCCACCTCCCGCGACGCCGCTAATCTCGCCAATAATCCGACTATTCCGGGGAAGTTATATGGGCTATTTCCGTTGCGAGTCGTTGGAAGGTCTATTTTCAGTATAATTAACGTTCAGTAGTTTTACTAGGAAGTTTTGTAGCTTCCTGCTGCCGCAGGCGAGCGCTCAGTGAGATACGTTTAACGGCCTGCTCCTAAGGCCGTCTGCTCGCCCATGTATTCTACAGAAGTCCTTATGGGACAATGCTACACAGTCAGGGGACTGACGGAGCAAACCAGGCTGCTTAACGGCAGAATAAAACTCCACTCTCTCTGATGTTTAAAAGACAGGCATGTGGGTGTTCTTACATTATGCCTGAGGGAGAGGGGAGTGGGGGGGGGGGCAGTCCGGCTGCTGTGGTTGCGGTTATGGATGCAGTTGTTGCGTTTGCGGTCCTGGAGGTGGTGGTTGCGGTTGTTGGAAGTGATGGTCGTGGCTGTGATTGTACCCGTTGGTGGTGGAGGTGGCGGTTGCGGTTGTAACTGTTGGTAGTGGTTGTGGTTGTAGCTGTTGGTGGAAGAGGTGGTGGTTGTGTTTGTAGCGGTTTGTGGTGGTTGCGGTTGTAGCCGTTGGTGGTGGAGGTGGTGGCTGCGGTTGGGGTTGTAGCTGTTGATGGTGCTTGCGGTTGTGGTTGTAATTGCAGTTGTGGTTGGTAGTGCAGCTGGTGGTGTTGGGTCCCCTGCATTTCAGCTCTGCCCACAGAGTGCCCGAGGCCTGAGGTGTACTATGCACCCACTCACGCGCCTTGCCGACGCCAATCACGCTCAAACCCACTCTCTCCTCCCTGCCCCCCCCCCTCTTCCCCTCCCTCTCCCTGTTCCCTCTTCATGCTGCTTCTGCCGTAAACTGCCAGGTAAACACTGCCAATACAGAGACTTTTTTGACAGAGAAACATGCAATAACACCATAATTATAAAACACTTCGAGACATACATTTTGAACATATACATGGCAACAACAACAATTGTTCTTTCTGTAGTAATACAACAATTATGAGAAAGAATGACAACCTGGCGAACTGTCTTCTCCCTATCCCCCCTGTTCCTCTCTCCCTCTCTTTCTCCCTCCCTCCCTCCCTTTCTCCCTCTTTCTCCCTCTTTCTCCCTCTTTCTCCCTCTTTCTCCCTCTTTCTCCCTCCCTCCCTCCCTCCCTCCCTCTTTCTCCCTCTTTCTCCCTCCCTCCCTTTCAGGGTTTGGCTTCAGCAGAGTGGCCGTGCCTGACGCGCTGCGGGCGTGTTTGCTGAAGGCCGGAGCAGGTCCCATTGAGACGCAGCTGAAAAGCCCTTTTGTGGAACAGCGTTTGCCCCCGTAGCTCTTTACCACTGGTTCCGCTCTTTATCGTCTTCTGAGGGGACGCGACTCGCCAGCCTTTTGAAAAGGAGCTTGGCTCCGCAAATACGTGGTTTTGCCGCTTTTATCATTACCCACAATGCTTACGAGTGTTCTTCCTGCTTGGGCTAAGGGTAAAATCTGAGGACTCGGGTTTCGCCGGCATGCTACATCCTAGCATTAGTTGCAGTGTCACATTCTTCAGAAATGCTACTGTATCTTGCAGGTGTAGATTTTCCAGCATTAGTGTAGGCTATATATAGACAAAGCAATTTTTTTTTAAAGAAAACTTTCAACAAGGAAGTTTCCATGGATATTAAAACTAGTGTTTATCGATTTATATTTTATACAATAAAAGGTTTATGTCAACGCTCAATAGTGGAGGGGGAAAAATCTATGTGGAAATTGATTGCCGGACTTATAATACAGTAAGGTAATCAATCTGGCAAAAGTGGCATAAGATATGTTCACCCCATATTTATATCTTGAAATAAAAAAAAGAATAAATCACAGAATATTTGAGGTATGATAAGTGCCCTGATATTTCGTCTAATAACAATCTACTTTTTCCTCATTCACACACTCTCCCCCTAACTTACTTACAAAGTTCCACGTGAAAATGTGACCCCCATACATTAAGGCTCTCCAGACACAGTAATAACAGGCCTTCTGGGAATAAAAAAATCTATTTGTTGCTCTCAGCACAACTAGGATTTGGAGGCACCATTACAGGGTGTTCACGCGAGTGCGTTTGAAACCAAAATCAGCACTTCTCTTGTACAAGGTGCAATTTTCCGCCCCTTGCTTTTCGGCAGCGTTGGGCCTCCTAGGATTTCGCACAAAAACAAATGGGGGAGAACGGAAAAGGGCAGGAGCGTTGTAAGAACGTTTCAGCAGGCTGCGACACAAACTTATTTACCTCATTTTTCTTCCCCCTGTTGGGAGGCATATTTCAGACCAACTTTCAGAATTATACGGAGTAATATAATTGTTCTTTGTATGAGGAGACTGGCCATAGGCATTAATCACAGCAATGGCATAATTCATCTGTTGTAATTTTTCCAAAGTGGCAGCACCCAGAAGAAGAAAAAAAAAAACTTTTTTATAACTATTCTATAGATAGACTGTATATTGAATACACACTGTATACTTTTGAGCATACACTTTAAATCAACGGAGACTGAAAGAGAATACGTTCAATGCAAGACACAACAACTCTGATGGGAAAAAACAAACATACACCTATAGCGTCACTCGTCCAGTGACAAGATGGATGATAAAGGAATACGGGAACAACCAGTGCTTATCAGTACTTTCTGAGCATAAACACTGCTCTCCTGGAGGAAAGAGGTTTTCATTTTGCAATAGCGCACTGCCATGCACTTCCCATGCACTGCGCACTGGGACCCACACACAGCGCTCATGTACACATGTACCAGTGTTAGTGGACACACAGTGTTAGCATTGAGCGTAACGTGAAGGCCCGTGTTCGCGAGTAGCGGGGGGCACAATAGACGATGTTATTCTGAATGGTCTTTATTATTAGCTTTTTTGAGTCTCTGAATGACAGCCTCACATGACGGCTGAGGGGTCGCCGGTCACATGGTTCATTCACAGCGCAAGAGACCACACCACAGGTTAATGCGCTTTCCCCCCCCCTCCCCCCTTCCCGACTCTCCAAGGCTGATCTTTAAAAAAATATATAAATAAAACTAGAATGGCACTCAGAGAGATGGTACACCCGCACGTGTACTAATGTCGACCCTGAGCGTAATATGCATGGGGCTAAAATATTGATCCTGCACTGTGAAGTCGGGCATTGATCGATTGGGAAGAAAATTTCAAGATTCAGGTCAGTGCCCAACTGTCAACATTTCCATAAAGTTTCATCACAATCAGAGTAGAATTGTTAGAGTTATGGATGATAGGGACACAAACAGACAGACAGACAGACAGACAGACACACACACACAGACAGGAGCGAAAACAATACCCCCTGCTTGCGCTACGCACGCACGGTGTGTAATAAAAGTAAAAATAATAATTGAGCTACCCTTAAAATCAAAACATGTAAAAATGTTCAGTCTGTACCTCTCATTTGAATATTAAAGTGTGTGTGTATATTTGTGTAATATATGAATGATATTTAACAACATGCATTTCCATTCTCAAACCACCTTCCCTTGAATGTACCCATGCTGTCGTTAGTCATTTCTGACTCAAACCAAGAGCCCCCGAACACACATCCAGCCTGTCGTACCGTTGAGGAAATGCATATCAGGCCTCCGAGCTTGCATTCCAATCACGGAGGTTAAGCCAAACTTAACCTCCAGACTCGGCAGAGCGAAACGCGCGGACTTCCCCGTTATGAGCTCCTCAGAGACTCGGAGGCCCATTAGCGGACACAGCGCTCAGTGTAATCTTCCTTAAGAACGGTCGGCAACACGAGGGTTATCTTCAGGCGGGGGGGGGGAGTGAGTGGTTTCACGTTTAAATGAACATAACCTCAAGGCAACCTTCATCTCAACCACAGCACAATGCAAGATCTTGTTTTCGGGAGAGAAAAAAAAAAAAGCCTTTCAGTCAATCTAATACCCAGTAATTCTACACAGGTCATACTGTAATACTTGGTGGTGCACTTCTAGGGGGGGGGGAAAGCCTTTTTCCAAATCGTATCTTTCCTCGGATATGTTCTACAGCACTATTCATACTTGCCGACAAACAGCAATCAGCAATACTGAACTTAGAGGATTGGAGGATCACTAGGCTGTCCTTACTGTGAATTGCATCCTTTTTGTGTGAGAGAAAATGACACTGTGTGACAAATGGGAGGACATCAAAGAAGGCTCGTGTGAAGGCGAGCGCGTAGCGCTGCTTTCTACTTTCGGTTCCGTTTCATACCGAATAACGTCGTCGTGGCAATTACGGTCGTCTGATGATGAACGACGCATCCTGCGCCGTGAAGACGGGTTCATTAAAAGACGATCAGAAACGTAAGTAGCCCAGGACACCCCTCCATTCATATTCATTCCTCCTCATGGGAGCCCGCCGCGCATCTGGAAATGAGAGGCGCAGGGATGATATTGAATGATGACCATAATTACTGGCCTGATATACTGTAAATTGTTGTCAAACCCCCCCTCGCGCTTTCTGGCGACGGCCTGGATCCCGGTCGTAAGGCCGCTCCTGCGGCGACGAGCAGAGAGAGACGGAGGGAGGGAATGAGAGAAATAGAGTGCGAGGGTGATTGAGAGAGAGCGCGAGTGAGTGAGAGTGAATGAGGGGCTAGAGAAGAAAATGAACATAAGAGTGTGTCAGTGAGAGAAAGAGGGAGTTTGTGTGCATGTGTGAGAGAGAGAGAGAGAGAGAGAGAGCAAGACAGAGAGAGTAAGAGAGACACAGGGAGAGAGCGAGAGACAGATAGAGAGTGAGACACAGAGAGAACAAGAGACAGACAGACAGACAGACAGATAGATAGATAGTGAGAGAGAGAGAGCAAGAGACGGAGAGTGTGCGAGAGACAGATAGAGAGAGAGAGAGAGGCGTGCAGCCGGAAGAGGTACAGCACAGACAGCTGTGCAGGAGCAGAGCCCAGTGAGTCTGATAGCGAACACATGGATTAGCTCACACGTGCAGAGGATTTAATGTGGCCCGCAGCAGAGCCCACGCTGCCAGCCTGCCTCCGGCTCAGACACACTTACAGAAGAGTCCGGGGGGGGCGGGCGTCCGGAGAAACAAAGGCTCATGGGGGAGCATCATGTGACTCCCGCATCTGCACTGTGTGATCCCGTGACCCTTCACTGAAAACGAGGACCCAGTTCTCCATTAACCAAGGCTCACACAGGCCTTGAATTAACCCTTAAAACGACAAGGCTGTACTGACGCATGATCCAACCACATGTGTAGGTCTATACCAGGGCGCCCTTCCCGTTTATACTCCGATACTGCTTCTTGGCCTAATGCCCACTGGTATGTATCATCATTTAAAAACCCAGAGCGGCTCAGTGAGCTGTCCATCGCATGCTCCCATTAATGGGCGCTGAAGTGAAGGGGAGGGGAAGAGGGTGTGGTTCACGGACAGGGAGTGTTGTGATTGGACCATCACGGCATGCCTAAACAAAGCTGAGCTCAAAGTTCTGAGCAGATAAAAAAACTGGGCCGTCAGTTAAGTCAGAATGATGACTGTTTGGTGCCAGGTAACAGGCCCGAGCCATAAACTAAAAACAAATATTTTAGCGTTGAGCTCAACAAAGATAAATATTCATATGGTAGCTATGTGTGATACTACAGCAAGGGTAGCCATCTTTGGCGTTGTTCATTAAATTCCGCAGTTTATTCTTCAACATGGTTGACTGGGGTGATGCAACATTATCATGAGAGATGGTAATACTGAGAAGTCCATAATTATTCCTAGTATAGACAGCTGGGGGAAATTCTACTAGCAATGACTAAAAGAAAAACAACAGTAATAATAATAATAATAATAATAATGATGATGTGGTGAAAGGCACATCTAGAGGTGAGGAGAAATTTAACCACTGCTGTAAGATAGGCTTATATTTTGCGCAATAAAGTTCACTGGGATTTAGCAATAGAATTTGTTATTTGTATTTACACACACAAGTATAATGAGTTATGCACATAGCTAAAACAAAACAAAACAAAACAAAACAAACATGACTAGTACATGACTTTCTTTAGAAAACCCTTCATTTTGAATGAAGAAATTGTAACCTGGGCCCTAATAATGTAGACACCGGTAAATGCTTTGAAGATTTTAATCATAAAGTAATGCCCCTGTCATCTTCTTACTGAAGACAGTTTAGTCATACACTCCCTGGGAAAAATTCTATTGGTGGATGGTAAGATGGATTATTTACATACACATTTCAATTGGTGGACAGTCTGGACACAAATCTTCTGGCCAATGAACCACTGACAGCAGCCCACCGTGTCATCGTTCATGTTAGCAGCACCAGCCCCACATACATTACATTACATTACATTACATTATAGGCATTTAGCAGACGGAATCGAACCTGCAACCTTTCGGTTACAAACCCAGTTCCTTAACCATTATACCACACTGCCGCCCAGTGTGCTGGTACATAATTGTACCAGCTACATTATGAACAACCCACACTAGATATAGACACAGGAAATGACATCACACTTAGATTCTTACATTACACTTCATACCATTTAAATAGTGAATTAACACAATTAGTTTACTGACTTTACTCCAGAGCTAATCTCCTCTCATTGCAGTAGTGGCATCCCAATGGTAGATTGTTTTACGTTCCTTGGAGATAATTTTACAGAAATAAGCAATACACGACGAGTAAAAGAAAATTACTTCATTAATTAGAATTGGAGGAAGCATAGCTGTGATGCGTTAACCCTTTAATGAGAGCCACGGTTTATTTTATTTGCATTCATTGCATTTTGTTTATGGTGAAATTTTCAATCAAACACAATATACCATTTGAAAGTGTTACAACTCACGATTCTATCCCTATAAACTGTTTTATGATTCCATATATATTTATATTTTTTCAATTATAGTGACAACAGTTCCTTATTTTGTAACATGACACAAAACAGGCTCTATCAAAAAGATGATTCTGTACATTTTGTGTATTCTGGAAATCCCCAGATGACACAAACAACGGTAAAGAGACTGTATCCTTATCCTGGCATATACAGTGCCCTCCACTATTATTGGCACCTCTGGTAAAGATGAGTAAAAAGGGTTATAAAGAATGGAAAAATAAGTCAGGAGAAGAAACCCTTCAAGTTATCCATCCATATCTACTGTATTTCTGGCAGCAGAGTGATGTTTTAAGGCTTGTTTGATACGTCAGACCCTTGATGACTTAGAGCCATTTAGCCAACCATGTGTTCCATACTGTTCCAGCATAATTTACAGCTAAATCTAGTCCCACCCCCCAATTCCCATAGAGATCCATTCAAATTCAGAGACGTTCTAGTATCGCAAGTAAGAGTAGGTCAACACAAACTGATGACAACCTGGCAGAGTAACAGCTGCAGAACTGCTTCGCATGCAATTGGACATGTCCCTTATCTTAAGTCCGTAACATATTCACTGACTGGTCTACTGCATAGTGCAGGGAGCACTCCACTGGGCACTGAAGAAAAAACAGAACTGCTCCACAGTACAGAGCACCATCTTAGCAATGTTGAGGGCAGTCAAGTTTTATCAGTCCTGCTAAAGGCCAAACGGCGTTGCCTCTTGCGTGTTCGCATGCCGTATCAGGGGCCCGGACTGAGCGATGCCCTGATCTGTGAGGGCCGCGCTGGCCGGCCCGGGGCAGATTAGCCCCGCTCGCTGCTGTGGAAACGCGCCATCGCACGTGCGCTTGTCACACCAAAGATCAAGCCCAATAAGCTGCTTTTTGGAGCCAAAAAAAGCTTACGCAGAAGTCACGTTGTCTGGGACAAGTAGCTCCAGGGTCACCCGGCCGGTCGCGCCGTCGTTCGAGCGTGTTCAAGGAACAGGCGGGCCCGTGAAGCGGCGAGGTATGGGAAAACATCGCCGGCGTCACGCGGCTGCTCCCTCGCAAATGAGCCATGGCCGGGCTCACCCACCTCAGCGCGATAGCCAGAACACGTACTGCGATGCGCCAGAGGCTCTGGATAAAGGACAAAGGGAGCGAGGCTAAAAGAGGTACGTGCTAACGAGCAGCAGAGCACCACGTCGCCATGTGGAGGCCGCGAGGTCCTGGCGCCGATGAACGGCGGTCTCTCCGGTCCGCAGGCCTCTCTGTGGAGGGGTGAAGATTTACAGTGAACAAGCTCGGTCGGGGAGCAGGCGACCGATCCTTCCATCAACTGCTGCGCTTTCATGTGTCTTTTATCCTTCTGTAAGTAAGGGACTTCATTGTAAGATCTTTCGTCCGTTTGTTACGTTGTCCCGAGGGAAAGCTCGACTCAACAAAAGGAACTGCTGGAGAAAATTGTTGTGGGAAGGGGGGGTGGGGGTGGAGATGACCACTGGGATAACATGTGCTGGTCTCCATCTGGTACGAAACCAGAATTGACACATTTACAAATAAACCCTGGAGGAGGGATGGTCCTTTACATATCTCCCATCTTAGCCTTTCAAAGCGAGGCACCTGAATTAGAACACTATGGTCCTTCGGTCGACTATAAACATACACAATGAATTTCAATTATAGCTTTGGACAGTGCTTCAACAGTATGCTATTCAACCCCCTTTTCTCCTCACAGATGCTGAATGCCAGTCAGTAAAGACCAGAGGAGACAATCCAGACCGGACAAATAGGACATCTGGGAAGAGCTTAAAGAAGCCGAGATGTTCTATCCCATTATAACGGCGTGCCGTGTGGTGCTGTGTAAAGTCAGCCTGCAGTGCTGGTTAGAGAGCGCGCCGCTTCCACAGGGTTCTAATCCGTTTCCGGTCTGCAGTAGGGGCCATGGGCTGCTGAGGGTGGAGAGGGGGAGAAGGAGGCCAGGCTCTTAACAGCTGGTCGCAGCAAAGCCAAAACACACCCACACCCGCATCCTCCTGCACCAATGCGAGGTCTGTACGAGGGCCACCGCTCAATAAAAAAATGTAAAAGATTGACCCGCTCCACTTCAACAGCACCTTTATTAAACTAACAGGATTTCAGCCATGGAACCTTCCGGTCTACAGCCGTGGTGAATTCCCCTCACGTTCCTCAAAGCAATGAATAAAAGGGCTAAATTAAATCCAAAGTTTTTTAATTGGATAAGACGGCTCCGAGTTGCCTTGTTGGTGGCAAGCTGCGTGGTGCGGGCCGTATTGTATGTCCATCGCCCTGTAATGCGGGCTATTTCATTAGCGCCACATTTGCTGGGTTCTCTGTTCGTGCTCAGCACAGTAACCTCTAAAGCTCTGCAAGTCGGGCTGAACGAGAGCATCTGTCCAATGAACAAATTAATAAATCCATAAATAAAACCCCGTCAAGTCTTCAGCAGAAACGCCGCGCCGCAACGTTTCTTTCGCTCGTCTTTGTGCTCGCGAGCGATTCACTTCGTCTGGAAATATTCGGTGCGTTTTCCCTCGACAAAATGAGATTTAGAAAAACCCGCCGTCTTATCTTCCAGCGGCCCCCGATGCCGTGAGAGTGTCTGGAATGTGGCGGGAGCTCTTTCATCTTCTCCAGACCTCATCAGTCCAGCCGCACCGGGGTCACCTGACTCAGCGGCCACCTTTGAACACAAGCCCGGGTCTTCCAGATCCAGGTGCTGATAGTCATGGAAAGGCTAAAGATCTGAGACTCATAGGCAGGGGCGTACTCTACTCAGCTAGATGGTAACTGCTGCTAAATCAGATATAACAAAATGTACAGTCCTGTCTGAAAATTACATAACAGTGTGTGGCTAGATGCCAGAATGGTATTATGGAAAAAAACAACACAAAATAGATTCAAATGCGGATAATCTCGCTTGTCAAGGAAATTCCTGAATGCCAGCACCCAGGAATGCGTACCGCAACAGTTCGACCAATGAACCATGACCAACCACCACACATTCATCCCAGCACACCTTGGTAACAACATTACCTGAGGTGTTCATGAGAAAATGAAAGCAATAAAGGCATTTCAAAAGGGCTTCCATCTTTTTTCCAAGGCGCTACTGTTTGCGGAGCAGGCTCAAACGACACCTGACAGATTTACAGACTATATTTACAATCGACTATACTATTTTGCGGTTGACCAAGATTCACAAGCTAAGTCACTACTTTGGCATACAGGGCGCATGGCAGCGGTTTCATTGCTCCTTCCTAAGACGGTGTCGCGCGCCGGGGAAGTTTGCACTTTTAAACTTCCGAGCTCAACCGATCTCGGCAGCGAAACCTACACGGCGGCATCACCGTACGCAACGTAAACAATACAAGCTATTTGGGCATCCGCCTGACACTTACTGCAGATCCTACTTATTACATCTAGCATTCAAGTGCCCCCTGGTTAAAAACAGCCCAATAAAATGTAGATTTGTGCGTCTGAGAAAAATGTATAGGCTACACGTTTTGTGAAGCACAGCCTGAGGCCCGGTCGCTCATGTTCTTCAGAGGACGGGCTCTGAATGGACAGCCCGCTGCACTGTAATTACAGACGCTGAATCAGGCTGTGTCACACCTTTGAAGTGAGCATTTCTTGTCTCTGTCCAGCTTTGCACAGAAAGCTCTGTCACCTCCCACCCTTATGCTACTATAACTTTGAGCAGACAAGTCTGTGACACACACTGCAATTATTAGACCACCAAAAAAAAATAAAAAGACTGCAAAGTACAACATTTCTGAACAGAGCCATTCGCTCAAAAAATCCTTTAAAGTTCCTTGCTAAATCCAACATTGGTGAACTTCCACACGCACACGGGACTTTGCGTGCAAGTTTCACAAGCTACATTCTAAATACCTTCCCTGTGACGAGTGTTCTTCCTGGTTAAAATTGTAATCATTTTTCGCTTGTCTTTATTGAAGCTGGCTGTGCCCAGCATTATATAATCACCAAGCACTGAAATATCTGAAACTATTGGCTCAGTTTCACTTCTGTCTAACACCCATACCCTTGCACTGTAACCTGAAACCTTAGCAACAGCAGTGCGGCTGTGTGACCCAATGGCAGCATGGTGAGTCAGGGGAGAGGGAATGCCCTTATATTTGCAAAACTAGGTCACATCTTACTTTCGGTTTTAATAAGCTGCCACTGTGGAGATATCTCTGGAAGAAAAGCCTTGTGTTCAGCTGCTTTTTTCCCAAAGCCAGTTTACCAAAAAGGTGCACGTTTCCTGTTTGAAAAGGAGCTTGGTCACATTGTCACACATCCCATCCTAGTCTGAGACACTTTTGAAGAACATAAAGACGACTCACCTGTTCTTCTCCAGCTCATTGTGTGTGGACCTATGAGAGAGAAGGAGAGGAAGACATTTTAATAGGAGACGACTACAGTATCAATTCTATAATTATCTCAATAAATAAATACAGATGGGTTGTCTATCCAAACATCTGTTGACCAATCATAAATATTGCTCCACCAATATGATTAAAAAAACAATATATAGGCTATGCTTTTTTTTGTCTACATTCCTACATCCTGTACAAACCACAAGTGTGCAAATAAATGAAATAAAAATAGGCATGCAAGTAAATGAATGAGAAATCTTCTGGCCGGCGCGTGTGAGCGACGCAGCTGAGCTGAGCTGAGCGCAAGCCGGCGTGCGCATGGGGCCTACAGTGTTAATAATGTAAACCGAATCATCCGGTCTCCGAAGAGCCTCTTTGTATGGCAGCACAGTTAAGGGAAACAGGCACTCACCGGTGGTTTAAAAATCTGGGCTTTGTGCAGCAGGAGGCCAACACGTTCCTCAGCTCTTGCAGCACTTTCCTTTATTTATTTATTTATCAGAGACTATTAGCCTAATACCGGACCTCTTCACTGGCGCCTTGCCGAGGACCTGACAGCCCGTTGCTAAAGGTACCCCGAGAAAATAATACATTTACACTGAGGACGTCCCCGTTTGAAATATTTCCAGTGCTTTGCAATATGGGCGCACATGCCTGCAGGACTTAGCAGCATTGTTCTTTTGTTTTTTTCCCCTGCATCTACAACCAAAATGTACTCAAACTGCCGAGATGGAAGGTCTTATACTGGAATGTTAAGACCTGTATTAGCATGCATGCTATGAATGAGAGCATGTTGACATATTAGCCTTATTTCTTCAATCAAACAAACTTTTCAGGTGCAGAAGAAGGTCTTTTCCAGATTGTGAACTGTGAAGAGCAATGGCCAAGAGTGCATCTGGGGAAGTGTTTTAGAAATGGAGCCAGGATCAGCAGAATGAGTGTGAATGGTTTCTTGTACCTGGTTTTGAAATGATCCAAGCTGTGCTATGTGTGCATAGTTTTCATTACATTACATTCATTTAGCAGACGCTTTTATCCAAAGCGACGTACAGTAAGTGCATACAGAAAGGTCATCGAAGTAACTACAGAACAGATAAGAAAGCACATTCTTCCCATACAGTAGCAGCTATCCCTAGTAATGAACACAATGCAGTTCACAGTGAACTGGGTAAATCAGCTCTAATACAATTCTATTCTAAAATATTGAGAATTTTGAGTTGAGTTTTCCTATGTAGTGTGCATTAATAGTACTGTAGGTTGGGCGTGGCCACTGCTCAAGAGCAAATTGCACACTACACTATCAAACTGCATCTACACTATCCATGTCCGATCTGTGAAAGACGTGTCTGATGTGAGATGACTAAGTGACCACGGTCACTGACATCAAAAACAAAACCAGGCTTATGCTCAGTGTTTCAAACACATTTCCAAAGTCACATACTATAGTATTAAAATAAAAATGTGCCTTGTTTTATTATGCTCAACACACGCCACTACATAAAGATGCTACACTGTGATTGCAATGGTTATGGAGCGTCATGGCCTAGGAACAAGAGCTGAGACCACATGAGTGCACAGTACTAGAGGCCATGCTTCACAAGTGTGCCAATTCAAGATGAAATGTTGAACGCTGTGAAAATTGTATTACATGTGAAAAAGCATGACTGGTGTAACCTTGGACCTAAAGCTACGGACCATGTCATATGCATGGCTACAGATTATGGCAGTGGTTCTCAATCTTGTTCCCTGTGTATGTATGCTGGTTTTTGCTTCAGCCAATCTCTTCATTAAGGTTGCTGAATAGATGTGTTTCAAGTTCTTTCATTATTTACCCCCTTTAACTTCTTAACACAGTGCAGGTTTGGCTCATTTGCGTTGTCTTTGAATTCATCATTATCTACCAAATGGGTAGTTTCAGTGGACAGGTGTCCAATTAGGAGCCTACTCATTCACCATAAGCAAACTATCAGTTAAAACATTTTAAACCTCTTTTTACGTTATCGTTTTCAATATAGCACAATAAGCACGATGTGAATATGGTACTTCTTCATTGCATGCATAGCTATGCCCCTGACATAATATGGCTTAAAAGGGTAAAGCCATATTAATTCCTAAAAACATGAGAAGTGTCTAATCAAAACAAATGAACAGCTTGTTAAAAATTTGGGTATTGTAATTTTGATTTGTACAAAAACCAGCATGCACAGGGGTTGAGCTTGAGAGCCACTGGATCACGGTGACAAGTAGCAAAAATATGAGGTCATTCTACAAATAGCTCCATGAAAAAGAAACAAAAAATGAAAAAACAATGAAAACCCATTTCAAAACAGGAGTAACAACAAGCTGTAATGCCTGTTCCTCATTTGAATGCCTAAAGACTGCTATGTACAACACACCCTGAGCTATGCATCAGAAAGCAATCGGTTCACATCATAGGTGGAGCTCCGAGCCAACCCATAAGGCCAGTACACTGTTGCAATAATAGGCACCAAAGTAACTGTGAAGCAATTCACTTCACGTATCTCAAGAAGAAATATCTTGACAAATCTTTTGCTTTCTAACATGTGCTTGCAGGCAGCACGGCCCCGTGAGGCCACCCGCCAACTGTTTGAATTCATGATTGAGCACACAAACAACACTGATGCTTTTACATAACCATGCAGTTTTCTTTTCTTTTTTTTCATTGCGTATCAGTGTTTATTTCCTGCATGCATGGGACAAAAAAATGCCACCCACATATGCCGCCCCCCCCCCCTCTAACACACACACACACACACACACAACTGCAGTTTGCAGACCAGCAAAAATAATAATAGTAATAATAACAATAAAAAATGTGTTATACAACAACCAATGCAGGCCTGAGGCTTAGCCCACACACCACAGTGCAAAAGCCATACCAAGAATAAAACCTTGTGATCTTGGGTCACAATACATACTTTCTGGTCACATTCATTTAATCTACTTTCAGTTGGCTTCGCGTTGGGTTCATGCTGAGTTTTCTAAATAAGAATTTTTAAAAAACACGTTGTGACAAAGTTGTTTGCGAAAAATAAACTGCCGGAAGATCTTTGCACAAAGAATAAAAGCAAGGACATTTATCGGTACCTACGTCCAATGACTAAAAGGCATCAATGGCTTAAGGTGTGAAAGCCTTCACCAGTACTTCCAATGCAACTACTCTGAGGAGAGAAATACAATACATTGTCGCAGAATGTGCTGGTTTCCTACTCTTTGGCTCCATGACCTTGGAGAGGTAATCTTATTTTAGTCCTCAGTCCAGGAACGCTCCACCTACATATCATCGACGTTAGATTACATTCTTCACAACCATGTAATTAATTACACGATTATCCCGGTCGACTATTCCAAAAAAATACAATCAGATGAAGAATGCCGACTTAATGGGCAGCTACAACTGCAGAGACATAAAGGACGTATTTTCTACCATTTTCGTTCACCAGTAAATGCGCAACCCAGAGATCTTATTGCTAGATGGTTCGTTTCTTGAAATAATATAATCCCGTGTGCACAAATTGTCTAAACAATCTACGATTTTAACACTTAGCTTCATAAAACGTTGCGCACGCAGTCACCTATCTAGCTATGAACACTCGCAGTAAATAAGAACACTTTGCTCACAAGGGATAAGGATAAAATTCGTCGCCTTTCGCCATTCTTTCAAGCATTGCCATAGCTAGCGTAACGTAAAGTCGCATTTTCATGAGATAAAAAAAAATCAAGCTATTTTTTATTCAAAATGTATGTGTTAAATTCTACCAAATAAATTGGTACTTGTGTGTGAAAAATACATTGAACGTTATTTTTCGTAAGCAGAGCGGAGCCAGCCAGTCACACACGGTCCCTAACCTCAGTGCTGCAGTCAGTTTGACAATCAGCTGACGAGAGCTCGAGCGCTGCTGAGACTTCCCCCCTCCCCCAAACCGAGAAGCGAATAGCTCGCCATTTAAACGATAATTTGTATCATAAATTGTATATTTGACATGTAATTATGTTCAGCGACATCTTTAATACATCTAATCACCCTATAGGTTCAAAAATCCAAATCCAAGCTATTTTAACGGGAAGCGTTTTCCACAGTAAAACATTTACCACATGACGTCATTCAAGTTATCGGTGAATAGGTGCGCTAATGTTAGCTAGCTAGCAGCTCATTTCAGAAACATGTCATCGCAAGTCCCTGTCATCTTCGACAGGTTGCCATAATTAACAGCAATACTATGGCCAGCATTCATGTTGCTGAATAACATTGGACTTAACATTAACTTAATGATACGTGCAGTACACTAGCCAACTAATTCGATGTGTAGCATCCTCATCAATACAAACTATAACGTTTCTAACGTCCGCTTGCTTCCCAGAGATGGAACCGGAGAGCGAGCAAAATAGAAATGTAGAAATGTCTAATGTCATCTGCGAGCAGGGTGACTACGCGAGTGACACGACGTTAGATTCGCTTACCTGTTGTGGTTGTTGTGGTTGTTGATGTTGTTAAACTTTTTATTTCGAAATTTCCTCTGTCTCTGATAGTTTGTGTTCTGAATTGATGGAAACGTCGAAGCATACCCGTGTTCACATTCTGGTGAAGAGAAACATGTAGTTAGTCGAGCTTGGTGTCGATGTCAGGTTAGCATCCCTGCACACTCCCAGCCTTATTCAATAACAATATTTTACCTTAAAAAATAATTAATACAATAGTATCTGTGACTCCGCATTACTTGCCAACTAGCCGTTTGCTCATATAGTGATAATTGATGTCATTATTATTAATTTTCTTCTAAAACGCAAACACATTTGGGAAAATAAATTTGGAAAACTTTGATTTGCAAGCCAATGTGTCGTTTTAAAATAAAACAAAACAGAGAAAACCATTCTCTGTTAAGTAATATTAGTTAATCACATACCTCTCTCCCTTCTTTCTATGTATTCAGCAGCTTCCAATAACCTCTGGATATTAATAAGCTGCACTGCCGTCATCCTGGATGTAGCTTGCTGGCAATTATGTTTTATATAAATATTGCTATACAAACAACTCTCCGATTAAAATATCAACGATCGTTTCTCGAACAGTATTGCTTCGGAGTTAACTTTAGTCCTTTAACGCGATCTGTTTTTCGTACAGCTTGCTCGCTGGCTATCTCTTGCTACCGGAATACCGAAATATGTCTTAGCAGACGTTAGCTAGCTAGAGCTAACTCGTTCAGCCAAGGCTGGCTTTAAAAAAATCAATTAAATTAAATCACGATAGCAAAGTATTACAAATTCTTAGGAAACAGACAGCTACAAATGGTATAAAACTGATATAAACGATATAAAAATTCCCCCGAAAGCCCAGAGCCTGCAAAGTCCCTGCTGCTTGTTACCACTCCTCCCCCAGTTTGTTTACTTGGCTTCACAGCTGAGGGGGAGGAGACAACCCCCGCGCAAAGGTATATGGGATACAGAGTCAATTCTCTTCTCATTTGACGAAAATAAAACCAAATTCACAACGTTCGTAATATCATATCCACTAGTTTAACGAAATAACATCATAGTAATAACCTAGAGTAACATTAGCAAAAATGTAAATCAGCAGTCGTCCAATTAAGCGTCCCATTTCCAATTTTTTTTCTTCCAAAACGCATTGTTAGACGACCATAAATGGGCAGTAGCCTAGCCAATGGTCTGGACTTAAGTTTATGACGATGGAGAACTTGATAGAACGTTGCGTTTATATGTATCCTTCAACAATAACAAACGAATTTATTATTTATTGAGGAATAAAAAAAACATTAAACCATTTTAAAAACCTTACGACAATAACTGGTAAAACGTGTAAGACAGACCATAAAGCAGAAAAGGCGTCATACGATGCATGTGTACAAATAATAAAACTGTTTATTAGAGAATTTATAACCAGAAATACTAGAAATAACTGCAGTGGGCCAACAGTGTTCTTTGTTTTCGTGCACCCGGTTTTCGATTTAGCTGAAGCTTTGCCTAAAGCCTACACATCCCACAAATCCGAACAACGGTCATGTTTTTCTGGACATCCACAGCGTAGCCAGGCCCAGCAACACATGGCGTCATCAAAATGGAGACTTTTGATTGGAGAATTGTGTAGTTAAGTACAGCCAGCTAACTCTATTTAACCCAATCATAACGAGAGGCTTTGCTCCATGTGGAAACCATGTGAGTACTCCTGAAAATACCAGGAAGCGTAGCGTAGGCTACACACAATTCAATATGTTTTAGTGATATTTTATATGGGGCTTGGATTTTAAAATGAACTATTCCACGTGAATATTTTTCTTATCGTAAAGAAAACTTGCATTTTAAGAGTTACGAATAGAAATGTCTACATTTTGCAGCGTCGAGATCATTTAGGTAGATGCTGGTAAATGAAAAATTCTGAAAATCAACAAACCCATAGGCTACGTTTAACATTAGCCAGCTAGTTACACTAGGTATGCATAAACCAAAATACTTACTCAGAGCGTGGTCGTATTGTAGAAAAACGTCCGCAATTTTGACACGTTGCATAGCCTATGTGTAGCCTACCCTTCTGCACATTACATCGTAAACATGTAACTACATTTTGTTCAGACAGACTGCGGCATTACTTATTGCAGTATTGTATATCGTCAAGTCTATGACGTTACACGAGAACACTATAATGAAACAAGTTTAATTTAATCAAGGGAGTGAATAGCCCATAAACATTGGTGATTGTTGCTCCTCTGGTAGGCTATACCTCCGTTCTATTGAAATGTGGCATGTTAACAGCCTTACAAAAGTAGGCTACCTATATCAAGATTTTGAAGCAGAATTTACATTAAAATAATTTTAAAAATGTAGCAATTTTTTCCATGAATACAAAAAATGGCAGCAGCAGGTGTAATTGAGCTTGATGTCCTCGATCAAGAAACTCCAACGCTTTACATGTTTACTCGCAACGCTTTACATGTTTAATCATGCATTTTATACATTTATTTGAAAAATATATTTTAGTAACTTTACAAGTGCTTCAACAGTCGGTCTTCGACACATTTCAATTAGCCTACAAAGGCCTTGTTCTGTTGTGAACCCTTGTCGTGTGTGTTGCTTTGACACATTAGCTGTCTTTCCATTTGACCAAATAAAAAAGTAGCCCATTACCTTACTGAATTAAAAGATCATGTTTTGGCTGTCATTACCCTACCAAACTGTGCAGTCTGTTTACCATTTACATCAGAGCTTTTATTTAGAATAATGGCACTTGTATTGCATCGTGTTTGCTAGCTATTCAAATAGAAAGGTAGTTCTCTATTGAGATGTGTTCTATTGCCTAGGTAGCTGGTTCGGGTTGGTGGTGACGGTAATGCCTTGATATTGACCATAACCTGAAGTTGGAGGACTGTTTATGTAATTTAGATTACATTTTATCGTTATCCGTCTCTCCTTGTGCCAAAATATAAGAAAAGAGTATTATTTTGTTCACATAGGCTACTTTTTCCTTCCAAATCTCACAATTTGTTACATTGTAGTCTAATCGCGCAAACATTGCACTACCTTAGTAAACAGCATTTAGAATGTGTTAAACGAAATGGAGAAATATGAAAACAAGCTTTTCTTATGATAAAAAAAATGTTTCTTTAAAATATTACCATAATTGCACATCACACGCGTGCATGTTTCTAGTCTATGCCTACTTGAACGTAGTTCATTCAACTCAATCCTTTGTTGTCTGAGTCTGTTAACAAAGATATTTCTGTATTCTTGAGACAAATTAAATAATCAAAGCCCTCCACGACACACAAACGGACTTACTTCCATCCTTTTTTTCATTATTTTCAATATAACTCGCTGCTTCCAGCAAAACTTGCACATTTTTCAAAAAAGTGTCGATCTGGTCCATAGCAGAGTCATTGGAGTTGAAGACGTCATTGAAAGGGCAACTAGACATGTCGCAAACATCTTGCTGGTCCATAGAAGTCTCGGACTCCACAAATACATCTTCGGATTTAATCTCCCTCTCCTGCCTTTCACTGCGTACCATTTTATTTAGCTTTGAGAAAATTCTCCCTTCAAATTTAGGTCTTTAGTCAGCTAGTCGTGTGTGTTGCTTCTTGAGAGGGCGATGAATGAATGAGCACTGAGCAGGGAGGCGATGTATGGAATGGTAGTTCCCATTGCTTCTCGCGTGGTCCTTGTGCCCGCTGGTTAAAACGCTCCACTTCAATTTTCCACTTACTCTGTGACCAAGGCCCTAAGGTAATGTTTCACTCTATGCCGCGGTAATTTAAGCGGCTACGCATTTCCCCCTGTCATTTGAACTATTTTCCTGGGTTTGCATAGTGCTATGTAACTTGCAATAAGGGAGCCACTTTTCTCTACAAAGTATTTTGGACGACATCCAAACTACAAATACCTGAACTGAAACACCTGATTTTTTTCCACGTATAAATATTAATTGTATGATGAGAATTCACTCTATTAATATTCAGTATAGTTCTATACTGCAGTATAATCATACTGTGATTTAATGTATGGCTGAAGCGAGAGGTTGCATGGACATAGTCTATTAATAATAATTAATAACAGAAAATTTTGATGGGGGACAAGAAGGCAGGTCAAAAGAAAAGGTGCAAAATTTAGCTGAACGGGTGGGATCCTGCTCTCTGACACAGTTCACAGTTCCAGTGGTCCTTTGGCTGGCTTATCATCGGATGCCCCCCCCCCCCTCTGTTCAAGTGCAGACAGAACAGTGCACGGCTCTTTCCAATATCCGCCACTTCAAAGGGACAGCAGCAGGCTGCTAGGGTTTGATGTGAAGTTCACAGAGAACTCGAAAGTTCAAAGCACACGCGAATCTCTGAACACTCCCTGAAAGAGGAGGAGGAGAGGAAAGAATAATTTGGGAATCTCAGAGATTGTACAGGAATATTCAGTATTAAAAAGATGCAAACGACCCATGAGCATGTGATCGTCTTGCATTGATCCCTTGGCTGATTGGCAATATTGGCAAACCTTTCATCCTTTGTTCGTACTAATCAGATTCCCTTTACCTCCAGGACGGACAGCAAAGGAAATAAAGAGGATTAGTCTGTATATAGCATGATCCCAAGATGGCAGATGAGGGTATGTGTGTCGGGCTTTTGTGGCCTGATATGATGTTGGGTGACAGGCAAAGCTGAATTCTACAGTAATAATAAAACAATGACATACGGTATATTTAATTTTGAAAAATAATAATGTATTCCACTGTGGCCAACGTCTCTTGAACTCTTGAACTACAGAACACGTTTGTATGTCTAGTTGCGCTTTAAGAAAATAATAAATTTTAAAAGTTGGCAGCTGAGTGCTTTGGGCCAGATAATCTTTTATTGGATTTCTAAGGAAACCGACTGGAAAATGCAAGGGCTGCAGATCGGGTGAATAAGTAAAGTCAATAAAGCAGTGGGGTGGGGGCATATTGGAATGCAAAATGATACATAATAATGACAACAGGCTATTCAGCTCAAGCCTTGTCATTTAACCACAATATATAAAATATGTATTTTTTTTAATTCAGAAAGAAAATCAAACGTGTGTGTGTAAATAAACTTGATTTATTTTCTTTCTGATTCATGACAATTGTGGTACTTTCATTCGGCTTCACTAGCGATATCACAAGACTAATACCTGTAGTTTGCTCTTCATCACAGCGCAGGTGTTTTTGAGGGCATGACCCAGGCTTGGACCCAGGAGTGTTTGCGATAATGCACATTGAACCCATGAGCGGCTAATTGAATTTCACCACCGTGCAGCTTGAGACCATTAAATGGCCCTCTTTTACCCTTTTATACTGCATTTAATTCAGTTAAAATGAGTTTTATGCCCTTTTAATTCAAGGGAAATTCACTTTCAAAACAAAAACAGTCCTGGCTGTAAAACCAGAAATTAGCAGGGTAGCCACAATCAGATTATTTAATAACATTGCATTCTTTTCATTTTAAAGGGTGACCAAAAAGACACTTTATTTACAGCAAGATCTGACCTGTCTTACATTCAGAATTCAGCCAATTATACAAAAGAAAATAATACTATCCAATAATATGTAATATTACATTATAAAATGTGCCTCCAAAATGATACATATTGTCATATTTCTTTCCATTTCATATCTATTGCCAGAATTATTGATGGGAAAATGAGCAACCCTATTTCACAAGCATTCAGAATCCTCATTTTGTTCCCAGAGGAAATGCAGTATTATAATATTGTACAAATGAATCGCTTACCACGGGGAAATTAAATGGAAGTAATATGGACTATATTGAAGTTGGGTTAAACCACTTAACATACTGCAGATAAATGTACATTTATATAAGTGTGGCAAATTTATGACTCACTAGCTGAGCTACTGTGCACCACACTAGGGCATAATTGGATTATACCTTTGGCCCTGCAGAGCTTAACCCAGTGTGTTCTATCGATATGCAGTGCTAAAGTTGGCATAGTTTCATGTTCTGGGCTTACCAAAATAGTGTTCTCAAAATGTCAGACTTGTGTGTGTATATACGGTATATATAAACTTTGCTATTTGTGCATGAACTGAAAGGCCCATTCCATTTTAAATGACTGTTAAACTTGAAAAATTGTGGTTAAATGGTTAGATTTTAGATTTTAGATTTTTTTAAAATAGCTGTTGCATTTTTTAACTTGTGGTTTTGTATGATGTAAAAAGGATTGTAATGTCACTGGTGGATGAGGTCTAGTTGTTTCGGGCATTCATGTGGACTGCAGCAGTGGGGTCTCCATGACCCTTCACCTTCTCCAATGCCCAAAAACATATTTGCTTTGAAAAGTCAATAGGGCACGTGTTTACAGCTTTGCACCAGCTCACGGTTTTTCATATTTTGTTTGGTGATCATTGTTATTCCTGGTTTGCAAGATGCGAAAGTGTACTGGACGAACACACAAACGGCAATCCATCCTGGCCAGAGCATGGCACAAAAGGGTTTATTATGTTGTAATATTTGCCTTTAGTGGAGAGAAAAAATCATGAAACGGTAAAGGCTGATTTGTGTAAACATGCCCCTGTTTGGTAAATAAATCCTTTCGGTGTCCATTGTCTACACTGTGTGTCCACTTGGTGAGAAACAAACATTTGCTACAAACAGACATAGCAGAGTAGCATGGGTGGTAAAAGTTTTAGCAGTTTTTTTGCTTGCCTCTTGTTGTCTGTCAGCAACAGTTATCAGATGTAAGTTTTAGGAATTAAACTGCTAAAAAAGAAAAAAAACGTTATTGTTGATTTACCAACCCAATTTCAGTTGAATGCTTACCAAAATGTGAAGTGTCTCACTTTCATTCGAAAAAGCTCTTTGGGAAGGTGTAGACCTAAACATTAGAACATTCTAAGACAGCTTAATAGCTAAAGTCCTATAATGTATTGCTTTCAATAAAGTAAAAGTAATGCACATAAAGCTCTGAAAGAGTGCGCATATTATGCAAATCTCAGTATTAAAAACATGTGAGCACAGATTTGCGATGGCACGCAGTCAACATAAAATATATTCTGTGGCCCATGATCCTCCTCAAAGCACTAAGAAAACAAGGCTTTCCATTTTATTGCATTTGCAATTAAACAGGATATTGGCCGTGTCTTGGGGATGTAGAATGCAATGTTCGCTGAACTCTAGGATATCCCCTCTCCCACTGATTTCTAAGACCACACCAGCGTGAGTTCTGCTTTGACAAAGATGTTTATCTGTGTGCGTTTTCTGACATTTCACGGCTTTCTTTTGTTTGGCAGAAGCCTGCGGTACCCAGGGAAAAACTTCCTGAGCGTTATCTCGGTCAGGCTATTTTTCCCTCCTTCCTCCCGAGCGCATTGACACAGCATTCAAAGCAGGCCGTTCCACCACCGTGTGTCCTCTGTCGCTCCCAACGAAACCTGTATCTCAATTTCCCAACTCTTGGAAGATCACTTGATCTTTTTACATTTGCAGCCTTTTTTCAGAAGTAAGCAGGCGTTGCTCCACGTAACGAGAACCTGCTTGGTGGGAAAACGCCGTTCTGCTCCCTGGACAATTGGCCTTTCGCTCCCCGTGACCATTGTTTCACTCGGTTCCCAAGGAGAGCCATCTGGTGACAATGGCACCAGCAAGCAGAGAAAAAAAGGAAAAGGAAAAAAATCACAGACAGAATGCCAGTTAATGCCACCTCCTTTTAATCAGAGCGGACGACGCGGCTCGGGATCCTGTTTGCTGGGGGTTTCGGCTAACCTGTCATTACTGGCAGCCTCACTGTGTTTCTTAGCTCATTAGATCGCTGTCTGCTCTCCCATATATCAGGAAAATTGTCCCTGCCCTGCCCTTTGATAAGGAGCGCAACAAAAAATTAGCTGGGAGGCCCCTGGCGTGGCGGACGCATCTAAATTATAAGGGATAGAGGAGGAGATCAGAGAGCAGGTTGCGAGAACAAACTTCCTGGCTGGAGTGACCTCAGCCAAAACTGCCTCTCCCAGCAGCCCTCGTGCCTGGGGCCCAGAGACATAAAGGCACATCCTTTTCATCTTCAAACGTTACTAAGCTGCAAGAGGGGCGGCTCCTGGAATTTTTGAGATATTGGTTTAGCTCTACTCCAGTTTCCTGGCCCCTGTCTCTCTGACGTCTACACACGTGTCTTACATGTACAATACAAAACACAGACAGCGTTTTCTAGTCCTGGTGCCAGGGAACATGCTACATATCACTATGTCTGCTGGTTTTCTGTTTTGACCTTTTGGCCTGTATTTAATCAACATTATTTTCTTCACTGCGACTTTTTTATTATTTTAAAAACATTTTTTTTACTGTTCACAAACATTCTGGCAAGTTTCGCAATTACAAAAAAAATCTAATTTGTTTGCAATTGAAAAATATTATGGATGTATTTTCAAAGTCAAAGTTAAGTAAAAATGACAATCTGGGACTGTTCAATATAACTGTCAAGTTTGAGACACCTCAGTTCTGTCAAATCTAAGAACATCACGGCTGATTTTTCACTGCCTATGAAGGAATGTCCGAAAGGCCGTGTGCAACGGATAGCAACTATTTTACATAACATTTAAATGGATTCTTTTGGAAAGTGGAATTCTATTTTAACAAATGTGAAATAAAATGAATGTGTGATGTACTGTATGATGCAACATTATATATTCAAGTTGCAAACCAAGCTCTCGGTCTCTTTCTCCGTCTCCCTCTCTCCTTTCCCTCTCTCCCTCTCCTGTGTACTGTTGGGGAAAGACTGCATGGAAATCTTGTAAGCGCTAACCTTATCCCAGATCCTCACGAATGCCATTATTTCCATTATTTGCAAGGCTTCCACCATGGAAATCCCATTACGCTGAGACAGTTTGCAGGAGGTGGGGGGATGACGAGATCAGTGCTGGAACCTAAGCGTTGGCACGTTTGGTGGAATGGTAGGAAGGGCTATACACAAGCGTTAATATTTCAGTATTTCAGAGTCTCACCATCCTTCATCATGCGTCTGTTATTTTGAGAATCACAATTACTAACACTTTAATCATCATTAAAGTGTTAGTAATGGTAAAAATTCCAGTGATAGTGATATTGCCACCCACTCGAGGTATACAACGCACATTGTAGGGAATATTAATATATTGAAATATACATTTTATTGAATTGAAACCAGACTACACAAAGAAATTGTACTTTTGATCTCAAGCAAAAATGTTTACTTAATGCATACAATTTAGAATATGCAGGCAAGTACACGTTGCCTAAATTGTGCATGTTTGAAAAGTATGTGATCTCTCCTCCAAAACTAGTATACTTTTCAGTGCAGTCTTCAGTTAACGCCAGTGAGACCTTCCAGAAAATCAGCAGCATGGCACGGTTTTCAAGTTCCCCCTTGTGCTTATCACTGTGACATTTTAATTACCCCGTCTAACCCTGTTTACTAACTGTGTGGATATGAAATGTCATTGTGCCTTCATACCAATCTGTGCAGCGGTCAGTCCTGTAATGTTAAACCCGTTCATACGTGTGATTCAATATATTGTTCATATTGGCTTTGAAAAAATATATAGAGGGATTTGGGGAAAATGCATATTTCACATTATAAACTTGTGCTCACATGTATTGTTCATATCCTCGAGGAAAAGGAACTAAATTGTAAAACAACTTGCCTTTATTATAAAAGGTGATTTGAAAGGAATGGGGAAAGTCTCCTTGGCGTTGCCGCACCTTATTTGAGCGCAGAAAATAAAGCCAACAAGATTATTTCACAGTGGACCAGGCCGGCCCGTCTAATTCCATCAGCCTGTGAAGGATGCTAATCCCAAAACCAATCTCCTCGCCAGGGCTTCCGCAAGAACCGGGATAGCCCTTCAAATAGCAATGGGCAGAGAGAGAGAGAGAGCACAGAGAGTGTGCACAGAGGATGATCCTGGCCGAGAATGAGCCGTCCGTTCAGTGAACTTGGGGGGGACGCCTGTTACGCCAGACAATGAGAGGGGGAAGTCAATCCTAGCGTCGGCTCAGAGTCGAGACTGAGCAGAATGGTCCGTCTGCAGCTGTGTCACAGGGTCCCCCCATTTTAACATCTGCGCCATTTGCTCACTTATCATACCACAATGGGGGTTTAATGTGCACTGCAATGATCCCTGTGCTGCTTAGTCATAAGCCTTGTTATTTAAAATATATATATATATATATATATACATATTTTATATATATATATCAGTGCCTTCCATAATGGGCCAAAAACATATTTCTTCTTGATTTGTATTTTAGATTTGTAATCAAACAATTCACATGTGGTTAAAATTCAGATTCCCAGCTTTTATGCATTTTGTTTTCGCCATGTAGAAATTACAGAAATGATATACGATATAATACATATCCATCTCCATCGACTGTATATGGAGAATCTAACATGATGTGCGTGCGATATTTCAAATGACTTCCCCGAGTTGAAATTGTGCGGGCCGCATCAAAACAATTTACGAGGCGCTAATGGTAACAGACCGCTAGATAATGGTGACATTATCTTTCGGCAGACCTACAGTAATTTCCACAGCGGTCTCCCAATCGAAAAAGTTTAATCATTTGTGTGACCGATTTCCAAGAATCCGCCTCTCTGCACAGCAGACACTGGCTGCCATTGTTCTGAAGAGAGAAAGAGAGGGGGAAAAAAGTCTTTCAATAAAAAAAAGTTTGTATTTTATACTGGGGCCTCACAGCTGCAGCAGAAATAAAAGATAGCCTTGAATGGAATTTATTTCCGTCCGACAGTCTATTTGCATTGTGGCTTTGACTGCTTAATAAGTCATTTTTCTGGGCAGAAAGGGAGCCGGGGACAGCGCGAGACCCCCTCTCGGCGCGGTCATGCGCATGGGGTTGGGGTTGGAAGGCAAGACAAAAGGGTGCAGATGTCCGCATCTCCACAGAGGCAGTTGTGGTAGTAACGGACTCCTTGGAGAGAGCACGCCCTCCTATGGAGTTCATTTAAGCCCCCCCCCCCCAAAAAAAAAATACACTGCCAGAAAGAGGCCCTGCTCATAACAAGAAAGGCTTAAAAGACGTGGAGGAAACCATGAATAGCTGAGGACGTCCGTAGGCCAGACATTCGCAAATCAAAAAATGATATCGGATGACCTTTGAGGGGATATTATTTCCAGAGAAAAATGTGCCATCCTTATTCACTGATGCTAAAATACAACACTAAATATTTTTTGTGCATGAAACCATTTTTTGACAGAAAAATATCTAACTGCTCCGTTTGGGGGGTGTTACTAATCAAATGACCATTTTGAATAGAATTACAGAATAGACGTGGAAAAAATAAAACATTGTTTATGTTGAAACTGAGGAATTGTTAGTGGGATTTAATAGTGCTTCCATTG
The DNA here is from genome assembly GCA_022702515.1 of Ilyophis sp. 1 JC-2022. Lineage (NCBI taxonomy): Eukaryota > Metazoa > Chordata > Actinopteri > Anguilliformes > Synaphobranchidae > Ilyophis > Ilyophis sp. 1 JC-2022. The sequence goes on from CM040405.1 coordinate 98,352,680, forward strand.
GTTGCATCCTGTTGCTTTTAAATAATCCCATATTCTGCCCTACATTTTGTAGGGATGTGATCTTCCCTATGACTGAAATGCCAACGTCCATCTTCCCATGAACGCCGACTCAGACTATTGTCTTTTCTAATATCCATCCACCACTTACAGCTGTTTGTATTAAGCATCTGATTATATACGTTTGTGTGAATGGTACACATTAACCCTTCACTATTGCTCACACAAATAATTTGGAAAGTCGCGAGCTTGTATTTAATATACATACATGTAAGTTGTGATGCCTGGCAGGAGAGTTATTGGACTGTGGTGTGAAATAGTGTCGGTGAACAGCATGTTCCACATTCCTTCACACACGTACACACACACACTAACACACATATACACACACGTGTGCCTATGCATTCTATTATATATTCGTTAATCGTTGATCACTCACTTACACTACATCTGATTGCTACCTCCTAATATTGTACTAATTGGATTTTTTTTGCTATTCTGTGGCAAAGTCCTTCATTTGTTTTTCATTATTTTCCATAGCTCACTAAAGGGGGCTTTTGCTCCCAGGTTGTTTCTGTGTCCTATCTTCCACCCCTCCAGGCCTTGAACAGGAGTAGAAAAGATAACATGCAGCTGGCCGGTGAAGAAGACGAAGATTTATTTCCTCACTTAACGATACATTTTGACATTTGTATATTTAAAACATATGTGACTAAGCACAATTGCCTCGCAACCTGACGCGTAACGATCTTTGCAATATCGACCGATGCCATGCTGACCAACCAGAGTAACAGAATCGAAATATGAGTTTACAGACTTTGTATGAAACCCCCTGTGAATGATGTCATCTGAGACGATTAGCATCCCGAGTAGAACTTGGAACTCTGTGTGGTTGCGGTCTTCTCTCAAGTATTTGTGTTCAAATTGCCTGAGAGCTGCGTCTCTGACTCAGGCCGTCACCTGAGCGGTCTCCCGGTCCTTCGATTTCTTGTCACGATATCGCGAACATGCAACATGTTCACATCGCGGCGTTTTAAACCCGCTAATGGTCAATGTTCTCTTGGAAGGTGGTCAGGTCATAGAAGGTGATATAGTGTAGAAAACTTTAAAAAACTCGCTGCTGGGTGCATGCTTTGCTCAATGCAAAGTAGCCCACATAGGCCTTTCTGGGTATTTGAAGTGGGCTTGACCTGGGCGCATCATGTTACCATGCAGCTGGGTGTGGGAAGCAGGAGTGACCTTTGAAAGTGGGCCAGTGCCTCTGTAATTGAGGTGGACAGGACTGGGAGCTAACAGGTACAGTACAGGATGAATCTGATCCCGTCTAATCTGCAAAGCCCTATAGGCTTCCCTCCTGGCACATGGCTGTCCCTGAGGAGGACAAGGAACGTTCAAATTTCCTCCCCCCCCCTCTCAAATTTGGCTGGCAGCCAGTAGAGAGGGCTCACTGCAGCAGGAAATTGCCCTTGTCATTTTCAGCATTCTGTGTGCTAATCCCTTTTTAATTTCAAGCTGGGGACGAACGGAGGCACGCCCTTTTTAGGTGATCTTGTTTGTATGCCGTAGTGAGGTCAGTTCATTCTTATTGTAGGAATTTAAAAAGGTCAGTGTAGCAGCCACAGGTTTGTAATATTTGGCTTTGGAACTTGGGCAACTCAATAATGCGCCTACGGGTTGTCACACAGTCCAGTGAAAGATAGACGGCAACGGCTGCATTCTTTTACTCATTTAAGGGAAGTTTCCATCCCCTGGTTGAAGTGCATGGAAAGAAGTATTCGGTACTTTGTAATGTTGCTGGATATAATTTTCTTTTTAGGACACAAAATTTAAATTGTGCATTATCTAGGCATATATCCGTCTAAGTTTTATCTTTTCAAAAACAAGTTGCTATGAAAGTATAAAGAAATGCAAAAATTAACTTTCAAAAATGAAATATCTGCAGATACAGGCACAAAGTAAGAGAAGTCCCCAAGTAAGAGGGAAAAAAGAGGTCAGAATTTACTAGTGTCACTTTGGAAATCTTAAACCTCCATTCAAACTTTTCTGAGTCACATTGGAACAACAACAAAAAAAACTCTAGACGTGAGCGTGAGGCATACCACCTTCCTGACCCCTTCTAGGGAGACACTATTCTTTCAGACAGTCTGCTGACAACCAAGGCATGCACAGACTCTATGAGAGAATGAGCCTCTCCTTGCAAGAAAGACACCAGGCGTCTCCATTAAAAGTATTGTCTCCCACTGGCCTTGTACGTGCTCCTGCCCGTCACCCTCAGAACCTTGGTGACCTCATTCCAGGCTCCTCCCCTTTACGCTGTGTTCACAGAAACACACCCATGTACCCATTGTCTAGGTCCCAATTGTTGAACCCTGATTTGGGGGTTGAGGCGGGGAGGGGGAGGGGTGATGGTCTCTTAGCATGCCATCTGCTCCTCCTGCACACCCAGCCTCTTCCTTCCTTCACCTCTGGAGGGGAAAACACCAAGGGTGGGAGTAACTTATAGATATGGTTACTGTGAACAGACGTGAGGAACCAACCTTCAGAACAAACCAGTCAGCTAGAACAATCAAACGTTATATAATAGTGAGGAAAGGGGTGGGTTCATTTTCACAACTATTTAATTTGGACATTTGAAACTTTACTTTACCTAAAAAAAACATCATCAATTTAAGCAGAGGGGCGTAGTTTACAGCCTTGCTGTGGAATGTTTTCTAAACGATGCCAATTAGTTAGCTTTAACACAACACAAGTAGGTTTGCGGTCTGCTTTGTTTTGTGTGTTGAGAAACTCCACCCAAGGTAGCTTGTTATAAGAAAGCCATTGTCGCTTTGGTTTAACCACCTGCTATTTACATATAGATTCTCCCTCTCTGCCTGCTTTGTGCTCTGTAAACAACTCCCACCCTCACCTCTGCCCCACACCCCCAGAATTTGCACACACCTCAAAAAAAAGTAACGGGAAAACTATTAAATGCACCCTCCTCCCACCTGACGCACACATCAACACATGCATTTAATTTCAGTCTAAACACTTGCGATTCATGCCTTCTCTGCTTACACCCCCCCCCCCCCCCCAGTACCTGGAGTGTGGAGGTGTCCGTGTGTCACAGGGTGTGTGTGGGGGGGTGGGGGGGGGATGCCGGGCCTATCATGTTCCTTACCACTGGAAGGGCATCCATCTGGATCTGAGCTGGGGCATTGTTTTGACACTCACAGCAAGGATCTGTCTGGAGCGCAGAGGGCCGAGAGACCTCCCCTCCCCCACCCCCTCCCCCCCTCGTCTCCATAGTTCCCGCTTCTCTCTGGGATCTGGGGTTTCGTCACAAGAAGGCCATTTAAACCGCGTGTCAGCAAGGCATTTGCCGCCGCCCAAATAACTGCTCAGCGTTTCATCAATTCAATGTGGAAATACACCCCCCCCCCCCCACCACCCATGCATGTGAAAGTAAGAACATATGAATATTTTATTTTTTTCTGTTTCACATGTAGGGCTAGTGTGGCGACGTTTTTTTTTTTTTTTTAAGTTTTCAAGTAAAAAAAAACCCCAGGGGGTATTTCACAAAGTGGGTATAAGTGGGTGGCTATACGCTGGCTTTTTTTATACTTTTGTTTCCCCCCCCCCCCCCTCCCCCAGTCATCAATCATCAAATTCATTTTTATTTATAATATTAATTTAATTTTTTAATATTTAATAACCCCCCATTGGACTTTAATTAAATTTGAAGAAAAAGAATGAATTGAGTTTGTCTTGTTCTCTATTTTTATATATTGATTATATATGAGATTCATTCTTTTTCTTTTGTTTTATTTGTATTGTAAATCACCAATTGGCAACAACAATACAATAGTTTAATGAATCAATGAACATGAATTGGATATTTGCATCATTTTACAAGAGCACCACCACTGTGATCTCTTCAGGCTTAGATAGGGACATGATTCTCTAATTAAGCTACTATATAAATAGCTATTTAAGCAGTGTCTTGCTATTGAAATTAGAATCCTGCTCATAGGCCCTTCATTTCAGAAGGCAAACTGTTCAGTGTGTTCCAATGGCGCTTGCTTGAGATAACAAGATCTGCACTGAAGCTCTATCTGAAGAGAGGTCTGGATTTTGAGTGGGTTTAATTGCATCAACACTCGGGAGAATTATTATTCAACGCAAAAATAAACTCCAATGAAAAGTATTCCAGGGAGAAGCAAGGAATAATAAAATGGAAAAAATCTCCTCGAAACAATAGAATGGCGCACACTAGCTACTTCTGATGTGTCACTCGCATATTTCCTGTATTGCGTCTGTGGGACTAGCCATTGAGGCACGAAAGCGTGATTTCAATGTCATCTTCTCCAAGATACGGAAGTCACGACTCGAGCTGCTTTTATAGGCTTACAAGGCCGGTGTAACTTGAGGGATGTTTTGAGGTGCCAGCGACAAAGCTTTTAAATTAATACTTAGATCTTTATAAAAGCTCCGTTCCACCTAGATCAAGAGGGCCTCTTCGGTGGAAACGGGCACTAATTCAGGATCGCCCTGCGACGCCTGGAGAAACATAGTTCTGGTGCCACACGTATAAAACTTGAGTAAAAGAACGCGTAAAAGAACGCTCAGGGTGAAAGTCGGAAATCTGCTTTAAAAAAGTTTAGCATTTTCTACCTCTGCCTTTCGGTCACGGTGTCGCCATATCACGCGGACTCCAAACATTGCGTATGTTACTTACGCGGTTTCTGAGGGCATTTTTCTGCTCAGCACTGTTTATACATGTGGCCCCGGGCCTGTAATGTACCACTCCTATCGCACTCACACAAAAAAAATGTTTTAAATTTTTTTAAAATTTTTTGTTTCTGATTTTTTTTTTTTTTTTCCAAATTTTATTTAATTGAAACCCCCTTCTAATTCTTCTAATTCCCCCCCCCCCCCAAGCGCTAGAGAACCGCCGAACCACCGCACAACCCAATCCCGTTTTTTAGGGGGGGCGAGGGCGCCTCTACAGGGGAGGGCGCCAGACCCTGACCGACACGTCCTGCTACTGTGCGCAGCGCAGCGGTCCTCCCCCCCCCCCCCCCCCCACCCGGACCGCCGCGCCCAGCTTCCACAGCACAAGGGCCCGGCCCACGCTCGCTCGGCACGATCGGAGCTGAGGGGAGACAAACTGCGCGAGAACTGCTTCTGCGCTCTTTTTACCCGCACCACCCCACAAACACATTTAACAAGCACCACATTTTAAAAGAATACACTGTGATGCCTCCAAGAGCTGTCAGTGAGTTGAGGACAAATGACTAACGTAGCCCACGTGCTTGCACGCACGTTCAGGCTTTTAAGTTATTCTATCAAATTCAGTGAACAAAAAAAACAACAGGTTAACTAACCAGGAAACCCTGAACTGAAAAAAGTTTCTAAGGGCTTCAGACACTGACAATTTGCAACAACTGTACAGACTACAAGGCCATACCACAGTGTTAAGATATATTGAAGTACAACTTTAATTTCTTCTGTCAAAAATAATTCTATGTTGTTAAACGGTTTTGTAAAAAAAAAAATATTTTTTATTATTATTTATTAAGTTATTTCATAGTGTATTCAGCCACTATTTTAGAAACCTGGTACTGATACTGGTTTGCGGACAACCAATATCAATCAGAGCTTTATATGAACAAAAACAAAAAAGAATAAGAGCTGTTGACAACCCTATCCCCCACAAAAGACAATATAACTGCTGCAGCTGAAAGCAATATGAACATAAAGGGCGGTTAATGAACGGCCACACAAATGTAAATCTTAACAAGTTAAGCTCTTCCAGCTCGTTATGTCACAGACTTAAAATGGCTTTAGTTTCGTAAAATAGTTTTATTTGTGCATTTACATAGGTTAGCCATACAGCCATTCATCTAAAAGCAATTGCATTAGATAAGCACTTCTGTAGTTTTCACATGTCAGAGAGGCGTGACTTGTACTCACATGCTAAAGCTTTAAACACAAACCAAAAACATGGGAGGTGCGTCTCAGCTGAAAACAAGGTGCAAACGTCTGTAGAAATAAAGCGATGCACGTTCAGCTGGGAGCGTAAATGAAAGTTTAGTGTTCAATTTAGCAATGTGAAAAATATTTATAATGAATGCTGTACGAAGAAAAAAAAAAAACGACTTTCCCCCCCAGCAGAATACATGATGCAGACAGACAATTCAAAGTGTTATGCAGAGGATGGTTGAAAAAAGAGAGAATAAAAGAAGTCGGGTTCTCCCCCCATTTCTGCAAACTTGTCCAACAATCTGTATCCATTTCCCCCCCCCCTCAGGCTCAGCCCCACCTTGAAGCCACATGCCATTCACACAACTTCAATGTGCCTCTTCCTTCACGTCAAAGCCAAAACTTCACATTATGAGAACTGGGATGTAGGCACCTGTGGTCCTTTATACATTTGGATTAATGCGAAGATCCACTATTGCACCTCTGGGTGGAATCTCCAGTCTAACTTCGGCAGTAATTCCACGGCGGTACTGCATATATCCCAAAGTTTACAAACGAAGCGAATCGGAGCCGCTGAAATGTTTATTTGAAAAACGTCTAAAAGGGAAAAGAAATTGTGGGGTGAAGGTGAGGGGCAGGGTCGAGGGGTTGGGGTGGGGCGGAGTTGCGGGGAGAAAGGCAAAACAAGCAACGGTATGACATCTGGTGACTGATTCCATTACAGGCTGATGGGTAAGCTTTCACAGTTGTGTGGGTCATGTGTGGAAATGACGGCTATAACCCCGGGGCCCATTGTAACGCTGGTGCCCACCCCATGCAGGAAGATATATTCTCAACCCTTGTCTCAATGGTCAAAACATAGGATAATATATATGGCTTCAACGCTAAAACACACCAAACAATTATATGCCAACACTGGCCCCATTCCAATGGCCTGCTTTCATGTGTATGTGTGTGTGTGTGTGTATTCTATACCTTTTAATATTTCATCTTGTGTGTATATATACACATATATGACACAAACATTACCTTTGTCTTAACTCACTTCCAAAAGCATAAATTTTGCACAATACACTGTCCTGCTCACTAGTCTTTCTACAACCTTCACGACCTGTCCGTTTACCCTCTATTTTTCCTTCATTTGGTTAAAATTCCAAACTGCATGTGACTCGTTATATACCACAATAAAAGTGCAGCATTGTAAAATAAAAATATATCTATAATCACTTAATCCAGTTTTTATTTATTATATATATATATCTTTTATATATTTCATTTTAGTAATCTGAGCTACAATGCCTTTATAACAATGCTATATCGTTTGAGAAACCAGGCATTACTAAATCGTCAGCCATATAAATTTAGACTCTTGCAAAACATGCGTAAAATCTGTGATGTCTGTAAAAGTATAGGAAATGAGTATAAAAAAACAGAATTGACTGATGCAGGTTTGTGTTTTCTACAAAGAGGAAAAATAAAGGTTCGTTTTACGACTTTTGTGGTTTAAAAAAATCAAAGTGTGATGCTGTAAAATAAGCTTAAAATTCACTAAAACGTGAGGTTTTCTTTTTTCCATTTGGCAAAAACAACGAGGGAGAAGGGGAAGGCTCCAGGTATACTGCTACACAGGTTGAAAACAAAGTCAGTGCAGAATTAATGAATAGCTTTCTTTGAACACGTGAGTACAGGCGGGCGTTCTCATAGACGTTCGACCTGTAGAGACCCCAATAAGTATAGACCTATTCAATCTTTAAAAACCCTGTTCATTTTTTCGTTTCCCTCCGTCAGCGGTTTTCCAGTGCGGCCCGTCGCATCCGCCGCCTCGTTTTCCCAACAGGGTCTCACTGTAGATCAAGTGACCAGGACATGAGTGGAAGGGAAAGAGGAAAAGAAAAAAACCCCCAAAAGGGACAAACAAAAGGGATACATGGAAAAATCTGTCGGTACACATTCAAATCCACCACAGTTGGCCAAATACAATGAAATATGGGGGAGGAGGGGAGAGGAGTGTGAAGGTTAGCAAAAAAACAAAACAAAAAAAAAAGTTTGGATTTCACATTTCAGGAGCCCACGGTGGAAGAGATTGGAGAATTGGAAGTGCCAGTTTACCAGGGATTCATTTTTATCAGATTAAAATTCCTCCCCAAACATATCACACACCAACCTCCTGAAAATAAGTTTTTTTGTCTTTAAATGGGAGACTCCAAAAAAACAACAATGTGGCCAATTCAATAAACATTTCCCCCCCGTATGTGCAGTGTCATTTTCATCTGAATCAATTGTTTAGAAAGAAAAACAAATTAAATACAAAATAAACTACAAGCAAACCCCCCCGCCCCCCACACACGCACATATCCCCCACAGCCCCCTTCCGCCATAAAAAAAAAAAAACCTACAGAAACTCCCCTTTCTTTAGGTCTCTGCCTTCTCCTTCTTCTTGTTCTTTTTCAGGAAGGAGGGCGTGCGGAACTTCTTCTTCTTCTTGTTAGGGGACTTGTTTGGGGAGCTCTCGGGGGTCAGGGCCTCCTCGATCTTCTCCCCGCCCTTGACGGCGATCTCCACGCTCTCGGCGCTGGTGGTCAGCTGGCTCACGCGCTTGCTCAGGTCGTCCTCGGCGTCGTGCGCGTTCTCCTTCCCGTTCACCATGCCGTCCGCGTGGTTCTCTGCGGCGGACAGGAGCAGAGCGTCACGCTGCGACTGGGTAACAGCCCTAAGTAGGCCACAACACAGAGCGGCCGAACAGCAAGTGAAAGCGACCCCATTCTAGATTCAGGTTGATTGCGGACTGTGCACCAGCGTTTGTTACATTTCAACGCTATACGAGGGATGGACATAAACTGTAAAAAAGGTGTAAAAAATTTTTTTTTAACCATATCATTTTCATTTGTGTTTTGCAGACTGTATAAATAATCCTAAATATAATCTACAATAATCCTAAAATGCAGTTTTCTTCAATACCATTTTGAAAGAAGATAGTAAAAAAAAAATAATATATATATATATAGATGGACATTTCTGTCAGGCTGAGCCTTGCGATAGTTTACTTCTTTTTAAACCACAAATTGTCTTTGCTCTATAATGGAAGGCATGGAACATTACATCATAAAAGGATGTCCTTTATATTGACCAATGATATATAAATAAGACGAGCAGATCATATATTACTTTGAAAGGGGGAGTGCCTTAGTAGCCTTAGTGCCATTCGTCCAGCTCAACACTTCAGAAGCCCCAGATCAAGCCTAATTGGTGGTGACGCCACAACGGTGCTATGGTCAAGCTTCAAGTTATTACTCAAGCACTATGGGAGTAAAAGGACCCCGAAAAAATCTGTTTTCTTTTGACCGTGAAAATGACTGTTTAACATACCCCACATGTTTTTAAATTCTAAACTGAATAAAAACAAGGCAGGTGGCTATATTCACGGGTGGCCAAAAGAGCAGGAGAGGGGACATTTTGGGTGTGTTTACCTAAAATAACTTTCCATAATCACAGAACCATGTAGTGGGTTATCTGAAGGGAGTTTCTTTGATTTGCAGGGCAACTAAATACTCAGAATTACCATTTAATCTAGGTCAACAAGATAATGTTTATTCAGGCCAAAAAACCTTAGAAAAGCTTGTTCTTGTGCCACTGGAATGAAACAGAACGATAGGGATATCTAGTATGAGTAGAGTATTAAAGTTTAATCTCAGATTAGGATAGTTTTAGTACAGCAACACCTCAAACAAAAACAGTTTCGCTGTACAAAGGGACAGAACACTGATGTGTATTGCCATTGAAAACTATGACTCTCACTCTCTCACACACACACACACACACACACACACACACACACACACACACACACACACACACGCACGCTCTCTCTCTTCATCACTTTCCATCATACACACTTCACAATCTCACACAATCACAGATACACTCGGTCTGCTTATCTCACTCCGTTTCTCTGATACCTTCATTTGCTGGAGTTATTTGTGGAGACTGAGTTTGTGACAGAGACTGAGAGAGAGTGGAACCGTCGTCGGAGGTTAGCTCGTGCTCAGCATCTGTGGAGGGGCACAGTTTAGCGGTTACAGACAGGGTTAGAAGCCATGCTTAGCTGGTCACTACATCTGGAGGGATTAGCAGGGGGTCACAAAATGTGTGTGTGTGAAATTCTGTCTGACCAACAGTACTTCACTGAGCGCGTGCATCAGAGCAGGTGCCTGAAGGGTGCCGACCCGTCTATTCACTGCCTCATGAAAGGCAGTATGATGTATGAAACAGAGGCTTTTTGTTGCATCAAGATCTTTTTTTAAAGATTAAGTAGGAGGAAAATCAAAGATTCAAGGGTTAAGGGGATGGGAAGAATCTGTAGGTTAGTTTCCAATGCAGTGTTGTGCGTGTGTGTGTATGCTCTCTCCATAACCCTCAAACCATCAGAAACAGCTGTGTGAACCCTGAAAAGCCTAAGCCTCCTCTGACCTGCACTCACATGGCAATACATTATTAACCACAATGCTAACACTAACCCTACATAAATCGTTGTCATCATTTCCAGGGCGCTGCTGTTATACTGTTACACTGGCTAAAACAGGCTGACACAGCCTAGTCAGACTGGTCTTTAAAAACTAAAGTACGGTCAGTCAGTCGCTTCTTGAAGAATCCTTCGTCATTGATCTAGACCGTGGAAAAGCAGACATCTCTGTGCAAGAGATAGGTGATGCATGCATTATACATATCAGAAAATAAATCGATGCGCAGCGAGGGCTCAACAATCCGACATGTCGGCTCCCTCTTAGGAGCTGAGCGCGGTGCCAGTGCGTTAGCATGTTTTTAAAAACCCACACGGGTCTAAAACACAGTACATGACTAGCGCACGGCATATCAGCCCTTTCAGACATATTGCTTTCCGCACTTTATTGATCGTCCTCTGAACCGCCCTCCCTCCACCTAACCAATAATAAGATTAGCATTGACCGATTATCACGGGAGCTCGCACGCAAACCATTTACACAAACACAACGAAGGCACAACTCGGTCCCTCTTCTGCAGAGCACGGAAATAACAGCAACTGAAATGAGTTTGGAGCGCAACAGTCCACGCACTTTCCCATTAAAATGCACTTAGAACGCGTATCGGTTACAAACAAACTCAGGGCAGCGTTCGACTGGCCACCTCAAGTAATCATGTGGGCTTAGTAAACAAACACCTTTTACTGGGATCAATTTTCATGGAAACATTTTTTTATAAATTTTTTTTTTGCAGTGAGCTAATAATGAACTCTCATCTGTAATGGCGAACGCAACATTGCGTGTATGTGTGCGTGCACATGTGTTTGTGCGTGCGCGCACGTGTTTGTGTGTACGTGTGTGCGTGCGGTGCGTTAAATAATAACATTAAGGCGGAATATTGACAGTGCCCTCACTGACCTTAATTGTTATAGAACATCCAGCCTTTCACGTCACAGTATAGAGGCGGGTTTTTGAGTTGGGGGAGGGGCTTACCCTCGAGTCCTTGCTGCCGACGCTCCACCTTCCTCCTGTACTCCTCCAGCTCCCGCTCAGACAGCTGACTGAAGGGGTTCGGAGGCAGAGGACCCATCTGCTCATCGTCTGGAATCACGGACTGTGTGGACAAGCTGGCGGGGTTAGCGCGGTTGCGTGGGAGACCACATACCCACACGTGCAAATTAACAAACACCCCATGTACATTTACCCAAACATGAGCAAATTAATCCATATCATACCACACATACATATACACACACACACACACACACACACCCAAGAGCATGATTACACACTAATTAACAAGCACAAACCTCACGCACACACATGCACACACTCATGACTACATGCACACAACAGATGGACACTCAGATTTCAGCACAGACACACTGCACATCTTTTGGTGTGTAACACAGGCGAGTGAGTGACATGTGACATTATTCACACCCAAGTCCCATCTTCTTGGGTTTTGGACAGAGGGATCGATCAACACTACATAAAAAAAAAAAAATGTTTTTACATAATCCACACTGTACCGCTTTGCTTCTAATAAGCATTTACTTTCAGACAGACACACCTTCACACTTAGTGGATCTTCTGACCTATACAATCTCCACGATTGCTTAAACAGTGATATCACCCACCCACACACACACACACATTTTTATAATTTAAGTAAACGAGTGTGTGGTCTATACTTTTTGAAAGCAGTGCAATCGACGCGCGTGCACACAAGCTTTTTTCCGTGCTGACACAGCTTCGCGATTACGCCGCCACGCCAACCCCCGAAATGCCACTGAGCTCGCCGAACCACAGCTGTGCGCATTAGCGGGATTACAGTAAACGTCCGTCTTCCTTTTAATTCCGTTTCATTACGATTCAATTCAATTACGCTTAAATGAGAGGATCTTACGAGAGGACCCTACGTTAGCCGAAATACAATACAAGCGGAATAAGTGACAGTACGCTGCTGGACCCACAAGCACAGGTCAATATAAAGGGTCAATACAGAAGCATGGGTAAAGATGGATTACCCCATCTAAATGACCAATACACCCCCAGCGGCTGTGCAAAATGTAACGACTGTAGATATTGTATGTTTACTAAGGCTTTCAATGACCAAACTACAAAAGATAGCTGTGTGGTACAGATGGTAGGGCACTACATGTGTAACCAGAATGCTACGTATTTAAATCCTGGTCAGGGCTGTTCTTGCAATATGGAGTCATATGGTATAACGGTAGACAAAAATCCATACATCTTGAAATTAACCAATGAAAAAAGCAAACTAAACCAAACAAGACAAACACGCACGCAGGCACGCACGCATGCAGGCACGCAGGCAGGCAAGAACACGGCAGAACCAATGCATTTAGAAACATTCCATTAATGTTACCTTCACGTAGACCTGATCCTTCAGTGAAATTACGACCATGTGATAAAAATGAAAAAGAGGACAGTTGAAGGCCTCTAGTATTACACCCAATTGCTACTTCCGCTTTAAACTGGGCCCGAAGCTCACAACAGAAGTACATAGCCCCATCTAGTGGTGGTAATAAATATTTTTCAGTCGGACAGGCATATGCAACTGGCATTCTCCCTTATGATTTCCCAGTTAGACCATTATCATTTATTTTCTGAACCCACAATCAGAGACTGCAATCTTAGAGGTGATTATTATTAGTCTGGCTTATTGCCAGGTGACATTGAAGATTAATGTTACAGAAAAAACCGTGATACTTAAACCCTACATTCTTTAAGAAACGCTAATGAGTTTAACAGCGCTACTACACTGAATTTAAGTCCCGAGGCAGTAAGTGTTCCTTCCATCTCATTGTACTTGTACTTGTACACACCATGACATAGATTTTCTGGTTTTTCTTTTCACCTTAAAAAATCAGCCACCAATTGAAACCAAGAAACCAGCTGAACTGGTGTAAGTAACAGTTTAATGAACTGATTTAATTGATACATTTTACAGCTAATCATAAAAACTAACTACCGGAATATCCAGCGGCTCTGCAGGCCTAGGTTTGGGTACACCTGCACTGTTAAACAAACAATGTGTGGGGGCCCTCTGAAAACGGGTTTGGGTTTGCTTGGAATGAGAAAGATTAGCTCTGTGCTGGAGTCACAGCCGGACGTGTGTATGAAGGAAGTACTCACAGGCCCGGGTGTCCTGTCCACCACGATGCCGGCCAGCAGCTGAGACTGGGGTCCGGCGGTCATCGTGTCGAATCTGTTCTGCTCTCTGATCTGTAATGAGAGGAAAACATGAAACCCTCTGCGTGGGATTCTGCCAAACTCACTGAAAACTGCTGATGGCCTGAACGATTGGGTAAACCCGGAGCCCACAGAGACAATGACAGGCTGGCCCCATCTGCTATCGAACCCATAACCCCTGCAACGGTCATTCTTTTTGAGCTCAATATTCCTCAATGTGATCCACATATCTTACGCTTGTTAATCATTGTTTATTTGGAGAGTAGGACATGCCATTCACACTAAAGAACATAAATAGGGTTTTAGATAGGCTGAGTCATCAATGTTGGTGCCAGGGATTGTTCTACACTTGAATTATGTTCCAACCCAATTTAAAAAGGATCTGTTCTCGACCTTGACAAATGGAGTTCAGGGAAATTGCCTCTCCTTCTTATTTCTTATTGGGAGAAATCCTGGAAATGATAATACACACAACGTTTGATCATGACCATATTGGCTTTGACCGAAACATCTTACGGCATGCTAAACCACTCGCTAAACACACACACACACACACACACACACACCTCTCTGGGCGAGACTGAGTAAATAAACACAGAAAGTGATGCCACTACCCACCTTGTTTCTTTTCTCCAACACGTCGCTGGGGTTTGTGTTCAGCGGAACGAACTGATTGGCGTCTTCAATTCGGATTGGAGTGCCGCTGCCATTGCTGGCATCTTCTGACCTCATCCACTGGTACAAAAATAGAAATACACATCTCCAAAACATTACATTTATTCACCAATCACCTTAGCTGTGTTAGAGTACACAGACTGACAAAACACATAGCTTCAGGAAACATTGCTGTAGGTCACATGCCCCTTTGTTTGCCTGGCTACCAAATGTACAGTTCTCTAGGCTACCACAAGAGGGCAGTCTAACAAAGCGTAAACAACCAGGACTACAAGGCTGCTTTACTGACTCAGTGAGCTAAAATCCCAGGCTGTATCCGAATCAGAGCCATATCTACTGCGCCCTGTCTCCACGTACAGTGCACTGGCAAAGGTGTGCTGTTTAATGTGCACTGTTTAGCAGTCCGTGAAAAATATCCACCATACTATTTTCCAACCGTACTGTGGAAGTGTCATAAGCAGGTCATAAGACATACGTTTTACAGCTAAACTGGGATACTTTCAAAGTGCAGTCACGGGTAAAAATGAAGTCGCAAACCACGCACTTATTTTAAAAAGTTAAAATATGATGATTTCTATTTAAAATACATTGGTTTTGGGTAAAAATATATTTTGGGATAGTTTTGAATCGCCATTTGGCAGGAAAGTCTTGCGAGATCTGGCAACCCTGCAACCCATCCTTGCGCTGCCATGTCCACGTGCTGTTTTTGTTGTATTTGAAAGAAAACGTCAGCGAAGCAGCGCCTCATTTTTAAAAACGAAGCTTCACGTCCATATTTGTGTGACCAAAATGTTTGTGTACTTCTTGAAGCGTGCTCCCGAATGTACTCAGCGATTCCCCGGAAGTAAGTGTCATCCGGGTGTTTCAAGTATACTGCAATTTGAAAAATATTTGCCTACCCAACGACTTTCTCGTCCTATTTACTCACCAAGGCTACTCAATAGTGTGGAAGAGTGCTGATTCGGACACGGCCCCAGACTCCATACATCAGTACTGAGTAGCAGTGATTCTAGACAGAACAGATACTGAAGCAAGCAGTTGGGCCAAAATGTGTCCTTGCAACTCAAGCTATCAGGTACAATTAAAATAATTTATAAAGTAAAAGTGAAATCATTTAAAAAGTAATATTTTATTTTAAGAGTCAGTAATGTATTCTGCAGTAAATAATGGGCTCACCATTGGTCAGTGTTGGGGAGTAGTGTACTACATGTAATTAAACTAGTAGTTTAACTACATTTTGCAGTTGCTTGCTGGTTGTTCAACTACATTCATATTTGCATAGTGATTAAAGTAGTTAAATTACTTTTTTTGTGCCATTTTTGTGTAGTTAACTACTGAAACTACAAAAAAAATTGGGCTATAAAAGAAAAGGAATGATTTTTTATTTTTATTTTACCATTACTTCTTTACTGTAATTGAACCCCCTTTGACCAGCCCGCCCCCTTTTTCTTTCATCCTGACCGCTGTGAAGGCATGCCCAGGGTGCAAGTTGAAAACTGTTTTAGTTGTTAAGATTGTACAAGTCAGATGTTACAAAACTGAAGAGTAAGACAACAGACAACAATCATTTTTTTTAGACCAGTATTCAAGTCGGTCAAACGGTCTAAAAAGATGCAAGTAAAATATTTTTTTCTTTACTGTTTTAGTTGTAGTCAGATAATAATACAAAATCCAGATTTCTTTACAACAAAAATATAACATTCCTTGCAATTTTGCCCTTGTGAAAAGCCCAGATGGGATTGTTTTGTTTAGGACAGGTTTAAGTCTCAGGGGTATTCCAGGAAGCTGGATTGTCAGCTCACCTGTGAAAAATATTTAGATAGTTTTTAATGTTTTGAATCTGAATTTGTAAAACTAAACTTGAATATATTAGGTGTCAATTAGTCTTAAGTATTTATTATTCCTATTTATTAACAAATGTTCAGAGAAGTTGTTGCATGCTATTTTAGAAGTTACCTGGCTAACTGAGTAATCCTGCTTGGTGCACCTGGACTCTAGTTTGTGGAAGGCAGGTGTCTGACTGATGGACATTGTATACAAAACGAAATATGACATTCCTTGCACTTTCCCATGAATAGTGTGGTATTTATTTTTTTGGTTTATGTATGACCTGTGAACAAGTGGGCACTTTTTGCAATACTCAATTGAGTGGCATTTTTTTCTGGCATGTGACTTTTTTGTATTATATTTTGTTATAATTTCGTATCACATGTACATTGTCAATTTGATGATTTATTTATTTATTTATTTATATTTTTACAAAGTAGTTTGAACTACTTTTTCTAAGTACCTTTAGTTAACCAAACTAGATTTCTCCCTAGGGTAACTTTGCTGTAGTTCAACTTCTTCCAATGTGAGGTAATTGGTAGCTTGCAAAGCTATGCTTTCAAAGTAGCTTCCCCAACACTGCCATTGGTGATATATCAGTGATACCCAATACAGAAGTTACATTGTATGCGTGTCAGGCTGAGCTTCATATCGTGATATGCTCAGACCAGACTGCTCAGATTCTGAGAGCATTTTCATTCACATGTGCAACTCCTTTCCTTGACCCTGCACTGTCCAAGTGGACATACCGTTGCCAAGATTTCTAAAAAATCTATTCCGGCTTCATTTAATAATGCTTTTATGTTTAATGTCATGTTTGATGTCTGAATCCGCATACTTGCTCATACTCATAGCTTAGAATGTATAGCCGACTGTATTCTGTTGATTACTAGCGATAGCTCCTACGTTGTGAGAAAGTTGTGCTTTGTTGGATTTGCTTCGTAGATTGTGTCTATGACCTTCAATATGCACTTATTGTACGTCGCTTTGGATAAAAGCGTCTGCCAAATAACTGTAATGTAATGTTGCTGTTATGGCACTTTATACTGTGATATTTATATTGCCCCAAAGGCCGAGAAATATAGGGATAAACACAACTATTATGTGAATGTTGTAGAAATATTGTGATTTACATAGTTATTGCCTTAAGTGTTGAATATATGCTGCGGTTGGTTTTCACATCCTTAGGATGTGGAAATATCTCAGTACTCACCATTGTCTTTGTCCTGGTGCTGGTCTCCTCGCTGATCGAGCCGTCGGACACGTTGACCTTCATGTAGCTGTTGGGCGAGTTGAGCCACCTGCTCTTCTCCCTCTGCTGCCTCTGTGCCAGGAACTTAAAGGGGAAGCGCGGCACGCCATCGTCCTCGTCGAACACGAAGGCCGTGACGGTGGCGGGGATCTCCACATCGCTCTTGTGACGAGGCTTCTCTCTTATTATGGGGTGCCTGTAGGCATAGCCCGTCCTATAACCCTGGTGACCGGAGAGATGGCAATGCTTCGATCAATGATGTCACTTCCTGCCGTTATCACTAATGGAAAAAGCAGACTTGCCATAAATCTGTCAAGAGCTACAATCAGGCCTTTGCAGGAGATCCACAAAAAAGTGGGGAAGAGTCCACAAATCACAAATCATAAATTCATAAAATCATTAAAAAAACACTTCCACAAATCATAAATTCGCCTCGGACAGACAAAGGCCTAGTTTCACCATCTTTATCAAAAGTAAACACTTTTAAAAAACCCAGCTAAGAAAGTTGTGCTAATGCGTTAAGCTTTTACAAGAGCTCTGCATGTAAAAGTCAAAATACGATTGAACGTACACATCCGTGGTGTAGAAACAGAAAACGGAGACAGACAGCCTTTCTTTCTCAGTGTAGCAAACACAGGTTTCTCACAGATGTCCACTATTACTCAAAGTGTAGCAGTCAAACCAGACAAAATGCTCAAGCATTTGAGCATAACTATAACATCCTATACACTGTGCCCAGGAAGTTCTATAATTCCAGTTTAAGTAGCCATGACTATGTCACTAGCTGGCTCAAAGCCTTCAGTGGTAGGAAACCATCGTAAAGAGTGGATTTGCTTCAAGTACGGTGATACCACAAGTGGGAATTCCAAATTGGGGCTAGGAGAAAAATAGGAATGTCTAGTTTTTAAATCGATTGTATGAACCTGGTACAATCAAAATTCTAGGGGTATCTGCTGGCACTCCCCCAAGGTCGTCTTAAGTGGTTAAAAAAATAAGAAAGTTGTAAGTCTGTAAAAAATGGCGCTATGATTGAGTGTGCAAGGATGGATCGTGTGGGTTATACATCACCACAGGCGGCAGCTGGCACTGTTATGACTCGAGAAACGAGTCGAGGAAGCGTCGCCGGCAGGTGCTGCCGAGCAGATATGCAGAGTTTTCCACTCAATCAGCTCCGTATGAGCGCGTGCGGTCTCCGCTCTTTAAAAACCGCAGCTGTGCTGCAGGCCACGCTGCGGTTTAACCGCGGTGTAGGGAGGGGGGAGAGGGACGACGAGGCGTCCGAACACTGACCGCACAAACGGTCCGATCAGCACCCTGCCCTCCCGGCGGGTGTGTTTCGGGGACAGGGCAGGTACGGACAAGCACCTGGTGCTGTCCTTGTCTGGCTGCACACCCCAAAGGTCATGATCCTAGCAGGCAGGGTCACGATACTGACCAAACCACAGTCCACAACTGCCCACTGAATAACCGCTCTCATTGACCTGGACCCGACAGACACTACAGCAAATCAATCAATACATTGACCAGATCTCAGAACTGCATTTAATCAGCCTATTTAGGCATTGAATTTTACATATTGAATACAGCCACAGTACAACATTATTGCCTATCATTTACAACATTTCTTAAAATCTTTAAATTTATGTTGTGTAATCAATACATCTCAACAAATGCACTCACTCACTCACTCACTCACTCACTCACTCACTCACTCACTCACTCACTCACTCACTCACTCACCAGGTTATCCAGCATCCTCATAAGTGACTCGAACTCCAGTTCACCAACTCTCCACTTGTGCTGGCTGCCCATGTTGATTCCAGCCAAGGCCACTCCGTGGGTCCGCGCCTTATACTTCTCCATGTCCAACACTATCAAGTTATCTACCCCTCCAGCACACGAGAAGGCGTTCACCTAAAAACAAATACAAACATAAATACTTTCAATTTAAATGCAGCCGTGTAGAGATCACAGGATGCAATGGGAACAGGACCCATTGCCGTTGGTTTCTTTTCAAAGCGTAAATAAGCTTTGTATTGTGGATTATCGTTTGTTTTCTTGATGGCTCAGATTCAAACAGGGGTTTTGCTATACCTATTAAACAAAATGGTCGCACCCATAACCCAGTAAAACTTTCTATGAATTTACAAGCCACAAATGAATGTTCACCCACTTTAACCAAGAAATCACTGCCGTCCTTAGGCATTCCTTCGACAGAGTTGGGACAAAGCTCTAGGTATTTATTTTTTATTTTTGTGCTGAAAGCCACTCCGAAAAACAGCTTCATTTATCAAGCTGTAAACTGAGAACCAACAGTGTCTTTTTAAAAAAAGAAGAAAAAAACCTGCTACATGAAAAGTAATCATTGATTAGCTTCTCACAGCTGTACTAGAGAATGGACACTACAAAACCATTAATCCAATAATTAAAGCAATTTGTCAAGTCGCTTGCAAACGCAAACGGAGAACGGTAACGAAAAGTGACGAAATGTACTAAAGCCATTTCAAAAAGTAAACAACCAGCTCAAACGCTAGGGAATACTCGGCCGACTGGACGCTGGGCACGCTCGCAAACGGCTCTTCCTGAAACCGTGAGCGCATCCTGCCGTGGGACGTCCCGGCCAGGGGTCGTTGGCCACTCCCGTGTGTCGGTACACTGACCTCAGTTTTCTTCTTCTGTGGTTCTTTGGCCCCGAGAGACCAACTCATTAATCAGCCCCCTGCCGTATCGGATATCCAGGTCTCCGATTCCGGCTGGGCTCAGACCTCGTTTACTTCCATCCTCTTTACTATTCCTTTTTCCTTCAGTGCTGTTATTATAATGTTCAGTATTCAATATTCAATATTTATTATATAATGATCAGCTTTTGCATGCTTCCTCATGTAGGATTGTGCACTGCTTTTCTCTGAACTTCACTGACAATTTATTTGGAATGCAGCTCGGGGAAAAAAGGGCTGACTTACGTCACGAGTGACTACCCTCATCCATTTTAAACACCACAAGTAGCACTATCCCCTACAAAATACGACTCTTACAGGAAGAGTCAGAGCAGGGAGAGAACATGGCCTCCTGGCCAAAGCTGTTCTGGACCAACATACTTGATATGTTAACCTTTGGTTTGTTGAAACAGATGCTTAGTAGGTCTTAAGCTCCGTTCTGGCGTACACTCACATTAGACGTGATATTCCGATCAGGAACAATGCAAGATGCATCTGCTTTTCAAACATTACAGAACATTTTTTTATTTTATTTTATTTTATTTATTTATATATATATTTTTAACAGATCACGGAAAAGGACAATTTTTCACAAGTTTCAATAAGAGGGCTGACACAGCCAAAAATGGCAAACTAACATGTGAAAAGGTGTTTTTTCTAAACATAAAAAATGACACGCGACAGGTTTGTGACATTCAACACCAAACATGAAAACAGAAACCCGCCATCGTCCTTCAAAATACACCAACAGCTGCCATGTCCCAGCATACAGCAATCAAAACGCATGCCAGGCGTTTCTGTATCCAGTGCCCGCTGCGCATATAGTAGTTTAAAAATTTCCTCTGATGAATATAGATTGTGCGGATGACGTGTGCCTACGGTGCCTAACGGGTGTGGTGTGGCGTGTGTCCGCACGACCAGTGTGCGTACCTGGATTTCACAGGCGTACTGAGCGGAGTAAACATTATGAAAGGCCTCCTCTATGGTTTCGCCCAGAGCAACCACCCCGTGATTCCTCAGAACCAGAACCTGAAAAACAAATGAACCGAGTGGAAGAGAGAGAACGAGAGAGAGATGAGACATTCTACAGAATAACCAGATACACAGCTAACACATTTAAAGTCCTGTCTCTCTACAATTGAAGCTGGAATGTTCCAATATTATAAATACTCAAAACAACTGTAAATGCGAAAATTCATTTTATAAATACTGTGGCGATGGCTGTTCTCAGAGTCTGAAATTAACACCTCCTCATGAATAAAAATTAAGTGCACCATTGCACTGCACTCTTTTTACCAACCAAACCCTCCTGTATTTAGAAAGCAAAGAGTAAGAAAGGAACACATGAGCTGACCATATGGCTGGTCCAAATAATCTCTGGAGATACGAAATGTGATGCAACAGCCAGAAAGCCGCAGCTGTCCTGCTGGAGCGGTACCTTGGCGGACGGGCCTAAGGCTTTCTGGAGCTCAAACCTCTCCTCCTGCCCGTCGAGGCTCCCTTGGTAGTTGTAGTAGGCGATATCTCCCAGAACAAGGGCGTCTTGGGATATGGGAAGGATTCCGCATTTCATAGACGACACCTGAGGGTTTTTGGGTTAAAAGAACACGTCGCACACAGAGATTAACTTTGCAAATTAGCTTGAAAAAATAAATTAATTTAAAAAATCTAAATATTTTTTAATGAATAAAAATGACAAAAAAAAGCCAACCGCCATGTGTCCATTTAATATGTATCCTGGTAAGTATGCTAGTGTTTGAGGTAGAGCCTTTCACAGGTGTAGCGGGGCATGGCAACTCACAGCAGCGGTGGCGGGGGTGTGGACGTGGATGATGCACCGGGCGTCAGGGCGCATGGAGTAGATGGCGGCGTGGGGGCTGAACCCGGAGTAGTCGATCTGCAGGTTGGTGGAGCCCTGGTCCACCACCTCCCCGATGATGTTGACTTTCACCTGGAGATGCGGGAGGGCCGTGGGAAAGGCACGCACGGCAGTCAGAACCTGCTTGGCGGGTTTCAGTTCTCCCAAGCAAAAACAGAGATGCCGTGATCTTCTAAACAACGCTAAAGCTAACCTTAGACCAGAATCGCTGTGCAGCTGTATTCAAGTCAAGCCAATGATGCTGGCCTGATTTTTATCATTGAATCAAGTCGTTTATTATTGAAAGACTTGCAGCTGTAAATGTATTATCGGTCAATCAGATTTACAGCGCCTTTTGGAACTGCATTATAATGTTATTAGTGGGCGGCAGTGTAGTCCCGACTAGGATACTGCTGTTGTACCCGTGAGCAAGGTACTTAACCTGAATTGCTTCAGTACACACCAGCTGTATAAATGGAAACTATGTAATAAATAAAAAAAATGCTAAAGTTGTGTAAGTCGCTCTGGATAAGAGCGTATGCTAAACGCCTGTACTGTAATGTGATGCAAATGAACATCATCTGTGACGAAGCCGCATTAATAATACAGTAACGGCCGACTTGAATCATTACCGGCAAATTATCAGTTGTCATGCAGGCAGGGCTGTATCTGGATCAAACAAAAAATGATGCCTCTTCCTGCTCTTGGAAAATCAACCACCATTGGAACTTGGTTGTGACCAACAAAACGGACTGCAAAAAATATCCCTTGTATTCAGCCATTAGAGCATCGCTGGTATCTTTCCCAGATGCGGATACTGGTTCTAAAGTCGCGAATAATTATGCAACACCACTCACTAGACAACTGACAAAACAGAGAGGGTCTGATCAATAAAACGTGGGCCAGACAGAAACGGAATATCATCAGCACAGACCGTCCTTGACCTTTCAGTGAATCGTGCTTAATTCTGTTCGGCAGTTTCCCCTTCACCCGCAGCTGCAGGGATGAATGGCGATCGAATGTCTGTCTGCTTCGCGTTTATCCTGGACTGCACCACACACTTGGTATTCCGTGTTCAACAGAACTATTTTTAAAGGAAACTCCTGATCAATTTCTCTACCAGCAGGGAGGTTTAGCGTACTAGTGGAATAGCAAGAATAAAGGTCAACCATGTGCAGCATGCATCTGGTGTTTCCTGGTCATAAACCACAGCCTTTAGAAACCGCCACCCCTATGAGCACACCACCTCACAGCGAGGCTGTGCAATCCAGTACGGCTTTAATAAATACCATGCTCGGCTGCACTCTCCAAAAAAAAAAACAGTGGTTTGAATAAGCTAGTCTTGAAACTCTAAAGGGGCCTTTTATAAGTAGACCAGACTGATTTTCAACACCAGTATGAACCCCGCAATGAGGTAAATTGGCCCATTTTGTTAAGACACCGTTTTGGCTTTGGCATTGACTGTAGTGTCCATCATTCACTCTCTTACTAATAAAGTTGGGACGATACAACATTTTTCAGACCGAGTACGAGTCCGAGTACTCACTTTTGGGTACTTGCCGATACCGAGTACTGATATGAATACACTGATACGAATACTTTTTATATTCTTTTTTTATAATTTTCAGATTTTGAAAACACTGTTTATTTTTGAATTAATGGATGTATTTATTCAAATAAAATAGAACAATTGATTAAATGCAAGGACTTTGAGGTCATCCATTTTACACAAAATAACTGGCAAATCATAAGCTCAATAATGATGATGTTTTTCACGGTGTGTTGTTTCAATCAATAACTGTTGAGTTGAAAATCTTGGATCACACCTAAGGATCACAACTTCTCAGCCCCATTGAGAGGGCAACTATCACATTAGCGAGTCATTAGTAGAATACTCTTTTATCCGTTTCTTTGATGACAAAAAGTTTTTTAAAAACTTGAAAACACAAACTCAATTAAAATTTTTTACAATTCACGCCACCTGCTGCATTATTTAGCTACTAAAACATTGAATGCGATAACCATTTTTGCGTAATTAATTCCGAGGCGACGTGTACAACAATTCAAAGAACGAGACGGCATATGCTATGACACATAGGCTATGCTATTCCACAAATTGCGTATAGGCGAAGAGAAAAATGTTTAAATTGATAGCATGAATACAATAAACGTTGATGCTCCAAAAACAGCCGCTCCAAACTTATATGCATGAGTCTAATAAAAGAAAGGGATTCAATTTCACTTTGTAAAAAAATATGCAGGCTACATTTACCCTCGCAAAGGGCGAAATATCACTACGGACAATTTTTTCACCACGCTCAAACTCGCAGAGTGTTTTCCACAAGAAATTCACTTTGGTCGGAAATAGGGACTGAGAACAAACGGAAACGGGAACTGTTTCCAAGCGCACGCAACCAAAAGGGAGAGATACAGCATTACTGTGATGAATAAAGGACTGGTGACCCTCACGATCTACAAAGGCAAACCCAGTAAAAACGTTTGCATCATGAGTAGGCTGACTATGCATCTCACCGTTTACGCTGGAACAGACCTAAAGCGAAAGCCTGAGACTGTTACATACTGCAACACCTGCATGTGGACCACCCGGTTGTTTTCGCTGACTGTCACTGACGCTTTCAAGTAAATTAGTCCATTTTAAAATAGTTCGTTTTGGGGATACACGCAGGCTACCTGTGCCCAGCTTGCTGGCAGGTCAAAGAGCTCCAAGAATCATTCATTTTTTAGTTCCCCCCCCCCCCCCTAAAAAACAATTAAATAAATAAAGCCTAGCTACACGTCTAATTGCTCATTTGCTAAACAAAAGGGTGAATGAACCAACTGAACTTTAGTCATGATATTTTCACTTGCTTACTTTTTTAAAATATATTTGATTCTATGAGGTTTTTACATGAATGTTTAAAATATTTGCATATCATTTTATTAGATGAATTCGTAACTATGCGCTGACAGGCGAGACATGACTCACTGGCAATTTAACTGAAATAAATTCAAATTTATGAACAAATACTTATTGCAGACATCCTAAGTGACTGTGCAGAGACAATACGAAGAGTGTCTGTTCAGTCAGTTCCTGTTTTTTTATTTGTGTACATTGTGTACTTTTATTAAAGGAAGTGCTTTTTCTAAGCTACAGGGCATGGCCTTGCAGATGTCCTCTCCTTCACCTTGGACCTCCAGCTGTGTTGCACTCGCAAGGCGTGCCAAAACATGGGCCGCCCACATGGACCTTTCACCTTCTACTGACACTGACACTGAGCTCGGCTTCCTGGAGGTAAAGGCGTGTCACGACCAACCTCCCCGCCCCCACTTCCGAACCTCCCAAATAGCACAATTGTTTTTATTTTTAAGCTCACTGAAAGCTCAATTTAAAGCCCCAGAGCGTCAACCATATCAATGAATGGAATACTTTTGCTGTGTATACAGGGAGTGACCAAAGGTCTGTGAAACCTGTCCTAGAACAGAACGTCACCCTACTGTGAGAGAGGGGCACACGACACCCCAAATTACCTCTCACTCACTCAGTCTGTCAGTCAGTCGCACACATACATACATACTCATTTGCATCCAGGACTATAAAGCGCATATGACAGTCAACACATATTACAGCATTCATTTGTTTAGCATATACCCTCATCAAAGTCGACTTCCACGGCTATCTCTTAAGCACAAAATACCCAGTCATAGAAATTGATATTTGACTAAACAATTCAGGTTATGTAACTTTCTTAAACGTACAACAAACAAACATATATTTTTCCCTTGTCCGTTTCAATATTTGATTATTTAAGTAGGGTGGGTGTGTACTCTTCATTACATACAGTAAAGAGCACCAAAAGTATACTAATTCTACTACGATTGTTGGATCGTTCTACACACAAAACTTTTCTTCGGGTCCATGTTTCCACATACTTTTGGTCGAGCCAAAAGCTTGGATGCCAGTTAATTGCATACCAATTTTGCATAATTTACCTAAATAAGCTGCTGATTAACTAGAACTAAAACGTCGGGCACGATTTGGCAGGACTCTCCTTGAGGCTGCTGTGAAGTTCAGCCAATTACAAAATAAACAAATTCCAGCACCTGCCACAGGCCTGGGTTTCCTGGTAGCTTGTGGAGTTTTGCACGGAAACACAACCTCGTGATTATGGCTTGCTCACCAAATTTGCTGCCGTGGCTTCTGCAAAAGACAAGCCTCTGGGAATAATGAGAATGTGGTCCTGTTCCTTGCTGACCCGAACCTAGCAGAGAAAAACAAAGAGCTGCGTTTACACAAAACACAAAATATGAACTGGTTTCAAATAACGTGCTTTTTCTCTGTCAAAGAACGCGTATGGGATTGATACGTTTCAAGCGTGGGAAGAAGCATTTTCGGCTGACACGGGAAATGACAGCGATAGATATATGAGATATGAGGTTTTTAGAGGGGGGGGGGGGGGGTTTGCGAGCTGTACTTACTGTAATGTAGGAGCTGGCCAAGTGTGCCCAGCTGAAGAGATCCACCAGTCGGTACAGGCAGGCCAGTTTGCAGCGGGTTTGTTTTTCCCCTTTCACCATAGTGGAAGGCTCTGTTCCATACATGTCATTGATAGGGGTAACCATTCCAAGACCTGTGGTGAAAGAGAAAAAGGTTGAACAATATTTATATGCTTGGATTTTCATCATATATATATACTGGTATACTATTATGATGTGCAAGCTACCCTTATTACATAGAAACTAGACGTTTCTCCTTTGTAGGGACATGATACGTCAGGTCTTTGTAAAGTGACTTTCAGCAAAAGCATTAAAGCAGTAAAAATAGCCTAAATTATCAGGGTTTGTTATACACTATGCTCTTTTGAAGTAAAACCCAGAAAGGAATTTTTGCAAAAACCTTCCCAACCAGCAAGTGTTAGAAGTAGTAAAAATGTATTATGGGGGTTTGGTATACACTGTTATTGACTTGTTTTACAGAATCTATCATCTGCAGAATTGGTTGGCTTTTACGAACAGAAAACACAAATAAAATGACAAAACAATAGAAACCAAAAATAACATAGAACAAAGGTACTGCAAACAACCACTTTATAGCCACAGGTGGTGTAACAGTAGTAGTGGTGGTGGTGGTGAGGCGGCTTTGTCCCAGGGGTGCCTTCTGAAACCCCTCAGAGCAGGGATCTCAAACTCAAATCCTGGAGGGCCGCTGTGTCTGCTGGTTTTTGATGTGTTCCTGCGCTTAAGTATTGAAGTCATTGATTGGCTAGAGCCTACATACCTTGTTTCCATTGGCCGCTGACTGAAAGGAAATCACAAGAACCATCAGAGACTGCAGTTCTCCAGGACTGGAGTTTGAGACCCGGGCTTAAGACGGTGAATTATTTTATTAATGTTTGTGGTTTTGAAAACTATGAACAGACACAAACTCATATATTTGAATTACTGAGATATCTTTAAATGACATTTTCAAATTTGTGCAGTCAAAAATAACTGACTAATAAAATTGTACTGAAAGATTCCATTTTGCTTCATTCTAATTCAGTTGAGGCGCAAGACTAGCAAAACTCCGCTCGTCTTTAAAGGGTAACTCACCCCTAAATCACTCTTTTTTTTTTTTTTTTTAAGCTGTAAACGTGTTTGTTTGCCTACCTTATAATGAAACTTAGTCCACTAAAATATGTTTCTGAAAATATTTGAGGTGAGAAATAGGCCATGCAGTTGCTGAATCTTGATTCATATTTGATGTGCAACGTCTAGTTTGACAGTTTGATCCGCGTTATACAAAATAATTTGTACAATCCTACGTTAATTTATGACAATGAACGCAGCTCCTCTGCCCCCACCCCTCTCCCTTGCTCACCCCACAAAGTGTTTTTCAAAATTGTTCTGTGGGCGGAGACAGGTTGAAACAGTGGGGTTAGTTACCCTTTAAACAATTAAGGTTTAAACTATGTGTAAACAAGGCCCGTGGCACCAAGGCCTAACATTAGCTATATTTTCACATTCCAGTGATTTTTGTCAGCTACTAAGAAGCATCTGTGGTATGAATACAAGGGAATATATACAGGGCCACTGTATTACACTCCAGTGACTGAACATTAGTTCTGCATACCAATGTCATGACTGTGGGGATTTCAGGGACGTGGAAATGTGGAAAAC
The DNA here is from genome assembly GCA_022702515.1 of Ilyophis sp. 1 JC-2022. Lineage (NCBI taxonomy): Eukaryota > Metazoa > Chordata > Actinopteri > Anguilliformes > Synaphobranchidae > Ilyophis > Ilyophis sp. 1 JC-2022. Next base: position 98,380,841 of record CM040405.1, read on the forward strand.
CTGAAATGAATGCAGTCCTAAACAGCGTATGCGACTCCACTAGGACTGGCTTTCTACATCTATCACACACACATACACACACACACACACACACTTTATTTGGCTAAATAAACGTGCATACATACCATATAAACCACACAGTAAAAATCCTTCTCACTTCCGGAACAAATTCTATATTACTACGCCCAAACATAAGACTGTAGGCCAACATCAAGGGTGTAACTACTTCTGATTTGTTAAAATGTGATTCCATATTACAAGCTAGTCAGACCAAATGTGATGAGATTCTTGATAGTTAGCTATTATACATCACTTGCTTACTAACTTATCCATCAGTAAACAAAACACCTAGGTAGTGTGTGTGTGTGTGTGTGTGTGTGTGTGTGTGTGTGTGTGTGTGTGTGTAAGTCCATACTGGCGACAGACACTCACTCATGGGAGATGTGGAGAAGCCTGCCACGCTGCTCGCCATGAAGAAGTCTGCAATCTGCCTCAAAGCCAGCAGCCCTGTGGGGTTATTTCCCTTGTTCATCTGCTCCTGGATCAGGCCTTCCAGCTCATCCTTAAAGGCCTGTAAAGCAGAGCGAGGGAAAGAGAGGCGCCAGATTAAAACCCCACTCCTCACACTTCCAGTGAGCCACAGTGCGACGGACTTCTAATCCCCATCCCGAGTTGCCCCGAGTGTCCTCCTGTGAAACTTGCTATAGCTCAGAGCACTTTAAGCACTTTAAATGCCCTGAGCCCCTGACCCCTTCGTCTGGAATAACTACCTGTTGTGTCTGGTGAGAGAACCCCTTTAGCCCAACGGCAGGGCTTCCGCTGCTTCACTGTACTGAGACACACAACACTACTGGATTAAGGGCAGCTGGACATGGAGATCAATCCAAACCCAGTTGTTTAACATGCGTAAGGAAAACTTCAATGAGACGCTTAGTACCAGTATGATATATATGTTGGGACAAGCAGAGAGAAACGTCAGTTAATGCAGTGTACACCATGTACATATATAATCTCTGCTGGCAGATAAAGTGAGATAAGACAAGAGTGTGGGAGGATAAGAGAGAGAGCGAGCATGAGAGAGAGAGACGGGAGGATAAGAGAGAGAGCGTGAGAGAGAGACAGAAAGCGAGAGAGAGCGAGCGAGCGAGAGAAATGTTTCACACACAATTTATCCAAGAACAGTCTACAGTATGGGGGGTGGGGGGGGGGAGAGGGGACCAACAGTAAAATATATTTTGAAGAGAACTTATTTTTAGTTTGGCTTCTTCAGAACATCAAGGGCGATATTTAGAATCTTTTACAGCTGGGTGAACCAACTTCCCCTGAACCATAAACATAATAGATAGGTGCAGCGCAGAACATTCACAGAGCTCATTAAAAGGGCAAACGGCTGAATGGGAACATGTATTACACAGCACATCACCCTTGGCGTCGCTCTGAAAAACAGTGCGGATGACACTCGAGGGTTGGTTACTATAGTAAATGTAACGAACCGTGACAGGGGACAAACACTACACCGGGACGAGGTAGTGTGTATACATATCACCCGGATCAAATTAAGACTATTATTTCGTTGTGTGTAGCTTTCAACACCGAGTGGAAACTCCACTGGGGAAATTATGCAATAGGCTTACACCCACTCATTTTCAGCTCAGAGGAATCCCTACAATTTCTGCTGGCTCAATATTCATAATAATCAGGGCTATTTAATAAGATTCTATTACATAATAGTTACAAATGCAACGCTATTCTATTAATCAGATTCAGTAGTATGGAAATCCCCATAACGTGTGCATTTGCCGTGATCTAAAGAGTCTAAATCGCATTGGAACACTTTTAATCGCAGCTAATTTACAGTTGAAATGAATGTGGTGCTGAATGACCATGTGCCTCTCACTGTGTTCCTCTCTCCATTCTTGCTGGTGCTGAGAGCCAGGCCATGGCGGTTGCTCTGGATAATGGCGACTGCCAAACAATTATACATTTCTATCGCCGCATACCATTATGAAAAGGACAAGAGGTTCTTATCTGGATCAATCCCCGAATTCGCTGGCAGGAACATAAAAGGCACAACTTGGAGCCTTTTGTCAGAGCACTTAATCAATACAGCTGCACTGAGGGGTTGCCTAGTAACTGGACTCAAACTCATTTAAGGAGGCAGCAGCCAGACTGGTGAGTGTGCCATGATTCTGTATGGCAACTTACAGAACGAAAACACTTTAACCGACTTCAACCACTTTCCCCATAAAAAAAAGACCCCTTTAACCGCACAAAATCCCCTTCCAACCACACTTTCACCTCAGCTGTCTTCACCAGCACTTCACATAAGACACACCTGCCAACTTGTAGAAACTATTAACCCCAGATGAAATTGCAGCGTGGGAATCCCCGGCAGAGAGGCGGGTGGTCGATGTGTGCCCACAACGTCGCTCGAATCCCCGAGTTCCCATTCCAGATCCGGCCCAGTCTCGGTGGCCTTGACGAAAAGCCAGACATTCCACTGCCTCTGCCGACACGGTTCCCATGGCGATGGCTCGGCGGTTATACCCGCGCTCCGTGATCGCAGGGGCCACAGATGTGGGCTTAGGCTCGTTTCGGCTCAACCCGGACTTCCGACGGGGCCACGGAGGCGCCCAGCGCCGTGGTTCTCCCCCCAATTTCATTTGTAGGCCTACTCCCGCCGGGCTTTTATTCTGATTTACAGAGCTGTACATATCCTGTGTGCTGAAACGGCTCATTAGAGTCACTGTTTGCAGTCTGGGCCTCAGAGCGGCTTTACTGCCTGTGAACGACAACTACAGATAGCAGCACTGGTGGTTTCAAGACAGCGATTTGAGCAGATCGTCATAATCATCATTAATATTATTATTATTATCATTATTATTCCCCAGCAGATTACTTTTCCTAATGGATTTAAGTGGGATTTACATTTTTTATATTTTCTTACATAATATTTTTCTGTGATTTCAGGGAGTCCGGTACTCACAACTGTGAGAAAACCCTGAACACATAGGCTTACGTACTCAACACTTGCTCAGATAACCCGGTACTTTTCAAAACATAATGGGGCATAGTTTCATAACATTTCTTTTTTTAACTATGCTGGAATTTTTTTTTTACCAGACTATATATAAAAAGAAAAATAATACTAGTTTTAAAAAAGTTAAACTGACAAATCACAAATTCACTCAGTAAATTCAAAACAGATGCCATGGGTTCTCAAACACTGAATGAACAGGAAATATACACATGCAGTCTGTTATAAAGGAAAATAAGTTGTCTGCAACTTCATGTCATAATATTATATGTTTATCTAAATTTGGGTCTAAAATGCTAACTAGCTGTTGCTAGACAGTGCCTGTGCAGTTTCTGTTAAAAACAAAAGATAAACCGTACGTTTTCTCTTTTAGTTTGTCTGACAGTATGTTGGGCTTGCTAATGCAAACCATCTTCTTCCTCGAGAGCCTCTCTCTTTGAGCCCTTAGAAAGACAGCAGGCAAGCAAACGCTAATCTTGGGAAAATGGATTGTGTCTTGAAACGTAGTAAAAACTCAAGACAGCAGGGAGTAGGCCAATATCTCCAGTGCAAGTTAAGCAGTTACATGCCGTCTTGAAGGCCGGCCAGGTCATTCTGACACGCTCGCTGAAGAGAACGGCGATAACAAATCACCACTCCCAGCTATGATCTAGGAGACCCTGCATTCAATCACAAGGCCATTTCACTTTATTACTGTCGGCAGAGGGAAAGAAACTTTACTAAGAGGCAATAAACAGTCCTCCTCACTGATGTCATTGTTTTTACCCCATTTCTATTTCTGAGAGAATCCCTTCTTTTTTTTTTGCGGCCTTTAGACTGCTCCAGGCCTTAACTCCTATTTGCAGAGCAGCCCGTCTGGGGCATCATTGCCATGGTATGTGGTATGAACTCAGGGAAATGAGGAGCAGAAATGACATAACAGCTACACCGTTGCTAATTTTGAGTGTGTAGACACATGGAAGTGGATCAAAGGGGATGGCTCCACCCTATAAGCAGCAGTGTAGTATAATGGTTAAGAAACTGGCCTTGTAACCAAAAGGTTGCAGGTTCGATTCCCAGGTAGGACACTGTTGCTGTACCCTTGAGCAAGGTACTTAACCTGAATCGCTTCAGTATATATCCAGCTGTATGAATGGATAATATGTAAAACAATTTTAAAAAAACAGTTGTGTAAGTCGCTCTGGATAAGAGCGTCTGCTAAATGCCTGTAATGTAATGTAATGTCTCGACAGATACGCTGCAGTACCAGCCACAGCATATAATTAGAGTCACGAGTGCAGATAAAACATTTTTAAAAAAAACCTGTCCGGCTTGTGAAGTTCTTTTTCGGAGCCCTATAGCGCTCCATTACTCATTCCTCTCTCTTGGCTCGCAGCCGGCTCACTGACTGCCTGTGTTTATTTATTCATTTTATTAATTTAACCTTTATTTAGGTAGGAAGGTCAACTGAGAACTAATTTCCCTTGTACAGCGTTGACTTGGGTGAGCAGGAAGGGCAGGGAACGATGTTGCCAATCAACTGTAGGAAGGTGAGAATTTAGGGGATGACGTCACGTTGAGAAGATAAGGAAACTGGCCATGGCACTGGGGGGGTCAACAAACTCAGCATGGTACTCCCATCATAGCAACAAGGCACTGGTTTGCTGTGGCCCATATTGGTGATATTTTTTTCTCATCAATCAGGATGGCACAGGTTAGCATTAGCATACCAAATAGCATTGATATTTGTGCAAAAAACTATGAGATAATGTCCAAGACTGTTTGCAATATAACATGATCAGATCAATGTAATATCCAATTGTGGTAACAAACCAAAAACATTACCAGCACAACTTTACAATCATTTGCAATTTGTGAAAATATACCAAACTACAATATGTAATATTTAGCTTCTTATTATCTGGTGATTCTGCAGGAGCGGACGCTGAATCATGACAGCACCGTTTACAGCTGCCAGGCACTACCAAAGCAAATTAGTAGAGTCAACTGCCATCGGACTGGATAAACATTTGAACTACATATACATGAATATGTTTTTGACCAATAGTTTGGGCAATTTTTGTTTGGGGTGGTTTACCTTGTGAAATGCACCGACTAGCCAGCTGCTTCACTGGAGTAGGCAACTTTCTCAACGGTCGCAATGTTGTGAAAATATCTCGAGTCATAACACCTGTTGGCTCTACCGACAGAAAAAGAGACACCCCCCCCACTGCTTCTCCTCACACCTTGTCATGAGTGCACATTAATGTTTCTAATTGCAGGATTACAGACTGGCATAGCTACAAAAAATCTCAGCTCGAAGAGTCCAGGTAAAACAAGTAGAATATTTTTCGTCATTGCAGTTTAACAATAACGCAATAAAATGTATTTTAAAAAATTAAATAATTTCCATTTAGTCACCGAGTTTGGTAGCTAATGAAGTAATCGTTTGCTAGTTAGTTCTACCTGTTCGCAATAGCTAATGTTAGAGAAGTATTTTTGTAAATTGTTGAATAACAGTCTCTATTCCAGACTTGCAGTTAACCAATACACGAGCCCCAATTCCTTACTCTGCTAGACGGTTTACAATAAGACCTTTTGCAGGTTATAAATAAAAATACCAAAGTGCCTGGCCTTGGGGCATATTTAGACATTGAGCCTCTTTTTACTGAAAAACAATAAGAACGCAATCAAACAATACTGATAATAATAACAATGACAACATTGTGTTTCTGTTCTTTAAGAAATCAAGTGCCTTTGGTATATTAGACTTAAGACTTTTAGACTAAAACGCTATAAGAACACATCATAAAGAAATAGCAACAATGTGTGAATTAAGAATTCAAGTGCAACTGGCCTTGTGGCATACTAACTGGACCTGTTTTAGTGAACACACCCTGCGACTTACGAGAGGGTGAGACATGCAAAACCTTGGTCCTTTTCAATGTAGACTGAAATGTAAGAATGGGAGCATGTTCACTCTTTCTGGTGTTAGTTCAGCTCTGAGAGATGAGCCCACTGGCACTGAACACCCTTTCTGACTGAACAATCATCACTTTTATAACAACCTGTAATAAAATATACCCATATCTTCACTGGATACTCACTGAGCACATTATAATAAATTCTAGAGAAAGAGGTGCACAACTCAACCGGAACATTAAAAATTATTTGGTAACTGACGGGAGATTGGATAACGTTTGCACACAGCCCTATCTCAATATTTGCCGGTGAAAGTTAGTATAGAAGTAGCAACATAGTTGTTAGCGTTGGTGACTGGTAACTTAATGGTATTTTGTGAGCTGGCCTGGCTGCATGCATGCATTAGGGAGAGCGCTTCGGAGAGAGAGGGAGACCGCACGGTGTCAGAGCCACTGGCGCAAAATGTGGCAAGGCAATCGATCACACAACACAATACTGGATTTATAATGCAGAATTTGAGGGTATAAACACAGTACATGGTGTTGGATTTCACCCACAACTGTTCTTTCTATGATTGCTACCAACTAAGCACCCTTCCTCAATATATTTCTCAAATAATGTTCCTCCTCCAGCTTTAATAGCCTCAAAGGTACTAATGGCTAAAAAAGATGTAGGGAAATCATGCTCTAGAATCATGTTCTTGACCTTGTGAAAGAATATTGTAGCTCAGCTTGGTAGTCGCACTACAAATGCACATGAACACACTGAAAATTCAGTATAAAAATGCAGCATAGGGTCTAACTTACCGTCCATTAGATGACATTAGATGAGGCAGAAGTCACAGAAAATACATTGTAGCTTCAACATTACATTTTTTAATCGAGCAATAGCTAGTGTCTCACAGCAAAAATTCAAGTAAGTAGACTAAAGTGCTTCCAGATCCCTTTGTTGAACTAGCACACGCATTCTCAAAGATGGATAAGCAAGTTATCCACCAGGCCCAACCACCTTCCTACCCCTTTATTTGGCAGAGGCGTCAAATAATCCAAGTTCTTCTTTTTTTTTTTCAATGAAAATGTCAAATCTGGCTATCCTGGTTAACGGCTTTTAACCACCTGCAGCCACTGCAAAGTAAGATGTCTGAATGTACCACTGAGGTTTTTCTTTAAATGGCTATACGCAAGAAACTACTTAGATAGATAAATAAATAAAAATTGACTTGGGGCAGTCATAAAACATGAGTAAAATTTAAATGCTGCTGTTCCGTGAACTTACAATGTCTTTACATGTGGCATTTATTTCATGTCTAGGGCACAGCAATGATTTGCATTAGCCATTTGCAAGTGTACGTCATGAAATTCAGCGTTCAACAACATTGCATTTTAATATGGAACTCTTTATTGGCGGGTTCTGCCTCGCATGTTACGCTCTCCAAAATACATAGTTTTCAATCAATCCCTGCATTACCAAAAACCGCACGGTAGCAGTCTGCGGGTTAGAAAGAAAAAAAGAAAAAAGGGGGGGAAAAAAACTTCAGAGAAACATCTGAAAATGTGTCATTTTGAACCGGCACCTCCCTACAATTTAAACATGGCATGAAGGCATTGGAAGGAATCGTGAACAGGGAAACCCATTTAATCCACTTAAGATGAAGGAAAAAAGGAAATTTATAAAATCTACCCAGAGAGAGAGAGACTGGTATAATAAAAAAAAGAGTGGTATTGAAGTGGGTAGCTGCTAATAGCAGCTACTGGACCACTGTAAGAGACGTCAAAATGTTTACTCCACAGGGCAACACCCGGTGACAGTGAATCGACTGTTTTTTTGTTTTTGTGTTTTTTTAAAGCAATGTGCCACATCTGCACCCGGTCCCGACTGCATCACGCGAAACGAAGACGCCCAAAAACAAGTGCCTGCATCCCCTGACTTCTGAGACAGCTGTGAGAAAGGCCCGCCAGAAACCCACGAGCGGAGCACGAGAGGAATGCAGATCGCGTTTAACATTTAAAAATAAACTCCAGCCACACCAACAAACACACTGCCCTGATGGCGGCCCTTTGCTTGACATTATAGCTGAACGGACGCCCTCACCCAGGGACACTTGCAAGACATATTGTACATGCGGGTACAGACAAAGGCTGTACCATATGGAGAAAACATTTAAATAAATAAAATAAAACAATAAATTGCTTGTGATCACATTTCACAAGAGACACAAAGATAGACATGAAAATATATAAATTTTTGAGACTGGAATTTTGGGAACACAGAAATAACATGACTATCCTAATCCTAGATGTTGAGAGAAGACAGTACATGTTAAAATAATAAATTCAGCAAATACACAAAAATAAAAATTATTTTTGAGTATTGGCTGATTTTCTTTTCCTTTTTTTTTACGGATTCCTTTTCATCGTCACGGTCACAAAAATGATTTTAAAGAATTATCAATTGTTCTCCCTTTTTCCATTTTCTCTCAAAATTAGAATACTCAACTATGCTCATAAAGTCACCACTAAGCCCCCTGTACCTGCACACCAGGGGCCCTGCAGGTATTTGTGCTCCTCTAATGCAAGCCACTAACTATTATACACAGCACAGGCCATGTTTACTACATAAGAGAAGCATTCTGCAGACTGGTTTGGTAACCGGACATCACTGGGATGAACTATTGTTGGAACCCAAGGAATTCTGGTTGAGTTATGCTGACCCTACCATTGGTGGTCAGAGGCCAACTGCTGCACCCAAAAACCAAGGCCAGCAAGTGTAGAGTCCCAGTCTGCAGCGAGCACCTTTACTAAGAAAACCACTCTGGGGTCTTTTCGTTGACTGAAACATGAGCGTGCCAAAAGAGACGAGAAGTGGCTAGAGATGGCGCCGCTTACCGGACTCTGGAGGATCTGCGTGACTCTCTTCTTCTGCTCCATCATGTTGAAGTCCTGCCTCAGGTCCGGTGACATGTTTCGGGTCCGCAGGTACTCCGGGTCGTTCTCGTCGATCCTGTCGAAGTACTTCTCTTTCTGGCCCGCGCTGGGCGGGGGAGGGGTCGTCACCACCCCCTGGCTAATGTCCGCACTCATGCTTCGGTGCTCGACTTAGATCTTTACCTGCGGTGGAAAAAAGGAAAGGGGAAAACAGGCAGGTCAGTCTTACTGTAGTACATAAAGACAAGTGCACAGCATGATGAGGACAAACCACAGAGCCCCTGTCAAACAGGAAATGCATGGTGGCTCAAAATAGTCCCAAAGGGCAACCCCTGATTTGACAGTCAAAACTGAAACGTCTAACTCTGGTCTGTTATCTTCATCCCGAGTATCTGTTGATGATATGGGCATCGTAGCAAGACACTGCAGGTTGGCTACAGTAAATACACGTGCAGACCTTGAAGAAAGTTTGACAACTGATGAAGACAGAATGTGCTTAAAAAAAAAAAAAAAACTTAAATAACACTACAAATTACCTCTGATAAAAAAATAAAAAAAAACATTTATGCGATTTATAAAAAAAATTTAAAAATTGAATCTATTCAAACAGTATTAGTGTCATAAAAAGCCAAAGTTGAACAGGATGACCTCATCTCTTCATCCAAGCTCCTCCAGTCAAAAAGTGTCTGATCATTTGCCAACTGAGAGGGGAGGGGGTGGGCCCACAGATGCAGACTGTTCCCCCGAAGTCGCCTTTTACGCAGACCTCTGGGGTCATTTCATTTGGAGCCCAAGGCCTGTTATTTCTTTTGCTCCGTCAAGCCGAGGTTCTCAGACGAGGCGCGGAAAGAACAAGACTCGATTATCCGAGATCCATAGCAAGGCTCTCGAGTAGCAGCTAAGCCCCCCGCAGCATTACTGACAGGCAGGGAAACGCTGAGCGCCAGCAGATGGTGCTTTGCTTGGTGACTCGCAGGGAGATGGCCAGGCACAACAACAACAACAACCACCAAAAAAAGAAACAACTACCACTGGGACTGTGTGCAAACCTCTCCCCTCTCCAAGCTGCAGCGGAAAGCCATCACCTGGCTCTGCTCCTCGGCCGTCCCTTGACTAACCCCTTCCACACCCTAACCAAACCCAACCCAACCCCCACCAAGATTCAAACACAGGGTAGAGGAGTGGGGGGAGGAGCTTCCTTGTGCCGTTGCTAAGCAGCTCATTCAGGTCAAATGACACTTTAAAAAGCTTGTGCAGATTACCAAGTGCACAACTGAGGACTGTGTTTAAAGATGCTACCCAGCTCAGACAGGTGCACCGTGGTTGGGCATGTCATGGCATTAACGTCCCAGAGAAATTCTCACGCTATTCCTGCACAAACATTCAACAGATCCAACAGTTTGAATGGACTATAAGAGACAGTCGGTACTTTGCCGTAAGGAGGTTTCCGACCAATGAAATCTTGCTGACTGGAGCATTTTTCCACAGAAGAATCCAAGAGACAGACAATTGAGGCAGAATTTCAATCTTCAGAGGGCAGAGGCCACATCCCTTGTTTATCCTGCCATGGCAACATTAATTGAACGTAAAAATAAATAAATAAATAACGGAGGCGTTGCATCTCATGACCATTTACACATTAATGAGCGACACTGATCAGTGTCCTCAATGCTAAACGACCCTCCCTCTTGAGGGCTCGTGTCAGCAGGGGCTGACAGTAGGTAAACAATCCCCTTAGCAGCCTGACCAATTGTCAAAGCAAAGTATCTAAGGTTGCATTCTTTCACCCAGGTCTGAGACACTGAAACCCCTAGTTGAAGTGGGAAATGAACGCAACTGGCAAAACAGAAATAATTATTTACTATAAGCTGAATTGTTTCCCCTTCATATGGATTGTGCCTCCAAATGTTTGGAAGAAATTGGGAAATCAATCTTGAGTGACTTTTGGATAGCATTATAACGAAGCCAAGAAAACAAATTAATGTCGAGGATAAAACGTTCGTACAGATGTCATATCCTCCCCCTCAACACTACTATGCATGGAATATGTTATAGAAACAATAGGCAAAGCCTTTATATGCAGACATACTATGAAAGGTAGCAGCTGATTACATAATCTGTCAACATAGCTGCCGTTACAAAAAGTGTGAGAAAATCCGTATTTGAGGTTTGATTATTTAAAGTCACACCACGTCGCTAACAATGCCGCAAATATTTAGACAACGCACTGCAAACATTGCAAAACACACGTTAAAATGTCTCGAGGATATTTAGGTGGCAGTCAGAAAAGTTTGAAATTTGACAGCACGTCGAGGGACAAAGACCAGAGCTGCAAAACGTGAATATAAAGAGAACAGCTGCATCGTCAACTGACCCCCCAAAAAAGGAGGAAAAAAACGCTTCGTTGATTCCAGTGCATACTGAGCACCAAACTTCTTCCAACGAACACAGTCACAGACACAAAACAGGACACCGCCACATTGGTAAAATCACAAGATTCTTAGTCTGTGCCAGTTAAATCAATAGCTTATTGTGCATCAGCAGATCAACTTCTCTTGGCATAAAGTGTAGCCCTTCACGAATTTCTGGGTAGTGAACGCACTACGGTGACCGTAGAGTTTTTCGGCAATCGAAGCCGCCCTTGGTTTTGAACTCCCTCGGTTTTCAATTCCACAAACTAAAGATACTCGATCATTAAATGCATTGACTCTTGACAGCCACTGCACATTTTCTGTAAAATTAAAACATAGTCCACATTGTTTTGGTAAGAGGTTTTTAATAAGAGTTGATAAGTTTCTTTATCATTCACGGAGTTATCCATTCTTTTTAGCAAACATTGAATTAAAAAGAGCACCTCTCGTTTTAGCCACCATCTCTATTAATAGCACTTAAACGTTTGAGGTTATGTTTCAAACCACATGGCAACAATACCAGGAAATAATCTGTTCTAATTATAGCAGAATGTCTACCGTGCAGCACCCTGGAGAAGTGCATTGTCAAAACAAACGGAGTCAAGTTTTAAACCACACAGCGGGAACAAACGTGAACACGCCTTCCAACTACAATCGTTTTCAGTGAAGTCACTTAACGGTAAATGCTCTGCACGAGAGAAACGTACTTCCACTCGCAACTCGGTAACGCATTTTGCTCCGATTTACTGCAGGATAAAAGTATTTCAAGCAGTTGGAAAAGAGTAACGTTATGTAACATAAATGCAGTTACTGTATTTTATTAGAATGCACACATAATGCAACCGAGGAGACCATACATTCAGGTTTAATACGGAACAATGGTGATGTATCAAGAAAGTTTTGCAAACGACGTTCGGTATAAGTTAACTGTTAACGTTAGCCTATTTGTAGCTAGTAGACTATACTTATAGCCTACGCAATAATCACAACATAGACACTGTGGATATAATAAAATGCTAACCACGACAACTTTTCAACTCATTAGCTAAAGACAAACCTTTATACTCCTTTCTTCAATGTATCTCATTTGCAGAAACCCCTCCCGTCAGAAATCATAGTTTCTTATTGAGAATCCAAGATCCAGATCCGAGTGAACTGAAGAACCCGTAGGCGAATCGGTTATTTCACTCGTTTTTATTTTTTTTTCTCCAGTAGATCCAGTATTCAGCGAGAACGCACCCGTAGAGAACTGCTTCGATTCACCAAGGTTCAGCGGTGACACGCGGTGTTGGCTTCCACTCTCCGGGCAACGGGCTCCGCCAGCTGTGTCCGTACTATAGGTGTGTGCGCGCGCGTTTGGCTGCTAAGCGTGCTTGAGCGAAAAGAAGCTCAAAGACCACGTGACTGGCCTAATCCACCCACTTGCTGGAGCGCATGTTGTTGTTGTCCGACCAATTGAAACACAGGGTTGCAGGGACCCTCTTTTTCCCCCCTCCATTGGGGCAGAATTAAAGTTTTGGAACTTCGGATTCATTGCGTGATGCACAGAATGATTAAAACTCATCCTGTAGGCTAAATATATCTGGCTTTTGCACTCATTGAGGGCACAAAACTAAACACTACTGTGCATAGTTTAGGCTGTGTATTGTTTTATGCTAAACCATGTTTGGTAGTATTTATGTCCGCACAACTATTTAGAAAATAAAATCTTGTTCCCATTTCAAAACAAACAAACAAACAAACAAACAAACAAACAAACAAAAAATGGCAATCAAACAATAGTGGGAATCAAACAAAGCTTGCTATATGTATGCTTTAAAAAAAAAAAAAAACACTATGTCCACATACTTTGGATATTGATTAAATACTGTGGCTGTCATCTGGATTAATTGATCGTTCATGACTGACTGTTGGCATGAGTGCTCCATGAGCACTACATCTGCTCATTAATCAAAAGTGGTTGGGCAAAGTTGATGAAGTGATTTGACCTGTTGATTGTCAAGTCTAGTAAAATTCAAGAAGGAAAAACAAAGACAGAAAGGAGCCAGCATGCCCCAGGAGAACAGAGCCTTTGATCGCACCGTTGGCTGTGCTGGAGGCTGGATGAAGTCAGCGCTCTCTTGCTTGTCGTCCGAGGTGCACACAGTCAAACAGGCAATCCTTCAACTAAAGGTCATGATCTGCGAGACCACGTATTAAAAACACTGTCAAGACTGAGACATGATGTGCACCCTCTTTTGTGGCCTTTGTTGCTTTGTCATTTCCACATAAAACATGAAACGTACATCAGTTTTACAGCAACTCAGAGCATCTGGATAATAAAACCTTTGCAAATGCAAAGAACATAAATCATACTAGTCTGTGTTTTAGGATACAAACAGTGTTCCAATATTGATAGACATCTAATAATTGCTGAGATAAAACAGCATGTTACAAGCTGTTCGGCTTTCCTTTTAGACATTTTGACATCTCCAATGCTTTCAATACAAGTGTTCTTGTATGTATGCGCCGCATGTGTACTTGTCCTACCCTACCAAATACTAAAATCACCAACTGACCAAGTCTGACCATTATTCTACTAAAGCCTGTCGAACAGTACAGACTAATACAGCTGTCTGTTGCTGTTTTCAATGACAACCTGACAAGCAATATTTTCTATAAAAGACAGGTCACACGGACCGTTGTATCGGCTGTTCAGGTATAAGGCGGCAGCTAGCCAACTGCAGGGCTGAAGACCATACCACTCCAGTGGTGAATGAAATGTTGTCAGCCATGACTCCTCACGAATAGAGCTAAGCTTTCTTTAGTGATTAATCAAAGGCCTGCATTCAATCAACAGTTGTCCTGAATTTTTTGCTTACAAATACATTCAAAGTATTCATTTTTAATGACAAAGTTTGGCAAGTTTACTTTGGTGACTGTTGTACTCACCAGACTTTGTTTGAGAGTAAAAAAAAAAAACTTTAAAAAACATAAATTTGAATTTAATTGTGAGTAACAGTAAGTTAAGGACACATGTTGACTGAATCCAGGCCAAGGTTCTGTGATAGATTTACGTGTTAAAGGTTATGTTTTTGCAGACCCAGTTTTTGAGCGTGATGGTCTGAAGCAGGAATGTCTAATTGGTACAGAACTCCCACTACCAGTGATTCATAGCCACCTGACTGCATAGCACTGCATTCAGTCATGAGACCACACCTGCTGCCCTTCCAGTGAAATAATCTTTACCGACAACATCCAAACGGACGGCAAAAGTATTTTATGTTGCTCAAGACGTAACATCTTTCTTGTAAGATGGCAGGGTTACAGTTATGCCGTAGTTGTCCTTCTTGGCAGACTGTAAACGCAAAACTATCATGGGATGAGCTAAGATGTCATGAGCCAACATCTATGGGTGAGATCAGTGAATAGGCATCGACTACAAGAAGAACAGGACATAATCCCACTCAGTAAAGCTTGCAGCACAGATGCAGCCTGTACTGACTGTATGCTATGCTGGTGACCCCTGCAGCTAACTGATATTCACAGTGAATCCAATGAAATGCATTAACATTTGTGTGTCATGTGAGGGATGGCGTACAGATATTTCAAGTCATATATTGAGTTTCATAGAAATGTAAAAAAAACTGCAACAGAAAAATACAGTATGATTCACCACTCTAGTTGCCTCAGAAATGTTTAAAAAACAGCTACCATGACTCCATGTCCAAAAAATAGGTATACAGTATATTTATCAATGTGATAACGCAAAATGACAGAGGAGGGCATTTGAGGTAACAAGGGTTACTAGTTCAGAAATATTTAAATAACCCTGGAACAATCCACACCAACACACTGTATGCTTTCAGACCGTAAATGAACGCATAGTGCACAATACAAACACGTAAGCTTATTTTAAATATTGTCTGGTAACGTATTGCATGCATTTTTGCACAGAGCAGCTGCACTGTGACGGATAGGAAGTGGAAATCTCCATCAATATTTAATCCCAACCACTTTAATGTGTTCACCATGTTCACCAGCCTTTAATAATGTCTATCCATAATAGCTGTGCAGAGAGTGCACACTCTTATGAGCTTATCTTTTATGTCACAAGGAAAACCAAGTTGAGAACTGATCATTTTGATTAGTAAAATTATGTTACAACATTTAACAGGAACAAGAGCAATATGCTAACTGTGAATACTTCATAAGGACAACGAAAGCCATTATATACATGGTCCTAATAATCAAAGATACCTAATAATCAATGAAAGCAGTTGCACTGCATAAGCGTTGTCATATGGAGCAGAAATATCAACGTTGCTGCTTCAATTCAAACCTTTCAGTAGCTCTCGTGAACCTCTTATTCTTCTCAAGGGAATACATTTTTTTTTTGAAAGTAAGCTATTTTTTGACAGATCTCTTGAGGTATGGTAGAGCAAAGTGAACGATTATGTACTACGATACATCGCCAGTGCGCAGCTAATGAGCTGGGACATCCTCCTTCTGTGTTCAGCACACCTTTCCGGCTCACGACTGAATGATCATTCGACAGATACACGTCCCAGACCTGCGGTCAATGTTCAGAGTTTCTGTTTCTTTCCTCGGTGTTTAGCAGCATCATGTAAAAAAGGACTAAGGCCATAAAGATAAAAAAATAAATAAAATGTCAGCCTTTTACCCTGTTAATTTGAATTAAAGTACGAGTTAGGCTCAGAAAACTCACTGGCCACTGTGTAATCTGAGTAGAAAAGCCACAGAGGTCTGTCATAGCTCAGGCCTTCACTTCTGCTCTGTTTCTTCCACTGAGAACATCTGCCTGATCAATTCAACAGGTTTCTTGATTCTGGGGGCACAGTCATTTTCTTATTTAGTTATGTGGCCTAGGCTTTAGAATAAAAGGGAATTAAAAAATAAATAAAATGCTGTGGACAGCAACACTATAACAATAGCAACAGTTTGAATTAAGGGTCCCACACAAGAACTCATTACCTAAGGTCTTGCTTAGTCTTAAACAATAAATTCCCAAGCACAACAAATTTATAAGCACAATATGCCATACCACTGACTGTTAATGCAATATTATGAAAGCATTACGCCACGTTTATATAGGGTTTATGTCGTTTTCTTATGTATGACCTTTTTTTGGTAAGCATTACCCTAAAAGTTAAGGACAAATTACAATGCCTAAAATAAGCCTTCCACACCAGGGGAGATAATGCTTTGTGTCACCCCCATTCTGACCTTTATTATACATCAACAATCACTCCGGGAGAACAAATACCTGCTGCCATTGGTTTTATAGTTTGTTATTGTTCTGGCATTCCCACAGAACAACTTTTGGAGCAATCTCTGAAATAATCAGAGGCAGGGGGTATTACATGATGTAATCACCTTGGAACGCAAGCGCTTGACATCATGGAGGGTATCCTTTCCCAGGAATAACAAATGCCCTGAGGGGCCTTGAAGGGATTTCAATTTTATTGTTCTGCAAACTCATTTTTGTCAAAACAACTATACTGATATCCAAACGTGGTTCAGACTTGCGTCTGGATACCGAGTTCCTTTGTGGTGCAAACTTAGGACACTTAAAACTATTTCTTTCGACACCTGAGATGTCAAGATTCAAGGTTTTTGATGTGTCATTTGCATAACCACTGTTTTTTAATACTCCCCCTTTTCCTAAGAAACATCATTTCACATTTTTTGCCAAACATGTTATATTGTGACTAGGGATGCTCCGATCTGATCGGCGCCGATCCATATCGGCCGATATTCCCATTATCGGTTTTGATCGGAGTTCCCAAAACGTCCGATCAAACAAGGCCGATCAGATGACATAAAATGCGCGAGAACTACTATCAGACATACAAAGAAAAAAGACGTTTCAATAAAAGGTCTCCTAAAAGGCAGCTTGTGATTGGCTGTCCATGTCATTCAACTTCATTGGCCCCTGTCTCCGGGGTGACCGGGTGGCGAAATTACGAATCCCACTATGGCCAAGGCAAGACCCGCCCTCTTCTGTCTCTGATTGGCTGGTCGTTCTGTGCGCTGTACCCACCCACTACCCACCCAAACCTCTGAGTTTAAGGCGACTCTCTTCGCTGGAGCGCATTGCAGTAACTTATTTTCCGAAATTGCATGCAAATTCAGGTAGCCTAACTAACGTTACAGCATAAAACGTGTACTGACATCCATTAGCCTAAAATAAGTTTACGTTTTTAATACCACCAATGTTGATAATAGTTCTAGGCTATGTGTCTCATTGCACATTCTAGTGCTAGCTAGAAAATCAGCTGGCTGATCACTCGGAGGGGAATTCAAGTTGACGACCAGCCAATCAGAGACAGAAGAGGGCGGGTCTTGCCTTGGCCATAGTGGGATTCGTAATTTCGCGACCGGGTGGGCATATTTCACTGAAGAGAAAATGGCGTCGCCGGTCTGGCAGAATTTCAACGTATTGGAGAGCGATAACAAATTAGCAATTTGCAATGTCTGCTCAAAAGAAGTACCTCGTGGAGGAACGCATCAAAGGGGTTTCAACACCACAAACTTCATACGGCATTTGAAGGTTTGTCACATCAAGGAATTTGATGAGTTCGCGAAGTTGGCGAGTGCTAAGGCAGAGAAGGGAAAAGAGCGCGCAGCGACCCAAACACCACTCACTCAGCTGACCGTAACAGAGACATTGAGACGACAGCGACCATACAACAACGACAACAAGAAACGAAAGGACATAAATGCAAAGGTAATGGAGTTCATATGCCTTGATCAGCAGCCGCTGTCTGTTGTGGAAGACGCCGGGTTCAAACGTCTCGTGTCCTGCTTGGATCCACGCTATACACTGCCGGGGCGAAAATATTTTACTGATGTTTGCCTGCCGGAATTATATCAAACTGTCTACACGCACATCGAGAGCCTTATGAAGGACAACATCGCGTCAATCAGCTTCACGAGTGACATTTGGAGTTCGAGTGTCTGTCTGATCTCCTAAATGAGGACAAATCGACTTGAAACTGACTGACTTAAAACAATATTTTATATTTGGCTAATAGCCTGTTTATGTTGCAGTTAAGTTTGTGTTATTATTTTTCCACAAGAAAGCTACTGTATAAGCTCCAAGTTCTCCAAGAGCCTCTAGAGAGTGGAATTTTGCACATGTGATGTGACTGTACATTTTATTTGTTGTGATTTTTATTTTATGAGTAAGCAAGTCTCTCGAGTATGGAATGTTGCATGTTCCCTGCAATAAAACAGATGGTTGTCAATTCATGATACTTTCTCATCTCCTAATTTTAATACTTAATATACAATGTCAATGTTGTTAAGAATAATTAGATATATAAATAATGCTATACAATAAATAGAATGCTTCAATCGCCGTTTTCGACGCTGTGATCGGTGATATCGGATCGGCGAAATCGGATCGGCCGATACTAATTTTGGTGATCGGTGATCGGTGATCGGCACCAAAAATCCTGATCGGAGCATCTCTAATTGTGACACCATAAGACAGTCTTACTAAAGGTGAAACTACAAGATTTATAGTGTCCAGATAATAAATCTTTGGTGGTCTTACAGTACATCAAAACAAAAAACAAGCTACTCAATGGCGTGATCTCAAACATTTGGCAGACAAGTGAAACAAACAAATTAAGTTCCTCTGTTCCAGTTTCAACTCCTGCAGCACCAACAAAACAAACCCATCGCCATAGTAACACAGACGACTGTTGACTCCAGAGGGAGGCTGACGCTGTGCCACCGTGAGTAGGATTAATGCTTCTAATAGTCTAAATAGCCACGGGACGATGAATCCGTACTGTTCTTCTTGACGGCACCCATTGCTTTAATCAACCTGCGTCTTGTCCAGGGGCGACGTAAACCAAATTCCACGGGAACAACCCAATAATAAGATTTCTCTGTGTTGATGCGTACACTAAAACCCAGGCAACACCTTTTAAAATCCACAGTGGCAGCTGGCAGTGTTTAACCGAGACAGACATATCTTTTTTCCTCTGCTGCCCTTCTGCACAATGTAGAGCCAGTGTGTGACTGCATAAGCTGTCGTTGTAACCCTCGTCTTAACCTGTGATGAAACCAACTGCACCATGAGGACGGCCATTAGTGGCCCTTACTCACGCGTGGGATTGCTGACTTCCTCGTTCCTCGGCGAGATGGAAAGGGAACGATAAAAGCCACCCAGACTGATGTTTGCTCAGGGTTGGTCATTTTTTGCATTTCCTGCATAACAAACCTTGGTTCTGAGTCACAAGTTCAATTTGGAGTTATGACCCCTTCACAGTGGACATCTGAAATTCGGTGGTGGAAGAGACGAAAGCTCTTTTCTTTACAGTGTAAAATAGAGAATTCAATTTGTGTACTAATGAGACAAAAAAAAAAACATTTCAGAAACTAGCAAGCATTTAGTTTTTTGGTTTTTAGCATTCACTAGCTAACGCACACTTTATTTTGATACCACTCTGTGGAGGATAGTGTTTGCTGTACTGGTGCCATAATGTCATAATTCATTCATTTAGCTTTTTCAACATTTGGAAAAAAATACCCTGATATGCATTCTTACGGGATACACCCTTAAAAAGTAATGAAGTAAGCAAAATAAATTGGTTGATTTTGAACAAAGCACTGCAGTACTTTAAATGTCACAAAGTTTGATAGCAATCACAGCATTCCTTGCATGTAAAATGCATGTCAAATACCCACATACCCACACTGGATATACTTTAAGATACCACCCCCCCCCCCCCCCCTCCCTCCCTCCCTCCCTCCCTCCCTCCAATCTGATTCAACAGTATGGAGTCTTCATGAAGAGCAAGACCCAAACACACAGCAACATTAGCACGGTATCCAAACTGTCGCTTGGTTACCAGAGAGGGATCTTTTTCAGGCTTTCGTTCTGCCAATACAGAATGCCCCCAGAGTTCAGACCAGAGAGTTCCAGTGCAACAGGAAGCTACACATGGCAAAACGCAGCGGTTGCCGCAAAAACACAAACGAACACACGGCTTGGGCCTGGGCTCTCAGCCACCGCTCTGGCTGTCTTCGCCGCGCTGAGTCTCACGGCGGGGCCAGCTCTGTGCCGCGGGACGGGTGGGAAGCCCAAAGGAACCGCGTGTGACAAAGTTAAAAGCCGAGAGACGCTTCCTGTGAAGACTGTGCCATCCTTTTCTAAAACGGCCGGATACACCTTAACAATGACCAAACCGGATACAAGCAGGGTGTCAGAGTCACTGCAATTGTTTATTCATTTGGCTAATGTTCTGAAATGCCTAAAATAAAGAGGTACAGTAGTATTATTTTATTTCAGCGGGAATAATTCACCTCATTTTCTGAATTAATAATAAACAGCTCAAAAAATGACCTTCACATGTCACAGACAGGAAAGGAAGCTCTATGAGCAGAGTATATACAGATTATAAAAGAAAACAAAAACGTTTAAGACGTACGGGTTTTGTTTCTACCACAGTTATGTGCCCATTATGTGAAAGGAAACATTCTTGGGTCTCAACTTGGCATCTCAAAATACTTGGGGCTAGACTACAAAAAAGGGAAATAATTTAAACATAAAATATAATTATATAATGTTTTCATAAATATAACCAGTTACAAAACCATTTCTAAGTGGAAAATTATTCCCACCAGCTCTTATTCTCATTAGCATTTCAATTTCAAAATGGCACCGTGTAATGTTTATATCACTTGTTAATGATCAATGGTGCTGCCACTGAAGATTAACAATGGCCTGGCAGACAGAGGCAAAGCAAACCATGATAATGAAAGTGGAAATTGGCCAAAGGTTTAGATAAAAACTGCATCCCGCAAAGAAAACAGAAAACATTCTTCCCGCTCATTACCTCGCAATTATGGGTTTATGTGAGCGACCCGTGGATACGCACTTTAACAGGCCGTGATTGCTATTCACAGAGCAAGCAAAAACCTCTCTCAGTTGAACTGCGTCAGGTTCACTGCTCTGGCGAATGCTGTTCAGTAGGGATGATTGCAGACAATTCACCAGCCTAATCTTTTCTCTAAAACAATGTACAGTACAAGATCTTGCGGTGCAACAGATCCACGCAAGCACAAGGCTGGGCCTGTTGTTTAAATAGCGCACATGCGCACACACCTGGACATTCAAATCTTTTGCAATTCCATTGTATCCTTGTTCACACAGTTTCCTTGACGAAATACATATTCCTTCAGGGGAGGCATTAACTCAGTGTTAATCTCTTCTGAGAGTGTAATGCAGCTGGACTGTTTACCAGATTATAAGATTAATGGCATTGATTCAATGTTGGTGTTATAACCAGACCCCCAGAGACCCGGACAGTCTACTGAGGCTACTCTCGTAAAGTTTTGGTGAGGGCTCTCGCCAGAAGCTGTCAGCGCTTCATTCCCAAGTCCCATAAAAGGTTCTCCGCAGTTTACTACAAACATAGACATCTCTGGTAAAGCAGGAACAGGCATCAGAAATCAGGTGGCGTTGACAGTGATTGAAGCTCAGCATTTTATGTACATTTATTCAAGTCGATGTGGTGCTTACCCACATCAATGTCATTTAACGACTTCTGGAAGCTTGAAATGAATTCTGGCCCTAACCATAAAGTGCCATAAGGCTTCAAGTTCACATCTATCTTCAAGTAAATCATTTTGTATAGCACACACAATGAAAGCTATCATTGTGTATTTCTGTGTGCTACACATGGCCATTTTGTCACTGGTACACACTCAATATGAGAAAAATGTGACAATTTGCGACAATTTGAGACAATTAGAAACACTCAAGTTAGACATTTCAATTGTAAAAACCTCTGCAATGGCTCTGCCATCTTGATTATGTCAAGTTATGAAACAGTTTGAGGATGAATCAAGATTTGAGAGTCAAATACAAACAGCGTTTTGTTTATGAAAAAAGCACCAGAATCACATGGCAGTTCTACATTTGGCTCTGTAGGAAGCATGCAATTCTCAAAGATATGTTTCACAATCAGATACACTGTGTACCATCATGCATTTCCTCTGAGCTATTATATACCAAAGGCAAAATTTTATTCAAGGAATGAAAATAATCTTTTAACCCTCATAAAGTATGAATGCCTCTTTCAACAATGTTTACAAAAATCCCCAATTGCCTTTTCAGTTTACAAGATAAATTTATGACTGACATAAATTCATAAGAATTGCACCAAAAAAGATAAGAGGTGTACAACAGACTAATGGCTAGTAAACAGGACTAAACATTACAATACTCCACCTAACTTTAAAACCTCATAAGTTTTTGCTGTCCCCAGAACAAAGTTGTTTAACTCGATTTACATCAGTAAATATCCAGCCGCACAAACATGAATTGTGAAAATGCTATTCAAGTTGCCATGGATACAGATGTATATAAGTAAATAATGCAATGAAATTACAGAATCAAATCAAAACATACTTTTGGGATATCTATAGTGTACCTAGGTAACAATAACTGTAAATCCTGGTGAGGAGAACTAATTAAGACCTTGCCAAATATTTGTTGGGGTCATCTTGTGTTCTAGCATTGACTTTATTTACACTGGTAGTCATTTATTTTGTTCAGGTTAACAAGCTGTAACCAGTTAAATGGGTGGGCGGGGCCTTGACAGCTAAAGGCGTTGGCATGGCTGCAATCAGTTAATGAAGTGGGCATGGCTGGGCCCAGTCACTCCCAGTGGGTGTGGCTGTCCACAGTTGAAGGGTGGATGAAGGAACATTACATTACATTACATTACGGGCACTTAGCAAACACCCTTGAACCAGTTGAAAGGGTGGGCTTGGTTAAATCCACAATGGCCAATAAGTTTTCACAAAGTGTTCTGTGCTGGACAATGGACTCGCTGAAGATAATGGACAGATTCAGGCCTAATGGACGGCAACAAACGAATAGGAAATTCAATAGCAAATCCTGGCCTGGCCATCTTGCTGCTCCGTGTTATTTGTGGTCACTATCCACTCCTCAGGCTCTCCAAAGTAAATCAATTTAAAACTTCAGGAGTACTGTGTTTGCTAGAAGAGCAAATAGGTTTTCTCTCAAACAATGACCACCACTCATGAATAATGAAAAGAGGACGAAAGCGGTGTAAGCAAGCAACAGGCAGGCCGCGTGTCTGCAGTGGACAGACCCCTGGGTGGCTCTAACAAAGCAGAAGTTCTGCATCTGCACATCGCGTCCCAAGGACGACAAGAGGCGGGTTCCCTGGAATAATTGATTCAGCGATTTCAGGAAACGGCGCGGAGCCGCGGAGGCGGGCAAGATACGGGGCATGTGGGCCGATGTAATGAAAAGCAGAACGCTCCCACTGCAATCTGCCTGACCCTTTGGCTTTCCACATCTGCCCCGCAGTCCGCTCTCTGAACGTTCCCTTGGAAACATAAAACAAACATGCTACGCACACTACTTGCCACCTCCCGATTCCTGCACGGGCGGGAGTCCCGAGCGAGAGAGACAGAGAGCAATCATCGGAGGAAACCTCCTCAGGGCCAAGCATGTGTTTCACGTTATTAATGGAGATCTCATTCATAAAAAAACAAAAACAAAAAGGAAATAAAATAAAGCAAATTTTCATTAGAAAATATATGAGGGCATATGCTACACATACAGATGTAGACCGGGTGTTGGGTATGTTTGTTCTTACATTGTATATATTTTTTTCTGTTGGAGTGTTTAAAATTGTATTACTTCCCCAATAGTGCTACAACTTCACCTTCCTCAAACGGAACCTTCAGTTCCACGGTGAAGGCTAATAAACAACCTGCTGTTTCAGGCGGGGCTGGAGGAACACCAAAGCGGCTAACAGCTGCCCTTGTCTTCGTGACATGAACTTGACCTGCACTCCACTGCACAGTGGTGGAAATAAAAGCCTGATTTACAGCAGGGGGCAGTCTGTGGGATCGGGTGGTGACATTTTCACTGCGGGTCCTGCCGGGCTTCAAAGCACGCCCACCAAGTTCCAAGCGCTACGTTCACAAATCCTTTCAAGCACCGTCCTGCGTTTGAGATGGCCTCAGATCAGGGGATCACAGTGGAGCACAGAAGACAGTATAATGAATGAACCCTAGCGAAACTGAACCCTGAAGACATACTGGCATCACTTTACATTAAGTTGCACCTATACCTGTGTAGTTAAATTTTAACTAATTTGGTAGCAACAGGTTATTACTGAATAACTCAAATGTAGGTAACATGGAACAGCAGTCAGTGGTATTCTACATGTGAAACAAAGCCAGCCCTCTTACATTTCTCCTGCTGAAATTAAATCAGTCCATATCATAAAGACACATTGTGAACTTAACAGGCAAGGCTTATTTGTTGTGTATCATGTGATGTGGCCTATGAGTGTAAATTAAATATTTCAAAATATTAACGTGTAATTAAGAATACAGCTAACTGTTGTTCCATGTTACCTTTGTTGGAGTTACTCTGTAATAAGCTCTTGTTACCAAATTAGTTCAATTTGACTACACAGGTATAGGTGCAAATTAATGTACAGTGTTACAGACACACGGCGCAACACAACAACAACTGAGTGGACTTAGGGCGCCCATTGTCTTGATGTAGACACTGGTCTACAGTACTGTAACAGGAAGCCTGAGGCAATGCTACTTCAGTGAAAGTCTGGCAGGATTTCAATTAGATTCCAGCTTATCCAGCTCATCTCCAGGAACAAAGTGGGGGTGGTGAGTAAATGTAATTCAATTGTCATCATCACAAAGAGAAGAAAAAAAAACTCTATTTATTTACTTATTTTTTCCAGGCTGTCCTACGCGACACACGGCTGAACAAGATCAGATAAAGCAACCTGGTCTACGGCGCAACAGCTGCGCGCCGCCGGAGCGTCAATCCGGCGGCCTTTATAGGAGTTACAGGCCCAGGCCCTTAACCACTAAATGACACCGGCCTCTATTAGAGAACTGAAATGGGGAAACGTATGCTTCGATATCACTACAGTGCTATTAAGTATGGCTTAATGGCATTTATGAATCAGAATCTCCACTGCCACTCTCCCATCAACCTTAATAAATGCTGAAAATGTTAAAAGTCTAAATGGCTCTCTGTGGTGCATTCTACACAGAAGTGAAAAGAAAAATGTCTTGTACTGAAGGCCCTGTGAAGCGCCTACTTCCTCCCGATATTCCGCCACTCCCAAAAGTGCTTGTGGGCGGCGGCGGCGGCAAAACGGCCCAGGAAACAAGAGCGGAGGCGCAGCCCGCTCTTCAACCTGTCGGCAGTCCTCTCCCCAGTCCGTTTTTTTTGTCATGCTGTCAGAAGCGTGCGGACCCTCAGGAGATGGCCATTAGTGCCGGGCATCAATCACCTGCTGTCGGAATTGCCGCGAGGTCAGAAAACTTCAAACCCCCCTCCGTCCTGTGTCCCCTCCCCCGGTCAGGGCTCGTTCACCAGAAACGTAGAAGTGTTCACAGAAATCGCTGATATTTCTGAGACCAAATTAAACTTTAAATGCAAGACTCCCAACAGCTTCCCCCCCATATTTATGAAAGCTTTTCTCTCAGAGATGAAAGCCAAGTCTGTTGGTTGACATCACACACTGGGTGGTTGGGCAGCCCGACAGCCCTTCCGTCCACCGTGAAGGTTGGGGGAGGGGTGTGGATTCGGGTGATTGGAGTCCTCCAGCCCCACCGCTGTCAGACATGGCCACAGAGGAGGGAACTCCGGGGCGTATTGCCTTTCTCGCGGCGGCCATGGTTTGAGGAGTTTAAATGACCATTGTTTGCCGGTGGCCGCCCGAATGAGAGGATGAATTGAAAACCAGCATTTCCTGACAGGAAGGACCCACTGCGGGCCCTGGGCATGAGGCCAGGAGTCTCCTCTCAGCTGGGACAGAGAAAAAAAAGCTAAAAAAGAAGGGATGCTTGTGGGAGATGTGGCTGGCCAGGATTTGGAACGGGGGAAGGGCGGGAGGGGGTGTCGAACTTAACAATGTTTACGATGTCAACCGTAAACAATGATACTCTGAATGTGTCACATGGGGTCACTGTCAAACAACCCCTGGAGAGCTCAATATTTATGGACACAATTACTCACAATTACTGTCACAAGAGGTATGACAACTGAATACAGAAAAAAAAGATTTACAGTACAAAAATAAATATATAAGAATCATTAAACATAAAAGGCAAAATTATTTGTTAAAATCTTAATATAATGGCATTTATTAACACATAGCCTATCAATGAAATGTGTAAATTAATTCAACTTTATGCAGCCAAAGATGTATATTTTCCCTCAACTGATGTTTCATAATCATTTGATTGGCCACAGTAACTGGTTGGGGCGGCAGTGTGGTATAATGGTTAAGGAACTGGGCTTGTAACCGAAAGGTTGCAGGTTCGATTCCCGGGTCGGACACTGCCGTTGTACCCTTGAGCAAGGTACTTCACCTGCATTGCTTCAGTACATATCCAGCTGTACTATGTATAAATGCAAAAAAGAAATTCTGTGTAAGTCGCTCTGGATAAGAGCGTCTGCTAAATGCCTATAATGTAATGTAAATGTAATGGTTGAAGACTCTGTCTCCAGGGGTTACGGGCCATGAGAGAGCACCCTCTGCACCCCGTCCCTTCTCTCTTCCCTCCTCTTCCCGGGCAAGAGCTAGTTACTGTAAATTATCAGCTCTCGCTATCCCTGCTGTCAGGATACAGGGGTCAGAGGTCATCTCTCCAGCTGTTTCCTCACTCCCTTCCCTCGGAGAATCGGCCTCGGCCGTATCTGCCAGAGCCTCACAGGGGAAGGGGGGAGCTTTCGAGCAGAGATTCCAGGGCTAAAAATGAGCCTGCTGCTGTTGCGGAAGCATCGTTCCCATGCGCAACACCGCTTCAGGGAGATGGATAAGCTACTATGAAAAACATGACTAGCGATGCAAGACAGGAAATGAACTTCCAATTGTGGCAAGAACCATTATGATTCACAAGGGGAAGGGTCCAATTTTGGCCACGGTAAAAGTGCAGGGGCCTAGTTTTCCGGGAGGGATACTCGATGTACAAAACTTGGCTTGCCGACAGGTATTGCTGAAGGTCATTTGCGGGGTATCAAAGCTGTTCCAGGCACGATGTTACAGCATGAGAACTCAATTAAAAACCTCTGACCAAATGAGGAAAATATTCACGTAACGTCGCACACACCTCATTATGGGCTTGGGATAATGACTAATAAGACATGCATTGTACCTCTGATGCAGTGTAATTCGGAATTCTAGAATTCTCATTTCAGCCAGAGCAGAGGATAAATTCATAACACCTTAGAAAATGTGTTACGAATATAATAACTGAAACGCATTCAGAAAACAGAATGAAACTATGTATTGCATATACCCTCCGTCTATTACTTGTTGAATTCTCATTCACAGACACAAACAAAAACTCAGAACAAAAAGAGACAGGCATAAATACAGACAAACAGCATGCTGTGGTGGTGGGAGAAAAGCTCCTTTAGGGTAGATAGTCTCTAGATGACTCAGTGTGTCACAAAACATGAATATCAACCGTCTAGACGAGGGATTGGCAACCTCAGTACTCCAGGGCTCAACTCCTGCAGTCTTCAGCTACCTTTCAATTAGCCGCAGATTACTAAAGCCAGGTAACCGGTTTCCTGTCCATAACAAAAGTTAAAAATGAAGTGACCAAAGCCTGGGTTTCAGTGAAAACACTCAGAGCTGCATCCAGCCCCTTTCTGCAGACAGTCAGAGGAGCAGAAGCCACATCAACTGATATTTCAGCTATGTGCGCACATTCCAAGACATTAACTTCAGTCTCCATCTGAAACGCACCCTGTCAGGGGAAACAAACTATGGCAAAGAGGTTACAGCAAACCACAGGAGAACCGACAGTACGAAACACTCCCATCCCAGCCCCCCACCCGAAAAAAGTTAATAAAAAAATAAAAAATCCCACACACAAATGTTCAGCGATCAGACTGTCGGTATGCATAAAAGATTTTTTCCAAGTGAAGCTGACCGGTTCATTTTTAGGGGAACCTGCTATATCGATGGAGAAACGGCCCCCGCGGAAGCAGTACGTCTATGCTGCGGATCCTTCGCTTTTCAGTCTCCCTCACGTTTCTGTTTTAAAAATCTTTCGATGGCAAGTGGGTGTTCAGAATAGTTCCTCAAAAGTATTTGATATTTCCACATTCTGGGACCCAGAATAGAATTTATTATTCGCAAGGGGAAGATAAAGCGCACACCCACTATTAAATAAACCAGATTTCCTGCTGAGGAAAATTAGATACCAGTTTTGATCCATTAAAATGATTTGCTACAGCTTAACCACATTCAATAACTAATACGAATAGAAAATATCCTGTATCTAGGGTGCCAATTTCCTCACAAGGACAATCAGGCAGCCCGTTTAATGTCTTAATTTTCATGCCATTACATTCTCCCTATTTCTACATAATCAAAACCATTACTGTTTTTTTTTAGTTAAATTACTCAAGTAAAACAGCAGGGAAATGTCAGGAAAGTGCACAAGCACGGTCTACGCTTCGGTCACAGGGGGTGGCGAGGCGGAAAGAGGAAGACCCCTCCCCCAATACACCCACCCACCCCTTTTGACTCCTCCTGACCGATCATCCACCGCTAATCTGTTTCCCTCGTCTGCCTGAGTGACCCTTCAGGTCTCATCCATCCAGCCTTTGTTTCAGAGGGTCCCGGACGCCCTGCCTGGGGTCGAGGCAGAGCTCCGATTCGCCGGCGGTGGCCAGCGTGGCGCGGCGGCCTTGTGCGGTGCAGCCCTGCGCGCGGAAAAGGCGCTTGTACGGGCCAGAGGAATTTTAATTACTTCCATGACTCCCGGGTTACCGGCCAAAACTCCGCAACGGCAGAGGGAAGGCAGAATCGCCAATTACCCGAACTCCGCCGAGGCCCCGCCCACCCGCCTCTATCGAACGAGCCGCATTAGCGACTGACCTCCAACGACTCGGCCGAAGCAGACGGACGCCTCCCTCCTCCCAACCGTGGGCGCAGCGCGGCACCGACGTGTCTTTCCCCCCTAATCCCTTGGTCTTCCTCACTGTAAATACACTGTATAAACACCGCTGGGGAGAGTGGGCCCTGATGTCAGGCGGATCGGACGCTCTCTTTAATGATTTATCGTGCCTAATGAATGGAAAGGCCCTTTAAAAGCTTACCCGTCACAAACCGGGTGGTCTTGAGGGGACGTGGAAAAGTGCTATTTGAGGAATTCCAGTCAGCTGAGCAGACATGCTTGTAAAAAACTAATTAAAAGCAGATATGTGTAGTAGTGTCAATAAATCCTCTTTCCAGGTCGGTTAAATTAACGTTGAAGATGTAAAACGCATTTCATACATGCTCTAGTAAGTTTATGAATGCATTCAAGTAAATTGAGAAAATAACACCATGACAATGCAGAAGGTTCTATTTACCCTGGTTTGCCAAAAGAAAGTACAATTATTTAATAAACAAAAAATCATTCCACACTAAAACAATGAGTAATTTGCACTCCTGTATCTCAGTACATATACCATTACCTTGAGAGTTCCTGATTTTTGTCTTTATTAAATAGTGTTCATGTCAAAATAGTGATGCATGAGCAGACAAAAAAAAAAACTATTGGTGAAGTTAAAGATGGAGCTTTAGCAAACTGTCCCATAGCACAGGCTCTGCTCTGTTCTTCCCATCTTTGCTTTATAGCTGAACGCTGGACAAATCCAAATGACATCACTTTGCCTGGAATATCATCCGACTTTCAGAAGTCCATGGACTTTACTAGTCCATGCAGAAATGAATGCCGATTCAGTCGAGTAACGCAAAAATGCATTTAAAATGGAACAAAATGCATTTGACAAATGTAGACCGCAATACCAGTGTTAAAGCAATGAAAGGACACAGAGACACGGAGCTCTGTGCCAAAACTTCTCCCACCAGGACTTCAGCTTCCTTTCTTCTTTCTAAATTCTTTTTTACAAGATGCTGTAAAAAAGAACACAGAAACACACGCTGTATAAATGTTTAGATTGTGAACTCTTTTGGACTGGCTGTGTTTGTTATCCACCCCCCTCTCTCTACTCCCTCCCCATCTCTCTCTCACTCTCGCTCTCTCTGTCTCTCGCTCGAGATGGAACAGCTGCGGAGGAAATGACGACGCTAGGAAAAACAACGGCCAATGTGGCTGTGCAATCAATAACTCGGGCCCCAGCTGGCCAAGCACAGAGAAGTCTGGCCTGGGCGTTCCCGCTCAGGAAACTGACGGCGGACGCTGACATAATGCACGCTTGCCTCGGTCCCGGAGCTCTAACGCAATAAGAATTCAGGCAGGATCTCGGGGAACCGTGTCCGAAATTACAAACAGATTGTTGTGTTACAGCTCTCGCAAACCCCAGCAATGGCTGTTTTGGGGACGCCTTCTCTGAATTCTGCTCGTTTGTTTGCCGTCTAAACACAATGTGGGCAATAGGTTGTCGTTGTGATATGAAGTGGGTTTAATCTGCAATAATCCTGACTGAAGTTAATCTATCGCTCAAATGTGTTTTTTTTTGTTTTTTTCACCTCTCTAAGCCTGCCAAAAGTCACTTATTTATGTCCCTCAAATCAAAAACATAAAAATACACCAGCATTTTTACTAGGAAAATAATTGCTCATGTAAGCACAGGCCCTAACATCGGTCTAGATAATGTGTACAGTAAATGGTTTTCACCATATATGGCAACATATCAACATTGCATTTTATCACATACTGTATGTCCATTTATATTGATTTGAATCCTTTTGTGGCATAACCCTTCCTTTTGGGAAGCTTCCGATACTCATTTCCTGGTGGATCCAGCCTCACAGATCTATTCCAAACATCACAAACCAGGCTGACAGGGCAGCATTACAGAGAGTCACATAAGACTGAGTGGCAGTTGCAGGCCTCTACCCTAAAAACAACAACTTGGTCATTTAGGCAAATTAGATTTTTTCATTTTCAAATCCTATCCATTCATTCTGAATCATTCAATTTCTCTCACATACATAAATGTTTTCCCAATTCCCAAGTTTCTGAATTCTTGAAATAAGAATTGCTCCACGCCCAATCTTCAGCATCCAATCTTCATCATATAGTACAGTTGAAAGCTGTTGAGCTGGAGACACACAACTTGTCTTCACTGGCAGCTTTTAACTGTACTATATTGAGTCAGCAACGTACATATCAGAAACGCACTAAAACTAACACTAAGCATCCAGCATTAAACTTTTGGTTGCTACTGCACTGTTCAAATATCAAAATGAATAAACTAGTAACATAAGCTAATAATAGCTACGAGAATATAGCTGTCTCGCGTACGCACTCACTCGCATATGCACGCACGCACACACAGAGAAAGGGTCATTTTCAAATAACATCAGCACTTAAATTCTGACTAAAACATTGAGCAGTGTTATGAAGACTGCACATTAGAGATGGATATGGACTATCCTGTTATACAGGATGTGACAAAGTCTGACAACTGACATCCTGATTCCTGCCCCCCTACCCCCTTTTTCCAGGGTTCAATAAGAGAATCTGTAAACATCGCAGCTTTTCACAGAATGTTCCGCTGTAACAGCTGTCACGTACGCTATGATACAGGGGAGAACATTTTTTTAATTGCCAAGCTTAAAGTGAAGAGCCCCTTGAGCACCATCTTAAAGTATTTTTCATGCCAAACTGCAGCATACCACGTCCTCGAAAGTGGCAGTCATGTCCAAAAACCCCCCCCCCCGTAAAGTACAAGCTATCAGAAAAGGGCTTATCTGCATCGAAATGATGGGGTTTGATCTTTCTCGGGAAGTATCCTTTTATCACGGATGACTGAAAGCAAGCAAGCACTGTTTACTGTCGAGCAAACAAAAGGCCGGAGTTCAGATTCAGGAAAGGGAACTGATTCGGCATCGCAGACCAACCGTAAACTGAAAAGCTGGAATGTACACGGAAAATGTGCCGCGTCTCTTGTGTCGTAGTACATGCCCCCTTTTTCTTTTTGCATAGCGTGCATATCTTCAAAAGACACAGTGCGAGTAGTGTTTTCGTTTACTCTGTGCCTGTGGACGAATGCTAGCTATGTATGAAATGCATGCCATCTGTATCTGTAGAATTGTGGAGCTGGAGTACTGACAGCTTGAAATAGCTGGAGGTCTCATTCAAGACACACTTTATTTAAAAAAAACAAGAAAACAATGTAAACAAACTCAATGCTTTCCAGATGCGAACCGAACAGGCGTGCCTGAACTGTACTTCAGAAATTACCACCGTGTCCCTTTAAGTTGCATCCGGACGCGTGAAGAAAAATGGATCAAAAGCCACAATTAATTAATTCTGAAAGATATCCACTAAAAACTCAGAGACGGGAACTGCATTTCATTTAAAGTACATTATCATGGGTGTGTGTGTGACTGTATGGGAGTTGTGCTGTGTGTTTATGTGTGTATGTGACAGTGTGTGTGTGGGGATGGATGTTAATGTATGTGTGTGAGAGATGTATGCACATGTGCGAGTGAGTGTTTGTAGGCGTAGGCGTGTGCATGTGGGGGGGGGGGGGGGGGGCAGGGAGGTGTGTGTGTGTGTGCGTGTGTGTGTATGGAGGGTGTGTGCTGAAAGGGAAATCAGTTTCAGGCCTGGTTTAGAGAGGCTCAGCAGGGGGAGTCTCTTACCCTCTCCTTCACCTGCGAGCAGGGGTGTGGCTGACACACAGTCAGGCCTGAGAGACGAGGCAGAGGAGGAGGAGAGGGAGGGAGGAGGCCTACTCTTGTCAGACGTCTCTTTCCCCTGAGGTTTTTCACACTGGAGAAACCCAGAAACACCCACTAATCACAATAAATCTCCCCCAAACCGCGGACCATGAGCTGGGCTCAAGCATAAAAACACTCTTTGGCCAGAAGACAGCTGCTCTTTATCCAATTACTCTTTCTTACTGTTCTTTAAAGGGAAATTGCATTATAATGCAAAAAAGGCATTTGTAGAATGTTATTTAATCCTGTTATGTACAGATGTGTGTACTAACAGATGTTATAAAAGTCCAAAATTCATACAACTTATATACTATATTGAGTATAGAAAACCAAAACCATTAATCTCATTTCTGGACACTTCAACAACCATTCTATCACACTTTTTCATGCATGCAATTCAATATCATGATCCACTTATGACAGCATCCGAAATATGACCCGAACAGCAATGAGACCTTAAGCCCACTGGTTCTTAGGAAATGCCAAGAAAAACATTTTTTTCCTTTTTTTCTTTAAGAAATTTCCTGACATCAGTGGACATGAGTTTCAGAATGTTACACCCCATATAGCACACCTGCACCAGTAAACAGAAATGTGTTTTCATTTATTTATTCATTTAGGTCTATTTATTTATTACTCTTGACAAAGTCCTGCCCTAGCCCATTTGGTTTAGCTTAGCAGAGTTCTGTACTCGGAATTCTCAATCAGGCAGTGCAAAAGAAAAAACTTTTCCCTCTTTGCGCGACCCTCAGGGTTAGGAATATCTGAAACCCCAAGTCAAAACGGCGGTCCAAGGGAACCTCACAAGAACAAGCGATTCGATCTTCCTGCTAGCAACTGAAAATTTATTTCGCGAGAAAAGTAAATAAATTCGCGTATAAAATCGTGTTGTTTTTCCACAGGGTGAAGTCTTAAGTGAGCACAGCTGCGCAGTGACTTCAGCAGCTGGAACCAATGCTGACGAGTGACATAATCGCAGGCAACCCTGCCAAGCGATTAAACGGGATTGCGTCAAAGCAGCGTTACATAAACCCGTCCGATACGCGGAGGGGGCTGGCGGGTCCCCCCGGCCCAGTAATCGATACAATTCCCGATCATTACATCACCCTCAGTCTTGATAGCAGGATACATTCCTATTTGAGGTTGTACAGCTGGCTCATGAGTCTCAATGTGGAATAACAGACGGAGTGACATTCTGACTTCTCAAGCTGAAGTCAACGCACACAAAAGAGTATAGGCTATGTGAGGAATGCGGTGCTATATCCATGTGTATCTGCTTGTCGTGTACAGTTACCGTGAAAAGGTGGAGGATAATGTATTGTGTCAACTCTAAAAAGGTGTTTGGATGACTCAAGGCTCCTTTTTTTGGTAACAGGATAAGCTAACCTAATGGTTTCCTCAATACCTGACACTTCAAGCAGGGTACTGAGCGCTCAACTGCTGCCAATGCGGATTACTAATCCCAACGTAGCAGGCAGTGACAGCCATGGGACACATAGCTACTGTTGGGAAAATCACTGCACACTGCACTGCATATAACCATGATGCCTGTTGGGGCCTGCGAATATCCACTGGTGCATACAGTAAGCCACACTTGGTACTTAGCCTGTCAGCTGCCATAGAAGTCAACTGCCATTACTTTACAATGTGCTTTGATGCCAAATCATTTGTGAGGTCAGAGTAATAAAATATTAAAAGATGTAACAGGAGGCTGTTTGGTAGCTTGTTCTGTTAATGCACCGGGTTTCAGTCATGACACGCCTCATGGTATTAAATCATGACTGTGCCATTTTCAACTGTAGCATCACCTAGGGAGGAAAGGTTTCAGGTGGCGTGGCTGTTCCCGTCACAGCCTGCGAGAGCGCCTCTGTCTATTACCAACTGAGCACGGAGTCTTACAATGTAACAACTCAAGCTCAGCTCATGATTTCAGCTCGTGGAGTGAAAAAGAACTGAGGGGTGGCAGAATATACTTCAGAGGACAATTCCCCAAATCAAAGAACACTGCAGCGATTGGAGGTACTTATGAAAGCCATTTGACATAAAAATCACCTGGAATAAAAATAGGTTAGAGGATATAACGTCAATTGCATTCCTCCATGGAGAAATAGATACAAACATTTGATTGGTTGTTGGCCTAATATGAACATTTCATAATGAGGATATCCCTTCGTAGAGCAGAGAGACGTTTTTAGATTTAAACAAAAGTCAATTGTGAAAATGGATAAAGACACACTGAATGAAAAACATATAGTGGTATAACATAAATCTTGCAAGAAGAAATTTAAGATAGACTGAGAACTGTCAATTTCAAAGTAACACAAACTCCCCTAAGTATTTTTTATTTTTTTAAAGTGTGTGTGTGTGTGTGTGTGTGTGTGTGGGAGAGAGAGGGGGGGGTTAAGCACAATGTGATTTTAGTGTTCTGTGGGTGGAGCCTACATAAATATTTGACTAGCATCCCACATTTTGGATTTAAAAGCAGAGCAAAGACTTTGTAACCCTGGCTGTAAGTGCTTTGGGAATACAATAGTTAGTGATTTACCATTTGCCTGAAGACAGAGTAGCCAGCCAAGCTGCATTTTCTCATCTTAATAAGAGGAGCCATCGTGAAAGCAGGAGACAAGAACTGCAGTTGTCAGTTAATCTGAGTTTAAGGAATCCTTTCACAACCTGTCCTACTGATCGTGTTTGTGCATATGCAGTATATTCACTAACTCCCGAATGCAGTTACGACAATATTTGTTGCATTTTCCTTCAGCACTTGCAGGGATCCGGGTGATGATCTCATTAACAGTTGCAATGTCAGAAAATTCAATGTCATTGATCAGATTATTGATTGGCTGGTTACTGATGGACAGCAGCCAGTGACTCAGTGGTTAAAATATTATTGGAATCATACAGTATACATCTGTTTCTATTAAGAGAGACCCCTCAAATGCACCAACAGCACTTAAAAAATTTAACATAAATGCAAAATGTATGTGTTCCCAGCAGTGCACTCCTGAACAAACTGAACGCTTGCGCAGAATCGACCGAAAGCATGCGGACTGAATGAAAAAAAGACAAATTAACAAAAAATTAGATTATATAAACTGAGAGATAGCCGAGGTGTTTTTCATCACCGTACCAAAGTGAGACTCCCTCACACAGCGCATTCCCATCAGTAAAGCTAAGCTCATTATTTCCTTCTGTGACTGTCTGCTCTCGTAAGCGCACGCAAAGTAAGGGCGCAGGCTTTGAAAAGGGAGTGCCCCGGCTATCATGTGGACCGAGAGGGTTTCACAGCACGTTATCTCGCCATGAAAGAGGTGCATTCATCCAAAATTTCCATCGGCTCAAAGAAGAAAAAAAAGTCCTGCTACTTAATGTTTCTTATCACTGCTTAAGTACTTGTCGGTAAACAGAAACCTACAAAAGACAAGAGCCTTCTTAGACAGGATCACTTATCCGGATGACTAACGATTCTATCTCCTCACAGGCAGCGAAACAAAAGAAGAAGAATTCAGTCACTGCACAGAAAACAGATTCTGTCATCTGTTGAGAAGGTAGATGAGGTCGGAGTGCTATTCCCCTAACTGAAATCCTAGAGACGTAAATCTTCGACATTGCTAACGTCTCGCACCTGAGAGCAAGCTGTGCTCCAATGACCCATGAATAGTTAACAGGCCGGCTTGCCCGGGGAGAGCTGGACAGAGCCAACAGACCTGGCAGGAGGGAAGCGGGGGCTTCCCTGCAGTGAGAGCCACTGAGACTCATCTCTGAGAAGATTCTGTCCTCAGAATGCATTACTTATGTACCGTAGAGGATCACGGAGGCTCTGATCTGAAATGTTACTCACTGGAAAGAAAGAAATGAACAAACAACAAACATTCATTGTCAAAGTCTGAGAACATTTACCCTCGCGATTCACAGAATGTGAAAACGTTTTTCTACAAATCCAATATGGACAGACTTATTTTCTTGGCAACTATTCTGACACCGTCAATTAATTCAACAAGGTTCACTTTGAAGCACCGAAATGAAGCCACCATACTGACGTCTGTAGAATTAAAATGGGCCCTCAGCCAAGAGCCGGTCAACTGTTATATCGGGAGTCCAAATGTAGGAAACTCTGCGACCTTGTCCAGTCGAACTGTACGTTTTCACTAACCTGGAAATGATTTCGGGTTTCACCTGCCCCCCCTTGTAGGACAAATCCTCCGCAGCTCTGGACGTCCGTTGCTCCTGCTCTCCCTCCAGGCTCCCCCTCACATTGTGAGGGCGAGCAGGCCTGCTGGTTCTGAAGAGGAGTGATGGGAAAAGGGCCGCTCCCCTTCCACTCCTCCTCTTTCAGTAACGTGGCCTGTTTAATCTCACCGCACACAGGGGGAGACCGTACTGGGGACTTTATTTTCAGAGCACGGAGTGCAGCCTGAGGTGTCTCACTGTCCGATGGTGGGGGATTCTAATCAAGATGATTAGGATTTTCCTGGCACATCAAGGACAGTGAAGGGCAGCTAGACTTCTCATGTGTGAGCAGACCTGGATTGAGGGGACAAGTGAATAATACACCCAACTGTAGGATGTGGGTTCAGAAGCCTTCTGTGCACTACACCATGCCTGCCTCCCCCCCCCCCAAAAAAAAATAAACATGCACGTATGCACACATGCACGTAAACACTTTTCCATAAGCATGAATGAAACTGTATCGCTTCCTCCGGTTAGCGAGTTTGAACAATGGGCCGAGAGTGCTACAAAGCAGAGCAGCTGTTTCCAGAGTGGACGGACTTGGCCCCTCCCACCCGCCCGCACACATCTCTCTTCTTTCAGCAGAGCATTCCCCTATGGAGCCGCTGACAATACTTCCAGAACCAGACGCTCTGTGCCTCGCACAAAGAAGAGGCTTTAAGCTTTAAGTACCTTTTAGAAAATGATGTAAGGGGCTCTCGATTTTCCCTGAGATATGCATTGGAGTGAACATATCCAGCTTCTAAAAGGGGCCATCTTTCCTGATTAAAAAATGCCATTAAAAATGGCAATTACAATGGCCCGGTGCCACTGTTGAAAACCAAGACTGGATGGGAATAAGCTGGAGACCTACAAACTGAATCCCAAACAATTAAACTGGCCCTTTCATAAGAAATAAAGTCTAAGATGGCCCGTTACTCAGATAAATGTTTACTTCTAAAGTACATCTAATTTATTACAAACTAAATAAGAATGAAACTAATTGAGAAGTTGAATTAAAAAAATGTTAATACACTCCAATTTTACAATGTTTAATAATATTTCAAGTAAATATCTTTTGCCAGAAAACTTTGTAAACCAAACTGTGCTTGCTGTGCCAAGAATGAACATAACAAGCACAGACCACTCAGCATTTTGCTTGAATACTCCTCGAATAATCCAACGCATTATTGATTTAAATTTGTCATTATGGTCCAGAACAAATGTTTTACACAAAGTTCAGACATAGTTTCCAAACTTCAGCGTGCATTTTGCTCTTGCTATAGGCAACAGAAAGCAACACACATAAATCCCAACACATCAGAAAATATGCATAATAAATAAAATAATGTTTTCCCTACCGTTCAGCACGTACATACAACATATTGAGAACATGAGAGGAAAGTGAAAATTATGTTACAAAGTAGAAATGTGCGATGAAAACCATGCAATAGAAATCTGCCTCAGAAACAAAGGAGATTTAGAGAAACGCACTGCATGCTGTGTGCAATGACTTTGAGTAAAGAAAGACATAAGGTTTGAAATTGTCCTAAAACACTGTCGTGTTTTTGACGCAAAAATAATCTCCCACAATATTGCCTTTACAGTTATACTTTTGCAAATGTTTAGTAGAACTCCTAAAACTGCATTTTTGAAAAGTGGACATCATTCAAGACTCCTCAACGCAACGATGTTAAAAGTGCACAAATTAAAAAGTTAAACAACTGTAGAATGCAAGTGTGGCATTTTAATGTGTTTTTAATGTAGCCATACTATAGTTACAAGGTCACGTTGCGAACTCAAGCAGAACAAAGAGAGGCCATTTAAATTAAAAAGAACTGTGGCGTTTCAACTGACAAATGTCTCCGCTGAGAAATGTCTAGATGTTTGACTAAAATGCATCCGTCTGTTTCCCCCATATACCTAATAAATAAATAAAAACGTGAATAAATAAAAAAGTAAATTTTTTGATGGACAGTGATTGTTTCTAAAATGGCCACCACCTCAAGGTTAATCAAAACCATCAGTCAACGATGCAACATTTCAGATATAATGTACTGTCAGAACCTGTGTGTTCATGCATCACACTCTAATTACGACGTCCGCCTGGCATTTCCATTGCTTTTGGCCAATGAAGCAGAAGGACCTGAGAAGTCACGTTTCAATTAAGGCCGGCAGCCACATTCTGTGCAATGACCGGTCCTGTCCCGCAGCTTTTATTTATTTCATTATTAATTTATTGACTTAGCAGACCTTTTCAACCGTCACTTACGGGGCCCAGAGAACGGTTTATTAAGATAACCATGGTGACAA
This sequence comes from Ilyophis sp. 1 JC-2022, assembly GCA_022702515.1. NCBI lineage: Eukaryota > Metazoa > Chordata > Actinopteri > Anguilliformes > Synaphobranchidae > Ilyophis > Ilyophis sp. 1 JC-2022. The sequence continues at coordinate 98,420,379 of CM040405.1, forward strand.
TGTCTGTGACCTGTTAGTGCACGTTGATTTCGTAGTTACAGTTTAACTCTGGCCAAGGGAAGTGAAAAAAAAGTAAGTCATAATGAAAGTGACAGAAAAGAAAAGCATTTCCAGAAATACAACTCGGCAAAATACTAGCGCCTATAATCTAAGGGATCTTTAAATACTTGTGAGACGGCCTAATTCGGATCCAAGAAAAACAAAGTGGCGGCGTTCTCTTCCCCTGGCAGGGGAACAGCTTGTCCCTGACTGACAGCAGGATTTCCCACAGTGCACTTGGTGCAACTGAGACTCATGTGGTCAGCTGTCTGCCCAAGGGTGATGTACTACAATCAGACAGCAAACCTTGTCATTAAAAATACACAGACGCACATACACAGAACCTGGCCTCAACACACACACACACACACACACACACATACACACACGCATACACGCACCATCCACAAACACACATATACACACGTGCACATGAGGTTCGCCTCGCCTTGACCAGAGACCACATACATGCCCAAAATACTTCCTTTGCCCACATGAGCCCAAACAAGGATGTTGGCCTAAGATTATCACATTTCATGTGGCAATTCTATACTGCTTTGAATTTTCCATTTAAAAAAAAAAAAACACTGGGATACATAATTTATTACTTTGTACTTATTTCACTGCACTAACTCTGCTCGTTCTTCAGGGGAGAGGATTATCCTGGAGGAGAGAGAATGTCCTTTCCGTGCACTCTATCCTACCAGACCAGCAACATCTAATCACATCTGCCATCAGTGAAATCAGCACACAAAAACATACGATGCATTAAAAAAAAAAACGGGTTAAAGTTTATTAAAATGAGACATCTTGCAAGCACGTGTCATTGTCCACACATTCATTTGGTTGTGTCCACATTTGGTAACTGGCTTCGCGGCACATTCGATCTGCATATTGGCCTATCTGACGATGTAACAGCAGCAGCTGTGACCAGCGCACACTTCAGCGGATGTTAACTGTATGATTGGCATTGCCACAGGCCTGAACACTGCCACTTGAGCTTCACACATGTGTGTCTCAGACCAAGGTAGCGCTGTCGGGCTGGGGGTTCGGGGAACTGGACATTAGACCACACTGCGTGAAAAGAGGAGTTTCCTGGAAGAGAGCCGAGAGCTGTTAAATTTCAGTGAAATTTGCCGTGTGTCGGTCGTGAGCGGTAGTTTTTCAGTGTCGATACGTATATTTACTGAAACGTCTGCACACTCCCGGTCAGTGATCTGGGTTTTCTGCACTCAGATGTTCCTGATTAGGAGAAGTGGAGGGCCATTGTCTGGTAATTTATGGCAAATGCCTGGACAAGAACACCTCCTTGCTCGAGATTATGTCTGTTTCCGAAGGCGGACGCGCATCCGCAAACGGCCAAATACAGATTTTGGATTTGTGCACTGCGGTGTCCGCCTCATAAAACGCAGCTTTTCATGCAGTGCCAGAGGTTTGCTGGTTTAAGTCCCATTTGCTGTGTGAATCGATTGGGACAAAATAACAAGGCTGAAATCACTGCACAATTGTTTTTCATAGATGTTCGATTCTGCATTAAAACAGCTGTTAAGAGCTTTTTAAAATCATATCCTTTCATTTAAAACTTGGTTTAAAATGGCTAATCAACCACGATAAAAAAAAAACCAATTATGAATACAGATATGCAATAACAAATCATGTTTTAATGTGGCCCACTTTCTGTTTAGTTTTAAATACAACATAAAGAAATGCAAAACATGCCCAGTGTGACCGCAACCAAAACCTTGAGCACTAGGTTAAATTCACGATTGCCATAATTTTCATGAGCAGATGGTTCATCCATGACCCAAGGCCACATCCCGCTCTACTTATGGACGTGCGAGATCGCGTTACCTCTTTTTACAAATATATCATGTGACAAACGCGGACTGGGCGGACTTCAATGAGCAAACGTCTACAGGGCGAGGTATGTTCTGACACCCAATACGCCTGACCTATACTGTACAGTTAAAGTCTCGGAGAGATCGTCAGAGCGGACAGGCAGACAGCCAATCAGTCGATTGGGCCCCTCGCTTCCAGACAAGGTGAGGCAGGTCCCCGGGGGAGACTGAAAATAAGAGATTTACCCCTGCAGGGCCGAGACTAGAGTCTAAGCTAAAGCCAATCCACTGCACTCCGTTTTGATCCTGATCTGAACTGAACTGAAAAAAACAACAACACTGTGGATTTATCTTAATCTGCATGAAGTGTGTGATTTGCATGTGTGTGTGTGCGAGCGCGTGTGTATGTGTGCACGTATGTGTGTGCACGTATGTGTGTGCACGCGTACGCTTCTCCTCTCATGGGCAAACCTGTTTCGGCTTTGACACTTAACAGCAGGGTAAGTAACATTTGACCCCTTTCAGCAAAGCTTTAGGAAAAGTAACTACATTCAAAAACCTGTATAATGCCCGTTTCCAAATGAAATGATAACTGATTCACTCCAGCATACTTATTAAAAGCAGTTTACATAAAATAAATCAAAGATGGGCCAGAGCCATTAGACCCCACTGGTGGAGTTGGATTAAAATGTCACCGCTGGTTACAATATTAACTGAAATGTCCAGCATATCAAGTGCATCTTAAAATGAAATGTACTGTGTGAGAAGAGGCAGATGGGACCTGTGGATAAATAAAGGCAGAGTAAAAATATAAATCAAGGAAGTCTGTGGAGGACTCTCATTTACTAAACTAAGATCCTGTTGCACTCCGCCTTTTCTCTGTAAACAATGGTTGCAACACATTTCCACATAAGCTGCCAGATACAGCGATGATATTAGATAAAAACTATTTTTCCTGCACAGCATGAGGGAAGTGGGGAAAAGAGTTGGATCTTGGAAAAAAGAGATTAGCCCTTCATTAGATGGTCTGAATAAACTCCTCAGTCAAAATCAGAGGGAAACACACTAAAGGGAGATTGTGGCTCAAGACGATTCCCTGGAGTGTCAGCGCTATTTCTACGTCGTTCACCATCACCGTCTTCTCTGCAACTTGCACCTGCAGGCAGTCACTCCAGCTATTTGAATAATGCTGAACCATGGTTTTGAATACATATACTGCCAACCTCAAAATCTAGCAGACTATACCGGTCATGCGAGATGCAGCGAAAGCCAGAGCAAATATAGCAGAATATGTTCTGAGGGTGCAGATGTACGGAAGGTTCAAGAAAAGCATGTCAGACCAGAATATATGTAAGCTCAATTTCTGTACAAAAAAAACACTATTCAGTAAATACGCCAAGATCCTCATGAAGGAAAGTCAACATGGGCGTACGTAGACAGTCAGCTTCAAATAGGCCTACATCTAGGTGAGAGGCATCCATTTAATTTAAACATTTAATTTACAGCCATGTTCAGTTCTTCGGCATAATATTTTAACAAATAAGGTAACTTTGTCACTTTTTAATGAGAACTGCAACACATCAAAAACATATCAAGCTCCGCAGTAAAAAAAAGCCTACCTTCAAACTCTGACATGTTGCCGACATTCTTTCATGGGCATGCTGTTCTTAGACATGTGAACTCGCTGGCAGTCCCCTGCGTTTACCATTAGGCCCAGATGACTCTCACGAGAAGACAAATGAAATGGGCTCTTTGAGGCCGAACGGGGCGGTGGACTGGCCTGACACTGCCAAAGGAGCCAGACGCAACAGTGCACATTTGGGTCTCGGTGGAGTTTCCCAGCGACCCTGAGACAATGTGCCCGATTGTGGCCTCCCGGCACTACAAAGGATCCATAGACTCCCAATGCTGGAAGCAGGGGGCAGGGTGGGGGTGTACGAAAAAAAAAAAAAATGCTTCCCTCAAAAGATATAAGAGATGACCGTGGCCCAGGGGGCAGAACGTTGTAGAAAGGTTAGTCCGTTGGACTTCGCAGGACCTGGGGGTACATAGAAGGTGTAGACTGGACGCCCTGATGGAACGCTGCCCTTGCCCCCAAGAGGAAGGTGCCGCACTTCACCTCAGCTGCTCTGGTGGAGATCATCTGACCCAGCAAAGAGTTACACAAAGCGATCTTGTGCGAAATAAACCACTATATGTGACCCACTCTCTCAGTAATTTCAGCTGGACCACACCACCCCTAAAACAATAAGGGGGGGGAGGAGCATTTGCCTTGATGTAATATAAGCACAATGTTTAGCTTTGAGAAAACCATGTAAGCAACTGCATTTTATATATAAAACTGCACCCTGAATTTTCAAGTTTCTGAATTCAAGTAAGAAACAATAAAAACTTCCCGACAGAAGGTCGCAGTTCAACATGACCAGACTGAATATAACGCTTCGCTGATCATGTCAATCAGTGCGTGAACTGGCAAAGCCTATCTGGTATAACAGCATTTCCGTCTGCGTGTCTTGCTGCACAACTGGCTGGCAGTTTTAGATTCGGTAGACACGAGAGACAAAAAAGCATGGATGAGATCTCATAGCGTGACTCACATGGAGCCTCTCCAGCTGTTTTTTGTCACTGAGAACACCGCCCTAGTCAATTTGTTTTTTTCACCCCAGGGTCTTGAAAACTGAAGAACTTTACTTCCAGATTTTGCTGATGAACAGAGCGCAGTGTGTTTTCTGCATTCTGAGGCCCTGAGGTCATCGTCAAAGAGGCTCCGTTCACCGCCCCTTCCTCCCTTTTACTTAGACCGGCTGAGAAAAATAGGTTTCGAACTTGGTATTTTTGCCCATCCCCTGAATAAATCCGTCCCCTAGAGAAGGAGAGGGTTCAGGGAGAGGCAGGGCTATGAATCTGACCTCGCGGTATTCATCATTGTGGGACACGGCATTAAAGGATGCCTCTTGGGATCCATGGCTTTCTGAGGCACCAAGTCCATCACTGCTCGACTGCTATTCTCAAAACATAATCAATCATAATCAATGTGTCAACATCATACACTTCCCAAAGGCTGACAAAACCAGACCAGCCTTAAAGGCTCATTTTGACTAATAAGGACCAATAATGATTATAGCGTAAGCTAATGACTTGTCAAAGTCGCTCTATGGGAAAATTAAACCCAGGTTAAAAGTCTGGTGGACTTAAATAAATATTCACGACGTATATTTCAATGCATAATTTCCAAATACAAATACACTTCTAGCAGATAACTTTTGGAATTCTTCAAGTGCCAGTTAATATAATTAATATAATATGTGGTATTACTAAATGATAACTGTGGAGATAACTTCAGAATAGTATGACCTACTCTCTGGGTTTCCGGTAAAACAGAACATGTTGTGTTAATCTAAAATGCTATTATGTCATTTTCCATACATACTGTAGCAGCAGGTTTTAACATTGTTTCAGTCACCAGAGCCACCGCAGCACTAAGCCTATAGCGTACAACTCATAGCAAGTCAAAGGCCATGGTTCTGCGGAACTTGGAGGGAGGTTGCTCATCAGAAACAGCTTTAAAATAGAGAGAAGCCTCCAGAAAGAGAATAAAAGATTGGTGGGCAAAGGTCCAGTCTCCATACACTACTCGTTTCCATTAGATAAGGTCCAAAGGGAGGTCTTGCCATTGATAGAGAAACCCTTTAGGCGGATGTGGGAGATATGACAGTGCCACTAGGGCAGGGAAACTTCATAGCAAATATTTGTATGACCAGCACGATGCCAGAGAGACAAAACCATCTCAAAGAATGATCAGTGGCTGAGAAAAAACATCCCCTCCCTGACACAACTCAAAAACAGCCAGTGGTTTCTCCCAAACTTCAAGCTCTCAGTCAAACAAATGATGTCACGCAACTGATGCTTCTCCAGAGTGATTGGTGGGAGGTTCCAGTCAGTTTACTGCCAGTAGTGTGTAGTAGAGGTTAACCAGACTTTCAAATATAAAGTTCCATGTTCAAATCCCAAATAACACTGCTGCTGCAAAGTAATGAACTAATTAGTTTGCCTGTCAGTTGGCATGAAAACATTACTTTTTATTTTCGAGTTAAGCGCTGTCCCCTCACAGCAAGAAGGTACCAATTTTAGAATCCCGGCCAACGGCCTTCCTGTGTGGAGTTTGTGCGTTCTCCCCGTGTCCGCGTGGGTTTTCTCCAGGTACTCTGATTTCCTCCCACAGTCTAAAGATATGCAGGCTGAGTTCATTGGAGAGACTGAATTTGTCCTTGGAGTATGAATATGTGTGCGAATGGTGTGTAGGCCCCGCGATGGATTGGTGACCTGTCCAGGGTGTATCCCTGACTTTCACCCAGTGTCTGCTGGGAAAGGCTCCAGCCCCCGGCGACCCTGACCAGGCTTAAGCGGTTTAGAAAATGAATGGAATTTGTTTGTTTAGTGTACAGGGTGATTTAAGTTTACAGTTAACATATATTGCTCATAAGTTATAAGCGTTTAAAATAAACCCCACAGAGTTCCCCACAGGCCACTCTGGGCACACCTGCCACTGAAACTTCCACCATAACAGCATGGGCCATTCCATTACATCACAGCGAAGTGCACAGCCTTTGTGGAAACAGGGGTCATGCTATGGATATTTCTGTGTTTCAGGGGGCAGAGCAGAGAGGTTTTTAGGTGTCTAGCAGGGGAAGAGGTTTAATGGGAACCCAGGGCCTATTTACGCTCAGGCTAGCCATCACCGGGAATGACCTTGCTCAGCTGACGATACACCGAACCGGCACTTTCACCCACCCATAAAAAAAGTTTACCGGTCACATGGCCCCATCTCATTCCTTCCTCCCATTCCTGACCCCGCCCCCACTTCCACCCCTGCTTTCACAAACGATGTACCTCAACGTTTGGAGAGCAGCTCTCATGGCCTCTTTCTGCTAACTCATTAGCCACATCAGACTGCTTCTGCGGAATGGAATCAAATAATCACATGAAACAAGCTTTGTGAAGACAGGAGCGGGAAATTTGCAGGTTTGCAGGAAGGGAGGGAGAAAGAAAGGATTTAATTCCGAATCTTACAGGGGAACATTTGCTTGAGTAAGAATTTGCTACTTTATGGAGAAAACCAAATACAACTTGAAAATGCTGATCAATTTTAATTTAATTTAAATGATCATTTCTGTTAACACTTAAGTAAAAGTTAACAATAAAAATACAAAAACTTTTTTATTATAATATCATCTAGTATATCATCATATTGACAATAAATAGACTTCTTAATCTCCAATATACTAATATGTAAAAACCAAACTGAACTGTATCTGCTTGTGTGTGTGTGTCTATCATAAAACCACTGACCCTATTACATCATCTAGTGGCACAAGGTGATGCTAAATCAGCTGCGGTCCAGTAAAAATGAGCTTACACACCTTGGCTACCATGCTGGACTTCCTTTTGATACTGTATAGATGATTCATCAATGTGTACTGAGAGACACTGGCCAGCTATTGATGCGCAATCAACCGGGCGCAAACTCAGAGGGGTGAGGTCAAACAAGAACAATTGCTATTGTCTGGTGGAGCGGAGGGCGCAGCCACGGTTCAATAAAAACGACAGAGGTGGCATCTAAGGACACGCTCAGTGAGCAAGCGGCCGCCCGCGGCGGCCCGACGCATGCAACGAGACACGTTGGGCACAATCTGGACGGCTCTGTTTCCCCCACGAAGACCTGCAAACGACACTCTGCCATCCTGCCCTACAAGACAACCTGGCTAAGAAAAATGGGAGCAGGCTGGATTATGTGCACGCGCATGAATCCAATTACTTCAGACGACGCCGTGGATGAAAACCCTGCTACGACACCATTAAGAAAAGTTATTTTAATCCAACTCCGACATTACAATTACTTTTTTCAGTCAACATCAACAAATCCTTTTTTCCAGTTTTAAATTTAACCAGTCAGAGGGCACCAAGTGCACACATAAAACTATAGGACAGAGAGCCAACATTACAGATTGCAATTCTACCTTCTCCTCAAATCCCTGTATTTAAAAGCCACACTTCTTCAGCCATAGGGCCAGACTGATCACCAGGAACGTTATGAAAAACCAACAGCAAACAAACCTGATCACAGGAGTAACCAGCTCATAATGGAGTGAATAACCCCGTGCTGAGCTGGCAAAGACCTGTAGTCCCGGATGCTGTGAACCTGGTCATCGGGTGACACCAAAGAGAAACCACGTATTTCTTAAAGCAGGCGCCTCTCTTCACCTATAGCCTATATAGGCTACCTACAGCCCCGCGTGGTGCCCCCCTATAGCATGCAACCAGCTGCAGTGAACTGTATGTCAGCCTACACACCCACACTGTGTTTCTGTGTTTTCTCTATTTTGCGAACGTGCAAACTCTGCCATTTTGTCATCGGATGCAGATCGAAAATGGATATCCGCCGGTATTTGAAGAAAAATATGTGCTGCTAAAATGAACTGATCTAACGACTTATAGTTTTATTTTTATGTTGTTTTCTGGTAGCTATATAGCCAACGGGGAAATGCTTGGCATGCTAGTGCAAGCCTGCATGAGTTGGATGTGTTCGGTAGTAGGCTAACGTAGCCTAACGCTACTTTTCAGATTAGGCCTATGTGTTGTATCACGGTTTAAGGGCAATAAGTGGAAACGGACTATGATTCAATTTGATATTAATTATCACATCATTATTAATAATGATTATGATTGTCATAGCACTGATTATTATTACCATTCATGAATGCAGATCATCCAGTAGAGGGTGGGTGGGCAAAAACACATTTGCAGATGAGTGTGATGTTTAAAAATCATACTGTCTCGTTTCAAGGCTTAGAAAGTGATTAATTCATCAACTGCATTCACCCCTTTAGGGGAGATGAGGCCTCAACATTGAACACGACTGGATCTTATCAGGACTCGCTGACCCTCCAGAAATATGGATCAGAGTGCCTACAGTGAGTGGGTGTGGCCTGGACTCCATCAGGGACATGTCCACTTTCCTCACAGTAAAATCTACCCACTAAACCAAAGAAACAAGTGCTTGTGTGGTACTGTATCTGAGACCGGCACCCCCCCCCCCCTAGCCACATAAACAAAGATGTATCAATATTTGAGTCACAATCTATAAAGGCTTCCAAGCACCTCAGTGTAGCAGTGTCTCAAGTGCTATGGCTGGAGTTCACCATACGTTTTCCACCAAGGACCACCCAGACCAAATAAAGACTAAAGACTAAATAAAACTAAGAGTAACTTTTCTTTTTTTACAGCCACTATACGAGGAGGTGTTATTTTCAGCCTTGACAGACATAACCGTTGCTAAGTCTGAAAAAACAACAAAGCTTTTTTAATACACTGGATGAGTGCTATGCATCCTGTATATTTTTAGTAACTATCGTGTGGGGGGTATATTTTCTGTTTATTTTTCTGTTACTGTTATTGTTTTTCATACACAGAATTTTCAGAATAGGACATTTCCTGCTTTTGAGGCTTTGAACAATAGCTGGAGACCATGGTTCAAAACATATCTAGTTACAATATAATTATTATAGTTGTATTATGATTTTACTCATTCTTATTAATATTCTTGAAGGAGATCCTAAGAAAACGTGTAAAAAAACGACTGCTATTTCATTGACATTGCTCATTTTCCTGTCTTAGAGTTTGAGTCATTATCTACACATAAAAAAAACTGCCGTGCCTTGGGGGGAAAGTGTGGCTTGATTAGAATATTGGGTCTTGAAAGTAGCATAATCTTTGAATATCAAATTAATCATGTGTCAGTCACATCCATAGTTGTATAACAGAGGTCACCCAGAACCTCAACCTCGACCGAGGTGGGTAGTGTGAACACAGTAAATATTCTGTAGCTATAAAAAACATTTTACAGCTGCAACAAAGTTCAGTACAACCAGGCAACCACACAACACATAATTTGGTGTTCGGTGTCAGGTGAAGGCTTACAGGGTATAGGGGTTAATGGGATACTCATTACCTAGACTCAAAACATGTGTTCCACGCTAGTTGCTGTGTAACAATGTCAACTTAGACATGCTACACGGCACTTAATTACACTATGCAATTGAACTGCGCGCTTTAAAAACAATCCTTGCGATTATGCAGTCTATATGCTCACTTGAAACAGAACCAAAACCATTTTTCCTAATGTGATGACTTTTCCTCCCCCATGAGAAATCAAAATACCGTAAAGCATTTGACTTTGGATTTAGGGATGGTGGGCAGACACCCTCCTTGATTAAAAATGTAAGGACTTGGCCGCACGTAGCCAGTTACATAACTGTCATCATTAGTGCGATTTTGGCAGGAGGCACAAAATCTTGAAAAAACTTCTCACCGCGTTTTGTCAGTCTTTCGTAACAGCTGTTAGAGGGTCCGTGCAACTTCGTATTGCTCTCTCTACCCGGCGCCCCATTCACCGTGCGGACACAACTGAAGTCACCTTGTCTGCAAGCGGCTGGCAATCACATCAGGTCAATGCATTACCTTTTGTAGGATTGGTAAGAAGATGACCTTGGCCCTTCTGAAAGAATGCTATATAACCATGATCAGTTTCTCCAAAGGTAAGAACAGGACCCAGGAAATGCTTGCGCAAACTAGTGGGTGTCCATTTTAAATGCACTTATACTTATGAAATGGAGACTTAGCCTACCTAAGAAGCTATTACGAAGAGACTGATTCATAAAAACATGTTAAAAATCATTTCCGGACTGAATGGATCCAAACATGTGATTTGAAAACAGTTGCTTTCTTCTGATTACAGTTACATTTAAATGTAAAAGAAAATAGAGCTCGGTGACCTAAACTGCCCTTGCAGAAGAGATAATAACACCGAACGTATTTGAGGTTTTCCTGATAGCAGCAGTTTTTTTTCTTCTGACGGCGATTCAGTCTGTGCTGCAGTGCGCACTAAAAGCCTATTTAATCTGGGTTGTGTTGACTCTGCTTTATAGAGAAATGACTGGACTCTTCACATCACGACCATTATATTCAAACAGACACTCTGTCATGCTCTGGCTGATATTTAGCAAACAAGATTTGATGTCACACAGCCCACACGACCACCATCACCCCCACCCCAGAAGGGGCCTATTAAAAAGAAAATGCTCTTACCAGCTTAAACAATAGAAATTGCAACTACAGTATGAAGTAAACAACAGCTCGGGCTGTGTGGTGAATACAAACAATACCAAACACGTACAAATTGAGTGTATAATTATGCAAATTAATAAATGCATATCTTCCAAAAAGGCATCTAAGATTATTCCACACCATAAAGTTGGGAATTTGTATTTGTAAATGTACAGGTTTTTAACCTGGGTTTGGCCTGGGCTTAGTATTCAGTTATGTACCTTCCCTGGAGTTTCAGTTTCCTGGCTTTCCCAGGGACAATTCAGATTAACCTGCAATTAGATATACCAGGGAGACAACAACATAATGCTTTGTACATGGTTATGCCATTAGACCTATTAACTGGTGACAAGAAACTCCATAAGATACCATGCAGTGGCATGTCCACAAAGCCCTTTCATACCTTGGTTTATCTTCAGATATCTTCTATAATGCATAGTCCCAATGCAGAGGGTTGTCCTGTACCCTGTCCCCTACCTTACCTGAAACCCAAATATGTGGGTGCAACATAGCTGAGCTTCTCCCCTTCACTTTGAAGGCACTACAAAAAATGCAACCCATTACCCCTATCCCTACTTGAAACAATGTGTTGGAAGTGTATGTTTATACAGATTTATATACATTTCCAACCTATTCTTTCATGTGGGGATAGGGGTAATGGATTGCACAACCAAATAATAAGTAATATTTTTAACGTAATTCATCACAAAACTAAAAGCATCGGCATATCTTGACCTGGAAGCATAATAATTTTATGACTTACTAAATATGTATTTTTCATCCAGTGCAGATCTTCCATTTACAATCGCCATGTTTATGATTTTCAAGTGTTTTGTAGCGTACACAATATTGGGCTCAGCATGGTGAGAGGTGACACTACTAGGAAGGTGTTGGAGGGCAACATGGGCTCTCAGTCTTGGGATGTAACATAAAGGCAGCACATCCACAGCCAATGTAGTAGACCAGAACAAAGGGTCGGGGGTTGAATCATGGCATCAGGAACCAGCGTGGGCATGAGGAATAACATTTGTGTCCATTTTTGGCTTCACCTCACACAGCACTGAACTTGACCTCTCATAACCAGAGGCAAAACCCTTCCCTTCCACCCACCCCCACATACGTAAGTAAGAATCGCTCAGTCTCTCATACGTTTTTTTCTTCATCTTTAATCTACTGCAGACCGCTCAGAAGGCATTAACGATTAACATTTTGTCTCCGCAGAGCCTGGGTTTGTGAATCGTCCAACTAACTCACAATGCATTCTGTGACACGCTGTTTAAATTACAGTACTGTCCAGCCAAATGTTCTCTTTGAAGGCCCTTATCTTTGTAGAATTCCATGTGTCCGTGAAGTGTTGCTCCTGCCAACTCTCTCAAGTTGTCTGGTGTGCTGCCATCTCCAAATGAAGTGAGCAGCGACACAGTGAAAAAAACAACCAATCAAAGAGAGCAGAGAAGAGCTGGGTTAGCTGAGTTCATCAATCTTCTTCATTTAAAAAAAAAATCATAGTGTTAAAGACAAGTGTCTGTTCAAATAGGTCTAGTCTAGTGTGAGATCAATCTAAATTCAATAATTGGTACACCAGGGTCTCTGTGGTCCTTTAGCAGCTAAGAAAAAAAACATTTCTGGTGTGTACAGGATCAAAAATGGCTACGTATTTGTCACTTTCAGCATCTACACTTCATGGTATATGGTGCAGGATTTTCAGTCAAAAGAATGACAGCACGGTTTACATGTAACTGTGTCACCTGAACTTGAATCGCTTTTCAAATATAATTTCAATAATATCAGGTATCTTTGAGGTTACAACAAAAGATAAATCACTTCCATGTAAATGACGAATACCTCGTGTGGTTCAATCACATCCTTTCGGCACGTGGAACACAATCAGACAATAGGGAAATATGCATAAGACCTATTGCCTGTGTTATCTATTTCTCTGTTGTGACTCAGATCCAAATGACAGTTTTGTATCAGTGCCTTAGAAATCAAAGATCACCTAATTGGGTGCTGTTGTAGAAGACCATTTTATTTTAACCAACATGACATCGCAACATGAAAGTTGATGAAAATTAATTATGCGGTAAAAATCTATGAAATATCTCATAAGCTGATGCAAGCAAACACATAAAATATGAACAGACTCCTCTGCACCGGAGGGGAAATGTGTTGGCAGCTCATCAGGGTCCGTTCTCCTACCTTTCCCTCTGATCCTCATGGACTGAGATGACACTGCTCTTTAATGGGCGCGACATTGTATAAGCGACACTTGTAGCCTCTCCTGACACTTTCTGTATGGAAATTCCACTGGGGGAGGGCTTTGATAAGAGGCAACGACCCACTTAACATCTATATCGGCCTTCAGGTCAGAGGCAGGGGCCCTAAGAGCAGTGCTCCCATCCTGAATATCCCACAGGCTTGCTGGATATGTTCGATTCTTCAGAGAGCCGCACACCGCCTTATGATAACACATTTAAGGGTACAATAAGTGAAAAGTTAAACAAGAAAATAAGCTCAAATTAAGTTGTTCTATCAGTAACCGGCTGATTGTTTAACCATATTTTATGGGGTGTACTCCATTACGTGAAAAGACTACCTACCTTGAGAGTGCACATTACAGAAAGTCAGTGTATCATTTATCAAATATATTTTAAACATAAGATGGATCACAGTAAATAGCTCAATCAAAGAAGAATCAATACATGATTGTAGTTGGGAGAAGTTTGTTTCTAAACATTCTTAAATTTTGTAACGCACTCTTGTTGCTTCGATGCAGAGCAGTAATTACCGGTCTCAGAATTAAGGATGATATCTACATTAATTTTAGAAGAAGCCTGATGCACTGACGCTTTTTGTTAATTTAACATTCAAACATGTGGATTTTGTTCATGATGGGAGAGATGGAGTCATTTGTCAGCCACAGGATTTGCGGGTATTTTTAGTGCCTTGAAGAGGGACTAACTCATGCCAGTGCAGAGTGTAGACAACAGGTGACCAACTGACCAGCGCAGAAACCCCATCCAGCTTGCCTTGTGAGTTGGTTGTGAAATGATATAGCCCTGATCTGTTAATTGCCTTGGACTGTGAAGACAAAACACAGCAAAATTACGAGTTCACAAAAGGAGGCTTCAGTCCCGTCTGCATTGCCCTTTTGTTTTACCGTACTAGAATGGCAATTAGTTCTCTGAGCTAACTGACAGTCTTAATTTATCAAGGGTAGGAGGGAATATGCTGACAGCACAAAAATACACCCACACAGAGATTGCACATGTAGATCTTGTTTTCTCTTAAGAAACCCTGTGTTACCTCTTTATGCAAACCTCAATTCCAAAAAAGTTGGGACAGTATGTAAAATGCAAATAAAAGCACAAAGCAGTGATTTGTAAATTCTCTTTTACATATATTTAATTGAAAATAGTACAAAAAAAAGATATTTAATGTTTTACCTTATCAACTTTTTAAATAGATTTTTGTAAATATTAGCTCATTCCAAATTTGATGCCTGCAACACGTTCCAAAAACGTTGGGACGGGGGCAACATAAGACTGGGAAGGTTGAAAAAACACCTGGTTGGGACATTCCACAGGTAAACAGGTGAATAGGTAACAGGTGATGCTATCATGACTGAGTATAAAAGGAGCATCCACGAAGGCTTGGGCGTTTACGAGCAAGGATATGTCGAAGTTTGCTACTTTACGAAAAACTGCGTGAGCGAATAGTCCAACAGTTTAAGAATGCTTCTCAATGCACAAATGCAAGCAATTTAGGGATTTCACCATCTACAGTCCATCTTATTAAAAGACTCAGAAAATCTGGAGAAATCTCCGTGCATAAAGGGCAAGGCCGAAAACCAAGATTGAATGCCCGTGACCTTCAATCCCTCAGACGGCACTGTATTAAAAACCGGCATGCTTCTGTAATGACTGCAACCACATGGGCTCTGGAATACTTTAGAAAACCATTGTCAGTGAACACAGTCTGTCGCTGTCCATCTACAAATGCAAGTTAAGACTCTACTACGCAAAGCGTGAGCCATATATCAACAACATCCAGAAACGCCGCCGACTTCTCTGAGCTCAAGCTCATCTGAGATGGACTGACACAAAGGGGAACCGTATATATAATCCAAATATGGTAATTAAGTATGACACTAGTCATGTAAACACATTATTCTGATTAGCTTTGCAATGATGCTACTTCCTGGGATCTGTAGGCCTATCAAGTAGGCCTATCAAGAGAATTTTTTATATCAAGTTGAAACATTTCACAGGCTATCTGAGTTGCTATCTAATTTGCTTCTGTCCATTATCTAGACTAGCTTACCAATAAGTAAAAGACACTGCTGTTTAACTGACTGAATGATACTTGACTAGCTAGCGCAGTAGATTCTTTGTTTTAATATGCTGAAGTACCACTGAATTATGGGCGGAGTTCAGGTAATTAACTTGTGGAAATAAAATGGTTTCCGGTAGGAGGCTATGGCGGCCATGGTAGAATGAGGAGTGGTACAGAACTATATATTGGCAGCGCATTTTCGCACAACGGTATGCAAAAGTGCATATGTTTCCATTTTAAAAAGCATCAGTATCGGCAGATAATTTGATACAGTATTGGGTACTCCAATCGACCATGGAACTTTGCCATCAATAAATCCCTAATTCCGGTATATCTGTCAATCACTCCTCAGTGTGATGGTAACTGTTTGCTGATTGACTGCTAACCTGCTTTCAAAACAAGCCTTTTCTCCAAATTGACAAAGGATGCCAAGGTGTTGGCAAAGTATGGAAGTATGCGCTGCCAAACATACAGATGGAACACAGAACCAAAACATGTTTTCAAGGAGGGTTAAGAAAATGGCATCCCGATGAACCCATCTGCATGGAGACTGCTCACATCTGGGTGACTGGACTGTGCAGTGCCATTTCAAACACATTTTGGAGACACCAATGGGTCTACACGTCTGAAGCTCAACAAACAGTCTGCCGTACCTTCACGGTTTTGAAGTGAGAGTAAATGTTTACCCTGAGACATACGCCTTAACCAAATCATTCTCACAGAAACTTTAGGAGAAAGGATCTACAGTCTACTTCATGAAAAGGGGTATATTCAATAAACCTTCTTAATCTGATTAGCAGATGACTTCATCAAGGTTGGCTTGCATTGCCCGCATTTAGCACATTAGTCTATTCATTTATGCAGCGGGACACTGACACATGTGATCCAGGTTGAAGTACAGAACCTTGCTCAAGGGGAGAAAACAATCACATTCCCAATTCACTGCGCACACGTTGGGGTGTGAACTTGTAACCTTCTGGTTAAGATCTCAGTTCCCAAACACTTCTACTGTTTGCTTCCTGGAGAAGACCAGATTGGTCAAAACACTGCTGGACACCACGCTGGGTCCAATTAGAAAGAGCCATTGATTTTTCAGTTTGGGAGCGGTAATCACATTTTCTATGCTGCACATTGTTGCAATAAATAGACAGCATTCTCAGGTCGATCACCTCCATTCTGCATGGTTCATGCCTTTGTGTCATTAGTCAAGTAGACTATTTACAACCATTTTTTATTGTACCCAACCCTTTTTACACTGTTCTGACTCTACTTTAGTAGAGTGCTGTGGAGTATCTCCTTAACCAATGGGAAGTCGTACTTTAATCCACATGATAGAATGTCATAGCCTTGGCCATCAGGAACCACTTGTAGACGCACGTCCGCTTCACATCTATCTAATTAAAGGAGCCTTTGCCCCGTCTCTCCAGGGGTCCTTTCTGATTAAGGAGAGGGATGTGAACACTGTGGAGAGAGGGCCACCAGCCACACGGCTATGACAGATGGCATGTCACAATGATGTCTGTTTACAGCAGAGTATCATCTCATTCCCTGTATAGATACAGCAGGCTGTCCTCTTTACTGGCCCTTGTAGATGCCTACTGCCAACACCACAGTTCCCCCTGTACAAAATCATTTGAGATTTCAAATAATTCCTTTTTTGTCTTTCTTCCGCTTTTTTGTGTTGTTTTTTGAAAGGGAACGTCTCAAGAGGTCAGTATAAACATACACAGGAGGAAGAGGGGGGCGGTTCACAGAATGAAGGTCTAATAATAGCTCTGAATGAATTCCATCCGAAAGCTCGCTGTGAATGCAATAAATTATCCTTGGTCCATGCCAGCACGAGTCCCACATGAGCTGATCTCATTTCACCAGGCGTAGTAAACATGATACTGTCCGCTGAAGCCAGCCCGTGGCGAGACCCAACCCTGCCATCCAAGATCAGCCTTCCAAACTTTTTTTTAAAGAAACTGGGTACGGGCTGACCTATTAAAATCAGATAATTTATGGAACGAATCAAAGAAGGCTCCCAAGTGTCTTGGCCTGTGAATGCACTTACTCAGAGGGTGGGCCCTATAGCCTATAGGCACTGCAGGTCGGGTTTGGTCGTACCATTAGCCGGTTATGACCTGGAGTGGGACACAGTGGACAATAGGACACAGGCCTACTGAGTGAGGTGGTCTGGATTTTGGCCAGAGTTCCTCTGAGTATCATTGTATAAGCGCTCCCTTGCCATTCGTTTTACACCTACAGTTGTGAGGTGCCTCTCCTTCCATTGCTGGAAAATAGTACCCGGCATGTGGGCTAGTGTTGGAGAGCAGTAGTAAGGTCAGTGAATAATTCTCGATATTCACCTGTTCAGATAATGCACTTTCGAAACAGAAGAGCAAATTTAAATGTGCGTGGGCTACTCTACTTGAAATATTGACGCAGCTAGATGTTAGAAAAGTTATGACCTTCATATACAAGGTCAGATAAAGGACATTTTCTGAGTAATGCACTTTATTTTGTGACATTTTCAGAGAAACAACTGCAAAAATAATGTAAACCCATTCAAAAGGTGTTTTTAAATACATTTTCTACAACCCCCAGGCCTAAATGGAAGCCTACAGTTCACAAATTCCATTGCCAAATGTAGGCTATTTGTCAAAGCAGTTTGACAATCCTTACTTCTAGTTACAGCCGTTCCATGTTTAACTATAAAGTAACTGCACTGGTATTCAATACGTCCTTCATGCTGTAAATAATGTGTGACCCAACATTTCTTTAATTTAGATTTTGCTAAACGGGTTTCATTAAGAAGCCCACAGCAGTCCATGGGAAGTCCGTTTTTAAATGGGTCACGCTTTTTATCCAAAAGAGATTAAAAGGGGGGCGGTGACAAGAGATGCATTCACAGTGACATTTTTATACCGTCATAAAACACTGCTGAGACGTTACTCAATAGAGGAACCAAACTGAATCCGCTTCCAGAACAGCAATGAATGGAATGCCATATTTAATCCTCACAGTGGCGGGGGCATTTTGCACATACCACTGAGTTCAGTTCACACTGCCATAGAGCTTGTGCTGAGCCCCTGAATACAGATCCTGAAATAAACTTGCAGAGCACGGCACACCGCTGCTCTGAGATCAGCGTCGGCACCTGCAACTCGGTGATAAAACGTAACTTCACACATCAAAACAAAACTAACAATAACAGAATCCCGTCAGGCACCTTCCTTCTACTCCAAACACCTTGCATTAAAGAGGAACTCCACATGTCAAACTGTGGACAAACTACTTTTTAAAAGCGAACAGATGCAACACTGCGCAGTGTGTTAAAGGTCTTCCCCATCGTTTGTAATGAGCTACCCTTAGCCGATGAAAATATGAAATGACAGTAACTGGGGTAATTAAGCACATGACCTAGAAAAGACCTACTTTAAATTCCAGAGACCTCAGGCCAGTGAATTATCTGTGCTGTACACATCACCATTACTTCCAGTCTAACAAAAAAAGCCTTATTTACCATCTGTCCAACTTTTCTTCAGCAATTGAACAAAGCTTTTTTATTTCTAAAGGCAAAAACATCTAACTGTACACTTTCCATACATTATATTGACTTAGTGTATCAATAATGGTGGAACAGGCTGAAATGGATTTTACAAAAACATCTCAACAGTCAACATTTTATATATTTTTTAAATGTATCAAATTGGCACCTCTCGCGCTCCGCTCCCATGGTAGGGCCTGACCCAATAGTCAAGAGTTAAGAGCCCCCCTCCCCACGCCAAGTCGATCCAGCACTCAAAACCTGACGGCATAGCTATGACCTTCTGTCCACTGGGAGCATTAAATAAGCATAAACCTTTATTCAAGCAGTTTAAATGTTTTACTGAAATATTAACTTTCTGAGAGGGTAGGTCTTGCTATTTGCTTTTTTTTTTCTCCACTATGAAAATGATATTGAGTATTAAATGGAGGAGAGGTGTGGCTAATTCTTCATACTAAGGAAGAACAGAGGGCACCTTCTTCATTTCACAGTGTAAACATTAAATATTCACTAAAAAGACACAATGTTAAGAAAAGCATAAGAAGAAGAAACACTGTACAGTATGTCCTCAGTGCATAATTTGTAAAACACAAGGTGCTGGAGGTCAAAGTGAGCAGGAGAGTTGCGGCACAAAGGACCAAGGTACTGGAGCGCTCAAATGTGACATTACACAAGACCCTACAATTAATGTATCAGGTATTTTCAATATGTTACATTGACAATATTTTCAAATGAGCAGTTGTGATAAATTGCATGTATGAATCAATTGTGATACTGAGATGTGTTTTTCCCACCTTTTGATTACACTGTACACTGTATACATTACAATATTCCCGTAGCACAGAGGTTGAGGAGTGACCGACAAACAGAATTCCACAGGGGCCAGAGTATAGCTCAGTTTTTCTCAGACACAAATTAAACACAGCCTACACTCAGACAGATGTGTACGAGCAAAGCGCACTTTGCTAAGCCTATATCCGAGTTTCCCTTCCTAAATATCTTAAGATGCTGAAAAGAAAAAAAGAGTGTTGGATATAGCAAATGGAAAAACAATGAATAAAACAAAAGACAGATGGAGTAAAGATCTAAAAATCCACCCATAGCAACCCCCTCCTCCCCTTGCACCCTCCCGCAGGCTTGCCTCCCACAAAAAACACACACACACACACACACACACACACACGCACACACCCACTTGACAAAGGGCAATCTTTCCATTCCATATCCAAACACTCGTTCTTAATTTTGCAGGGGCAAGGAGATGTGGGCCACATGTTTCTGATAAGCTTTACAGAGAGGGATGAGGTAATAATGAGGTCATCCTCCTCTGGACAGGTTCAAATGAAACATTCTGATGTGGTCCCAAAACCAACACTGTCATGTGATTTCAAATACACACATAGGCCTATGTTAAATAAAGAGCAGGGAGGCGCCAGTCTGTGTAGCATGTTACTGATATTGAATATTGAAATACATTTTTTCAAAAGTGACATTCTGAGAAGGAGCCCTTCACATTCTTATTTCAAGTGTATAAACACACAATTCCTCACACAGTGTCCTCACACACAATTCTCTTTTTAGTTATTTCTGGGGCAGCCTATTTTACGATAAAACGGGTAGCTAGCCTAGTAGCTAGTGAGTAGCTAGCCTATTTTACGATAAAACTGGTTACACTGGACACCTTTACTGCCCTAATGCAGGATGTTTAAACATCCACGTTATACCAGCCGTAAAATATGCCTAAAATATACTATTTAATTATCAATATAAAATGTGTAAAGCAACATAAAAAAATGCAACAAACTATTTTGCCACAAATAGAATAGAATAGAATAACTTTTATTTCCCGCTAGGGAACTTCAGTTGTAGCCCCAGCAACAACAACAACAACAAAAAAACATAGACAGTGGGGAAGACCCACAACACACAAACAAACATATCAAACAAAGATATCCAACAGAATCATTACATCAATCAAGTGAATTAAAGTGCAATACAGCCATGATTAAAAATAGCCCCCGCTGTCCCGAGATGTTCAGTGTCACCAAGCAGTCCACAAACTCCGCCTCCACGACTCTCCTCCATACACGCAGCGCCACAGTCTCTGTACACTGCCGAAACGGAGCACCGAACTGCATCAATCTTCCCAGTCATCTCCTCACTCCTCCCCCGCATTATGTTCTCCTTCCCTGGTTGCCTTTTGAAGATTGCCTGCACTCCCGGATCAGTCCCGACATCTTCAACTCCGGTGAAGAACGATGGTAACTTTGTTGCTGCAGTCTGCAGATCCAACGGACATTCCCGAGCATATGTTGCGATGGGGAAGCGGGCTATGAAAAATCTCCAGCCCGCTTCCCCATCCCACTAGACACACAGCGCATGAAAAAAACAAAGACAAAAGCCAGACACAACAAAACACATTCAAATTAACAAACACAAACACAAAGAGACAGCTGGACTACATGTCGCCATTACAGCGCCACATGATGTATATACGTTTATCCTGACAAATTTTCCTATTGAACTCTATGGAAAAATAAGTCAGGAGAAAAAACCCTTCAAGTTATCCATCCATATCTACTGTATTTCTGGCAGCAGAGTGATGGTTTAAGGCTTGTTTGATACTTCAGACCCTTGATGACTTAATGTGTTCCATACTGTTCCAGTGTAATTTACAGCTAAATCTAGTCCCTCCCCCCAATTCCCATAGAGATCCATTCAAATGCAGAGAAGTTATAGTATCGCTTGTAAGAGTACCAGAAAATAAGATATCAATAATCTTTTGATGTTGTTGGGTCACAGACATTGGTACTTTATTCTATATATAAAGGCAGGGGTGCCAATAATTGTGGCACACATGGTTTTGTTAAAAATAATAATTTCTTGATTAAAGGTTGGATTTTTAATTTTTTTTCAGTGTGAGATTAAGCTAATTCACCAAACGGTGAATATTTTATAACCCTTTTTACTCATCTTTACCAGGGGTGCCAATAATAGTGGAGGGCACTGTACATTTGCTGAACTGTCTGCTTCTGTAATGGATTTTAGTAGCGGATAATCAAACGCCAGTGAGGATCAATAAAGGAGTACTACTATAAATGCAAAGAATGAAAAGACAGGAAATTAATTACTTGTAGCTTAAACAGCCAAAAAAAAATCAACCCACAAAATTCACCCACGAACTCGAATATACGAGTGAATGAAGCAAACTAATTTCTCAAGCTCAATACTGGAGCTAAACCAGGAAGATTAGAAAAGAAAAGAACACCTTCGGCACGTAAACGAAGACGGCCTGAGAATGCAAAACCAAAACGAAACCACAAAGAAAAACTGTCTCAGTGAGAACAGCAAAAAAAATAATTAATAGCGCAGGAAACGCTAACAGGAGAAACAAAACCTATACCTGAGAATAACGCTTAATAGCAAGTCCCTCATGAACATAAACAACGTTTAATATCACAAGGTCGCTAGTACCTTGGCTATACCTGGCTCAATGTAATGTAGAATGACAAAGAAGCACCGGGGAATTGAAAGTGAGAAACTTAAATACCCCGCAGGTCGAAAAAGAATAGCACAGGTGAAAAGAATAACGAGTAAGGGAATCCAGGACGAGAACCGCAACGGAAAAGAAAACAATAACACACGAACCATGACAGCTGCGTTATCTAATGCTATACGCTTGCCCAGAAAAAGCTCTCAACGCTCATCATTTTCATGTCATGCGAGATGCAAGCATTATTTGCAACCAATACAGGATGTGTGATAATACTGGATTTGTTCAATAAAAATGGGACCCCCTTGACATTCCCTTAATGTAAAATGTCCCAGGGTAGGGGGCCAGGGTTTTCTTCTTAGATTCAAAATGGATAGGAAGAGGAAACAAGGCCATAGTATTTCAAATGGTGCAGGGTTGTTACCAAGAGCAGAATATTACAGCTGCTAGGCTTGAAAGCTGCATTCTAAGCACAGCACTAAGCACAATCAAGCACCTGAGCTAGTCCATAAATCCACCACTCCCTGGAGGAATGGACTATCCTTTATCATCTGATTTGTGTGATCGTTCATGTAGTTATTTAGTTGGGGGAATCCATTCTGGGGGACGAGGGTGGGGCCATGCTATTTGTATGGAGACTATGCACTTGGTATACAGTCAGGAGCACTACCAAGCTTAAGCCACATGTGGGAAAATCTTTCTCTGAGATAAAAAGTACTCTTGTTTGCCCTTATGGAAAAAGAATATACTGCAATATATTGTAAATATGTCAAGACTATCGTCACAATATATTTAAAATATACTGCAGTATATTACATTTCCATAAGGGTGATCTCATAGCATTTCTGTAGCGAGTTGTGGTGTGGGGCAGGGCTGCGGGGAATCTCAAGCTAATAAATAAAGCTAATTTTTCAATTAGAGCCATCATTTCCTTTCCTCTAACAAGCCTGCAACAGTACATTGTTTTCAATGTAATCCTGTCAGGAAGGTTGACTGTTACCGCGATAATGTGACAAAGGCAGGATGGAGGAAATTATGTTTTAAGTAAATTATGTTTGAATAGCCCAACCTTTCTTGTTAGTTGAACCTGGTTACCTTGAACATCTGAAACGGGTAAGCCAAATGTCATTCTAACTGTAACATAAAACTTTCTTTCACAGACAGGCAGACTTTCATTCCACAGACTGGTGGCTGAAGTATGCATATAAGCAGTGGCGGGCCGTCAGGGCCAGCAAGGCCTTCTCTCTCTGCCTAAACACATCATCAAATAAAATTTAATTTTTTATATATTTTTTTTTCAAATATGTATTAAATTATTTCCCCATATCTATCTCTTCATTCATCATTTTTTTCTCTTTTTGCGCTGCTCCTGCTCAGCCAGATCGAGATTGGAGGGGCCTTTTTATTAGAGCTTTTTTTCCAATAATCATTTTTCAGCCATAATGTGTGTGGGTGCCCCAATAAATCTGCCCCTTCCCTTATCGAATCAGACAGTGCGGGCGCCTGTAGCTTAAAGTGAACCGAAACAACCCTGTGGTGTTAACAATTTCGATTTCGTTTTGGGCGACACGGGGCAGCAGGGCAGGCGTACGATAACGTCAGCACGTCACGTCATTTTGATTGGATTGATACTATTGAGAGGCAGAGCAGAGGCAGAGATAGCAACTGCAACGAGAACGAGATCAAGCTGTTTTTTTTTTTTTTCACAAACAATGAAGGAGGAGGAGAAGCGATCGATTTTGGTCGCAATACAACGCAACGCCATTTTCAAGACGAACCTCCTTTCAAGAAAAGAGAAGACATCGTTAGAAGACGACGGCCACTCGACGCTAGCGAGCGCACGCGAGCGAGTCAAAAGTGGTCAAAGAAGGCTAGGACTTACACTTTCACTGCAAATAATATATTTGAACAAACAAAAATTAATTATTTGTTTTTTTTTTTTTTTTTTTCAGTTTTTTTTTTTTTTATTTTTACGTTTCTTTTTCTAAACTGCTTTGGTTTGCTGCATTGCGCTGTTTAGCGAACAAAACAAAAACTTTTAAAAACATAACTTTTTTTTGGTTAAATAAAATTTGTTTTTGTAAAACTTAAAAAAAATTTTTTTTTTTAAGTTTTTTAAGTAAGTATTTAATTAAAGCTTTATAGTTTAATACTCTTAATTTAAAATGCGATTTATTTTTATATTTAATTTTCGGGAAATTTAATATAATATCTGTTGTACTTATGTAAACTAAGGTGATGCAACGCCGTTATTGTATTTATTCTAAATGTATGTATGTTTCTTTCTTCTAAAATGTATAATTTCTAGAGAAGGTAATAATAAATGAAGGTATGGGAGTAGGACTGAGTTCACTGAAGAACTAGGTGTGGTGTGACTGGCCCGCCACTGCATATAAGCATGTGCAAGAATTACCAACCACTTAATCATTGGAATGAACTAAATCAAAAGAGTGAAGAGTAATATTTTAATTCTGTGAATAAATTTCAGTCACAAGCCCATAACAAAGACAGCTAGCACTGAAACGCATGCTGAAGTATATGGCATTATGGAAAAGAAAGTAAACATTTACTGGGTCAATCTGGGGGGAGAATGCTATACTGCCACAGGCTTTCAACATGGCAAAATAATATAAAGTTTATTTTGAATATAGTGTGTATAACCAGCTCTGAAATTCCTGAAATTTCCATGAAGCTTACCTTTGAAGAAAATTTTTGACGAGAAGGAAAAATATATTAACAAAAATCATAGAATACCAAGGATGATTGCATGTGATAACTTCTCAGTCATTGGCTAAGCTTTGAAAACAATAAACAGTTTTGTGGTACAATACAGAGTATTGGTACTGGATAATTCACCCATTGTCAGCAGAGAAAAATGCATTGGAAGCACCTCAGCTGTTTGTAAAAGAAACTGGCAAAAACAACGTCCCGTAATGTTGGTTGATATCAGATGGCATGTGGCAGAGTCCTTAGTTTGGCCAAGAGAAGCAACTCAGCAGCAAGAGACAGATTGTTCATAGTCAGTTCTAATCGCTCCTTATCCCGTGCTAAAAAAAGATCCGCATGACTTCCCCTGTACGATCAATCATGAACTCATTAAATCTGAAAAAAAAAAAAAAAAACTGTGTGATGCCATTACTGCTGAATGCAATTATCTACAAACTACGCAGCAACAATGTAATGCAGTGCAACCATAAACTACGCAGCAACAATGTAATGCAGTGCAACCATAAACAACACAGCAACAATGTAATGCAGTGCAACCATAAACTACGCAGCAACAATGTAATGCAGTGCAACCATAAACTACGCAGCAACAATGTAATGCAGTGCAACCATAAACTACGCAGCAACAATGTAATGCAGTGCAACCATAAACTACGCAGCAACAATGTAATGCAGTGCAACCATAAACTACGCAGCAACCATGTAATGCAGTGCAACCATAAACTACACAGCAACAATGTAATGCAGTGCAACCATAAACTACGCAGTTTCATTTATTTTCGTATCCTCAATTTGAAATCCTAGTTAGTCTGTCTTAATCCGTTTCACCAAAAACAGCATATAAAAAATGTTATGCAGTGTAAGAGGGTACACAACTTTTGGCATCCTGTTTAATTTAAAGTGGGGTTCATTCAAATGTCAAGGAACACCTATCTGAAATTCATAGGTCTGCTGATTATTATAGCCAGGGGTCGATTTGAGGGGGGGTGCAAGAAGATGCCATCCCAACTTTTAACCGAATTGACAAAAACCATCGCCTTTGTAAAACTGCCATTGTCCTTTTCCGTTCCCTTTAGCTTAGTGGTACCACAGATCCCATGACACCCCTTGAAAAGTTTTTTACAAATCGACCACTGATTATAGCAATAACATTTTTTTAATGTTACTTCACAGGTCTGTACTGGTTACCATACATACAAGAGCAGAGGTTCATGCACAATTCCTGTAAGGAAAGACAACTGGGACTGTGCCTCCAGCTGTGATCTACCTGTGATGCCAGTGCAGTCAAAATTACAGGACAGGCCATGCCGCACGGCAACACATAAGACCAGCCTCCTATCTCCCATATTAATCTGACAAATCGTCCACTGTCCTCTCACCTGAGTATTAGAGGGGCCTTCAAAACTGCATCACAGCGGGCCTCCTCCTTTACTCTGTTAGAATAGGTAGGCTACTTGCCATGAGCAATGGTTTACCCATTGATGTTTGAGGATGGGCTATATCATCCATACACTTTATCTGGACACACAGATGGTATGGTGGGCTTTAGATAGCCAGATTAACACTCACATGTGCCCCCTATAGATTCAGCACATGGTACACAATCCATGACATCTGTGACACGGCCATGTGCAATAAGCAAACACAGCACGATATCATGTAATTATTTTTAGATTTAGTGTAACACACAGACATTTACTTGCTTTGTTTCAAGCTGAATGAAGAGCCAATTAAAGGTCACCCGTGGAAATGATGCAGTCTTTTGCTTCACTACAGAGAGACGTGTAAAAGGTCAGGGTTTATGACTTGCCAATGTTTTAAGGCCACTGAGGTTTAAAGGTACTGTCAGTTGCTAGCATTATCCAGTGTTTCATATGTAGACTGATTTAAGCCCTGTCATGGTTCAACAAATCAAGACCTGTCCTGGTACATTTTAAATCGTTTTCTGGGTCAGCATATTTACTGGAGGATTACAGAACTGAAGACCAATAAATTGCTCCTAAATACTGCCAATCACAAATCCTAAGGCTTCATATGTAAAATATATTCATCTGGAAAGGGCAGTATAATAATGAGAGAGTAAAATAGAGTAAAATAGTAACACTCTAAAACTCGATATTAAAACATGTATTATACATCCAAACATACACTATACATCCAGAATAAAACAGGTAGTCCACCATACTTGTATGAAACTACATTTGCCAACATGACAATGTGTGTGCTCCTATGACAAATACAATGACAATATGGTTCTTCAACATGAGCTAAACAGCAACATTAGCCCAAGCAATAATTAGAGCCTTGCTTGTTTTGGTTAGTTAGCCTAAAATCTTTCTCTTTTTATTGGTCCTACCCTACATTTTTGACCCAACTCATAGCAGCCCACACACGACAGACTGGAAAGGGAGCTATAGACAGCTCAAACCAAAAAGACTACTCTGTTCAAGAAACCATAAAGGAAACAGTTGAACATTCTCATTTTAATGTCAGAAATCCGTCAATTTATTTGTAGACCAGTTACATTTATTTGTGGATCAGTTACATTTGTTGAAAAGTTTCATTTATTTGTGGATCTATACTTTTATTTGTGGATCAGTTGCATTTATTTGTGGATCAGTTACATTCAGAGGTGGACAGTCCAGGGGTCAGAAAATAAAAATCCTGCCAATACCACCCAATAACTGATTTCACTAAATAGGTGTACCTCCTGGTTGAAGAATTGTGCTAATTAGCAAATCCATGTGATTGGAACAAAATACTGGGGCGGACTTCACCTTTCTAACCCTGGATTTTCCACCTCTGGTTACATTTATTTATTTTATTTTTGAGAAAGTAATTCCCCCATACACCACGCTGGTAGCCTACACGAGAATGATCACTTTGTAGCTAGCCTACTTGTAGTTGTATCACTGTACTTATATGCAACTAGAAAGTGGTTTACTCGTAGGCTATCCATATACTTATCCACTCTGATATATTGATCTGAATCTAGCTAAAATCAATTTAATTCCCGTCGATTATCGTAAATTATCACTATTTTACTCAATATTGGAAGTTTATTTTGTGATTAAAATCTTTAACAACTAATGATATAGCCTAGTGTTCGGTGGGAAAACCTAAAATACTCGATCTGTAGGCTTACTGCATAAAATCGTTTTATATAAAATGGTCTAAGAATAGTTTGCATTTACTGATTTAGCACACTACAAAATTGTCATTGTAATCAGCACCGTGAAATAGTCTACTTTAGATGTATTAAACATCTTACAGTGCTGCAATTAATGACAAAAAACAAATGTATTTACCTGCAATTATCTAAAACGTAACAACGCCAAATAATAATAAAAATAATAAAATAAATAGGCTAAATCAGGCGCTTTAATTCACTACTCACCACTAGTTCGGAGTGCAGTCTCCTTGCAAGCGGTTTCAATCTCGAATCCACTACTGTTGTTACTGCCGTCCCTTTCGTTAAAATGGACATGTCACATGTGGAGTAGCTACACTCTGGTAGCCCCGCCTGATCCCATCATCGCATCCCACAGACTTCCACGAACCGCGAAAGTAATTCGGCATATTTTAGATTAACGTCTTGATTTATTTGATTATTTCATCTGGGTATATGAGAAATGATCACACAACTGTAGATTTTTGTTCGTTTAATTGTTAAAACTAATCTGATGCCACCAAGTCCCGTCGATTTCAGCCTTAATAATTTAGGCTATAGCCTACCAGGTACTCTATTCTCAATATATTGTGGCGAGCCATGGAGTCGGAGTCAGGTATTCTTGTTACAAATAGTTTATTGAGTAAGAGCACAATCTCTTAGTTCCTTCTTCCCCAGTTAACAGTTAGAATAGACATCGCTTGCTGGATCGTAGCCAGCTTTATAGCCCCTCTATGCAAATAAAGGCCACTTGGTAAAGTAGTCCATGGCCACAAGCACATAGCGGTTGCCGGACTCAGTGACGGGGAAAGGCCCTAAGATGTCTAGCAGGCCAGTAGAACCTCCTCCGCAGTCGGTGCAAAGTCTTGCTGATGCCAAAGTGCCCCGCCCCCACAGAGCCATGCATCAGTCCAAGTACCTCCCCACTGACTCACATAAGCCTTAACCGCTGGGCTACTAGCCGACACTTCTCCCCATGCAGGCCGTGTACCTGCCGCAATCCAGCGCTGCACTTGCTGCAGCTCGCCGTCGCCCTCCTGCGCTAAACGGCAACCATCCAACCTCACCTTCTATAGCCCGAACTGGGCACGCTATCTCCGTCACCTGCTCTCGCTGCTCGGCTTTAGTGCAAGGCCTACAGTCCAGCTCTGCACAGGGCCTCCGCGAAAGCGCATCTGCATTACCATGCAGCTTTCCTTAAAATTTAAAAGCCAGGTTAGTGACGCGTGATCTGTCCTAATAAGGAAATGGCAGCCTTGCAGGTACGGGCGAAAATCCCTGTCCACTCGAACTGTTGACCTTTATTCGTCAAGCGATGAAGCGGACTAGCCAGGGTGGCGAAGCTCAAGACAAAGCGTCTGTAGTACGACACTAGTCCCAAGAAGCTCCGCAGCTCACCCACATTGCTAGGCGTCGGCCATTCCCGCACAGAAGCCACCTTAGCTGGGTCAGTGGCTACACCCTGCTCGCTAACGACGTGCCCCAGGAAAGCTGTCTCCCTCCGGAGCAGCTGACACTTTTTAGGATTGAGCCGTAGCCCAGCCCGGCCAATCTCCGTAAGCACGTCAGTTAGGTGAGCGAGGGCTTGCTCGAAGTCGCTGGCGTGTACTAGGAGGTCGTCCAGGTACACGACACAGGAACTCCGCGGGACGGACGACAGCACCCGCTCCATCAGTCGCTCAAAAGTGGCAGGGGCGTTACAGAGCCCGAACGGCATGACCCGGAACTGCCACAACCCTTGCCCTATCGTGAAGGCTGATTTTGCCCTCGCTTCCGGGGACAGCCTCACCTGCCAATAGCCACTGCGGAGGTCCAGCGAGCTAAACCAACTGGACCCCGCGATATGGTCTAAGGCCTCGTCAATACGGGGAAGTGGATAGGCGTCTTTCTTGGTGATCTGATTAAGACGCCTATAATCTACACAAAAACGCCACTCCCCGTCCTTCTTTTTTACCAGGACAGCAGGGGCCGCCCATGGGCTTTCAGAGGGCTCGATAATGCCCGCAGCTGCCATCTCCCTTATCTTGTCCTCCGCCACCTGTCGCTTGGCTAGAGACAGCCGGTGCGGACGTAGCCGAATGGGCACAGCCGAGCCAGTATCAATCTGGTGTTGAACCAGCTCGGTCTGTGTGCATTCTTCGTCCCGCACAGCGAATAGGTGAGTGTAACGGACAAGCAGGGCTTTAAGCTGTTGGCTCTGCTGCGGTGTGAGCCCTTTGCTGCTGCGCGTCCATAATGCTAGGACGGCTTGCAGCACCCCCGCAGAGGGCTGGGTAGCTGAGGCTAGCCCGCCCGTCTGCGGTGGCACTGTAACCTGAGGTGGTACCACGGTAACGAGCGGCGAATCAGCGGTGGCCATTTCAAGCACAGAACTGGGGCGACAGTGTTTGGGGGGCACCCCAGGGCATTCAGTTCGGCGGGCTGCTTGTAATTCACATTTTGATCGGAGGCCCAGCGTTTCAGTACCAATAGTTATCGTCTCGGCTATCACATTTATGCTAGTTCCCCACAACGCTAACAAGTCTAAACCGATAATGCATGCATCTTTTATATCTGCTAACCAAAACTCGTGTTTCACTCGCTGGGCTCCTGCACACACTTGTAATTGTTTACTACCACGCATGCCCATCTTCTGGGAAATAGTGGCTCCGGTGTCGACCAGCGCCCAGCAGGCTTGTCCGTCCAAACTGCAAGGCAAGTACAGCCCGGTCTTCGTCCCCAGTCTGCCAATACGGCCTGTTCCTCTGCTCTTAAAAGAACATCAAACGGAACTTTTGCTCTTGGAATTTTTGCTTTCGCTATCGTTTCCCGTCGGCTGTGGAGCTCTCGCTTTTGGCGCAGGGGCAGTACAATCGCGGGCGAAATGCCCCGGTTCGTTGCACCGGAAGCAGCGTCGCTCCCGTTCCGGTCGCTGCCGCGGTCGGTTTTGGTTCCGTTGAACCCATCTCACCTCCTCGCCGTCCTCGCAGTCGGCAGCTCGGACCCGGGGCTTGTTAGCCGGGGTCCCGTTTGGCGTGGTGCCCAAGATGAGCTCCAGTCGCTCGGCCTCGCGAAGCGCTGCGTGTTTGGCAATGCGGACCTGTTGTTGTAGGCGCTCCGGAGTGATGGCCTGTGTGAAGGTCTGGCAGGCTAGCTCCTGCTGGCCTGCGTTATCGAGTTGAGGGTAGCCGCGGCGGGCTAACAGCCTGATGTCGGCGGCGAGGACGCTGAGGCTCTCTGCTCCGGTCCGCCGTCGCTTGGCGAGCTTCTCCCGGCTCACCTCTAGGAATTGCCGCTGTCCGAACCGACGTTCCAGCGCTGTCATCAGTGCCGGTAGCGTCAGTGGTTCGGCGCTGTCCAGGTCTAGCAGCACCTGGCAGGCCTCGCCCTCCAGGGCTAACGCTAAGTGGGTGGCCGTCTGGCTCTCGTCCCAGCCATTGTAGCTAGCCGCGAATCGTACCTGGCTTTGGTACGACTCTAGCTCAGCGCCGCTGTCTGGCTCGGCCTGGAAGCAGGGGCGACCTCGTTGGCTTCCGGCCGACCTACTTGCGCTTCATCGCAGACGCTCCTGCGATAACGTCCATCTGCTTGGTCACCTGACGCTCTAGGTCGCGGATCTGTTCCCAGATCGTCCCGCTTCTGACATCATTGTGGCGAGCCATGGAGTCGGAGTCAGGTATTCTTGTTACAAATAGTTTATTGAGTAAGAGCACAATCTCTTAGTTCCTTCTTCCCCAGTTAACAGTTAGAATAGACATCGCTTGCTGGATCGTAGCCAGCTTTATAGCCCCTCTATGCAAATAAACCTGCTTAACAAAGGCGGCCTTTGATAGGTGCCCTGCAGCTCACCCCAACCAATCACACGTAATTCACTCTGTCATACGTCAATCAACAAACGGTCTCCAGCGCGGACCTGGTTGAACACCTGCTGGTCATTCAGAGGTCAACTGCCACTTGCTACTGCACACGTCACTACATTTGAACACAACAGTTGACATGCACAACGATCCCCGTTACTCGCAATCGCCCCGGATCGCCACAATATGTAACGTTAGCTACATGTCCACTACCATGGTGTGTAGTGTTCTTTCTGTTGGCTAGGCTATAAAATGACGTTGAAAAAATAGGTTCAGTCCAGATAATCATATTCCAAGATGAACAAACTGAGCCAATACTTGTAGGTTACCCTTTGCAGCGCTGCTGTTGTTTATCCACTGTCCAGAAACAGTGAAATGTCACTGTCATTTAAAAACAAATGTTTCTGTATGTTTCACCTAATCAATCCGCTTTTCGGTCATGTAGCTATCCCAAAACAATTCCAACCCTGTGCCCACATGCATCCATATTAGACATTGAAGACTCAGTATACAATCACTTACCCTTCATGCAGTTTCCCTCGATAAAAATTAGAACCGATATCATGCAAAGTCGTTGTCACTATTTTTTCCCACAGTGAAATTGCTACCCTTTATAGCTTGTGTCCTGCAATAGGCTACCACATCCCGCTGAAACTGCAGGTAGCCTAAACGAACCTTCTGTAATATAAGAGTAAATTATTTCCCCTATACTTAATAACGCGTTTCACAGTAATAGCCATGGCATACACCACTTAAAAAACAGAGATAACAACACCAATATTTGATGAGATCCTCTCTCATTCAAGTCTACACATTTGCTGCATTGCTGTTTGAACATAAAACATTGTCCTCATCACTATGCACCACCCTCTTTAGATTGAAACTTTTCCTCTATTCCTTTGATTAAAAGCAGACACACAGGTTTCAGTGTTACCTTAGCGAAAGATGCAAATATATAAAGGATGCTGAAAAAAATAGTAAAACGATAGCATAGCCGAAGTTTTAAGACATAGGCCTAACGCGCGGGAGGTGCACTCACTTAGTCGATCAATCCAACCAACGTTATATTGCATTAACAGCAAATTTGATAGCGTTTTTCATTTGTATTGTTTTCATGAACACAATTCAACTAATTGCATTTAGTGTATAGCTAGTCGCTAATTATAAAACAGTAGCCACAGAGCACAATCATCTTCATGAATGCAATGTGAAAAATATATTTAACATTGTATAGTTAGCCTAATATTTACAAAAAAAGGTGCACGCCACAGCCTCCAGCTGCAGAAGTTTCAAAGTTTCTATTAAGCTTTCATGGCTAAACATTGAACCTCATCGAACGTTATTAGGCTATATATCAAGTGCGAGCAGAATGCTCAATTACTTGCACACACACGAAGCAGTGCCGCTAATAATAGGCCAACAACCTATTGCACCTAAGGTACGAGTAGGCTACGTAAAAGCTCCGATTGCTGTCACTTTATCGGATAACTGTATACCGGCCGCTACTTAGTTGTGTACCGCTTGTAATTTATAGCACTAAAGCGTCCTCTGGTGGCAAGTTTCAGGAGAACAATTTCCGCCCAACTGACCGCTCGCAAAGGTGCGTCTGCACTCCGGAGCTTTCTTAAATCCCATTGGCTCTCTTGGGAACCAAAGCATTGTCAACATAAAAACAGAGCAACCAAAACGTGCTCAGTAGCCTCACATCTCAATTGTGCACCATCATAAAATATAAACACCGTGTGCATGAACTGCATAGTGTTCCGAATTTCATTCAGGCAATAGATGCTTGCTTATCTTTAAAATCTTTGTTATGTGCTGAATATAGACACATATTAGGCCTACTACAAATGTGTATAATACTTGCATGCAGAAATCCAGTGGCTCAACTGCCACACTGACAAAATTAATATTAACACACTCTCAAAACAAACTCCCATAACGTGTAATTTTTAACACACCTCCATCTCTAGTAAAGGCCAACACATTTTGTGCTACTTTCAACAGTCTGTGTTAAAAAGTCTCCATTAAGGCATTGAGTAACACAAAAGTTGTACCACAAAAAGTGTGTTGATTTTTTTGAGAGTGCAGACAGCATTACACTTTTAATCAATTAGGATTAGGCTACTCTATTTCTATTAATAAATAAAAATAAATGGCATCATATCGTCCCACCCTTCAATTAAAAATGGAGGGAAACTGAACTGTAATCAATGGGAGAAAATGCTTCTTGAAACAGATACACAACTGATGTAGGCTACATATGTACTCAATGTGTATTTTGTAAAAGCTGAGGCATTTTCAAAATACAACTAGGCTTTTTAAAGCCAATAGTTAATGCAAGTGTTATTGTTGAACAATGTCAAGCTCCAGTGTGCAGTATATACAGTATAACCTTATATACAGTATAATAACTAAATAAATAAATAAACATTTGCAAACACTGTGATCTTCATGATACTGTATGTGAACAGGAAGCAAATCATGGTACTAAAATTGGGATGGTTGAGTAAATTTACCAGTGCATCATGGAAACAGAGTCAAAGTTTCTGCATCATAGATTTATAAATTGTGGGATTATTCATAGTTTCCAATGACACTTCTGTCAAATAATTCCAAAAGGAACAATTTAAATGGACGACTTCACATGTCATATCAACATGTTTAGTTTCTCCTTGCAGAACCTGAAGTTCCATGACTGTAACTCTGGCTACTGGACCCTACCTGGATTAAGAAAGAATGCAAAACAACTATATCACTGGTAAGGAATTATCTCTGGTAGAGCTCCACTGCTGAGATCCTTTGCTTGTCTATCAAATGTAGTTCTGACTGAACTCTTTTATGGGCCATGATTCATTCTCGCCAGCTCATAGCCCAGACATGGAAGCTTGGAGTTACGCATCTGGCAAGCCAGTGTTGAATAGCCTAACATTAAATGTATTTCTATAGAATACTAAAAGGCCTATTTTAAAACTGTATTTCTTTATTTTACTTATGCAAACTATTTATACTATATCTGTACTAACTAGGCTATTTAGGCTGTATGTCTTTCTTTCAGCTAGAATGTGTTTGCGTCTAGCCTATTGTGCATGCATGTTTCCATATAGACTTGGTTCATTAATTTACATGCTTCTTCATGATCCATAGCTCAGGTCGTGCTGTTCATTGTATTTCATTACACATTAAATAGGCTACTGCTCATCTACAAACTCTTTTAATGTAATTGTGGGCTACCGGTAATAGGATAACTGTTCTCATTCTTGTCAGTAGAGGGCGTTATGGTTACGCGAATGTCTGTATGCATTTCTTTGGAATACAAGGAACTGGCCTTGTAACCCAAAGGTTGCTGGTTTGATTCCCAGGTAGGACACTGCCGTTGTACCCTTCAGCAAGGTACTTAACCTGAATTGCTTCAGTATATATCCAGCTGTATAAATGGATAAAAAAAAGATTTAAAAAGTTGTGTAAGTCACTCTGGATAAGAGTGTCTGCTAAATGCCTGTAATGTAATGTAATGTTCCATGAGGCAAAATCTCTTCACATGCTAAGATGAAAAAACACAGGGCCAAGTTGCAATAAATAATTTAGGAAAGTTTGGATAGCATTGCTTTGGAATAGAGCTAGTTTATTTAGTGTGACCTACGATATGGATATCTTTGATGATTGTCTTGGCTTGGCCTCCGAAGCAGATTTTACAACCTTTACCATTGGAGGTTTATTTGTTTTGTTCATGTAGGCCTACAGCTCCCCATCTATAGTTCAACATATCTTTTGGCTTACGACCTATCACATTTTAAGATATTACACTTTAAGATATTAAAGTCAACAAATCGTATGTGTCTACCTATCCTTGTGTAAGTAAAGCTCTTTTGCTTTGTGTAATATGTCTGCTGCCTTGATAGAGCTGCAGGAAAATTACCAATCCGATAAAAAAATATCTTCAACATAAAAAAAAGTTACTCACGCATAGCCTACAGAGCGCTGTCTATAAGTCCTTCATTCCAACTTGCAAAAACGAGACCTGCCTTTAAAAGTATTGATATCAAAATGTGGCCAGGTTACAACTAACAATATTGCCGCCAGTGCAATTGGGGCACTCATTAGATTCAATAAAACGTTCAATGGCATTAGCCAAAGGTTTTACTGGCCTGGGATGAGCATTGCCATCAGAAAATCTTCTAATGTTGAATTCATGGTCACTCAAATGTCTTCAAATGGTCCACATACTTAATGTGAACCAATTAATATACTGATGATAGATGTATTATAAAAATGTAATGTATATGTCAATTTTCATTAATATATATATATATTTTTAGATGCACCAAGCTGGAGTGTGGATGTTGGTTCCATTTAGACTGTGAGGGGAGGCCTCAGGTGGAACTATATGTGCTTAGTATGCATGGATGATTAACTGTACTACATTACTCTGCTACAGAAACTTAAATTTCTTAACCCACAAATTTTAAAATAGTTTTGTTCAGTTTCAATAAATCCACTGACTACCCATAATGTTGTCATTTTATTTGATATTTAGTCTAGGGATTTGAGTGCCTAGGCGCTATCAGGGCTCTCCCATGGATTTTATGAGAGTGGCGCTCGGGTGTCTTTCATTATATGAAATGATACTACTGTCACAAACCGGGCTGCACGGCCGTGACAGAGGGAGACGCACACCAATCAAGCTTAATTAGCAAATAGTTTATTCATTTAACAAGGTGATAACATAAGAAAGAAACTTACATTAGCAATGGTATGTGACATCAGTAGGAGTCAGTAGCGTAAGTGAGTGGATGAGTGGAAGAGAGTGAATGCAATGTTGTATAGTGCTGTAAAACAAAGACAACCCAGCAATCAAACCAAAGGCGTAGCTCAGAGAGAAGGGGGAACAACAACTGAGCTTAGGTTTTTATTAAACCCCTGGCACACAAGGCCCATGTGATTCCAGTGTTGCTGACGAGACCCAGGTGTCTTCACTCTGCTGATGACCCTCTGCCACGCCCACCAGCACCTGCCAAGGAGGCAGCCACACCCAACCAAACAGACAGGGCGGGGAGGGTCGTCACACCCCCCCCCATAAGACAGATCCCACAGGATCTCAGTCACAACAAACTTACTAACAAAAAAAACAAAAAAAAATTACACAACAAAATATCACAACTTACATATTAAAAACAGGAGATAAGTAACCTTCCAGTCATTATTCCAAAACTGGAGCCCGTGACAGCGCATCTGCAACCACATTATCACGGCCTTTAATGTATCGGATATCCAGATCATAGGACTGCAGGAACAGTGACCACCTAATCAGCCTCTGGTTAGGGCATCGCAGGGTGTGCAGGAAGGTCAGTGGGTTGTGGTCTGTATAGACTACCACTGGTGTCACCCCAGACCCTACATAGACTGCAAAATGCTGCAGGGCCCAGATCAAAGCAAGGGCCTCCTTCTCAATCACAGAGTAGTTTAGCTGATGTCTATTAAATTTTTTAGAAAAAAAACTAACTGCTCTGTTAACTCCCTGCTCATCTGCCTGCATCAACACCGCTCCCGCTCCTACATGGCTCGCATCCACCTGTAAAACAAAAGAATGGTCGAAACAGGGTGCAGCCAGCACGGGTGCGGAACACAACAGAGATTTCACATTACTAAAAGCTTCCTGGCACTTGGTTGACCACACAAACTGAACCCTGGCCTTCAACAAGTCAGTAAGTGGTGCCACAACAGTGAAGAAATTCTTACAGAAACAGCGGTAATATCCCACCATCCCAAGAAACCTCATGAGCTCCTTTTTGGTGGCAGGCCGCGGAAACTGCTCAATGACCATCACTTTAGCATACACAGGAGCCACCCGCCCCTGTCCGACCACCCGACCCAGGTAAGTCACAGTTGCACGAGCAAACTCACACTTTGCTAGATTTATTGTAAGGTTTGCCTCGGCCAACCGGTCAAACAGCGCTCTAACCCGCTGCATGTGAGAAAACCACGAATCACTATAAACCACTAAATCATCTAGATAAACCGCACAGCCGACCAGCCCAGCCACCACGCGATTCATCAGGCGTTGAAAAGTGGCTGGCGCATTCCTTAACCCAAACGGCATCACTTTATAGGAATACAGCCCAGATGAAGTAATAAAAGCTGCCACTTCCTGTGCTCTTTTAGACAAAGGCACCTGCCAGTAACCCTTCAGCAGATCAAATTTGCTGACATACTTGGCGGCACCAACCTGGTCTACACAGTCCTCCATACGAGGCAACGGAAAAGAGTCTGGCTTCGTCACCTTGTTGACCTTTCGAAAATCTGAGCAGAATCTGAGTGTCTTGTTACTTTTTGGCACTAATAAACATGGAGAAGCCCAGCTGGATGAAGAAGGCACCGCCATCTCATTCGCAACCATATACTCTACCTCAGCATCTAAATATTTACGCTTCTCAGGAGAAACTCTATAAAAATGCTGACGGATAGGCTGTGCATCACCCACATCAATATCGTGCTCAGCCCAGTCAGTGCGGGAGGGCACGTCACCAAACAAAC
This sequence comes from Ilyophis sp. 1 JC-2022, assembly GCA_022702515.1. Taxonomy (NCBI): domain Eukaryota; kingdom Metazoa; phylum Chordata; class Actinopteri; order Anguilliformes; family Synaphobranchidae; genus Ilyophis; species Ilyophis sp. 1 JC-2022. The sequence continues at coordinate 98,459,044 of CM040405.1, forward strand.
CTGGATACTTTAAAATAAGTTCTTCAAATTCCCCGGCCTGTGCTTCAGGCAAATGGTAGAACAACCCTTTTAAAATTTTCTGAATTGTTCAGCCGACCGGACAACAACCCCTCATCAGGCTCAAGAACAGCATCGTCCATACATTCACCCGAAAACACCCCCACTGTACCAGCCACCAAGGCTGGACTCACCCCTGTTAATCCCTGCTCGACAGCGCCAGAGACACTGGAAGATTGAACATAGTAGGGTTTAAGCAAATTTACATGACAGTTTCACAGGCTTCCTACGACCAGAAGTTGAAATCAAATAATTCTGATCCGAAATGCGTTTAACCACTGTAAAAGGCCCAGAGAACTTGGCTTGAAAGGGTGAACTCACCACTGGACATAAAGCCAAAACTTGATCACCAGTACTAAATTCACGCACCGCAGACTGGCGATCATACCTTTTTCATTTTAGCCTGTGATGCAGTCAACATTTGTTTTGCCAACTCTCCTGCAGCATATAGCCGACACCTAAACCCATTCACATAGTCAATAAGGTTGGTGGGCGGGTCTGACTCCCTCCACCCATCCTTAAACACCGACAGTGAACCACGGACAGTATGACCAAACACTAGGTCATTTGGGCTAAACCCGGTGCTTTCTTGCACTACCTCTCGTGCAGCTAAAAGCAACCATGGCAGGCCCTCTTCCCAGTCCCCACCCAGCTCAGTGCAATATGAACGCAAAAGAGACTTGAGCGTTTGGTGAAAACGCTCCAAAGCGCCTTGACTCTGCGCGTGATAAGCTGATGACTGGTTATGTCTAATACCTAGCAATTTTAACACTTGGGCCATTAGGTGGGAAGAAAAATTAGAACCCTGGTCACTCTGGATGAATCTGGGGATGCCAAACACAGATATAAATTGCGTCAGGGCCTTAACCACAGACCTTGCGGTTATTGTGCGCAAAGGATAAACTGCCGGGTACCTGGTACTCTGACACATAACCGTTAACAAATACTGGCTACCAGTCCTCGCACGGGGCAGTGGACCCACACAATCAATAATTAGATATTCAAATGGCTGGCTGATAGCTGGAATCGGCTGCAAAGGAGCTGGTTTAATGATTTGATTCGGCTTACCAGTTAGCTGACAAGTACTACAGTTTTTAATGTGCAGAGAAACATCCTTTTTCAGTCGCGGCCAGAAAAAATGGCGCAAAACCCTATCATAGGTTTTGCGTACACCCAAGTGCCCCGACCCATCATGAGCAAGCCTTAACACATGACTACAAAACTTGGATGGAATTACAGCTTGGAAAATGGGATCCCCGACAAAATCCTCACCATGGGGCACCCACTTTCTCACCAAAATACCATCCTGAAGAAGGTAGCAACTGGCAACATTCTTCACCTCACCGGCTGGCAGCACAGACCCAAACAGTCCCTCCAAGGATGAGTCAGCTCTTTGTTCACTCTGCAGATCACTGTGAGACACCGACAAAGGAAAATCAGGTAAACATGGCAAAGTATTCTCTCACTCTCCATCTGCCACATTAGACTTAGCCCGACTCATAGCGCGAGTAACCGCACATGCAGGAAAAACCCCGGGAAAGCGTATAGCAATTTCATCAGACTGTTCTGAGCCTGAAGGAGACAGAGTAACCACTGGAGGTGGTGACCCATTCGCCCATACCCGACTACCAGCCAAGTCGTTACCCAAAATAATATCAACCCCTTCCACCGGTAACGCTGGCCTCACACCAATAAGCACCTCACCCTGCACCAGATCACAATCTAAGTTTATCCTATGCACTGGAACAGGAAACACCATCAACCCCATTCCTCGCATAAGGATTTTATCCCCCGTATCAGTTCTCTCAGAAAACGGCAAAATGGACTCCTGAATATATGAGTTGTCCGCACCCGTATCCCTCAAAATCTTAACTGGCACCTTAATATCACTACCAGCCTGTGCTACAAACCCTCCTGAGACAAAAGGCAGATAGGACTCACTGGGGCCATCAACCACACCAGATTCTGCCTGCCCACTTTGCCACACTTCTACATCCAGACCCAGAACGCTTGCAGCCAGTGCAGTAGGTTTTACACGCCCACCTCCCACTTGCTGCTTCCTACCCTTAAGCATTGGGCAGTCTGACTTCCAGTGGCCTGCCTCACGGCAATAATTGCACACATCCTCTCCCCTTTCAGGCGTTCCCCAGGACCCCTTACCTGAAAAACTCCCAAAGCGAACAGGCGACCTACCCCCACCATTTTTGCGCGCACCAAACTCCCGCACAGGCTCACCAGGCCGGCTTTTATGAATTAGTACATACTCATCAGCTAAACCCGCAGCGTCAATGGCAGTCATAACCCTACGCTCCGCAAGATATGTGGCAACCCGACTGGGCAGAGAGTTTTTAAACTGCTCCAAGATGACTAAATCACACAAACTCTCAAAATCCCCAACCTCCGAGGCCATACACCAACGATTAAAATGATTAGTAAGCTCCCTCGCAAAATCCATATGAGACTGGTCAACCCTTTTTTCCCACATCCTAAAACGCTGGCGATACGCTTCTGGGACTAACTCGTATGCCTTCAATACAGCCTCCTTGACTGATTTATAAGTTAAGTCATCATCACTTAAAGACGCATACGCCTCCTGTGCTTTTCCTGACAACACGGATTGCAATAGCAAAGTTCGTTCAGAATCTGACCAATTTCTTGCTTGCGCAATCCGCTCAAACAGAGAAAAAAACACATCCGGGTCCTTCTCATTAAACTTAGGCAAAAGACGCAAATTACTCGCAACATCTGGAGATCCCGACGAAAAAGAGGAAATTTCTAACCCCCTCAACCTCCCCAGAAATCATACCATCTTTAACTAACCCCAGTCTAGCTGTTTGTAATGCTATCTTTGCCTGCTCTGTCTCGACGCAACCGCTCAATTACCACTTGCTTATCCAGTTCTAACTTCTGTTTCTCGCTTTCATGAGACAACTGCAGTAAAAGCAATTCTTTATGCTGTTCAAACGTTAAGGTTCCTGACGGAACTGAATATAACTGCGCTGCTAATGACTGACCAGGTCCCTCCTGCTTAGCACCCAGCACCCCTTTCTCAACCAACTGCAGTTTCACCACACCCTTTACGTTTTCTTTACGCTTATCACTAAGACCACTTAGATCAATTTCAAACTCATTTGCAATCTTCAGAAGCTGATCTTTAGTGCAACGTTCAAGAAAACCTTCACATGGCGCACTAACAAACTCATCTATCCCTGCCATAATATTTTACTCTAAAGGACCAACAGACAGGAGAAAAGAAAAAAAAAACAGAAGAACAGAACCAACAGACAGTGTTGCCCCGGTCAACTAGTGGACAAAAGACACAATAATAGTGTCCCCAAATTTAATATGGAATTTCCCCTCTACCTAAACTACCTATCCCAATCTAATCTATTTTACTGACCCTAGTCTTCGTGCAGATTAGCGGTGGGCGCTTTTAAACACTTAAACCAGTAGCAGGGTTAAGCCCCCAGCAAGCTGGTTACTCACCCAACAGCTCCGGACGTGTACCCGAGACAATTGCTCTGACTGCACACCACACAAAAAAAACAAGTCTTTTAACCAAATGGACAAATGGACAACGTTGCTAAACCTACCCAGGGAAATTCCACAAAAGCAAAAATTACTACACCAATTGACCACACAATCACTGCCGATGGCTCACACCTGCCCAATCACGAATAATCACACACTGACTGCAGGACCAAACTCCCTAATTAAAATAACAACCAACTAAACATCCAAATCAACCTATTCAAAATGCGTCTCCCAAACACAGGATATGCTGAAGGTAACAATTAACCTACACCTCAGCCAAACCCCATGCACTAAGACCCTACATCAATAAGAACCAAACCACGACCTCAAAGAAATCAAACTTAAACCAATCAAATTTAAATGGACGAGCCCCCACTTGTCACAAACCGGGCTGCACGGCCGTGACAAAGAGGGAGACGCACACCAATCAAGCTTAATTAGCAAATAGTTTATTCATTTAACAAGGTGATAACATAAGAAAGAAACTTACATTAGCAATGGTATGTGACATCAGTAGGAGTCAGTAGCGTAAGTGAGTGGATGAGTGGAAGAGAGTGAATGCAATGTTGTATAGTGCTGTAAAACAAAGACAACCCAGCAATCAAACCAAAGGCGTAGCTCAGAGAGAAGGGGGAACAATAACTGAGCTTAGGTTTTTATTAAACCCCTGGCACACAAGGCCCATGTGATTCCAGTGTTGCTGACGAGACCCAGGTGTCTTCACTCTGCTGATGACCCTCTGCCACGCCCACCAGCACCTGCCAAGGAGGCAGCCACACCCAACCAAACAGACAGGGCGGGGAGGGTCGTCACACTACTTCAATAGCCAGTTTTAGGCTGACGGGAACTTTGACAGGGCAGACCCTGATAAGGTTTATAAATAAACTAATAGAGTATACTTTCTTAAAATAAAGTTAATAACAAAAGTAAAACAGCATTATGTCTACCCAATGTATCCTACTTTCAGCTTAGTAGACATAACATTTTTTCTACAAAATCACTGCTATAACATTTTAAAGAACTTAAAGTAGAATTTTAAGTTTAAGGAACCCAATATCCTACCTGGTTATGAAGCTAATGTACAACTGTTTTCTGATGAACCCTGATGAGATTTTTTCCATTTTGCCATTGTCCAGCAACATCGACATTTCCACAGTGACTACCTATCGCATTCGTGGCTATAAAACATGACTTTTGTTATTATGTAAAAACACATGTATGTTTTTACGTCTTTTTTTACACATACAAAACCATTAGGCTACGTATTTCTATGTGTATTATGTACCGTAGATGACTATTCTGACATTGTAGCCAACAGCAAGTGTTTTGATATTGGTCAAATCAAGGACTAGTTAAATAAACATAGTGTCATCACTGAAATAGCTTAAGTTAAGAACGGTGCCTACGGTGGCTGAATGGGGAAACTACTGGGTAGGCGCTTCTTTTATACACTGTGGGGATTTTGAGGCCCTGTCCGTTGCGAGGCCCGTTTCAAGTGAAACGCACGAATCCTCCCTGAGATTGCACTTGCCAGCTGGCGTGCTCGGGCCGAGGGGCCAGGTTCAGGGATGCTAGCGGAGCCACTCGCTACAACCCAGTGGGCCAGGAGTGTACTGCTCAGCTCAAAAGCATGGTGCTTTGATAGCAAAAAGAGCTAGCAGGCTTATCTTGTGCAGTTTAACTTCATTGGGGAAGTGGCAGGCTGGATATGGCAGGAGAAGGGCATCAGCTTTTGGTGTGAGGGAGGGATTTGTTGAGTTGTTGGTTCCTAAGAAAGACAAGAGTGTCAGATTGTGCGGAGACTACAAAGTCTCAGGAAATCACTCCTGAAAGAATGCCCACTGTCAAACGTAGATGATCTCTTTGCCACTCTAGTCAAGTTAGTATAGTATAGTTTTCAGCAAGCTGGATCTGTCTTTTGATTATCAGCAGCTGATGTTCTGATTCAAAACAATATCTTACCATCAATACCTACACGGGGTTATTCAGATACCATCTATTAGCCTATTGAGTTGCGGCAGTGCCAGCTATTTTTCAGATAACAACGAACCAGATTTTACTTACCATTAACAATGTTGTGTGCTTTCCGGACGACATCCTTGTCACTGCACCCACTTTGGAAGAACACTTAGTCATGCTGAATAAAGTGTTGGACAAGCTGGAACAGTGCGATATGAGAATGAAGCAGAGCAAGTGTGAATTTCTCAAGGACTCAGTGGAATACCTTGGAAAGCCATTGTCGATGCACCAGCACCCAATAATGTCCTATAACCCAATAAAATCCTTAACTATTAAGTTTGTGCAAGTTTGTGGTAAACCAAAAAATTTTGTGCCAACTTCTGCTCTTAATTATTTAATTAGGTCAATCGTATTTTGATCTGACATTTGAATAAATACCAGGTGCAGCTGCAGGCTGTAAGTGAATCCTAAAGATGTTACTGTGCTGAAGAACAGGAATGAATCAGCATTTCTTACAGAGCTGTCAGAAAACTGTAACTATGGTAATTAGTTGGAAGAAAAACCTGCATGCCGACCAGCCCTCCAAGACTGAGTTGGGCACCCCTGCTTTAAAGCATTTTTCAGAGTGTTGTAATTTTTTAAAGTGCTGTCATCACTCTACGTGCAGGTAATGTTGACAGGATGCCATCTTCAAAATGTATTTACATATTTCCATATATGCACTATACAGAGGTTCTTTTTGGGTGAACCAGAGAAGATTTTTGGGGTTCACCCAAAAACTTTTGAACTCATCAGAGCACCTCTGTATAGGGCAAATGTTTAAAAAGACATATGATGATGATTACCTTACCTTTCCATCGCCCTTTACTTGTCATTTCTCAATCAGCTGGCAGTTGGCAATCAGAGTAGTGTCCATAGACAATGTGGTTCGTGGCTGTTGTTTTCTTTTCTTTTGCGGTTCTCGTTCTGGTTTTCATGATTGTGAATCAATCAGATTTTTCCTCGTTCCGTATCGTGGTTTGCAGTCTCATTATTGTTTTCACCTGGGCTTCTACGTGCAGGGTATTTAAGTTCCTCACTTCCGCTTCTCCGGTGCTTGATTGTCTTATGAAATTTTGAATATATTCTATTTTGCTAAAATAGCATTATGTGTGATAGCCTTGTGTAAGGAAATAGGAAAAAATAAATGTGACCTGTGTGTTGCAATTGGCTACTATAAACAGATGATGTGATTGGAAGAACTTTGTTCATACTGGTTAAAAGAGGTATTATCCAATGGAGACAACTAACAATGTAGTGATACTAGAAGCAGGACAATTAATAAGGAGAAGAAAACGATAAGGGAAAATTACAAAATAACCTAATTTCAAAGCATTATTGTGTTATTGCATGTTTATAGGGAGTACAGAAGTTCATGTTTGTAAAAAGTAAGAATCTATGGTCCTAGTTTGTTTTCTGTTGAAAACCTTGAAAAATGCCTCTTAGTGCTGAATAGGTATGGAGAATTGCCTACCAATATGTGACTTTCCTGAGGACATATACCATCCATATCTACGCAAAATATAAACATTGATTATATAGCCTACATTTTTTGCTTTGATGAATTTGTCATGGACATGCATGGTTGCATAGCCAGTCCTTGTAATATATATATATATATATATATATATATATATATATATATATATATATAATAATTATTTTTTTAATCAATTAATCAATTAAATTAATCAGAATGTGCATTTAGTTAATGTCACCCAAGTAGAATGTTCTTCATTAGACATTTTTAAAATTCCTGTTACTCCTGAAGAAAGAAACAATGGAAGTTCTGTGTTCAAAATGATCCCTTTTCAGAAGATTTCCTACCTATGTACAGTAGCAGATACATTCCCCACCATATGTCATAGCATATTTAATGTGCAAATTTGAAAATTTATATTTTTATTTTTTGGGGGAGATATTTTCAATAAATTCCATTTATCATCTTTGCACAACTGTCAACATTTTAGACTCCATTTAATTCAACCAGAATTTATTTGGAAACAAAAAACTATGTAACTTTTCTGTTGATTTTCCTGGCAGCACAAATATGTAATTAGCTGAGGTGATTAACCATCTGAGGTGATGTGTCCTTCAAGCCACCAGACAGCATCTGCCCCAACAAGTCATTCCAAAATGTCACCTGCGACTTCCCTAGTCACTTCAATCAAGTACAATAATGGCCACGCGTTGTACCACAGGCTCAAGTGTCATTCAGAATGTATAACTGCTCCAAGAGCTACTAAAAATACAATTCTGATGGTCATCCAGTGCTAATTTTAGATGGGAAATATCCTGTAATACCCCATCATAAGAAAAAAGGGCCCAAAAGAAAATTACATATTGAATGAAGAAATATAGACCTTAAAAAAAATGTATAAACAAGCTAACTATGCTTTTACACGCCCATTAAAAAAAAATTTTTAAATGAAAAAGTTCAAATTCCAAAGTTATCTGCCATTTGTATAAGCACCAGGTGCAGCTGCAGGCTGTGTATGAGTATGGAGTCTGTGACCAATCAACATCAAAAGACTCTCGATATCTTATTTTCAGGTACTGTTACAAGCGATACTATAAGCTCTCTGCATTTGAATGAATCTATCTGGGGGGGGGGGGGGGGGAGGAGATTCTGTAAGAAATTTACACTGGTACAGTGGCACGTGGTGGGGGGCTGGGCTGGCTAAGTCATCAAGGTCAGGGTCTGAGCTATCGAACAAGCCCCAAACATCACACCAGTTGCCATATGGAGGATGGATGGAGATGGAATGGATGGGTTTTTTCTTCTCCTTTTTCCTATCATTTTTCTATTTACAGCCATTTAGCCAGCCATGTGTTCCATACTGTACCAGTGTAATTTACAGCTGAATCTAGTCTCACCCCCCAATTCCCATAGAGATCAGTTCAAATGCAGAGAGGTTATAGTATCGCTTGTAACAGTACCTGAAAATAAGATATCGAGAGTCTTTTGATGTTGATTGGTCACAGACTTCAGGAAGTAACAGCGGATATGTGACCAAATATTAAATATGATACTTTACAAATATGTTATGTTAAAGCAAAGGGTATGAATACTTATGTAACTTATGGAACTTCCCATTCCCCTACGTTCCATGCCAACCCTGCCTACTTTCCGTCGTGGCCTGAAAACGCACCTTTTCAGACTCCACCTGGACTAATACTTATCTAGGACCTCATGATTTGTGTTCTTGTTGAACTGTGTACTCAAGATAGTCAAGTTTATAATAGTTAGAATAGAATTGTATTAGAGCTGATTTACCCAGTTCACTGTGAACTGCATTGTGTTCATTACTAGGGATAGCTGCTACTGTATGGGAAGAATGTGCTTTCTTATCTGTTCTGTAGTTACTTCGATGACCTTTCTGTATGCACTTACTGTACGTCGCTTTGGATAAAAGCGTCTGCTAAAAAATTAATGTAATGTAAATGAAAGATTTCAGTTTTCGATTTTTAATACATTTGCAAAAATTTCTAAAAACATGTTTTCACTTTATGGGCTATTTTGTGTAGAATTTTGAGACAAAAAATTAACTCAATCTATTGTAGAATATGTCTGTAATGTAATAAAACGTGGAGAAGGTGATAGGGGTGGGCAGACTTTCCGGCTTGACTGTACATCTTAAATATTTTACTGTGCTCAAGAACAGGAATCAGTCAGCATTCTTTATAGAGCTGTCAGAAAACTAAAATGGTAGTTAGTTGGAAGAAAAACCTGCATGCAAACCAGCCCTCCAGGACTGAGTTGGGCACCCCTGCTTTAAAGCATTTTTCAGAGTGCTGTCAGGAGATACCTTTTCCCAACTCTCTTAAAGAAAGAGAGTAATCTTAACTTGCTTTAAATTATATGCATGAGTGGAGGGGTCTTTAATTTGTGATCACCTGTGGATGATTGCAGTAGGAGTCGTGAACATGGCCATTGAGCCTGCAGCTCCTCCTTTGAGTGTGACTCTAAAGAAGGAAGGCCAGCTTGAGCCAATCAGTAACGAGACAAACGCAGTGAAGCTGAACTGAGAGTATATCAGCTCTTCACACCACTTCTCTCAGGAGCAACCAGAGACAGGCAAAGAGCACAGTCCTCCTTCTACTACTACACACAGCCACACATAAACGCGCAACAATCAACAATGTGCCTTTCCCAGGTCTTCATATTTCTGGCCTTATTTGGTGAGTTTTTTCAGAATTTATTTTAAGTGTGTGTGTGTGTGTGTGTGTGTCTGTGTGTGATTTTTGTGATGTTATTTGTACCCAACAGCTATTCATTTAATGTTGAACTGCTATGCTCAATTACATCTACTGTATTATGTGCCAGACTTGCTCATGCATATCCTAGATAAATGTCACATTGTGCAAGCATCAGATTTCTTGTACAAATATTTGCTAAGAAGGAGGAATTCTATCAATGGACACATATTGTAAATAATTGAACATTTAATTCATTCATTTTGACTGATATTGACTGTATATTGCTTCAGTGTATTTGTAGTACCACAAATTGTTATTGTTCACAAACTTTGATTAGTCACATATTTCACGTCAAAATCGAACCACTAAAGAAAGAATAGAAAGGAGATATTGATCAACATGATGTATTATTATAGAAGAGACATGGCTTCTTGGTACCCTGGCTACCTGAAAGAGTTTATATTTGCACTCAAAGTCCACAACTTAAACTGAAAAACAGAACAGGGTCATTTCTGCAGTTGTGTGATTCAGCCACTTCTGGCACTCAGACAATGTGCTCATCATTCCTATTTTATTACCACACATTTAGGTATGTCTTTTGTAAATATGGCAGCTTTATGCATTCAGCTATTTGGGGTACGACTGATGTCCACTGTGTAAGAGCAATATATGTCTCGGGATGCGATTCTTAATAGTTAATAATGTGATTCTTAATAGTTAACATTGAACTCTATGTGGGTCCCAGCTCAGACCGTTCACCTTCTGATGAGATGCTCACAACACACATATTTTGCTAAAAGATATAGGCCACTTAGTGCAGCATAGTCTCTGATGTTTCATTTATTAACTCAGATATTTACAATTTATACCAACCACTGATAAAAAAAAAACCATATACAGTTCTCCCTTATAAAAATATTTCCTGTTACAAGACCTTGTAACAATATCCTATGAAACCACTAGCGCATAGGAACATTGGTAATGAAAACAGGCCATTCAGACCTTGCTAGGCTTATAATTTTTCTGTTGTCTTGAGACTACCTATAGCACTGGACACTCCCAACAGTCTCTGCTTCTATTACACAACCGGACAAGCTGTTCAATGCTTGGTGTGAAGAAATTGCTTAATGTTATCAGTGCGAAAATTTACATTCAACAAATTCACGACTAAGGAATAATAATAATGATAAGAAACTCTGATTGTAATGTTTACAGGGCAAAACATGAAAGATCTGAGTTTCATATATTTTAGTAACCAACAAAAAGCAAACTTAAATTCAATTTTTTATAGTTTTTCGAGTGATCATTAATCCCATAATAATAGCTTTTGAAGCATTTAATCTTTCATTAAATGTGTCAACAAATTAAACACTTAACTAAACCTTCATATTAGGAATGACTTTTTGTATAACGTCAAATCGGTGATTTTCTTCAGCAAACACCTTTTAAGACTAAAATTGCATTAGGAATTGCATGTAAAAAAAGATAATTGGAACGTTTATGTTTATACACTGCTCAAAAAAATTAAGGGAACACTTAATCATCACAGTATAACACCAAGTCAATTAAACCAATCCGGTCATGCTGGATGATGTTGCAGGCAGCATAACATTCGCCACGGCGTCTTCAGACTCTCACGTCTGTCACATGTGCTCTGTGTGAACCTGCTCTCATCCATGAAGAGAATGGGGCGCCAATGGCGAACCTGCCAATTCTGGTGTTCTCTGGCAAATGCCAATCGAGCTGCACGGTGCTGGGCTGTGAGCACAGGTCCCACTACAGGACGTCAGGCCCTCATGCCACCCTCATGGAGTCTGTTTCTGACACTTTTGTCAGAAACATGCACACGAGTAGCCCGCTGGAGGTCATTTTGTAGGGCTCTGGCAGTGCTCCTCCTGTTCCTCCTCGCACAAAGGAGCAGATACCGGTCCTGCCGCTGGGTTGTTGCCCTTCTACGGCCCTGTCCAGCTCTCCTCGTGTAATGGCCCGTCTCCCAGTATCTCCTCCACGCTCTTGAGACTGTGCTGGGAGACACAGCAAACCTTCTTACGACGGCACGTATGGATGTGCCACCCTCGAGGAGCTGGACTACCTGTGCAACCTGAATGGGCTGCAGGTACCGCCTCATGCTACCAGTAGTGACAAGGACACTAGAAAAATGCAAAACTAGAGAAGAATCAGTCAGGAAGGATAAGGAGAGAGAAATGGTCTGTGGCCACCACTTGCAAAACCATTTACTTTTTGGGGGTTGTCTTGCTGTTGCCTCTCCTGTCCATCTGTTTACTTTAATTTGCACCAAAGCAGGTGAACTTGATTCACAATCGTTTACGCTTCCTGACTGGACAGATCGATATCCCAGAAGTTTAATTGACTTGGTGTTATACTGTGTTGATTAAGTGTTCCCTTAATTTATTTGAGCAGTGTATATAAATACATATACAGGTGCAGCTCAAAAAATTTGAATATCGTGAAAAAGTTCTATATTTTTTGTCACTCATTTCAGAAAGGGAAACTCATATTTTATATAGATTCATTACACATAGAGTGAAATATTTCAAGCCTTTATTTCTTGTAATTTTGATGATTATGGCTTACAGCTAATGAAATACAAAATTCAGTGTCTCAGAAAATTAGAATATTTTGCTTTAACATATTTTTAAAGTATCATATTTTATATTTGGTCGCATATCCTTTGCATGCTGTTACTTCCTGAAGTCTGTGACCAATCAACATCAAAAGACTCTCGATATCTTATTTTCAGGTACTGTTACAAGCGATACTATAACCTCTCTGCATTTGAACTGATCTCTATGGGAATTGGGGGGTGAGACTAGATTCAGCTGTAAATTACACTGGTACAGTATGGAACACATGGCTGGCTAAATGGCTGTAAGTCATCAAGGGCCTGAGCTATCGAACGAGCCCCAAACCATCACTCTGTTGCCAGATATGGAGTAGATGTGGATGGATCACTGCAAGGGTTATTTCTCCTGACTAATTTTCCTATAGAACTCTAAGGGGGAAAAAGTCAGGAGAAACAACCCTTAAAGGGATCCATCCACATCTACTCCATATCTGGCCGCAGAGTGATGGTTTGGGGCTCGTTTGATACCTTAGACCCTTGATGACGTACAGCCATTTCGCCAGTCATGTGTTCCATACTGTACCAGCGTAATTTACAGCTGAATCTAGTCTTACCCCCCAATTCTCATAGAGATCAGTTCAAATGCAGAGAGGTTATAGTATCGCTTGTAACAGTACCTGAAAATAAGATATCGAGAGTCTTTTGATGTTGATTGGTCACAGACTTCAGGAAGTAACAGCATGCAAAGGATATGCAACCAAATATTAAATATGATACTCTAAATATATGTTAAAGCAAAATATTCTAATTTTCTGAGACACTGAATTTTGGGTTTTATTAGCTGTAAGCCATAATCATCAAAATTACAAGAAATAAAGTCTTGAAATATTTCACTCTATGTGTAATGAATCTATATAATATATGAGTTTCACTTTCTGAAATGAGTGACAAAACATATTGAACTTTTTCACGATATTCTAATTTTTTGAGCTGCACCTGTATGCGTGTTTGTATATATAGACCCGTAACAACACCTTTGCGCGAATGGCTGTAAAATGCTAACATAATAGGAAGGTTACTAGATCCCTCTTGCTTTCCTACTGACTGTAATATAAACAATGTCCTAGTGAAACAAGACACCTGTATTGTTTGAGTCTGCGATATAATATATTGAGTTTGAGTTGTTGTATTGAGTCTGGGATAAAATATATCAGGTGGTACAGTAAAACAATAATCACCACTTACATCACCTGAATAATATGGGTTGTACTGATGTCACTCAATGGCTCTATATAAATACTGGTTGCGACACTGTGAGCGATGTGATTACACTGGGAGCAAATGACAATCATCTCTCACTCCTTCACAACCATCCCAATGTAATACACAAAGTCACTAAGGCCCAATCTTTGAGTATTGTATATTATTGTTAATGGTTTAGTGATCCAAACCTAGTGTACAGCAGAAATGAATATGAATTGTGATGATTACACTTGGAATGTTTATTTGCTAGTTCTTATAGTTTTCAGTAAATGTCTGTCGGTAGGCAATGCCACAAGATCGTTTTTGCATTCTGATATGGTCTGATGGCTGCTGATGGCCCTGGATAAGAACCTACAAAACTGTGCCCAGATATTACAATGTAAACCTAGGTTAGAATGACTGTGTAAATACAAGTATGTAATCCATTCATCAACACTGTATCACAGTCTCAGTACACAATCCTATCAGATGACCCAGTATACTCCTACCTTGTGAGAGTATGTCAGTACCATCTGTTTTCTTTTTGTTCTCTTTGAAAACTTGCAGGGCTGGCATTCGGTGTGCAATTTCAAGCTAACATAAACATGGCCGGGGTGCTGGGATGGGCAAGATTTGACTCCAGTCTGCAAACAGTCACGGTCAACATCACCAAAGGATCCTGTGGCCCGTTGAACCTATCCCTACATGAATTCCCTGTTATGTACGGCCACTTCCGCATGCCCTGTCAGGAGACGAATATTGGAGCAAGAGTCTACACCTTTTCTGTCAGTCAGGCTACTGCCAGTGTTAATGTATCGGGGCTGTTCGCTCAAAGGCCTCGCCTAGATGACCTCTCCCTGGTAGTGGAAGCATGCAATGGCACGAAAGCATGCACCGTTGTCCGTCAAAATACAAATGTGAACACTTGGCAGGCCAGGTTTTTTGGAAATGTGTCAGGCGATGTTTACATCCGTCAAAATGTAGGAGACAGCTCTGCCAGAGTCCTATCCGACCTGGTTTCTGTCCGTGGCAGTGAAAGTGCTACCAGTGTTTTTGCATTTGTGTCACAGAGTTCCATGTCCAGCTGTGCGGCGCTTCTGAACCAGCTGGACCAGTCCAGTTTAACCCGGTTGGGGAACCTGACCGTGGGTGCCCCAACCCAACTAATGAACTCCAGTGAAGTTGTTACAAATTTCAACACAGATGCACGTTTCATGGTCCTCGAGTTTGGCGGAAAGTACATGTGCGCCATAGTCAGGGTGATGGAAGGGAAGCAGGTGAATGCCCGTGTTAACATGAAAGGGGCCAGGGGCTACATCAGCTTTAGTCAACCATCTCCATTCGATGTCACAAATATAAGGGTGAATCTGACTGACCTGAAAAGTCGAGTCAGTGGTTATCATGTACATCAGTTCCCTCTTCCTCAAATGATGTCAACCAGTGAGGGCCTCTGCAGCAACGACAATGTGGGGGGACACTGGAACCCATTTAATTTGAACGCGGCTGACCCTGCATATCCCAGAGTTCCAGGTGAGACTCACGACATGTATGAGGTGGGGGACCTCAGCAGCAAGCATGGCACCTTGGGAGGCACAGACAACTTTGAAGCCTCCCTCACCGACTGGAACCTTCCTCTCTTTGGTAGAAACAGCATCACCGGTCGCTCAGTGGTGATTCATTACCCAAACGGCAGCAGGTTTGCCTGTGCCAGCATCGGATATCCAGGAGAAGTGACTGTGGGTAGGTCGGTCTTCAAAAACACTGTGGTTGGCACCATTCTCTTTACTCAGTTGAGGGCCAACCCTTACTCAGATGTATCTGTGTTCCTGGACCTTTCCTACGGGAACCCAGCCACCTTTGCGACTAACGGCCACAACTGGCACATCCACAAATACCCCATCAGCTCAGAGACCGACAACAGCCCAGATCGGTGTCAGAGCACTGGGGGTCACTGGAACCCCTTCAACATCAATGCCACTGACAGCAGCTATGCCCTCAACTGCAGGCCTGACAATCCCTTTGCATGTGAAATCGGAGACCTGTCCAGAAAACACCAAACTCTAAGCCTCAGTCCCAAAGTTGGAGGGGTGGAAAGTAAGTACTTCTTCACTGACACAGTTTCCTGGATCTCTGGAATGAGCTCAGCGATTGGCAGATCGGTGGTGATCCACAGGGCCAACGGAACGGGACCCAGACTGGCCTGCGCAAACATCACTGATGCATGGTTGCCATCGGCGCAGACTGGCTCCTGGGTAGGGGTGCGGCCATCCACAGGCCAGATCCACTTTGCACAGAAGTCACCCCAGGGCCCAACACTCATCAATGTGTCCCTGTTGAATCTGGACTCGAAGGCTGGAGGCTACCACGTCCATGTGCTTCCCATCAAGAATGGCGGTGATCCCTGTTCTAATGAGAATGTCATGGGTCACTTCAATCCCTTGTCCATCAATCAATCCTTGTCTCCGCCACCTGGAACAGGCTCTGTAGACCAATATGAGATTGGTGACATTAGTGGCAAGTTTGGACTCCTGACAAATCTGGACCAAAAACATGCATTATATATGGACAGCAACATGCCTCTCTCAGGACCAAACAGCATAGTTAGCCGTTCAGTTGTAATTCACTACACTAATGGTTCAAGGTAAGATCGTTGTACATTTTACACACCTTTTCCATTGTATACATTATTTCTGCATTGGTATATGGTATTTTTCACTTGTTGCATACTAGTGAGATAAGCCTTTCAAAACATTTGCTGACATAAACAAACCATACAGATACTAATGGCTATTCAGCTGGTATCACAACGGTTTCTGAATGGCTCTGTTCATAATGGTGCTCGCCATGAGCTCAGTGGGACACAAGCTTTGCGCTAACAGGGTAGAATGGTCTTACAGTATGTTGACCAGGTTTTTTTGGGTTACCACCATATAAATGCTACCTTGCTACTGGTACTGAACCAGCCCAAAGATGATCATTTGTTGTAAGTTTAAGATGGCCCTCTCCTTTAAATAACATTGCGTCTTGTAATATGGAAAATAGTCACTTGCTCATGAATAATTCTATTCGATGAGAGCACAATATGCCGCCTTGTGCATGGCATAGTGGTGACACAAAATTATAGTACAATTTCCGATGCTAAAAATTACTTGCCGTCTCAAATTAAATTCCTGCTTAAGGTCACGAGTTTACAACCCAAAATGCAGAAGCGATAAAACGAGAAGGAAGAAATTAGCAACAGGTGGTCTGCTATAGCTGAACAATTACAGGGCAATACTTCTGTTTTACAGTTTTTAGAATCCGTTTTTTGTTCCGTAGTCATGTTAAAATTCTGTTTTATTATCAATAGTGCGTGCATTCGTCATCAGTGCCTCTTATTAAAGGGAAGTACATTCAGATTAACATCCATGCATCAAGCAGCACAATACACCCACATAGTAAAATGTTCAGTGTTAAATTAACTCTTACAGTGTGCATGTGGTCTTTATTGGACTCATATAACTTCTAGTAGAGTTGAATAAACACTGGACATTTTACTGTGCATTAGTTTTACATGGGCAGTAACACAGACATTTTTTTTTACAGGATAAGATATCTTAAAAACAGAACAAGATTACTTTCTGTTGCAGAACTGCCTATGAAACATATACCCTGGTTTCTAAAACAAAAGGTACTAGGAATCTAGGTAATTAAAATACGAACAGGAAAAACGCCTAATACATCAGGCCTACTGTGAAAATATTCCTTTGAAGTCTGTCGTGCAGACTGCCAAAATCAATGGTGGCAGAATCATTAGTTTTGTTATGTGGATTGTCTGCATTTGTTGATTTTTAATTAAGCAACTCCTACTATTCACCGCCTTTTAATGTGTGTGTGTGTGTGTGTGTGTGTGTGTGTGTGTGTGTGTGTGTGTGTGTGTGTGTGTGTGTGAAATAGAAAAAGCACGATAACTCAAAGTAACAAACAAATAGAACATTAAATTGTAATTATATATTTGTATTTGCATTATTTCGGAAGAATGGATATTGTAGATCATGCACTTGCGTTTTTTGCATTTTCACTTTATTTTTGTTTCAATTAAATTTAGAATGCAGTGCGCCAACATTTCTGCTGCTAACACTTCTGCTGCCGGTCAGCTGGTGACAGCAAAGGCAGCTTTCAAGAGCGACGTTAATGGATCAATAACACTGGTAAGACCTCTTTGCTTACAGATGTAAAATTCAGTTGTGTTAAATCTTATGTAGGCCATTTTATATTTTCAATCGTATATGCTTCCCAACGCTCTTAATCCAGCAAAGTAACGCTGTCCTTTAAAAATAATGGCTAACTGCCCCAGTCTAATGAATGAATACATCAATATTTAAAATTCGGCTTCCTCATTCTCGCTTTACAACGAGCTAGGTGTAATTTAGGCCACTACCAAGTATGTCGAGCCTCTTGTATGTCCATGCCAATGTTGCTAACTAATTGGTAGCTCATCACATCACCAAAAATTGGGATTTTTTATAAACTGGAAAGCTCTTTCGCACGTGTGTCCACGAAGCCACAATTGTTAGGAATTTTAGGAGACCCTTACATTTTAAACTCTACAATAGGCCTAGATAATGTTAGCTTGCTTCTCCGCTCCAATTTGTCAAAGTAGCCTATTCCCACAAAAAATGTTACGTAATGTAGGCCTACTGACGTCAAGAAAGTCTTGCGTAATACTGTCACGCACAGCCTCGCGTTGAACGCCAAATTATTTTTGAACAATACTATGCATGCCCAATATAACGACGTCTATAAACGCATTAAATAGTAGAGTGTGATACCCACCTGCTGTCACCCCTATATTAGCTACATGCAAGAATGCTTGACAGACCCACTGAACGCGAAGGGTGGGGGGGTGCTTGATAATTTTCAAAGCTGCCACAAAAACATGACACATTTGCAGGACGCACGATTAAATGAGCGGTGTACATGATAATAGCGGTATCCAAGGGGTTGTAGTGTCGTCCCCGCTGTGCTCCACTGCCCGAGCGGGACAAGGTCGTGTGAGTGCCGGCTGCAGCCCAGGAGTACCGCGTGACGATGAGCAGAAGGATCTGTCAGATTGTAGATAGCCGCCTAAACATGTTATGGTAACACACTATGGGCAAGTTCTGAAAGTCATTGAAAACCAGGATAGTTAATACCGAATGTTTTTTAAATTTTATTTAACTTTTATTTTGGGCAGTTTTCCTCATTTTTACGTAGTTTTTAAAAACATTTAAATAGCCATAGTTGATTAGTTAACTTTTTTGAAAGTAGAAACCGTTTCAAACTACTGAAATATGAACTATTCAAATTGTGCTAAAACTTCTTAGTGTAAGATCACTGTACTCGTGGTTTGACATGGAGAATTAACTTACATATGTAATTTGGCATAAACATGTTTCTGTAGTCCCAGTGGACATTTCCTGATGGCAGCTACAGCAACGTCGTTTTGGAGGCGGACCTTCGCTCATCACAACAGCTTGAAGTGAGTTCAAAATAGTTTTCCTTAATTTTCGTAATTTAGTCAATTATGTACAGCATAATACAAACAAGGCTACACATTTGTAGGCTTTACACTTGACAAAGCTTGGGCTGTTTCAACACAGCATTATGTACACATAATAGTATAGCTATAAAAAGAAAGGGGGGAAATAGGTCTAGGACTTAACTTGTGTGCTTCTGAATTGTATTTAGCTAAGCGTTTTGCTTATTTACCCACAGATTATGAGTTCTTCTTGGGAAGTACATGATTTGCGTGTAGGTGAGAGTGCCAGCCAGTGCACCGGAGTTGGTGGCCGATTTAATCCTTTTGGCATGCCTGCCATGGTGAGTTGTCTCAATTACATGATCTTTTGTTACATACCAGGACAGGCTTTTTGCTTGTGTCTGCACCATGTGATTACATAGCTATTTGTGATTTGGGGATAATTGTTTTTTGGAGGCTAGAGTACAGTATCATACAGTATGGATTTATTTGGCCTCATGCTTTTTCTCAGCAATGATGCATGGCTTCATATTTCATTATGAATAGATTTGAATTGTTAATGCTGAAAATGTTACAGCCACGCTCATACTGCACAAAAGTAACTGGTATTTCTTTATGGACTATTATTATAATCTTTTTAAATAAGATGAGGTTCAAAGTAGTTTACCAACATAAGGAAGTGAAAGACAAGATTATTATTTGACTGTTCCCTGTAACCACTAGAGCTCCAGCTGCTCCCCTGATCACCCCCTAAACTGTGAGGTCGGAGACCTGACAGCCAAACACGGTGCTGTGAGTTTGGCTCAGAGAGAGCTGTTCACTGAGTCAAATGTTCAGCTGGCTGGGGATTTCACAGGTAATACATGTAACTTGCTTTACTGGTAATGCAAAGACCTTCAAATGTGTTATTTCCACTGTATCACTAATATGGCTGGCCTAAAACCCCCCCCCCCCCCCCCCCCCTCACCCAAAAATAAATAAATAAATCCATTCCACTTCCACATTCCATTCTGCATAGCTTTTGTTTTGATCATGTGCAGTTATGCACATATAGCCAACCAATCTATTAGTTTGTGGTTTTTTTGTGAGGGTGTGGTTCTGTGGATTCATTTTCAGTCATGCATTAAATTCATGTGACATGATACTGATTTTGTAGAGGACTACCACACCCTCACAAACCTTCTGTAAAAATGCTGGACATAAAACAGCTTCCACATATTTTCCACACATTGTACATGTTTATTAAAATGTTGAGCTTTTGGTCAAAAATCTTTGTCAGAGCATTAGAACAACTCAGCTTTTGGAAAAATATGTGACAATTCATTTTTTCTGTACTGTAGCTGTGTACAGGTCAATAGTGCTGAAGAACCAAAGTGGGATTTTGGCCTGTGCTGACATTATGCCAGAGTCCCCTTCCACCACACTCATCTTCCCCAATGTGACATCATTTAGCAGGTAAGAATGGAAAGCCACTGACAGGCTTAATTTTCCACAAAACAACCACAACTGTCTTTAAAAAATAAAACAAATATTACAGGGGTACAAAATAAACTAGAAATAACCGCCTTGCGGTTGTATGCTTCCGCCAACAAGTCAAGTTGTGTCATTCTACAGAAACCAAACACTGAACATTAGATGAATAAACTTTGTTTTATCATTGCAAGGACAGTCTTTATTTATTGAACATATATAATGAATGTGGTTATTAGATTGTTTTCTCAGCTACAGTGGTAAGCAAAACATTATGATGTCACAGTGAAGTTGACTTTTTAACTTTTGGATATAAAATGTCATCACTGCATCATTTTATCCTATTAGACATTTGTGTGAAATTTTGTCATAATTACATTTTTGTGAGGTCACAGTGACCTTGACCTTTGATTTTTGACCACCAAAATCTAATCCGTTCATCCTTGAGTTCAAGTAGACATTTGTATGAAATGTCATAATTAGCGTAGGAATTCTTAAGTTATGGCCAAAAACGTATTTTGTGAGGTCACAGTGACCTTGACCTTTGACCTTCAAAATCTAATCCGTTCATCCTTGAGTCCAAGTAGACATTTTTGGGAAATGTTGTCATAATTAGCGTAGGAATTCTTGAGTTATGGCCAAAAATGTATTTTGTGAGGTCACAGTGGCCTTGACCTTTGACCACCAAAATCTAATCAGTTCATTCTTGAGTCCAAGTGGCTCTCGCCGGCACGGAGGCATAAAAAGTAACAATTAAATAAAAATAGATGTTCTTTTACTTTCAATTCGTTTTTTGTAGCACTAAAAATAAAAGCATACAGAAATTAGGGATTGCACAATGTTTTTCTATTTCAATGTTCACATGGCAAGTCTTCATAGCACTATCTTGGCAACCTGCCAATGCTGCTTGCTGTCATAATGCGGAAACCAATATAGGCCTAAGGAAATGTTTGACATGTTGAGGAGGAAAGAAGCTATTGTCTTGTCTTTAATCAAAGAGGGTATGCATATAAAGTCATACCACATATCTTTCTCATCAGTAAAAGTACTGGAGTTAGTCACATGCCAAGTATGATTTGGATGCTGTCCATAGGATGGTTTTCCAGTGTTTTAAAGTGAAATATGCTCTGTCAATAAAGCCAGATTAAACTGTTTTATTTTTAGAAGAAATCTGTTTTGTCACCAGAACTAATAGACATTGTAAAAAAATATTGTATATTCTTTAATATGATTTATCTCATACAATTTTCAGAGTTGCACATGTCAGAGCCTTAATCACAAGGGTGTTATGAATTAGACTTCGAATCAGGCTGGAAAATAATTGTATAAGAAAACTATTATTTTGCTGTTAAATGAGTATTAAATTAAACATGTAACACTGGGGCTATGAGCAAAAACATTGGTTAAATTCATATTTGGTTGCAAGATAACATTTAACAAAAATAGTCTCCAAAGTCATAGAAAGTATCGTTCCAAATAAGTTCTGTCACAGAAAACTGATGCATGGCATGTCACATACAAACTTACTGGTGGCTTTCCCTAAATGATTGCAGACATGAAATTAACATGAATGATCTACTCATGCAATGCTTTTTTTGACTTTGGTCTTCTCAGAAAATGTAGGAACATTTACCTTCAATTTACCTTCAATGTTAAATACATTTTCTGGGAAGCCAAACTGAAGGCTGAGTAGTGGCTGCTACTCGCCTGGGCTAGCTGAGGCTGGTGTGGAAGACTATTTACTACTAGCAACCCCTGTATAGTTTGGGATAATTTTACCTGATGTGTTTTCTGTTATTGTTTCAGATATGACTTCCGCAGCAGGGTTGCCACTGTTCTTGATGTTGGTCTTTGGAGGGTCACCATCTTGCCTGGAGAACTCTCATCTGCAGCAGGGGGGAAGTGCCAGAAAGTCACAATTCTGGTTTCAGGTATTTAAAAAAAAACATATTATTCCTAAATACAGAAAACTGTATTATTTTCACAATATGGAACATAATATATATTGACAGTATTTAATTATTCCCATATGCTTCTGAAATATGTTATTGACCATGCTTGTCCATTGTTGACCTCAGCTTTCAATGTTTTATAATAATAATAATAGATTGCAGTTTATATAATTTATTATATAATAATTTATACATTGCCTCAAACTGTCATGGTTCATGGGTTTTTATTTTCTTTTCCGTTGCGGTTCTTGTCCTTATTTTCCGATACAGAATCTATCGGATTTTTTTCACGTTCCGTTCCGGGGTTTGCTTTCCCTCATCATTGTTTTCACCTGTGCCTCTACCTGCGGGGTATTTAAGTCCCTCACTTCCGCTTCCCCGGTGCTTCTTTGTCATTCGACATTGCATTGAGCCAGGTATAGCCAGGTACTAGCGACCTTGTGATATTAAACACTGTTTATGTGGGGACTTGCTATTAGTTTTTAGTTCAGGTATAGGTATTACTCCTCCTGTTAGCATTCTGTGCTATTTATTTTATTCTTTGCTGTTCTCTCTGAGACAGTTTTCTTTGTTTGTTTCATTTGTTTTACACTCTTCCGGCCGTCCGAACTTATGTGCCGAAGGTGTTCTTTTCTTTGCTAAGTTTCCCGTTTTGGCTCCAGTATTGAGCATGGGAGATTTAGTTTGTTTCACTCGTTATTCGAGTTCGCCCTATTTTAGTGGGTTGATTTTCGTTTGGCTGTTTAGCCACAAGGAATTTGTTTCCTGTCTTTTCTTTCTTTGCATTTATTTTGTTATTCCCTTTATTGGTCTTCACTGCGTGAGTGACTTGTTTCTGATCCCCCTACCTTCGCGTTTTGATTATCCGCCACTAAAATCCATTACACAAACACCACAAAGGTGTTGAACCTGCCTGAGTGATGCATAACATAGTTGTCTACTGAAAAAAAATACAGTCCCTCAGTACACATTCATTTAGCAATTTTAACATATAACTAAAAATCTTGATTAATATTATATCAAGCACAGGACCCATGTTGTTGTGATCAGTGTGTTATGTACGTGTTGCCTCCATAATCGCTGGGTCAGGGAGGGTGTGAAAAGAAAAGAAGCACAACACATTAGCTTGACCACAGGATTCATTCTTCTGCTATCTTTGTTCTTTTTTTCTGCATCACACAGACACAGTACATCAGTCATAATAGCTAAAAACACATTTTCACTGATAACCATGTCAATAGAAAAACCAGAATATTAACATAACAATCAGGCTAATAGCCAAAACAATTAGTCCATTCGGTCATATTCAAAATATTTCTTTACACAAAATGCATTAACCAATTTTGTGGTTTGGTGGAATCTCCATTGGTCTTAGAAGGTTTTTTAATGAGCTCAAAAGGGCCTCGCCAGCTGGGAGAAATCCTGGATGAATCCTGAAAATACCCAGCAGTGAAGTACCAGCTGTGCTTTGACCTTCCCAACTGTGTGACGTTCCTTCTCTTTGAGAGACATCACTGCTTCCAAGTCATTTTAGTCGATCTTGACACAAGGCGACAAATATAGCAAACTTCTCTTATAAAGAACTCACATTTTGTTAGTCGGAGCTTGATACCATGATACTCTCATCTGGCGTAGCACCTGTCTGAGAGTGGTCACATTACCCATTCCTAATACCTTCTAACACTCCCTCCATACATCACTGAAACGCTGCTGATGCATTTATCAAACCGAATAGACTTTGTATCCATTCATATAACCCCCAGGGAGTATAGAAGGCTGTTAGGTGTCTGGGTCACTCACAAACCCTTGGTGGTATGTACTCCCCTGATCCGGTACAGAGAACCACGCGTTGCCCCCCAGACTGTCCAGCCGATCTCAGATTAGTGGGTGAAGATCAGATTTGCTCTTGTGGTTGAGCCCTTGGAAGTCTACACATAGTTCTTCGGGCTGTCACTTTTTCCAAAATTCGACTTCCAACGAGCATCCCATAATAGAGAAATTTGAATGAATTTCTTCTCATTTTCTACCTTCAAAATTTTAAACGTTAAAACGTTGCCTAAATGTATAATTATTACTATGGCCCAGTTTCCCAAAACATGTAGCTAAATATTTTAAGTGCACTAGGCTATAACAACAAAATAATGACAACAGTATCATGAAGTTTTATTAAGCAAAATAAAACCAGGGAAGATCATGCCAATGATGCCTTTCACAGAAATAAAAAAATGATAGTGGATGAGTTCATAATTAATGCACAACAATGGCACAACTTACTTAAACTAAACTGAACTGACCAATCTCCTTTGGAGAAGAGAAAAGTGTTTGGAGGGTTAATAGGACAGTTGCCGCTTGCATACCTTGCAGGCAACTTTGTCATTAGTTATTATTTTGTTTCAAATGGATTAGAACCCGTAATATTTCCAAATGTCACTCCTGAGGTGTAGTGGAGTTACAAGTTGTCTTGGCTCTTCCATTTCAAATATATAGCCTACAGGCTATGCGGATAGCATGACCCACACATTAACTTTATTTAGGCTACCTAATGGTATACCCTCCAGACAAAACAATAACATAGCGTGTTGTTTATCGGTTTATAGCAACTACACTGCTTATTTCACATAGGCAATGGGGTTACAAATTCGAACCCTTAATTACATATTCAAAATTTTATATTTCCCTGAGATTCAAACAATTTTGAATATAAAACAAAAAAGTGACAGCCCTAATAGGCATAAGATGTGGTCTTTCTTGTGGACACAAACCACTGGAGAGGAGTAAGATGGCACAATTGCTTCCCTAACTTGGTGGTTTATGGAGGGTGTGAACACAGGTCCTGTGGTTAGAAGAAATAAGCACAAAACAACAGCTTGTGCTCCGCTTGACCACAGGATTGATTCTTCTGCTATCTTTGTTCTGTTTCTTTTTTTCTGCATTGCACAGTGCATAAGCTGTATCAGTCATAATAGCTTAAAACACACCATCAGGCTAATAGCCAAAACAAAGCACTATTTCACTATTATCTTCTCAGTTTCAGTTCTTCCTTTAACAGAAAACCTTGAATCCGTACTGTAATATTCAAAATATCTCTTTAACCAAAATAAAGTGCAGTCCAAAAGTACCTGGACAATGACACATTTTTTGTCACGTCCCGTGTCCCGATTTCCTGGTTTTTCCATTTCTACATGCATTCCGTTCCATGTTTTCCCTCTCTCCCTCCATTTTGCATCTCCACTTCTTTCTTCTTTTTTGTGCCGCCCAGTCCTTTCACCTCTGCGCAACCTGCTATTCCTCCGCTCCTTCCTACCAGAGAGCAGCGCATTCCCCATCCAGAATGCTACCTTAGCAATCTGGGGGAAGTGCCGGGGCTTCTTGATGCAATGCGATCTCTTATTCAGAATGCAACCTGGTTCCTACCACTCAGACCAGAGCAAAATCGCATTCATCATGGCCTGCCCTGGGGGAAGTGCACGAAACTGAGTCACTGCCATTTTGGACAGCCAGCTACCCGCCAGCATTCATTTCCCGACCTTCATGTCCGAAATGAGAAAGGTCTTTGCGGTTTTCGGTAGAGACGCCGCCCAGGGCCTGCTCCACCTCCGCCAAGGTTCCCGCTGTGCCGCACAGTTTGCTGTAGAACACCGTACGCTGGCCGCTGAATCTGGCTGGAACGACGTGGCCCTGCAGGAGATCTTGGTGTTACCTCAACCCAGTACTTCTGCTCCAACCCAGCACCTCAGTCTCACACTTCTGGCCCGCGGAACCCCTCAGTTCCAGAACCCCCAGCAGAGGAACCCATGCAGCTGGGCAGAACACGTCTCACCTCGGAGGAGCGCCTGAGTCCAAGCTGGGGCCTGCCTCTACTGTGGTCAAACCGGCCATGCGCTGCTCTCCTGTCCCATTCGCCCAAAGAGGGGTGGCTCACCAGTGGAGCTGGGTGTCCTTGTGAGCCAGGTCTCTTCTCCTTCTGCTTCCCAGTCCCGGTTCCTGCTAGATGCTACACTCAGCTAGAACCACCAATCACTCCCCCTGTCTACCCTGGTTGACTCTGGAGCTGACTCCAACTTCATTGATACCGCACTCCTCCGCCAAGCAGGCATCTCCACCAGGCCTCTCCCTAACCCTCAACGCTTTCTCCCTGGACGGGAAGTTCATCGCTCGGGTCACCCATTCGACCGAACCACTTCTGCTCATCCTGTCTGGCAATCACTATGAAACCATCCCGTTTTACGTAATCTCCTCTACACAATCACCCCTGGTCCTCGGTCAACCATGGCTGAGGCGTCACAACCCCCACCTGAATTGGGCCACCAACAAGATTCAGAGTTGGAGTCCCAACTGCCACTCTACCTGCCTCCAATCAGCCCAACCACCATCTGAGGATGCTAACCCATCTCCCCAACCCCAGCCATCTAACCTGTCCCGCCTGTGTATCAGTATCCTCCAGCTCCAGTTCCAGGAACTCACCCACAGTACTCTCCAGCCCTGGCCCCTGTAGCTCGCCCGCTGTACCCGGCCCTAGAAACCCCCCTGCACTACCCACCAGCTCCGGTCCTTGAACCTCGCCAGCAGTACCTGGTCCTCGAAGCTCGCCCGCAGTACCCGGGCCCCAGAAAACCCCCTTGAACATATACCGTAATCTAGGGAGTTTGAGAGCAATGCTATACGTAAGCTATTAGGCACCTAATGGTTAAACACAGGTTCATTTTTGTAAATGATAGTAACCAACATTCTGAATTAAAAAACAACATTATCAAGGCAGGAGTGTCTCTTATTCCACAATTAGTAATATTGTGCTTCCTTTGAAAGTGATAAACCATGAATTGTCTTTCAGGGGGAGGAGCATGGAAAAAAATTTGACCCTTAAAAAAAAATGAGAGAGATGTCCATTTTTCAAATCAAAACAACCAGTGCAAAAAAAATAGTAAGTATGATGTGTGTGTGGTGTGTGTGTGTGAGAGAGAAGTGAGAAACCAGAAATTGTCTTTCAGGGGAGGTGAGCATGGAAAAGATTGACTCCCTTAAAACTGATGAGAGGATGGGTCCATTTCAACAATCTGACCAGTGCTCGCAAAATAGTAAGTATGACATGTGTGTGTGTGTGTGTGAGAGAGAGAGAGAGCGAGAGAGCGAGAGAGAGAGAGAGAGAGAGAGAGAGCGAGAGAGAGAGATAGAGAGATGTTTGGATTTAGGTTTGGTACTACACAAGTACACAGTGTGATGCTATTGGGTCAAAAAAAAAAAAAAGAGTTAACAACGTAATACAATAACAAAGTTTCTAACATTGAGAAATACATACATGCAGTACAAGTGCCTTGAAGTCACATTAAAGACTCCTCAAACATTTATTTTCCCTCATCTTAGGTACCCAGAAACTACTGGGTGTTTAATATCCTTGCCCTCATTAAAAAATGCCTCTCTAGCCTGTTCTGTTATTCTATCTGACCAAATATTCTGATTTACAGACTTACTTGTCTAACAGAACATGGCAGTGGGCTGACAAGGCACCAGATAATTATTTATTATGTACTGCATCCAACTGATTGCCTGAAGACATAGTTGTCCACTGGAGGCAGTAACAGAGGGAGGGCAATACACAAGGATAGATGTCTGTATACGTTGACGGTGTGTGTGTGTGTGTGTGTGTGTGTAGTATTACAGGTAGTACAACAAGCATATTCCTTCCAGTCCTTCCAACAGGAAAAAAATATTCTCTTTCTTTCCTAATCACATGAACTACTGACACTTAGCAGGCACATTTATGTAGGATAATTTACATAGCTTGTATTTTAGTAACTATTATCAATTATTCAAGATATGTGATGAGGCAATTTTAGGTTAAATCCCTTACTCAGTAGCATAAACGCACACCTAGGAATTAAATCTGCAAGATTTGGCCTACTAAACAGCCACACCCCGTTATCTGCCTCTGTAACCAGGACAAAACTCAGCTGAACATATCCCTGCATCCCGGCAAAAATTAACAGTTCCCATGTCATGTCTCTCTCAGGTCCAAGTTCTGGGCAGCTATTGTTTCCTGGAAGACGTTCTTTCATGTTCACAATAGCTGCTGTCCAGGTCCTCCTCTGTTTGGTTCTTCTGTAGGACACAGATGCAATTGGCTCCCCCCAGGATAACAAAATTGCAAATACATTTTCAATGGGAAGAAATTAGATACTATATTTGTAAATATGCTTAAACTTTTTTGTTCTTCACAGTATGCAGAATGTGACCTTGATTAGGTTGGATAAATCAATGCAGGGAGTAATGTGTATATTAAATGAAATTTTTACCATGTTACATAATGGGTTCCATTTTTGTTTTCTAAGAGTACTTTATGCAGTAATGATAGAGCACATGACAGAAAGCAATAATTATACTGTCATTCATGTGTCATTAAAATGTCCAAATGTAAAAATAGCTAACATTCTAACATTAGCTAACATTCTATAATGTCCTTCTTTGTACTTTTATAATGCTTAATTCCATGTATTTCTGTATGAAGCCATCTTTTAAATGACCAGGGGTCCAAGTCTGTTGAAATGTCTGGTTTGAAATACTGTAATGTGTGTGTGTATGTGTGTGTGGGGGGGGGGTCAGTATGGTATTATGTGGCATACTGGCTCACATGCATGAACACTTGCCCTGCCATTTTGATGTCAATTCTGTAAACTTTATATTTTGGTAAGTAATTCAGTAATATGGGAAGTAATTCAGAACATATGATATGCTCATTCAGTTTGAAGGCATGCAGTATAGTAAATTGTATAAACAATGTTCAATTCATGCAAAATGTTATTCTCAACAAACAAAAATAAAATCAAAAATAATTAATTTTGAAACGTTCACGTCTGCTGTAAAAAATTTCCCTAGGTTATTTGGTAGAAGGTGTTATTGTGTACCGTGCACTGCCTTTCAGGACAAAGATCTTGAAGATCTGTAGTGTTCAGACGTTGTAGGCCTCCTCCACTGGCTGATGCATCAGCCAGGCACACTAAGCGGGTGTACAGTAGGCTATGCCCTATCCCTGGAGCTTTGGCTTGTGTTGTGTTTTGTGCTGGTTGTTTTTAAAATGTAGCCAGCATAACCTTTTTATAACTCTTTGCAGCCATAGCACTAGAACTAGCTTCTCTGCAGTGTGGCTAAAAGTTGCAGTAGGCTATCGATTTCAAGAGCCCTTGAAACGTTCATAATTGCAGAGACTATTCAATTCACTTTTGAACTCACCACCACTATTAATAACATTGTAGCCCACTTCTGAAACTTGCAAGATGAGAACAAACATTGCTCCATGTGGAAAATGTGCTAATAAACACGTAGCCTACAGTGGGTTGAATAAATGTTAAAACAGCATGCCCTAGTCAGGATGCTTAACTCATGATGTTATTTTATAACAGCCTTTTTAAAGGGTTAGGGTTATTTTCTTTTATGTGCTTTTCAAAAAAAAAAATATTATCTACACTACGCTGTCTTTATGGCCCTGTCACACTATTGCGTATGAGAGAAACGTATGAGTTGCGTATGTAAATTCATAAAATAATTTTCATACGCACAAAAAGCCCTTGAAAATAGAGTATGGCCAGCGTATGGCTAGCGTATGCCTAGCGTATAAACCATACGTCCGAATATGCACAAAATTTTTAAGCATGCTTAAAAAACTTTTTGTGCCTCGCCGTATGCCAGCGTATGCCACCATATGCGACCGTGCTTGAAATGTAGACAATCTATGCCTAACGTACCCCTAGCGTATGTCAGCGTATATCAGCTTATGAGTGATACGCAATAGTGTGACGGCGCCATTAGGTACAAGTAGACTATAAAATACTACCACTATTTTCCAACAACAGTATTTGAAAGGTGTTGTCATTATTAATATATATGAATTCAATTATTATTTAATAAGTATTGAGATATGCTATAAATATATTAATATAAATAGCATACTAGTTCTGAAATATGGACTACAAACATTGGAAAAGTGGTGCTTTCAAAAGGAAAGCCAAAAAATAAAAGGAGGCAAGAGAGGCAGTTTTGCTTCAAAGTGTTCCACTCATTGCCAACTTCTTTCAAAAACCCTCTGATAGTAATAACGATGACAGAAGCATTATTGTCAGCTGTGAGGAAAGAACTAGCACTAGTTCAGTTTCCAGTAATATTGTCACTTCCCCAGAGCCATCCTTTGAAGGCGAACCCTCAACAGCTAATGGTATACAAGAACCATCATTTCCACCTCAGGAGCAGTTGGGCAGTTCACAAGAATCAAACTAAGCAACTCAGCCATTCTTGGTGCTATGAGGTCACTGACCCTGCATTATGGCAAAGCACTTCCAGTGACATTGTTAAGTCAGTGCTTATTTAAGTCAGTGCTTATTGAGAGCAGTCCCCTTACAAAACCGCAGTGAAAAATACCCAGCTTCAGTTCAAGATAGAGCGATTGGTGGAAAGACTAGACGTTTCAACAATTAACTTCTGAACTGTATATTGCCAAATGGGCAGAAGGCCCAGACAGTGGCACAGGTTGTGTGTACTGTTTTTCATGCAAATTGTTCTACAGTTAACAACCCCTTTAGTCAGGGGTTTAGTGACTGGAAGCACTCTGAAAGAATAGGGGAACACGAAAACAGTGCAGAACACAGATCATGCATGCTTGCCTTGCACCAGCAGACAAAGGGCAGTGCTATAGATGCAGATATCATGCAGCAACTTGATGGGGAATGTAAATACTGGAGGAAATTTTTTAAAAGAGTTGTAGCAGTGATCAAGTTCTTGGGTGAACGAGGACTTGCATTTAGGGGAGATGTTGAACGGTTTGGGTCAAACAATAACCGTTATTTCCTTGGCATCCTAGAATTGCTATCACAATTTGACCCATTCTTAGCTGAACATATTAAAAGGTTTTGCAGAAAAGAAAGTGTCACAGTGTCCTATTTGTCATCAACAATATGTGAAGAACTCATTGAGCTAATGAATCAGAAAACTCGCCAAACAACAGCAGATAAGATGACTATTTTTCAATAGTTGACTCCATCCCAGACCTGTCACATGTGGACCAATTGACATTCATATTCCAGTTTGTCAACAGCAGTGGGTATGTGGTGGAGCCATTCCTGGGCTTTGAGTCAATTGAGAGCCACACTGGTAAAGGTTTAGCAGACTGTGTGACTTTGATGGTGGAGGGCCTTGGGTTGGACCTCTCAAACTGCAGAGGTCAGTCATATGACAATGCAAGCAACATTTCAGAAAAATACAATGGGCTACAGGCCCACCTGAAACAAAAAAACCCTATGATAGAGTATGTGCCTTGCACAGCGCATTCACATAACTTAGTTGGTGTTAACACCTTAGACGGCAGTAACCCAGAGGCTGATGAGTTTTTTAACATGTTGCAGTCGCTGTACATGTCATGGTTTGAAAGCAGGTTTTAGACCCAGAATCCACCACTCCAAACAATACACAAGGCAGATGTAAAAGCCAAAAAGGAGATTTTATTTATTCCAATAAAGTTCATAAAACCCAAGACACACACACAACCTGACGGAGCAATGCCCGTCTGTGGGTCTCTTTTACCCCCCCCCACTCTCTCCCAACGTTCCTGCCGGACGCAGCCTACCCCACCCTCAGGTAAGCGTGCCTCCTACATGACACACTACCACTCAATCCCCCACACACTGTGCTGTTCAGGCTTGTATAGGCAACGGTAAACAAAGGGCACGCGCACACACACTCGTGACCACCCCTTAAATTTCCCACCGTGAGTTACAAAAAACCTCTGCACCTCTGTAGCAGCACAGCTTTGTCTTCGTTCGGGCAGCCTTAAATGTGACAGGTGTCTCTCAGTCATATAAGCATGATCTTCAGCGAAAGAGGAAACGCAAAACATTTGCAGATGAAAGCTTAGAGCCAGGTGTGACATTTGAGGGGAGTTTTGACATTTGAGTTCAAAATAGAAACATTTTATGTGGTCATTGATAAGCTAGTGGCATGCCTTGAACATCGCTTGGGCCTTACAAGCATTTGATCAGTCTCTTTGGAGTTCTGTTTATGCCAGATCAGGTGTCTAACAGTGATGTCATAGTGGAAAAGGTAAATGCACTCTCCGCTGCATATCCATCAGACCTGGACATGCACTTTGCCAACAAACTCATCCAATTCAAGTCTTTTATGTCTGACACTGAGGGTGAGAAGTGCCCAACTAAATTGCATGAGACGTTGCAGCAGGCACTTAATCTTTCGTGGCACTTCAGATTTTTTTTTGCTTTTCCAGTGACTAACTGCCAGGGTGAGCGGATAATTTCCCTTTTTGGCAGAATAAAAAATGAGCTGCGGAGTAGCATGTGCCAAACACGTCTCAGCTCATTGTCACTTGTGTTAATAGAGTCAGACCATGTCAGACAGCTAGATTTTGATGATCTAGTGGATGATTTTGTGAGGAGGAAGGCAAGAAAGACCAATATAGAAAAGCGGGGGGCTCAGGGGCCTCACAGGACTATGATCCGGCCCTGACGATATCTACATTAGTTAACTTAGCTAACAGTTAAACGGTTATGACTGGTCAATGTTTATGTTTATGCAGTTTTGACCGTATTTGCAGTATATTAATTCATGGCTAACTTAGCAGTCTTTAATAGCGTTAAATGTTACTAGAAAATTATCCAAATTAAGATGAGAGCTAAATTTATAACTAGGCCGATATGTAGCCTACATTCTCCAGTTTTCCGCCTCTGCCACGGCCGCTGCTCCAGGCTCAGCACAGCAGAGCAAGCGGCTCGAACAAAACAAATTATGGCTGTGAATGAACATGCACGTTTAAAAAAAGGCGCGGCTTGCTAACTCGAACCCAAGCCTTTAATGAGTATCTTTCCCACACCCAATTTTGGCATTTTTTGAACCACAAACGGAGGCGTGGTCACTCTGAAACAGCCCGTTTAGTTACCCTTTAAAGGGTAACTACACCCACTGTTTCAGCCTGTCTCCGCCCACGAAACAATTTTGAAAAATACTTCATGAGGTGAGCGGGGGAGAGGGGTGGGGGCGGAGGAGCTGTGTCTATCGTCATTTGCATAAATTAACGTACATTGTACAAATGATTACGTATAACTCGGATCAAACTGTTAGTGATGGGCAGTTCTGCTCTTTTTTCTGAGTCGGCTCTATTCGTACCATTCAGTTTGAAGAGTCGGAGTCGGAGTTGCAATTTTGGTACTTCCGGTTAATACAGAAGAGCCGTTTGAGCCGCATCTTTTTCTTTCAGCGGCGCAACTCGCGAGCTGGAATTAGAAGCTGTTTCAGACAGCAGACCCTAGCTGGTAACAAAGTAGGCAAAATAAGTTTGTAAACTAGCCTTGATATTTTATTCAGACCCAAATCATCTGAATGATACTCATAGCCAGCCAAATTTGACAAACAAGCCAGATATTTATTGTGTGTGTCAGTGTGTGCATATGATGTACAGGAGCCTGTGTCGTTTATTTATTTGGACATCATAGGGTTATTTAAATGTGTTTATTTTAACTGTACTTTATTTATTATATCATACGCAATTGTAGGCTACTTATTCTGTTCACTGTTGTTGTTGGTCTTTAAATAAGTGTTTTCTGTCATTTTTTTGAAGCCTAATCTAGCTGAACACAATGGCAATATCGCATATTTGGCCTAATTGTTTCATAGGTGACTGAAATTCGGTTGCAATTCTCGCAAAACGTTTAATAATTTCGTAATATACAGTCGGCGTCTCGGAATATCATTAGATATAGGCTAACATAATTCCTTTGTCAATAGGGTTTCCATTTGAATCACGCTGAGTAGTAAACCCGATTAATAGCTTAATGGTGTACTTCATTTTGCCCTTTGTTAAAACCACAGACCTCTATAAGAACAGTTATGTGGTTAAAACTCGAAAATTACTTCGGTTTGTGTCACGGCTCTGTTCCGGCTCTGTCTGGAGCCATGGAATATTGTTACGGCTCATGGCTCTTAAATTGAGTCGAGTTGATTTCGTGCTGATCAGTTGGGTAGTATAGCTACTGTAGCTACGTATCTTTCTTTTAACCATTAATAGTCATAATAACTTTGGAATGAGCTGGGGCGATTATTAACTTCACAAAAGTGTGTGCAATATTGTTAGATCAAATTAAAATGTATTCTTACGTAGGTTCTAACTTAGCAATCAGAAACTGCGCGCAGCGCATTAACCACTGCTGAGTGTCTCGGGGAGTCAAACTAGACGTTGCACATCAAATATGAATCAAGATTCAGCAACTGCATGGCCTATTTCTCACCTCAAATATCTTCAGAAACATATTTTAGTGGACTAGTCTAACCCATGGGGTGGGCAACACCAGGCCTTGGAGGGTCGTATCTGTTTCTGGATTTCAGACTAACTTCTGCCCTTAATTATTAAATTAGCCCAATCTGTTACGTTCGGAAGTAGGACCCAGACGCAGACCACAGGATAAGGCAACATTCGTTGTTTATTATACGTGCAGGAGTCAAACCAGGAGATCAGAATCAGGGAGGTACAAAAACAGAATCCAAAAGGGTAATCAGGGGCAATCCAAAAGTCGTGAACCAGGGAATCAGAAGTCGGACAGTACCAGGGGATCAGGCAGGAGAATAGTCAAAAACAGGCGTAATCAAACCGTAACAAAAACAGGACCGATAAGGGCTAGGCAAAAGAATAGTCGGGCAAAGGGTATCTCGGAAGTATTTAGCAGATCTCTGGCTTTAACAACTCGCAGGCACAGGATAAGTAAATCAACGTTCTGACGCAGACTGGAGTTAACACAGGGTTTAAATACACATGGTACAAAGGACACAAAGGGAAACAGGTGTGTGAAGAGGCGGGGATCAAAACGAGAGACAATTGAAAACAATTGGGAACAATGAGTTTGTTAGTGGAGTTAGTAGATCTAATCTATCGTTAGTATGTTAGTGGTAATTAGTAAATCTAAGTGCACAGAGACAGGTGCGAAGCAAGAGGGAACCCGAACACTAACGAGATCACCCGAATGGTACAGAGACGTAAACATGGAGTGCGAGATCTGATGTATACAAGCAGACACGGGACAACTAGGCAAAACCGAAAAATAAACAAGCCAGATAAAAATTAAGAATAAACAATACATACAGAATGGCAATGAATAACAATAATACAAAATAAAAATACAAATAACACACAATTCTCAGATCCTTACACAATCATGGTTAGCTGATATTTTAACTACATTCTGCGATATGAACAGCAGCTGATGAATGTTCTTGTGCCTGTATGCATTTTAGCGCTTTATCGTGGTCTAATCTGCGAGTGAATTTGTGTTGTTGTGTATGACTAATTAGCTGACTGAGGCAGGGTAAGTGGTGGCAGCAAAACCCTGCATACACACTGGCCCTCCACGACTGGAGTTGCCCACCCGTGGTCTAACCAATCTGGTGCCGGCTGTTTCCGTTGTGGGCGACAACAATTATCCATGCCACTAATGGTGTATTCAAATGATCTCGGAAGTCGGAATATTTCCGATTTACGAGAAGAGAAAAGGATTTGAACTTGACACCCTGGTGATGAATTGGTGACGAGTTAATGACAACGATCTCGGAAATCCGACATTCAACTCTGGCATCTCCTGAGGTCCCCGAGATGACAGAGGTGACGAAAAATGCGTCAAAGGACAAAGGTAAGCAGCTGAGCATCTGTAAACATGAGAGAGATCTGGAGCTAGAGAGACCCGTTGCGGTGTATGTAGTCTTTCACTTTCTGTGTTTGTTTTCATCTTCAATTGTTTTTGCATACGCTATTTAAAACATTTGGAACTGCAAATACTGATCAGAGGCCAGCCAAAGTATCAGATTTCTGCGGGCGTCCATGTTTTTTGCCGCTGACCATTTGAACACCGCAAACATCACGCACGATCCTCTCGAGTTGGCCACTTGAATACACCTTTAGAGGTACCTCCAAAGAGGTACTCTGACATCACGATTGGGGCTGGGGCAGTGTGGGGAGCAAAGAGCAAGTTTCAACTGTTAGGCAGCACAAAGACGCTTTTCTAACGTTTCTCCTGATTTATGTTATTATTTCAGAATTGTTGAAATAACGGAATGGATGAATACGTTTCATTATAAGGTAGGCATACAAAAACGTTTACTGCTAAAAAAATAAATAAATAAAAAGATCTAGGGTGTAGTTACCCTTTAAAATATATTTCACAGGCATGTGACACAGCCCCTCTTTACACAATGAACGCACTTTCGGTTTTTTTCTGAAAGCTCTGCAATTGACTGGTAGAGACAGTCAATCATGTGACCAAAACGTCATTGTGGAAATGGCAGCCTACAGATGTACAAATTAACACACTGGACTGCAGTTTAAAAGAGTATTGGTACGAGGAATTCAGTCCACCACGTAAGTCACGAAGTCTTCGGAAACATACGTTACCTAGCTATATAGCTAAGGTATTGCTTAGCTAGCTACATGAATAGAAGGACGCGCCCCAGCGTAAACTTTCTAATGTTGGCTAGTCAGGACTCCACTACTTGTTTTCCGTAGCTAGCTACAATAATGCTAGGTACAGTTTGTGAGATATATGGCTAGGTACTGTTATAAAGACTTACGTGTGACGTTTAATAACCGAATGATCATCTCGGTATATGGCTTTGATTAATGTATCTAGCAACGTAGCTGCTATTTCACAGTATGGTGACTTTTCCTGGTTTTGAGAGTAGCGTAGCTGCTGTGGAGCTAGCTCGCTAATCATCGCGAACGTATAGCTAGCTAGCTGCCAGACCCGTCAATTAATCTATTCAAGAATGACCTGAATTTCTGCATAGCATAGCATCGCATCTTTTTGCGTTCAAATTAATGAATGCAGTGCCAACGTAGCATATTCGCCAATCTTACACAGTGAATGTATTTAAAAATATCCTGTGTGTATTTTTTGTCTCATCCGTAAAGAACTAAGCATTTCATCTCAATCCAATGGCTGATAAATAAAGTTTACAGCCTTTATAGTTTCAGGCGACATATTATTATTTTTTCTTTCTTTTGTTTCGAATGGTAAGTGTAGTCTAGCTATACCGACATGCAAAGTTCTGTTACAAAGCTAAATATGCGGCGACAAAATTGCGTCACTATCAGCTACTTACAAAACATGATGCCCTGTGACCATACTATAACGTTGGCAGTCTCCTGTAGATTCATGACTCCACATGCAAATAAGTTAATGTAATAATCTTCTGCTAGCTGTGTCGTTTTGGTTTAAGATTAATATAATTTGATACACACACACACACGTGCCCTCAACTATTTTTGGCACCCCTGGTAAAGATGAGTAAAAAGGGTTATAAAAAAATGTACCGTTTGGTGAATAAGCTTAATCTCACACTGAAAAAATGAGAAAAATCCAACCTTTAATTGAAGTAAATTGATTATGAAAAAAAAAAAATCCCTCAAGAAATTATTATTTTTAACAAAGCCACAATTATTGGCACCCCTGCATTTATATATAGAATAAAGTAATCATTTTTCATATTTGGTCGGATATCCTTTGCATGCCCTGACATGATGTCAGGGCATGCAAAAAGACTCTTGATATCTTATTTTCTGGTACTCTTACAAGCGATACTATAACGTCTCTGCATTTGAATCGATCTCTAAGGGAATTGGTGGGGTGGGACTAGATTTAGCTGTAAATTATACTGGAACAGTATGGAACACATGGTTGGCTAAATGGCTGTAAGTCATCAAGGGTCTGACATATCAAACAAGCCTTAAACCATAGTAAATTTACTTCAATTAAAGGTTGGATTTTTTTCAGTGTGACATTAAGCTAATTCACCAGTTGGTGAATTTTTTATAATAATAATAATTTTTTATAATTTTTACTAATCTTTACCAGGGGTGCCAATAATAGTGGAGGGCACTGTATATACACTGCTCAAAGAAATTAAGGGAACACTTAATCAACACAGTATAACACCAAGTCAATTAAACTTCTGGGATATCGATCTGTCCAGTTAGTAAGCGTAAATGATTGTGAATCAATTTCACCTGCTTTGGTGCAAATGAAAGTGACAACAGATGGACAAGAGAGGCAACAGCAAGACAACCCCTAAAAAGTAAATGGTTTTGCTGGTGGTGGCCACAGACCATTTCTCTCTCCTTATCCTTCCTGACTGATTTTTCTCTAGTTTTGCATTTTGCTAGTGCCCTTGTCACTACTGGTAGCATGAGGCGGTACCTGCAGCCCATTCAGGTTGCACAGGTAGTCCAGCTCCTCCAGGATGGCACATCCATACGTGCTGTCGCAAGAAGGTTTGCTGTGTCTCCCAGCAAAGTCTCAAGAGTGTGGAGGAGATACCGGGAGACGGGCCATTACATGAGGAGAGCTGGACAGGGCCGTAGAAGGGCAACAACCCAGCGGCAGGATCTGCTTCTTTGTGCGAGGAGGAACAGGAGGAGCACTGCCAGAGCCCTACAAAATGACCTCCAGCGGGCTACTCGTGTGCATGTTTCTGACAAAAGTGTCAGAAACAGACTCCATGAGGGTGGCATGAGGGCCCGACGTCCTGTAGTGGGACCTGTGCTCACAGCCCAGCACC
Organism: Ilyophis sp. 1 JC-2022; assembly: GCA_022702515.1. NCBI lineage: Eukaryota > Metazoa > Chordata > Actinopteri > Anguilliformes > Synaphobranchidae > Ilyophis > Ilyophis sp. 1 JC-2022. The sequence goes on from CM040405.1 coordinate 98,498,168, forward strand.
GTGTAGCTCGATTGGCATTTGCCAGAGAACACCAGAATTGGCAGGTTCGCCATTGGCGCCCCGTTCTCTTCACAGATGAGAGCAGGTTCACACTGAGCACATGTGACAGACGTGAAAGAGCTTGGAGACGCCGTGGCGAATGTTATGCTGCCTGCAACATCATCCAGCATGACCGGTTTGGTTTAATTGACTTGGTGTTATACTGTGATGATGAAGTGTTCCCTTAATTGTTTTGAGCAGTGTGTGTATATATATATATATATGGAGAATACTGCCTCTTACCATCACAATAAGTATCGTAAGTTGTCAATATTTAACCATGGTCCTATCTCAGGAAGTAGAATATAAAGGTTAAAGAGCGAGCCATATAATAATACTTTGAACTCCACACTAGCTTCTCAATCAGCTCCACATTTCTCTGCAGATTTCTTGTTGACTTACCCCCGAAAATAGCATGAAACCAGGTAGGCTATCCTGCATGTAACTTATCTTACTAGTGTAGGCCTATTTAAGTGTTTAAAGTTTGAACGAATGTAGCCTACGCCATCATAATTATTAGTTTTCTTAAATAACGATTTTGTATAATTGTTCAGAAGTTAGCAGCTAATTCTGAAACCAGGAAATCTTTTATTTTAAATCCGTACTAATTACGGTGTGCTTACTGTATGTTCTAAAATTGCAGGCTTGTTACTTTTAAAGACAGAACAATGCTGAATTTAAAGTAGGCCTATATTTTCACTTTAAAGGCTAGTGGATAACGGGTAGCCTATACTGTCTTTGTATGATGTGTTCTAAAATGGTTTTGAGACCATTTTATGTAGGCTAATATATGACAATCAAAGAGTGTGTTTATAACTGGGCTACTTATTTTTTGGTGCCACAGTTTGTACCTACAGTACAGGTGCAGCTCAAAAAATTTGAATATCGTGGAAAAAGTTCAATATTTTTTGTCACTCATGTCAGAAAGTGAAACTTACACATAGAGTGAAATATTTCAAGGCTTTATTTCTTGTAATTTTGATGATTATGGCTTACAGCTAATGGAAACTCAAATCCAGTGTCTCAGAAAATTAGAATACTACATAAGATCAATAAAAAAGGATATTTTAAACAGAAATCTCAGCCTTCTGAAAAGTATGTTCATTTCTATGCACTCAATACTTGGTTGGGGCTCCTTTTGCATGAATTACTGCATCAATGCGGCGTGGCATGGAGGCGATCAGCCTGTGGCACTGCTGAGGTGTAATGGAAGCCCAGGTTGCTTTGATAGCGGCCTTCAGGTCGTCTGCATTGTTGGGTCTGGTGTCTCATCTTCCTCTTGACAATACCCCATAGATTCTCTACGGGTTCAGGTCAGGCGAGTTTGCTGGCCAATCCAGCACAGTAATACCATAGTCATTGAACCAGCTTTTGGTACTTTTGGCAGTGTGGGCAGGTGCCAAGTCCTGCTGGAAAATGAAATCAGCATCTCCATAAAGCTTGTCAGCAGAAGGAAGCATGAAGTGCTCTAAAATTTCCTGGTAGATGGCTGCGTTGACTGTGGACTTCAGAAAACACAGTGGACCAACACCAGCAGATGACATGGCACCCCAAATCATCACTGACTGTGGAAACTTCACACTGGACTTCAAGCAACGTGGATTCTGTGCCTCTCCACTCTTCCTCCAGACTCTGGGACCTTGATTTCCAAATGAAATGCAAAATGTACTTTCATCTGAAAAGAGGACTTTGGACCACTGAGCAACAGTCCAGTTATTGTTCTCCTTAGCCCAGGTAAGACGCTTCTGACGTTGTCTGTGGTTCAGGAGTGGCTTGACACGAGGAATGCGACATTTGTAGCCCATGTCCTGGATTCGTCTGTGCGTGGTGGCTGTTGATGCACTGACTCCAGCCTCAGTCCACTCATTACATTACAGTCATTTAGCAGACGCTTTTATCCAAAGCGACGTACAGTAAGTGCATATAGAAAGGTCATCGAAGTAACTACAGAACAGATAAGAAAGCACATTCTTCCCATACAGTATCAGCTATCCCTAGTAACGAACACAGTGCAGTTCACAGTGAACTGGGTAAATCATCTCTACTACAATTCTATTCTAAATTGTATAAACTTGAGTACACAGTTCAACAAGAAGACATACCATGAGGTCCTAGATAAGTATTAGTCCAGGTGGAGCCTGAAAAGGTGTGTTTTCAGGCCACGACGGAAAGCAGGCAGGGTTGGTATTGAGCGTAGAGGAATGGGAAGTTCGTTCCACCACTGGGGAGCTAGGGTGGAAAAGCTCCGCAGTCGGGAGGAGCGAGTGCCATTGACACGGAGGGGGGGAAGTGCGAGGCGCCCTGCTGTAGATGAGCGAAGTGGTCGAGCAGGAACATAGGTCTGGATCAGGTCCTGCAGGTAGACGGGGCCTGTCCTATTAGCTGCAGTGTGGGCCAGGGTCAGAACTTTGAACCTGATCCTAGCTGCAACTGGCAGCCAGTGGAGTGACCTCAACAGGGGGGTGACATGTGAAAATTTCGGGAGGTTAAACACAAGCCGGGCAGCTGCGTTCTGGATCAGTTGAAGAGGGAGTATGGTGCAGGCTGGTAAGCTTGCGAGCAGGGAGTTGCAGTAGTCCAGGCGTGAGGTGACCATAGTCTGGACCAGAAGCTGGGTGGAGTAGGTGGTCAGGTACGGTCGAATCCTCCTGATGTTGTACAGGAGGAACCTGCAGGACCGTGCCGTCGCCCTGATGTGGTCTTTGAAGTCCAGCTGGTCGTCTAGGACCACCCCCAGGTTCTTTGCAGAGCGGGAGGCAGCCACCACGGTCCCGTCAACGGTGATGGAGAGGTCAAGTAGCGGGGAGGTTTTGTATGGCATGAAGAGGAGCTCTGTCTTGTCGAGGTTGAGCTTCAGGTGATGGGTAGTCACTCCTTGTGAAGCTCCCCCAAATTCTTGAATGGATTTTGCTTGACAATCCTCTCAAGGCTGCGGTTATCCCTGTTACTTGTGCACCTTTTCCCACCATACTTTTTCCTTCCACTCAACTTTCTATGAATATGCTTGGATACAGCACTCTGTGAACAACCAGCTTCTTTAGCAATGACCTTTTGTGGCTTACCCTCCTTGTGAAGGGTGTCAATGACTGTCTTCTGGACATCTGTCAAGTCAGCAGTTTTCCCCATGATTGTGTAGCCTACTGAACCAGACTGAGAGACCATTTAAAGGCTCAGGAAACATTTGCAGGTGTTTTGAGTTAATTAGCTGATTAGAGTGTGACACCATGAGTTTCCAATATTGAACTTTTTCACAATATTCAAATTTTCTGAGATGCTGAATTTGGGTTTTCATTAGCTGTAAGCCATAATCATCAAAATTACAAGAAATAAAGGCTTGAAATATTTCACTCTGTGTAATTAATCTATATAATATATGAGTTTCACTTTCTGAAATATTGAACTTTTTCACGATATTCAAATTTTTTTAGCTGCACCTGTACATCCCTAGTCCCAATTAAATTACATTTTTGGCATTTAGCAGACACTCTTATTCAAAATGTTTTACACAATTTGCGTAAATGAAAGTATTCTATCTTCACAGATAACGCAATGTCTCCAAAGATAACTGTCGAGCTGTTGAGGCAGCTGCGGCAGGCCATGAGGAACAGCAAATACATCACCGAGCCCATACAGGCTTACATCGTACCGTCAGGGGACGCACACCAGGTAATTCCAATGGCATTTTCAACCAGACCTTTTTCATTCCTTGATGGTTCTGTTTTAGAACTGTTCCTTTGGCCATCACCTCCACCCCCACACCATATACTGGGTATAGCTAACCGCTAAGATAGATTATTTCTGTACAGCCCTGCTTCCACCATTTGTCGATGCCATACATGTACTGTAATGATTTATACAGAGGTAGTTTTTTGACACATCCTTCGCGACCAAAGCCAGAGCTTTTGCGTGTTGCACAGTGGGTTTAGTCTGTGAACAAACTGTAACAAACAATTTCCCTTAAGTACTTTGCGTGCTTTCTGGCTAAGTACATGTATACATTATGAAATTGTGTAATAAATGTATATCATTAAGTTGTGACAGCAGTTGTTGGCCAAAAAGCATTAATTGTACAAGTATATTGATATGTTATGTTATCCAGAGACAATTAACATTAGCTGTGTTGTCTATGAAAATGGAACTTCAGGACATTTATAACTGTATTTAGACATTTACTAATTTGTCAGAATTTGTCATTTCTTAATGTATGTATTTGCTAATATATAGCATACATGTCAGCCAGTGTCAAGAATTAATCCAAGCCATGATATAAAGAAATAAATCAAAATAATAAAAAAAGAAATAAAAAAAGGATGGATGGATGTGCGTTTAATGTGAAATGCAACCCTAACCATCAGGGCGGAAAACTTTGTGAACTGCATGTGAGAAATAGCAGACAAACCAGAGTGACGTGATGTAATTTCAATAAAGAAATAATAATACATTGTCAAATTGTCAGCATATTTTAGTTATTCATTTTAAAACGCCAGGAATAGAGGATTAGATATAGACTATTGTCTGATTAGATGGCATAGCCTCTTTATAGAAAAAGTAATGTCCCCCCCCCCCCCCCCCCAAGTAACTGCTCTTCTGTTTTCCATACTGTTTCCAAAAATCGCTCGGTAATAATTTTCATCCTAATCAGTGGATTATTTATTAAATATTTTTTTTCAGTTTGAGGTGCTAAGAGCTATGTACAGTACATTAGTGCTGCCAGTGTCTGACCTCTGAGCTAATGATTAGAGCAGTGCGCTCTAATCTGCTTGTGTGTGTTTTCTTAGGGAAATGGGGAGAAGCTAATTACGTCAGTGGTCAGAGGGCTGTGTGACCACTTACAACTGATTGCTGATCATTAGTGACAATCTCTCTTCCTCTTGTTTTCCTGCTTCTTACGTTTTTCAGAGTGAATACATCGCACCGTGTGACTGCAGACGTGAATTTATCTGTGGTTTCAATGGCTCTGCAGGTATGGCACATTACAATGGAAACATCACTGGGGTTGGGGTGAGGCAAGTAGTAACAGGGCAGTATTTAGTCAAATCATGAAGGAGGTGTTGTCTTGTGTGTTATGAAGAAGGCTCATGGGAAGGTGAGACCAGCCAAATTATGTAGGGTGTGGGTGGGAAGCTGTCCAGCTAATTCTTTACTGCACTTGGAAACTGACACTTGAGGAGGTGGGGGCAAAGTATTCAGTGCAACTGCAAAAGGGGTGTGAGCATGTGGTTTGAAATTAGCACAGCCGTGCAGGTCAGAGGAAAAAAGTCACAGGACTCTCAAATCTTAACAAAGTCTATGGAAACAATAGACACACATTTAAAAGACTATCTGGCTGGATCTTCAAAGAAAATATAACCTGGGTTAAAGTCTCGGGTTGCATGTACTGTAAGGTGTCTGTCTCTGTCTCTGTCTGCTGTGTGAGTGAAGCTTGTCTGAAAAGCTATCCCTGTGGTGCAAATTCAGAACGCCAAAAATTTCTTTCAAACTCCAGTTAGATGTTACTTCCACCATTCGCCATTCAGAGAATATCTATTATGCGTTCACTCTGTTATATGAATCAATTTAGAAAAATGCATACATAAAATATGAGAGTGCTTGATTAATTACATTACACATTCTTCTAAAAATAGACAGTCTATGATAATGGGTTATACATGGATTATTATTATTATTATTATTATTATTATTATTATTATTATTATACAGTCATACTGATGTGGTGACATCATGGACTTATAGTATATTAGTCTACGTATTGTCTTTCTGATGCAAAACCCATGTTTGACCATTTTATGTATGTTGTTTGTTATCTAGCTCTATATTGTAAATACCTTGGAATAATGAAGTTCAGAACTTCAGAACTTACTGCCATTGACAATTCCAGTCGCGGTTTCTGTGCGACGCGGACAATGTTTGAAAGAGAAGGCCTGTATCTGTGTGATGTATTTTGCATGATGTTGGGTTTGCAGGCACGGCTATAGTGACTGAGCAGCACGCTGCAATGTGGACAGATGGGCGCTACTTCTTACAGGCAAGCCAGCAAATGGACAATAACTGGACTCTCATGAAGATGGGTAAAATGGGCCCTCTAAGTTATGTCTTTTAATTGCTTAAAGGGGTGGTCTACTTTCTTGGTTTTTTAATATTATTTCAGTATTTGTGTATTTCTGTTGGCCGAGACAGTTTTTTATGTGCGATGAATGGTATTTTTAAAATTAAAATACACTTAACGCCAAAGCGGCTTGTGCAACAACATTATGCCCCCAGAGATTGTATGTGTGTATATTGCCTTATTATTCTTAAAAAAAAAAAAATGCAGTTTTAATATTATTTTTAGTTGGAATTATTTTCTATGGTGCATGCAAACTGAGATTGCTGTGTTAAAGGAAAGCTGTTATTTCTGTTTATAATCATGAGTGTATGCTATACATGCTGAGTAAATGCTGGAAACATAACATCGCTGTTCAGGTTTCTTTAGAAATACTTGAAGTGTACCTCATTTTAGACCACGGACCCGAATGCCCCGCCGCTGTTGAGCCAGCAGGGCATTGGAAACTGAATGAGTAGAACATCCTTCGTCACACATGAAAACTGTCTGGGCAGTTTGAAACGATACTCTGAAATTGAAGTAATATCAAAACCCCCCCAAGAGTGAACTATCCCTATAACTGCAATTTTCTTAAGCAGTCTTTTTTAACATCTGTGTTGTAAGTAGTGAATTTAAGGCAAAGCCGAGTTTCCTTTGATAACTGTGCTGCTGAACAGGATATTTAGTTAACAGGGGAAAAGGGTCACTTGTGTGCCCCCACCCCCCCCGTAAAGCACTGGGTTTCAATGTAATGATGCACCCCATTGTCTGGCATTGAATCTTGTTCATGCTAGTGCTGCCTGGCAGCCAAGCAGAGTGGCACATAATTGGCCATAGTGTCACCTGGGAGGGAGACTCTGATGTCATTTCCTGTCCTCTAGCCAGTCAGGCGACAAGTCTGCCTGCACCAGCTGCATAACTCAGCTGATCGGTCGCGTTTTGTAAAGAAGCCGGCGGCTGGAGGGATGGTTTTCGGAAGAGAGCAGGGGCCTGATTACACTCTCCCCAATTAACAGAACGTGTTTCTGTAACGGGAAGGTCCCAAAAATACAAATGAACATTTGTAGATTGTTTAAAAATTAACATTGGTGATAAAAAAAATTGGTCACAAAGATAAGTGATGAGTAGGAAAAAAATATATACTTTGCTAATGCTACTTTCACTCATGGATAAGGACAAACGGTATTGTGGTTAAACATGCATAGAAGTAAAACTGCTTGAAGAATTCTACACGCGCCTACCTTGTTAAACGTACTTTACATGTTTTGAAAGGTCACTTTTTAATAAGAATATTTGAGGTTTTCTCTGATCACTCTTTCCATATTTATAATCTGCTGGTAGGCTTGAAAGAGACACCGACTCAAGAGGATTGGTTGATCAGCGTTCTGCCAGATAATTCTAAAGTGGGTGTGGATCCCTGGATCATCGCCGCGGGTCAGTTTCAGCTCTAAAAGTGTCCAGTTCTGTTAATATGTGCTTCACTTGTTTTTGATTCCTTATTAACAGAATGATTGATTTCAGATCAGTGGAAAAACATGTCTAAGGCATTGACCAGTGCTGGACATTCCCTGGTTGCTGTCCAGGAAAACCTAATTGATGTCGTTTGGCAGGACCGCCCATCCAGGCCCAGCACAAAACTAATAACTTTGGGTTTGAAGTACACTGGTGAGTTTTTATTTTAATTTAATTTATTTTAATTATTTGTACTGACAACAAGAATGGCTTAAACTGATTGAAAATGGGGGGAAAAAACCTGCACTTTGCAGCCATATAATGGAATGTCTACCATTTTTAGTTTTTTTTCGATGTTTTTACTTTCGTAATGTTTTCATTGTTTTTACACCATCTCATTCTGGAACGGTAAAGGCTTCAGAGGGATAAAAGTGGCATGGGATTAATTTATTTTAGAGAAGCTTCTGGAACCAAAGACTGACTGCACTCAAGTGTTCTGCAGCCTCTTGGTAATCATTTGGATAATTTACTGATGCTAACATTTAGACCTCTGGGTTTTCTCCCCTGTTTAAGGCTTGACTTGGCAGGAGAAAATTGCAGCATTGAGGACGAAGATGTCAGAGAGAAAAATTGCCTGGTTTGTCATCACGGCGCTCGATGAAATTGCGTGTATGTATCTCTTTAATTTTTTGTTTTCGTAATGAATTTTTATGCACTCAATTGACTAGGGGGAACTATGAGCTGTCACCTGAGAGGAACATTAAATGGGCCAGTTAAAGAAATGTTCACCCAGCGATAGCGGTCTTTTGACATTTTGCACAACAGTAAATGTGTGTTATTTCTACGGTATAGTAAATGAACACAGAAAACATACGTGTTCCATCTCTTACCTGGGCCTGACCTTCATGCCATCTGTCATCATTTTTAGTTTGAATTTGATCTGGCAGATGGTATTATCTTTTAACCTGGCACATGTGTCGAAGTCGATCACAATCTGTTTTGCCCCTCTACTGTAGGAGGTGCTTAGAACGCCTGTGTAAATGGTACTTTAGACCATGCTAATGACGTCAAGCAGATTTCCTGGCACAAGTTAATGCTTTCTTTTAATTAGGTTGCCTTTGATTGCTGGTGGTTGACAATTAGTGCCTAGAAAAAAAGAGATCCACTGTGTGCGTGCGTGCGTGCGTGCGTGCATTTAAACATCGGTGGAGGATTTTCCCTGAGACGTTTTTGTTTTGAGTTCAATTTCAGGGGGGGTTCCCTCTGCATTATCATTTGGGGTTCTCTATTCAGGGCTCTTCAACCTGCGAGGCGCGGACATCGAGTACAACCCTGTGTTCTTTGCCTATGCCATTGTTGGAATGAACACCATCAGGTAAGAATGTGGGGTTTAAAGTTCAGTCTGTCATTTTGGCTGTCTTTTCTCTGTTGCCATAAATCAGACATATGTAAATGGTAATCAGGGTTAAAAGTGGCAACATTACAGTAGGTTGAAGGCTTACGTAATTATCCAGCTGTATAAATGGATAATATGTCAATTGTTAGCTATATATGCTACACTGGATAAGTGAACCTAATTTAAAAATTCAAACCATGTTTAATATTTAGTGATTATAATTATAAATGTTGCCTTTGCTCAGTAGGAGTAACCGATCATATAGGCATAGACTGTAGGTCATCTTAAATTGGCCCGCAGTCCTAATGTTAGCCTTGTGCTAGCCCCAGAAGGGACTGCGTACGAGACGGCTTTCTAATTTCGAACAGAGTAGAGAGGCCAAATGCAATTCGGCTGTTTGTCGCTACCTAGGCTCTTCATCGATGTGAAGCGCATGGCCGATCCAGTAGTGCGGGAGCACCTGCAGCTGGACGTGCCCAGCGCGGTCGAGATGACCATCCAGACCGCTCCCTACGAGTCGGTTTACACCGAGCTTCAGGCCATCTGTGCTGCCCTGGGACCCAAGGACAAAGTGTGGATCAGTGACAAGGCCAGCTATGCCCTCACCAAGGGCATCCCAAAGGTTAGGGCTTTGTGGGGACCTCCCATCTGTGGAATTGGGCAATATATGGTTGCGCGTGCTGCTCGCTACTCACAAACCCCCCACAAATGGATACACTGACCTCATTTGCACAGTTTTATTTAGCTATTAGTTAGTTTCATTCCAAAAATTGCAAACATTTTTTTGATGGTGTGTTTATTGCCATGATTGTGGGCACTAGATAAAACCGATGAATGTGCCTGGATGGCTGCATGACATTTACTGTTCTGCATTCCGTTCTGAACGCTGCCAAGCATGTTGGACCACTGGCGCTGGGTCAAATTGCAAAGATCATTAAGACGTGATTAAAAACTGAGGGACAATTCACACTTGCGCTTACAGCGCGCTCCAGAAGTGCTCCTTCTGCGTTAATAAGTTATTGACACACAAGTGCGCAGAAGTACAGCTGATTAAATGCCTGAAATTACTTTGCTAAATGTGAACGCTAAACATGGACGCAATGCAAAACAATTCAGCGATATGGAACTTAAATTCTAAAGCTTGAAATCTCAATTTTGTACTACCTGCAGGGAGAACCATATAATTATAAGCTCTTGTTTTTTAAATAAATATACTCCAGAGTGGTCTTAAACTGAAAATAGCATCCCTAGCTTCTAAGCTATCAACTTCACTCCTATATTTATGCTTCACAGAGTAAATAAAAACAGCCAGTTTGGCACAGAGTAGTTTGTATAAGGAAAGTGTACCGTAAACTTTGATGGAAAGTTTATATTTTTGGTTATTAGTCTGACGTGTGCAGCTATTAAATAAACTGGGTTTTCATTCTATTTTTCAGGCACGCAGATCCCCAATACCGTACACTCCTCTGTGCCTAGCCAAAGCCGTCAAGAACGCCACCGAGATACAGGGAATGAAAATGGCTCACGTAAGTCTTCAAGAGACGGAACACATGAATGGGGTAAGGTACGTCCTGTTTGATCTTTCGTAATGACTGAAAAATGGCTTTCTTTGTGTTTCGTAACAGATCAAAGATGCCGTGGCGCTCTGCGAACTGTTTGCATGGCTGGAAAAAGAGGTATTCAAAATTCGAAACTCAAAAAAGGCAGACCTATACACATACTTCTTAGATTAGATGTGTCGACATCTTTGTTTTGTTTTTTCCCCCATGTATTCTAAAGTTAAACCTCTATTGACTTTCTGTAGATTCCCAAGGGCTCTGTGACTGAAATATCTGCTGCAGACAAAGCAGAACAATTGCGCAGGTGAGCACCGCTCATTTAACCGGAGAGGAACAAAAAAGAACGCCTTTCATGGTGTTGCCGGTTTATTTACATACTGTATGCTACATACGTAGCACTCCATTGTTTCGAAGAAGGCCTTGGGTTTAATTTGTGCAAAGTGGAATGCACTTTTTGACAGGTCTTCATTACTTGACAGGTGGTTCGATCAGCAATTAAATTAAATTTACGGTTTCTTTTGTAGATGGGTTCCTTCCGAGAATGTCCCGTTTCAGTGTTTTACCTCCCACTGGGGAGTTTTTACCGCAATCGTTTGCTTTTTGGGGTTTCTGGCCTGGTTCTGCCAAATTTTTTTTCTGTTTCTCTATGAAGCGTCTTTGTGACGGTTCTCTGTAAAAAGCACTGTACAAATAAAATTTAATTGAATTGAGTTAAATCAGAAAGCCTATACCCCAGCTTGTCTGCTACTGAGATCTGTTTAAAAAATGGACAGCCGTGGGATGTGTGAGGTTCTCGGAGGCAATGCGTGTTCTGAAGTGTACTGCCTCCTAGTGCATACATTGGAATCACAATTGATAGTCTTGTGCACAAAAACCATCAAATAAAGACCATGTACTGTATATAGTGCAGTTTAAATGGATATACCTTTGGGCTAATTAAAGCAAATTTAAAGCTTGTTTTTTTTTGTACCCTGAATTGAATTGTGATTATATTTTATTTGTATGTTTTTAATAGCCAGCAGAAAGACTTTGTTGGGCTGAGTTTTCCTACAATATCTAGTGTGGGACCAAATGGAGCTATAATACACTATAGGTAAGCGCCTTGCTTAAATATAGAATGTTTTTTATAATAAGATACTGTTGTGATAAGATAATGTTGACGCAGCTGAGGCAAGTGCAAACGCATAAATATTGTTTGTAATGTCATAATGGTGGCTTTCACCAGTATCAATTACAATGTAGCATGCGAGTGATGTGCCATTGGTTGTCCTTTTTTTGTTGTTGTCATAATAAGCCTATCGCCATCGTTTCCATTTTTTAGACCTCTGCCAGAAACCAACAGGACTCTGAGTCTTAATGAAGTCTACCTGATTGACTCTGGAGCCCAGTACACGTACGTTTTGTGTGCATTCTCCAGTGAAAGAATTTGAACTTCTCATGACACCAGGTGTTTGATCGTAAAATGTCCCCTTTCAGCATCTCGCGCAAAGAGTCTCAGTCACTTATCTGTATCTTCTATTGTCTTTCATCTGTTATCTGTGGAGATGGCCTGATTCCCAAAAAATTGCAAAATTACAAATTGATTTAAAGGGGGGAAGAGTATTCGGTAAATAAAGAACAGTAGCGTTCAATGTCAGCTGAGGTCTCATGAAACAAATGAGTCATGTTTTAGTTTTTAGTCACTTCTTTTATCCGACGGTGAATTACACTGTCATTGCGATTGCACTATGGTGTCTAGATGCCATTGCTATATGTCTGGCTAATACATATTTTTTCTGTCAGTTTAAAAAACATTGAAAAATTGATAAATCATACTCCTATAGTAATAGTATCATTTTCTATGTGGTTATTGGGTTATATTGGTAAATGCTCATAGCAAGCTTTTTTTTTGTCATCGGGCGGCTGTGGCTCAGGAGGTTAGAGCGGGTCGTCCGCTGATCGCAGGGTTGGCGGTTCGATCCCCGGCTCCTCCTGTCCACATGTCGAAGTGTCCTTGGGCAAGACACTGAACCCCAAATTGCTCCCAATGAGCAGGCTAGCGCCTTGCATGGTGGCTGCCGCCATTGGTGTGTGAATGTGTGTGTGAACGGGTGAGTGAGAGGCCATTGTAAAGCGCTTTGGATAAAGGCGCTAAGTGCAGTCCATTTAGCATTTTTTAATTTTTATTACTAAGTCTCTCCAAGAAGCTGCCAAATAAATCAATCATATTAATAATAGTAATGCTACACAATGGATGACACAGTTGGGAGGGACAGATTTCCTTTGGAAAGTAAGAATGTCACCGACATTTTATTCGCTGATGGAGGGCGTGTTCATGAAACAAACAAAACAAAAACAAAACTGTTTACCCTCAGAGGATCATAGCAAAAATAATAGCAAAAATAAACAAAAAATAAATAAAAACTGACCTTTCGTTATTCACTGTTTCTAGCGATGGGACGACAGACGTGACCCGAACCGTGCACTTTGGGACTCCATCAGCTTTTGAAAAGGTACTGCTTTTCATTGGCAGTATTTTGCAATGCATGTGACAGAATAAGAAAGGAGAAGGTGCAGCTCACACAGAATCCCCTGATATCGTTTATGTCTTTCTAAGTCATCAAACTTTCTAATTGTAACTTCCTTCTCTGTTTTGACTGCTCCTTTGACTGTCCCACCGGCATGAAGACCTGATTTAGCCAGAACAGTTACCCCTGCAACAGTAATTTCCCTCTCATTCATTTAATTTGCCTTTTCATATTCCGTGTGCTGTCTGCATTGTTTTCCCCTTGTCCTTTCGGTCTACTTCCTGCTCACTTTTTGTGTCGTCAGCGTGTCTTTTCTGTTTCGACTATGTACCAGTTCATGCACAACTGCGTGTCCTTCTATCAAGTGTACATCTTATTCATTCATATCTCGGGCCCCTAAATTGGGAATGGTGATGGAATCATGGAAAAGGAAAAAGTATCGAAGCGACTGCCTTCATGCCTCTCAGTAATGCGTGTTCCCTCTTTATTCCCGAAAGGAATGCTTCACCTACGTTCTAAAGGGACACATAGCTGTGAGTGCGGCCATCTTCCCCAACGGAACCAAAGGTAAACTCGGTCGCACGTTTCGTTTTTTCTGTATCCTTCCACAGTAATTTATACACAAATTAGCCATTGAGAGGTGTCCACGCTGGGATTGGTGGGGGTGGGGATTGGTGTGGGATAGATTCACATAAGGTGGAATTTTTTGCTTCTGAGAACCGCTCTCTGCTACCATCCTCCAGGGCACTTGCTGGACTCCTTCGCCCGCTCGCCATTGTGGGAGTCAGGGTTGGATTACCTCCACGGGACGGGGCACGGCGTAGGGTGCTTTCTCAACGTCCATGAGGGACCCTGCGGAATAAGCTACAAGACGTATGCAGACGAGCCGCTGGAGGCGGGGATGATCGTCAGCGACGGTGAAGTCTTAACTAAAATGGCAGCATTTCTCACAAACCGACATTTTCCCAGTGTGGTCAGATTATTCATGTTCATTGGAAATGAATGCCCACCCTCCAGCCAATCAGAAACGAGAATGTATCCAGACCGGGGTATAAACACTGAGTGCCTGACGTGGAGGTAGTAAATTTCTCTCCGAGAAGGGCATTCAAACTGTATAATGCCCGGCTCCGAGGTCATTATTGCCCGTATACTATGGTGACCAACAAAGATTATACGTGTAGCACAGGGTGAGTTATTGTTGAAAGCTGATTGAATTTAGGTCACAGATGCCTCTTGTAAACAGCCGAGTCATTTTGCATTGTGGTTTATTTTACCGCCATTGTGTTCTGAAACTCGTATTGCATTTCTCAGAACCCGGATATTATGAAGATGGATCCTTTGGCATCCGACTTGAAAATGTTGTCCTGGTCATACCGGCTAAGCCCAAGGTGAGTGCCAGGCTGCTGTCACAAGTTTTAATCTGACTGCAGGAAATGTCTGATGCTTTTGTAATGATTGTGTTTTATTCCTCTGCAGTACAACTATAGGAACAAAGGCAGCCTGACATTTGAGCCAATTACTCTTGTCCCAATCCAAGCGAAAATGATGAACACAGACTCACTCACACAGAAAGAGGTAAAATGGCTTTTTAAATGGTATAATCTGTATTTATCCTGACATTAAAAAGGCAGTTTATAAATCCGCAAATGATTACTAACAATTTGCATAAAAATCCCTCCCTGTTTAAGGCTTCAAGATCCTTCTTGGTATGATGATTAGCAATGAACCAAATTACTTAATTAAATTAATAAAAACAGTCGATTGTAGTCAATGTGATTATTGTAGTCAATGTGTTTCTTACAAAATGTGTTTCTCACAAAAACATTTGCATAATTAATACTGGAAATATGAATGCATATCATTTCATTTTTCGTATTGCTTTGGATATTGCAAGTCTGTATTGACTCGTGTTCTTATTTTCTGTAGCGTGATTGGGTGAATGAATACCACAGACAGTGCCGGGAAACAGTGGGTGCGGAGCTTGAGAAGCAGGGCCGCAAGGAAGCCCTTGATTGGTTGATAAGAGAAACCCAACCGATTGCCTGAAAAAGGTGTCAGTCACATCAACACCAGATCAGGATTTAATCCTACAGTTTGGAGAAGAGTACGATCAGCTGTGATTATTATAATTTTTTTTTCTTAATAAAGAGTTCTTAATCTCGCTTTCTTACTCTTGTCTGTATGTTTCAAGCTGTCCTTATTTTATATAAAAAAACACTCATGATATTCAATAAAACGGAATGTAAAATCGTTTTATTATGCATTTTCCTTTACAGACTTTAGTGACATACTGACTCATGGCTTTTGCTGATTCAGTTTTTCCCTTACTTAGTTATGCTTACAAGCATATCCACTTTACACTTTATCTGCAGCCAAAACCCAATACCGCTCTCTAAGATATCCTTAAAGCGGGTGAAATTAAGTGAAGAGAACCAAAATGCTATTTTTATTTATTAATTTCATTTATTTTTTGATTTTTCCCTTTTTCTCCCAATTTGGTAGCCAATTCCTGTGTAGCAACCGCTAGACTATCGCCGCTACAACCCCATCAGCCATAGTAAGTAGTAGGAAAGAGGGTGACACGTCCTCTTCAGGGCATGACTCCTCAAGCTCCTGGTTCCAATTCGCCCAGGGCCATCTTATGCACGACGATTCTCTCCCGAGTCTTTCCACCCGCCCCGAGAGCAGCCGCCAATTGGCACTCCCTCAAAGCGCCGGCCATACTCAGATCTGGCCGTGGATCGAACCCCCAATCCTTGGAACACAACCGCACAAACAAAGCCTGCGCTTTTACCGCGGCGCCGGCAACATGCTATTGAACCAATACATAATTCTCTGGTATTGGGGTTGAGTACTAAGGTGACTGTGTACTTCTCAACATGGCCCACACGGTTTACATTATCAGTTATTTCTTATAAAACACTACAATATAAAACCTAGCTGGTTACTCCTAATCTTTCATTTTTCAATTTTTCGTATACAGAGATGTGTCCGAAAGCGTTCTTCCTCACTCTCAGCAAAACCGACTGCCCTGCATATGTATTATTACAAAGACTGTTGCGGTAAGATTATTAAACTCATTTCAGGTTGTCTTTAATTGGCTGTATTAGAAACGGTGCAACATTGCCTTTAACCATATAAAATGTATCACTCCTGCATATTTATAATACGCAACACACAATCACACGCAGGCGAGGAAGCTGGAACCGACTGCCAGGCAGCTTTGTCTTTTTATCATTTGTGGGGCCACGTGTATAAACGGTGCTGAGCAGAAAAATGCCCTCAAAGTCATGTAAGCGAGTTCACATGCAGTAATGCAGATGTATAATATAGCACGTGCTGTGAGAATCCGCTTACCTCTGCACACCATACGTACGCAATGTTTGGGGTCCGTGTGATATGGTGACACCGTGACCGAAAGGCAGAGGTAGGAAATGCGAAACGTTTTTTAAGCAGATTTCTGACTTTCACCCTGAGCGTTCTTTAACGCATTCTTTTACTCTGAGTTTTATACATGTGGCCCCTGATGTGTAGAAAATGTAATCTGAATATGTCCCATAAAAAGTGTGCGATTTACACAGTCCTTTTTTTAAAGCATTATATCATCACAGAACTTATTCTCAATTTTCTCAGGGGCTTTTTTTCCATCGGTGAATTGTGTTGCCCTGTTGGGCTTTCCTGGGAGTTCCACTTAAAAGACAAAGTGAACTGGGTTGCCGCACTTTCTCATGCAGGGGTTGCGGCCTCATCCGACGTGCTGTTTCACAGCTGCATGTAAAACGTGGAGGGGTCGAGAATGATGCCGCTGTGGGCTTGGCTCCCCACGCGGTCGTGGTGGATCGGTGGCGGCGGCCGACCGGTCCGGTCCTCCTCTGGCACGGCGGTCGCGCCCTCATCCTCTGTGACCGCGGTAGGGTTGCTGTAAATGAAGTAGATACCCGAGCTGCTCTTGGGCGCTTCCTGACGCCGCAGCAGGGAGAGGGGGTTCCGCAGGCTGCGGGTCCTCTGCACCCCCCGGACGTCCACCGCGTTCTCCGTTCCGTCATGACCGACCCTGGTCTCGTACGCCCTGGCCTGCTTCCTCTGCCTGTGAAATGGAAATGAAAGGACTTGAGAATGAGTGAGAGTTTTATTGAGTAGGGTCTCTTCATAGGCTAATAACTCCTCTCTCGAGGTTTGGTTAATTTTTCTCACAAGAGCCTTACGTAATGGGTCATGGTGTACTATATAATGTTTTTGTGTTACGGTGTTGTTTTCTTTGATCCTGACTCTCCTTTACATCGTCTTAGTGTCTGTAGCAGTGCTGGTCAAATGTCTGATATCAATATGCACTGATAGCTTGGATACAGTTTTCATATGAATTATTTGGTGACATTTTAGTAGCTCCATGTTCAAATGCCTGGTTGCAGTGTTTAAATGGTAATTTGATTTCGTGAGATTCTCAGCTTGAAGTCGATGGAATGACTCAGTAACACTCATCTCGTGAGAAAGCTGTTGCTGCTTGAGCAGCAATGTGATGTTTTTTTCCCTTCCTGAAATGAGAATGCCAATACAAGGTGATGCGGTCAAGTTACCATCAATTCATAAGTATTTATTTTCATATCTAACGAAAAAGGAAGAACTCCTGTCTGTCTGTATTGAAGTTGAAATTCGCTAGGTGTATTGCTCAGGACCCAAGGAAGTGCAGTGCCGACTGTGAAGTGGCTGAGCGGTTCTCCAGAAAATAAGCGGTCTATGATAAGAAGTCTAAAAACTAGGAATCGGAAGCAGCTAGAGGGTACTGTGACAGCATCAGCTGCAGAGGCTGCTAGAGTGCATTGGAACATTATCAGCTACAGAGGGTTTGTTGCGAAGACAACAATCACTATATATCAAAACTTTTCAAGCTTGCAAAAACTGGAAAATTGGCCCGTTCCGAACGGGCACGTTTTGTACGGGCACGGGCACTGTGCGTTGATTGGATGAGTGGTTCTCAAGAAAGCTGCAAGCATCAATACCGGGGGCCAAGCAATCGGCCCGTTCTGAACGGGCACGTTTTGTACGGGCACGGGCACTGCACTAGTCTAATTATAAAGGAAGAAATCCTGTCTGTCTACCTGTATTTCGCTTTACTCGACAACCGGGCACTGTATGAAGTTAAAATTTGTTCGGTGTATTGCTCAGGACCCAAGGAACTGCAGTGTCGACTGTGAAGTTGATTGAATGAGCGGTTCTTGAGAAAGCTGCAAGCATCAATACCGGGGGCCAAGCAATCGGCTCGTTCCGAACGGGCACTGCCCTAGTTTCATTAAAAAGTCTATATTGATGCATGTTGTAACTTGATTTGAAATAGTACTTTGTTTGTGCTGTCCATAGAGTAGTTTAATTTATCATGCCATTTTTTTTTTTAAATTATGCTGCCTGCCTGCAAATTCAGCCAGCCTTCAAATCTAGGTTGCCCACTGCTAGGCAACAATTTGGTTTGAACCTCTTTCTGATTGGACTTTTGTTGACAACAATGTCTGTGTCACATTCACAGATGTCCATCAGGGTGATTGACACAAAACCTTTGCTGTTTTCAAACTCTTTTTCCTTGTTGCTTTACTTCCTTTCCTTGATTTCACATCACAGGGGACCACAAAGAGGCAAGAGTAGAGGAAACAATAACAGGAAACAGGAAAGACATCTTCATTCACTCCATTGACACCATGTTCTTCATAAGTCCCTCAGAATTGATGCTGACACCGCACGGCCTTATCACTTAAATCACACGAGTTTGTAACAATTTCATTGTTCATACAATATAGACAATTTTTAAGGTAGTTTATTTATTGATTTAATAGTGCTTTAGCTACGTATTTGCGGTTCTTTCCATCCATTTTCAATCATGTAATTACACTATAGAGCAGGGGTCACCAACCTTTTTGAAACTGAGAGCTACTTCAAGGGTTCAGAGTAGTACGGAGGGCTACTTGTTGGATTGAAATTGTTGACGGGGGGGGGGGGTGCTATCGAAATATTTCGCGGACCTCTGTTTATTAAATTGTTCATTTAGCGTATTTACCGCGAGTGTTCGTTTGCGTGCCTAAGTTAACAGTAAATCGCCGATAACGAGCCACGTAGATACACGCGTTATATTGCTATTTTTAGAACATGCCTCGCGGGCGACTCACGTGGTCCCTGCGGGCACCATGTTGGCTACCCCTGCTATAGAGTATGACTGTATCCTGTTTTCATTCCTTCCCTCCTTGTGCATTAGCTTTCATCTCACCTTTTCAAGGAAACAAAAACAAAACATTTTTGTTTCCTGTCTGTACTGATAACAGTAGCTGTCGTAAAGAGAGGGGTTGACGGCAGTAGGCACGTGACGTGTGAGGAAGAGCAGTTCAAGTAAAGAGAGACCTACTGAGAAACAAACAACTTGTGAGACTATTACTTATTATCAAAACATTACATGTATGGTACATTTTTAAAACACACGATAATACGACATACACAATTGATTGAATAAAACCCCCAACCCCCCCCCTACTGCTAATAGAATGGAAAAAATGGGACGAAAATGGCGAACAACTTCTCTTTTTTTCTTTTCACAGCGATTGGCGCTTTCGACAGCACTCGAACACGTAAAAAAGCTTTGTTGCTAAAACAGTGGCTGGCGGCAGCGCGCGCGCGTATAATAGTAATACACGTTTACGTTTGAGGAAGAGACAGACAAAGATGGACAAAACAAAGTGAACAAACAGTCGACAATTATCGCACACCTAAGAAGAATGAAATCTATGAATTTTGAGATTTGTTTTCGTTTCCCGTGTAAAGCAAGAGCAAGAGGAGTTTTCTTGACTTTCTTGAAAAAAAAAAAAAAAAAAAAGCACTTTGGAACAACTAAGGAAAACTGAGGAAGATCATACGATTTTTTCAACTTTTTTTTGGAACTGGAAGAGAGAGAAGAATAGAGAGAGACAGAGACAGTGGTGGGAACTAGCTCTGGATGCTTGAGTGAAAATGTGTCAGCCATAGTTCAGCCATGCAACAACAACAAAACAGAGGAGAGGAGAGCACCGACAGACGCGAGTAGCGAGACGAGAGGACTGGGTGGATCTGTCGGTGAAAGGTCGACAAGTGAGCGAGCGAAAAGAAAAGCGCGGCGCGCCAAGTCAAGAAATTGTGAGTCAGAAATGCGATGCAGACAGACAGTGTCCTGCGTACGGAAAGACTGCGCGAAAGGTAAAGCAGAAAAAAAAGAAAGGAACTGTGTTTTTGGAGTAAAAAAAAAGAAAAAAAAGAAAAAATTTATTGGAGGAAAAAAAGTGAAAAAAACGAGAAGTAAAAGACAGATTGAAGAGACAGAAGAGACAGAAAACAAAAAATTGAGTATAGAAGTGCAAAGTGCAAGAGTGTCTTCAAATCAAGTAGTGAGTAAATATAGGGTAGTGCTAATAAATGACAAATGTATACTATGACAGTTTAAGCAGGTTGCTAAAGAAATTATTAGTAGAGCAAACTTGTGATTGAGAGTCTCAAAGTGAGACCTAAAGCCTAAAACAAATAACAATAGTTTGAAAGCATACAAAGGATAAAGCAAAAAAACTAAAGGAACATGCAAAGGCAGATGCAGGGTAAAAAA
This sequence comes from Ilyophis sp. 1 JC-2022, assembly GCA_022702515.1. NCBI lineage: Eukaryota > Metazoa > Chordata > Actinopteri > Anguilliformes > Synaphobranchidae > Ilyophis > Ilyophis sp. 1 JC-2022. Next base: position 98,518,809 of record CM040405.1, read on the forward strand.
ATCGCAAACTGATAGTGATGTTTAGGATAGTGCCTGATGCCTGAAATCATTATGGGGGATAAGGTTTGGTGGGACTTGTGGTGATGGAAAAAAAGGTATAAAGAGATCTGGACTTGGACTGTGGAGACTTGTGCCCAGGTACCAACAAACCTGACTCACAATGACAATAGCAACAAAATACAAGAGAGCTGTTAAACTACCTCATACTTTTACCTTGTACACAGCAAAACCACACTCGGGTTTCAGGGCCTACCAGTGATTCAGTGATTTACTTTCCGTCATCTACTGGAGACAGCTCTAGACCGCATGGAGGGACTTGGAGTAGGGACTGCGCGTCATAAAGAAGACCTCAGAACCCACCGACTGGGTAATGTCCGGAGTCCCTGTCAGACTGAAAGAAAAGTTATAAGTTGCGTGTTATAATTCCATTGTCGACCAGAAGACAAATAATATCCTTAAGAGAATCAATGAAATATTCAAGAGAATACTTAAGAAAAAAAGAAGAGAAGAGAGACCAGTCTAACCAAAAAGAGAGCTAAGACAGGGAGATTGGCAACTAAGATGTGTGAGTAGATGAAAGAGAGGAGAGCCTTTTTTGCAAGCTAATACCCTTTGTTACTCTTAAGAGGAGTGGTAAGCCCAGTACTTTCCCTTGGCAGCAAGATCGATAGCAATGGACGAGGAAGGTGGAGGGGAGAGGGGCGGATCTGGGGGCTAGATGGCGTCAGGGAGCATGCCTGAAATTGGGGGAAACACTCACCACTCAGGACAACACTGGGAAAAGGAAACACTGGGGCACTAAATGGAATACAACACTACGGACAATGAGGACATGGGACAGACATCTCTGCGGAAGGGTCACAGCCAGACAAACAGAAAAGGTTGCATCAGACAAGATGACCACATGAAGGAAAGGAAGGGATAGAAAAGAAGGGGAAAGCCTAAGGAGAGGACAAAGGTAGGGAAAGAATGACCAAACCTAGCCAAAGGAGAAAACAGGAGTGGGCCAAACAACTAGAAAGCTGTGCCTCAGTGGAAAGCTCACAAAGACAGAATGACAAAGAGAGTGGGGGGAGAACCTGTGAGACCACTTGGAGGATACTTCTAGTGGAAATAGGAAGAGATGTCTAGAATGGAGAGGACTTCTGACAAGAGTTAGAAGGGCTGGGAGGACAGTGAAGGGGCGTTGGGTGCTAGCAGAGGAGAAGGCATGCGCACAGAGAGGAAGACAGATGGCGTATGGATGAGACTGCAGAAGAGGAAGAGGAGGTGCAGCAAATGGGAAGGAGTGCCTTGAAAGAAGATAACAAAACAAAAGTGAATTTAGCCTGAAAATCAAGGCCTGGGTTGGATGGGCAAACAAGATAGACCCATGCTGGATGATTGGGGAAAGAAGAAAATAACTGGATTGCATCCTCCATGAGGGATACACAGATAATTTATGCAGGGCAATGCCATTTTGAAGACAGCCACAGTCTGAGGAACAGCGTGTGAGGTTGCAGCCACAAGTCAGCCAGGGACGCTTGTGTCATGGACACACATGAGATGTGAGAGGGGATGTTGCCTTCATGTGGATATGGTCTATCAGCACAACCTGCCACACAGAGAAAATGTCTAAAAAAAAAAAAGAGGACATCTCCTCTGATGTTGTGTGGGAGAAGTGATGAGCAATCTCATGAGGCTGAAGAAAAGCGGTCATGTAAGCAGTATTATCAGATGCGTCGGAGCTCTCTGTGGTAGAGCGAACAGGGCTAGGTGTGAAGGATTGTGGTGCCAGAAGAGGAGGTCACTATAATGCTCAAGGAGGATGGTGGGAAGCACGGTGCAGAGGCAACAGAGCAAAAGGGAAGGAATGCCAGCAACCTGCTCAACAACTGGCACCTGGGAGTGTGAAAGAAGCAAGAGTAAGGACCAACAGTCAAGTATTGCAAATCCAAGAACAGAGCACCTACACAACCGTGGAGAGTTCTCAACATCTATGTGAGAAGGTAGGGTAAAGCAGATTTCATTAGAGCAAATGAGACGGAAATGGTAGAACAGAATTATTTAGCCATTAGGTATACACAGTATTCTCTTATTGCAGTCATTAAAGTACCAACAACTCACCTGAAGCATTCCTCATCCTTTGAATCATGAACCTTATCCAGTGCTTAGTCAAAGTTATAAGCTTCAATGTAGAAGTCTCAGTCAGCCACATTCATCATGAAAACAGAGTCTTCAGAAATTAAAGTACTTTCAGATAACATCCTCAATGTAAAAGTAGCATTCAAGAAAATCCTACATAAAGTGGGAAAAGTCACCAAAAAGCCAGCACTCTCTAACAGGCCTGCGTGAAAAGGCTAGCAAATAATCTACACTGGCCCCGCTGGCTTGCCAAGCATCCACCCGCTGGGCTAGGGGTGAAGCCATACTGCAAGAATGCTCTGCATATGAACACACTACTTTGGCTGCCTGAGGTGTAGAAATGACTGCACAGAGAAAACAAGAGAAAGTCACAAGCTGTTTATAGCAAGCAGAAACAGTCTAAAACCCCTAGAGGAAAGACAGGCAGAATGAGCAAATGGAAGCAGCATTCAGCCAAAAAGAGCCACCGTTCTACAACAGTGCAAAAGAAGCGGAAAAGTTGGAAAAACGGAGAATGGCTCCCAACAGCAGTGGAAAAAGGAAACAAAGTTCAACCACAAAAACAGAAATAGATTCGACTTGCATCAGAGGGAGAGGACAAAAAACTGATAGGAAGAGAGAGGAGGAAGAGGAGAGAAGATGAACACAAGACATAGAGGAGGAAACAAAGAGAGAGGACAAACAAACATGTGTGGCACAGACAGGGAGCAGGACAACTGAAACACACAGAGAACACACACGACAGGCACCTACGCCAGGACAGGAAGAGCACTGTAAAACGACACATGCCTAATGCTGGCCTGGGGACTATGTTGACTGAACCATGGGACATGGGAAAAAAAAACAGTTTCTAAATGTGGTGTTTGAGGTTGTGTGGTTATGTACTACTGTTCATTTGATGGGGTGTTGGTTGTTTGTTGTTAACTGTTAATTTTTCTATTGTTCATTGTTTGTGACTATGGATAGATAAAAGTTGTTGCAGTTCGGGTCGTAAAGTTACACAGAAGGCAGGCTGTTCATACTGAGAGACTGAGACCAGTAAAGACACACACAGTGAGAAGAAAAGTGAGTAAGAGGACTACTTACGTACATGTACTAATAAAACGTGTGTAACTGTCATGGCCATCATTGGCCTCATCTGGGTCACACGGAGACGAGGCGACAAGGAAGGAAAGAAGGGTGCATTTTTTCATAACTAAACTTGGATCTGTGTCTGGTGATTTATTGAGTTCACCAGATGTGTTGCTGACTGACATACTGACATTAACAAACAAACTGAAGTGTACCTGTCACGGCACGGTTCACGCCTATGGATAGCTGCTCATTTATGATAGAACTGTCTCTCTCACCTGTTTGTAGTTGTTTCAATGACCTACGGTATGCACTTATTGTTCGTTGCTTTGGATTAAAATGTGCCAAATTAATGCAGTGTATATGTAATGTAAAGTCAGCGGTGAGCTCTTTTCGCACTGCAATGCCCTCCTGGCAGATTGCAAGATTCTGATTGACTAGAAATATCTGGGTGTGATCACCCCAAATGGCAAGTAATGGTACCCTTAATCCAGCCAAGAGTCAGGTGACAGATTTATTCTAGCAATAAGGGAGGCATATTTGCTCTTTTTCTCCCTTTCTCGGTATTCAGACTTGACGAAAAACATGGTTTCTTTTTAATCATGGCTATATGCGGTTTACACATTGCACCACGACCAGCAAATTATTTAACTCAATATTTTCATCACTATCAGTCTGAATTTGTGTTTTCTGTAAATAAATCAATCCAAATCGAAATTAATATGCTGATTAATTAAATTGTGTGAATGTGTTTAGTTTGATGATAATGTTGCTAGTTACAGAAAAATCATCTTACCTTCGTCGGCTATGATAAGAGGTGCTGCAGAGCACCCCAGTGAAGGTCAAAATGCACAGCCCTAGAGAGGCAATGACGATATTGAATATTTTGAACTCTGAAAAAAGATATTTCAAACAAAATTTCAGGGTTCACCATGCATCAGAAATAAACGGAAAATACCTAAAAGATTAGATACTAGTAACCTTATATTACGAGCATGGGACTGCCAACAAAAGGGTATGAATGTTTCAGAGATGATGGCATGTGAAAATCTCAGGTGATGGCATTAAAAATATGAAACGTTCTATTCATACAGTGTACTGTATGTTTTGGAGCTGTTGGTAGTATGAATGATTGTGACCTTAAGGAAACAGATAAAAGTTTAATTTAATTGTCGTTTTATTAGTAGCTGGATTCAAAATCTGGAAGAAACATAAGTGATAAAAAATATATACTTGAACTCGCTGACCAAAATGTAGGCTAATGCACCAAAATAATTTAGAAAACAACAACAACCACAAACAGACATTATTTCCTCAATAACAAAGGCAGTACATATGTGGACCTAGAATAGTATATAAATAAATCAATAACCAAACAAATACAAGATCTGCATTGTCTTGCTCTTTTATATATGAATCCTGCTGCTGTTTCTCAAGCCATATCATATATCTTATGTCCACTCATTACTGCCTCTGTCTGCTGAAATGATATGGTAGTGAACCACGTGTCTTCAAAACAGTTTTAATGACTGAAACATTACACAAAATGCATAAATGCTCAGGTTCTACCACTACCATACAGCAAGCATTCAAATAACTTTCAGAAAAGGTTTACTTCATTAGCAGCAATAAATCCATATTTAGATTTTTGAACTTGAACTTTTCAAGTTCTTGGCTAGCCTTTGGAAAGTTTTAACAGTGACCAGTGGCAGGAGAACCCCCCCCCCCCCCCCGAAAAGAATAACCCAAGACAGCTCACTAACCATGGATAGCATCGTTCATGTCTCGATCGGCTGTCTCCAGAATGGTCCTATTGAAAATGAGGACTGCAGAAGCGCTAACGTTCCCGCTCATGTTGCCATTGGCGCTACCCAAATGAATTCAAATGGGTCCCGACCGAGGGGGACTTCAATAGTCCGAGGCGAGCCACGTGACGCGTCTCCTCTGCAAGCGTTGCTGTGGAAACCTCTCCCTTTATTTCTGCTGCTGAAGGCCTTTATTCCGCCTTCTCATCCCTGTTTACACATTATTCATTCAATCTTCCAGGAACTGTGAGCGGGGGCCCACTTAGGATTCTTATAATGAGCGCTGAGCTACAAACATACAAAGGCCAGACAGTGAGAGCTCTTTGTGCTTTGTTGATTGATTAGCGACACCAGCATTCTTATTTATTTATTTTATTTTAAAATCTTTTTTTTAGCGGTTAAGGACAAGGGCAAATCAAGTAATATACCGCTATACATTTTATTTATTTTTATACATTTATTTTTTGCAAAAAATTATTTTTTAACGATCACTTGCACAGTTGGCACTGTTACAGGCATCGTCTGTTATGCATAGCGTGTATTGCAGCAACACAAGTGTGTAGACACAACTCCATTATACTGTATGGTTACTCATATAAAACTGTACGCAGACAGAACATGTTTTCTGTCACGTCAAAATAACTTTTAAATCTCTTATCTGAATTTGATCCAAAAAATCAGATTTGCATAAAACGCTGAATTATGCAGGAGACGGTTGTTCTTTAAAAACAAAGTACAGCACACTGTTCTGGAGGCACCCGCACGGTGGGAGTGGACAGAGCTGGACGTTCAAATCAGACTGCAACAAAGATGGCATTCTTCAAGCTTTCATGGTTAATTTAACACTGTATCACTCAAAAAAAAAATTGTACAATAGGCTACGTATGTTCTGCAAAAAGGGAGAAACTGCAGAGTTACCGTACATTGCTTTTGTAACACTTTATGCCATATCTTTTAAAAGCTTTTTTGCTGTCGAATTTTAAGTTTAATTATTTTTGTGTTGAAGGGCTCATCTCTTGCCCATATTTGAAAATAATTCTCATGGGAAAGAGCAGTGATTGGTGTGCAGACGTTCTAGGGTGAAGTCAATTTTTGTTGTAAATGTAATGACTTAGGAATTAACGGAAAAAATTAAGGAGGCAGGAGGAAATAGTGTCTGACTATTCCCTCTCTTCTCTCTCCCTCTTATTTGGGTAAGTCATGCAGAGTCAATGCAGTGTGCAGTATGAGTCTGAAGATGAAGGCCTTTCAATTTATTTAAGGATTGAAATGCTTTACTGTCACACATGCCTTTTGTTTAACACATTGTTGTTATTTCAGTCTACCTTAAACTGCCTGCTGGTGATTGCAATCAGCATATCTTAAAACCAGGTGTGTGAGGAGCAGAAAGGTGGCCATTTTGTAAGAAGGGTTAAGGCTTATTCTGTGAAAAATATGCAGATCCTCTTTGTATCTTTTTAAATAAATACCTGTTGTAATACTTCCTATCTCAGATGTGTTAAATCATTCTGCAAGTCAAAGCAATGGGCAGTTTTTTCACAATGAGCCACTATGCCCGGTGCACTGGTACCCAGTATATTTCCTGTCTTAAGATGGTGAAATTAAGCAAACACACACTGAAGACAATGGGAAAATGCATCTGTCTGCTGTAAATGACCCATTTCACAATCAGTTGTCTTAGCATTTTCTGCTCACCTAATGATTCAATTACACACAAAATTGTAAGCTAATATCAGACCAGTGGGCTAGACAGAGGACGACAAGACAAACAAATACATATTTACCAGCCAATTATTTTTCAGTTAACTTCAGGTAACATTCAGATATTTTCCAGGTAACTTTCAGTAATTTTCAGAAATTTTCCAGGGAAAATAACCACTCACTGTAACAATCTCATACTTAAGCAGTCACAATAAAACACAAATGTTGAAAAAAAACAACAATAAACAAACAAAATGTGCTGAACATGCCAAGATCCTTCCTGGAGAGCAGGTTTCTGCGACATACGGTACCATCACTGCCATCACACAGCACCTTAATCTAGATCAGAGGAAAGTTCTTATACGTTTGGCAAAAAGTTACCAGTAAGGAAGGGCTGTGGAGGGCTGATGCCATCTGGGAGGCAGCCAAACACATCAAGGCAGCAACCTGGTGGAAGGGACTCTGTAAGTGTGAAGCCATGTTCCCTGTTGCTTCAGTTATTCGCCAGATACCCCCCAACATCATCTGCATCAGAGCGGAACTGGTGCCTCTTTGGTGGAACATGCAACAGAGTGCGCAACGGGCTGACAAATGAAAGAGTTGAGAAGCTGGTGGCTATTCAGTCAATCTTGAAACTCAAAGATGACACCACACAAATTGAACCAGAGGAAGATTGTGCAGATTCTCCAGAGTCTCTTTCAGAAGGTGAAGCTAGCTGTGGTTGAAATTAATGATTAGCCTAGAGGTCATGCAAGTACATTTTTACAGTTTAACCTTACTTTAGTCAACAGATGAAGTTATTCATCGATGATTAAAATAAAGTAACATTTTAACTTGACTTGCTTGATCTAGGCCTCTCTAATTTATTGTCTTAGATGGAAGGGAATGACTACAATATATTTTTGCATTTAAGTTTCCATATTAATATGCTTTTTTTAAACAAACTGCATTTGAAAAAAAACATACAAACCCCAATTCCAAAAAAGTTGTAACAGTATGTAAATGCACATAAAAGCAGAAAGCAGTGATTTATAAATTATCAGTCGCATATGTGTAACTGAAAACAGTACAAAGACAAGATATTTAAAGTTTTACCTGATCAACTTTATTGATTTTTGTAAATATACACTAATTCCAAATTTGATGCCTGCAACATGTTCCAAAAAAGTTGGGACAGGGGCAAAAAAAGACTGGGAAGTAAAAAAAAGAAAGTTTAGAACATTACACAGGTGATGCTGACTGGGTATAAAAGGATATCAAAAGACTCTTGATATCTTATTTTCAGGTACTCTTACAAGCGATACTATAACCTCTCTGCATTTGAATGGATCTCTATGGGAATTGTGGGGTGGGACTAGATAAATGATTGCACACGATCTATATGTATAAATCTCCAAAATGACCTCAAAATTCCTCAAAAAGGGAAATTTTCCCGGAACTTTACAAGTCAGAATCCTTTTGATAGGTCCTCTTTCCGATCAGCACATTACAAATGAACAGTCTATGGGAAAACTAGCGGTTTCATCATGTTTTAATGCGTATCCTGCTGAGGCACAGAAGCCTTCTTTGTGGCACGGTTAAGCCTAAGCGCTTAATTGAGCATCAATGCATCTTTTCCTGTTTCATTGAATTGGTTTCTCGTAACTAGTCATTTGAATGGCAGTACAGTAGGAGCATATTTTTATTCTGCATAGCCCTATTTCTTTTGTTGTGCTGCGGGAAGCAGCTGATTTCACATGGTGTGGTAATGTTCAACGGTAATTAGGCTGAGAACAGGTTGCAGGTGCTGCACGTAAATTGGTGACCCCCGAAAATTTGTGTCGCTGGAGGACGCTGTTATAGCGGGCACACGCTGCACAATTTAAGCCTGTTTTTAACCAGATCCTGCTGTCACTGAGGAACTTTACAACTTGTGCCACATTTCAGCTAGGATCAGCCGTGTAATGTGCAGCGTGAGACCATAGAGCATAAAGGCACTGGAGAGGGTGGGAGGGGCCAGGCAGTGAAGCACCCAGAAGTAAGCTTGCTGAGTGCAAAAGAGCTTTCTACCCATTGAATTTAATGGAGAAAACCAAGCTGATTTGAAATCCCAAGAAAACCTAATCTGTCAAATTTTTGTAGTCATAAATTTCATTATGTGTAGCAGTTTGTGAAACAATGATTGTTTTGGTCCAGAAGTGTTTGGGAAATATTTATTAAAATTACATTTTCCTAAAAACTGAACATATATATCTTCTTTGAAAATGTGAACGATCGATCATTAACCCAGTTTGAAATTTTCACCAGGGAAGTTTAATTTCACCTTCACAGGTCTGATATTCCCCATTAATTTTAACGGGAGCTCCAATCTTTTGTGCTCACAGCCCACAGATACAATATATGCAGTACAGGCTTACTTCTGAGTGCTTCACAGGTTAGGTTAGCTGAGGGCGTACTTTCCTGTCTAGTTAAATATGCAGGATGTGTGAGAGGGGTAGAAATGCCGATCTGCTCCTAGGACCTCACAACTAGTTGACAGACATTCAGAAATACGAAACCTTTTGTTGGCTTTCGTTTAGTGTGAGCAGAATTGTTTTTTTTATAAGCTCTGGAAAAAATTAAGAGACCACTGCAAAATTATCAGTTGTCTCATTGTTATTTTGGTTCTGTTGGAAAGGATACAATGACAATGAGGTTGAAGTGCAGACTGATGGTTTAACGCTTGTTTGATACGTCAGACCCTTGATGACTTAAAGCCATTTAGCCAACCATGTGTTCCATACTGTTCCAGTGTAATTTACAGCTAAATCTAGTCCCACCCCCCAGTTCCCATAGAGATCCATTCAAATGCAGAGAGGTTATAGTATCGCTTGTAGGAGTACCAGAAAATAACATATCAAGAGTGTTTTGATATTGTTGGGTTACAGACATCAGGAAGTCATGGCATGCAAAGGATATGCAACCAAATATTAAAAATGATTACTTTATTCTACATTATGTTAAACTGTCCAATATTTTTGATACCCAAAAATGGAGGGACTATGTACAAAAGGTTCTATAATTTCTAAACGGTTCATCCGATATGGATGAAAATACCCTCAAATTAAAGCTGACAGTCTGCACTTCAACCATTATATCCTTTCAAACTCAAAGTGCTAAAGTACAGAACCAAAATAACAATGACACAAACTGATTTTTTTTTTTTTCTCTTCTTTTTTTTTTTACAGAGCTGTACTTTCACATTTGGTGCCCAATGTGGAGTTGTGTGTGTTCCATTCCCACCCTAATTTGGAATTCCAACTATCCGCTTCTTCATCTAATGATGCCACTGCATGGCACAACTCACAAATCACAAAAAAAAAACCAAAACCACACATGCATGGCAAAAGCTATCAAAAAAATAAAAACCTCACTGTAACATAAAAAAACACACACAAAACCAATGTGATACTCTTTATGTTTTGTATACAAAAAAAAAATGTGTAGCAGTTTCAACAGGGTTCAACAGGCATCTGTGGCCTGAGTGCTCCCAAAACACCACACCCAAAAATATGAGTCCCTCATCAAAAAATATAAATATTTTCAAGTGATATGTTTATGATTATGAAAAAACAAAGCACTTTGTCTTTGTCAACAAGCACAAAAATGCTAATGGGTCTATCTATCATGTATAAAATGTATTAATTTATTTTTAGTACATTTGTTTCATGGTTAAACCCTGTTTGTTCTTGGGACACAAGAAAATAAAAACAATTTAAATTCACAAATTTTCAACTGTGTGGCATGCTGATAGTTTTTGGTTGTTCAGCTAAAGTGCTTTATTTTTTGTATACAATTTATATGAGATGGTTATACTGGTCAAAAAGTCAACTCACTGTTATCTTATACAGTATATGTCTTAGTCCACCTTAATGGAAAGTGACTCTCCCTCCACGTCGACACTGGGCCTGTGCTCGGTTCCGTTTTGGTCCCTACACATTCCCTCGGCCCTAACCTTTAAATGTTTGCAGGACTGAAAGGAAAGGACTAGGTGGAAGAAATATGATGAAAGCTCCACAAATACACTGTTTATACCTATTCAGTCCCTTCAAAACAATAAACATCAAAGGATTAGGCCCAAGGGTAGGGACCGGACTCGATGTGGATATTGAACTTTATTATTAAGTCTCACTGACAATTATATATTTTTTTGTATTGTCTGCTTGTGTACACCAGTCCAGAAAATATTTTTGGGATGCTGTTGAACCCTTATAACAAGGTTTACCAACACAATGCAATTAAAAATGACAACATAATTTAGACATTTAATTGTCAAATGCTTTAAAATCTGACCAGGACTCCCTGGAAAAAGAGATCTTGTATCTCAATGGGACCTTTCTGTATAAATAAAGGATAAATAATTTTTTTTTTTTTAAGTCTGGCTATTAACAATACAGGAGTGACAATAGTTGCTGTATTGGATTGATTTGTATTTTTTTTACAGGGCTGTACATGATATGACATACATTCTCAACACATAGTAAACACATAGCCTTGAAGTAGTTTTAACGTTTATTTGGCCATCAATTCATGTTATCATGAATATTTATAAACTGTCATTTGACTGCATTACATGTCTTGGGAAATACAGATATATAAAATATTGGGGTTTCGTGTTACTTTTGCTAATCCACGTAAAACGTGTGTCGTATGGCTGACTGTCTTCTATCTTTTCCGATCACACTCACTTCCGAGGCTTTATGATTATGAAAACACTTTTTCAGATGTAAGCACCCAGTTCATTTTCAGACGCACGTTGCACATTTCTGTGAGCTCATGCATATTTTATCCAGGGCGAGTTTGTCGTCAAGTTTATGCTTGTTCTCGACAGCGAATGGCTGAAAAACAGGCAAACTGTAAACTATTTCGGCCTATTGTTGAGAGTAGGCCTAATTGTACCACCTCCTGGACTCGTAGCAGCTGAACAATTGATTGTACAGCATGGTCCATATAATTGGCTTCTCTTCAGAGGGGACATGGATCTTTCAACAGTGCAAATGGAGGCAGCCAAGGACTAGAATATATCGCCTTCCTGCAATACATTAGCATGTACAGTGACTTTCCTGTTGGAGTGTTCAGTGTTCTTAGGGTTTCTTTTTTGGAAGTCTGTTTTCCATTTTTGCAGTGAAGCTGTATTTCTTCCGGACTGCTGAACTGCTCTACAGCAGTTTCCTTCAGGGTGGTTAAAAATAGAATTCCCCTCTCTATTTTTGTATTACTTTGAACTTTGTTGTTTATGCTGAACAGTCTATACTTGTGTCTGCTGTGTATCAGTATCCATCCCACCCCCTCAAAACTCTGCACCTGACCACATCATTGAATCACCTTAACACTTGTCAGGCAAGATTTATTAGACTAAGTGAACAACCACTAGATTACACAGAAATAAACATTACACAATCTGTCACTTTTCAAGAATTATAATAACTGCTAATTTTGTGATAGTTACTCCAGTGTCAGTGTATTTGCTTATTAACTGAATGGTTCAATTAATTTTTTGATCGTCACTGCGCACTGTTTTCCACTAGATGTCAGTGTTTACACAACCATTTCATGATACATCCTTTGTGTCCCTTTCATTTCATATGTGTGAGTTATCAAGTCTGTTTAATATTTCAAAATCAATTTCATCAGTTATACCAAACAATTTATGTGTCAAACATATGGTTTGTATTACCACTGAAAGTGTTTGCTTGTGAGATATGGTCATACAAGTACTGTGGGAGGAAATGCCAAAAAGATCATTACTGTGTTATTCTTTCCCAGACGTATTGGCTTTCTCTACATTATGATCATGTGAAAACATAAAAAAACTATTATGTATTTTAAGCATCCATTTTGTCAGAGGTCAAAATAGAACAAGACATGGTATAAATAACAAGTTGTTGGATTTGTATCACCATCACAAGTGATGCAAAGTTATTGATACATACGTTGTTTATACGAGACACACAGTTCTTTCCGAATAAGCAAAATGGTTTCTCAAAGTCCTATAAAGGCATTTTGCTCTGAGCTCTGTGTGCTCCAGCCCTCCATATTTTGGGTTAGTTCCAGTGAAGTGGTCTGGGTAAAAAATGTTCTTATAGTTTGCTGGTTCTGGTTGTTGAGCACCTAAGTAGTCCTTTTTTATATAGCCAGTCTGTAGTGCGTTTGGGATTACCCTTTTTACACGGTTTCTCAAAGTGTTTGAGTGCTGGTGAGGCACAACAAACCCATTTATCACAGGTAGGTTCCCATAAATCAAACATTTTTCAGCAGTAAAATATAGCGAGGTTCATGGACTTATATAAGAATATAAAGTCAGAACCAGAAGTTTCATTCCCAGATGAGGCAGTGCTGCTGTATCCTTGAGTATTAACCCCAGTTTCTTCATTAAGTATCCAGCTGTCTAAACATAATGCAACTTAAACCATGGTCACCTTTACACACACACACACACACACACACACACCTGCAGATGTTGTCTGCCAAATAACTGACGAGAAACTGACAGGCAGCTGAGGACCAAGTGTAAATATGATACGGTATATCTGACTTGATCGGAAACAGCTCTTTACCACTGACTTGTTGAACTTGTTGGTTACATTCCACAAAATATCCATTCTTCATGCAGTGGATGCACTGCTGATACCTTAAAATGGGCACTACTTTATTAGCATTACAATTAACATTTTATTTAATTAACAAGATAACAATGAATCCAAAACAAAGCAACGAGAAAAACCCCAAAAGAGATGAGGAAAGCAGGGAAGATGCCGTGTACACGTGTGCATTACATTTACATTACAGGAGTTTGGCAGATGCTCTTATCCAGAGCAACTTACACAACTTCTTTTTTTTTTATCACAACACAACATATTATCCATAAGGAAGCACTCGTGCGCATCATAACATATTATCCATTTATACAGCTGGATATATACTGAAGCAAGGGTACAACGGCAGTGTCCCACCTGCGAATTGAACCCGTGACCTTTCGGTTACAAGGACAGTTCCTTAACCGTTATACTACACCGTGTGCGTGCGTGAGCGCGCGCCCAAATGCAACCACACACAAGCACATGGGCATTCATGCATGTGCATGAACCCATACGCAAACACATTCATACTGTACACACACAGATACCCTTCAGTGTGGGCGATGCACATAATATGGGGCCATATACAATATTAGAAAACATACGGTATCTGCATGTACTTATTACCCTTTATATTCATATGCACGCACACATAAAATCTCCAAATGCATACATACTGTATACATATAAACATTTACCTTTATGCACAATGCATAATTATTGGATATGGCTGATTTTGTTATTTTAATAAATAAATAAAATATATACAAAAGCAGTAAAGCTGTATTTAAAATTAATGCCTAATGTCATGAACCATGAACAAGTGTTAAAAAATTATGGGCCTGATTTTTAGCATGTGCAAAACAAATAACACAACCAATGATTTGTCATGTTATCGGTTTTGCACCAATCAATGGTTGTGTTATTGGTTTTGCGTGTGCTAAAAGGTTTTTGCGCATGCTAAATGTCTTAGTAAATCAGGCCTTTTATGTAGAAGCGCATATTTCTGTTGGGGCGGCATATTTATCTTTATCATTTCGGTTGTCTTACCCAATCACTAAATAAACGAGACCAAATTGCACAAATTAGTTCTGACATCGGTACAAAGAAAAACACTGACAAACATAGTGGCCTTATGAAAAAGAATCAACAAGGGACAGGAGATTTGGGTAGGAGGAAATAAGTCTATATTTGTATCTGGTGACTTAGGGAAGCTTTATGCCCACAGGCAAGTGCTGTTGTGATTATACATGGCCCTTGATTTGGGGTATTTGTGACATTTGATTTATTGAGGCAAAGTTACAAATGTATCATGGCTCATGAACAAAAAAAATAAACATTCAATGGCTTTCTTTGACCTTTAGAATGCAGCGGCTTGTCTTGTGTGTATTTAAAAAATATATTTTCCCTGGACAGAAAAACAGAACAGAACCAAATTCGATAAAGGTCATAGACTAATTAAATTTAACAATCAAAACCAGAACATACCCGACACTTTTATCAGCTCTGATTTCTGAATTTGTTGTATTATATTTTATTTATTGAGTCTTGTCATTCGAAAATAATCTCTCCATGATTACATGCACACACAATAGTTTCAACATATTCGACATAATGGGTTCAGTGGTGATAAATCACAGATAATACCAAATTTTAATCCATATTAAAGAGCAAACAATTTTAACTGAAGAGGTTCTTCATCTAACTGGGACCGCTAGACCGATTGTTTACACCTGGATGGATATGTATTTTTACCTATTTTAAGAGCCAAAAATACAGGCCTATGGTCTCTCTGTTATTATCTGACAGTATAGTGATATCATACTGTATTAAAATGTTGTCGCCTTCTATCAATGCTAATTATTGGATTACTATTGCCTGTCATGGCTGGAGCTTTGTGAAAGAGTGGTATTAATAAGACAAATAGCAAGCACGAGAAAATAAACAGCTCCCAAGACATTCATGGTATGGAATAAAAATTCAAACAGCATTCAGACATTCAGATCATTGAACCACATGGGGAAGCGCTCACCATTTGTGTAGACTCGGGGAGGGTAATATATATTTTTTATTCATATACCGAAACTTTCCAGTCTCTGAGCTAATTGAACCCTAATACAATTATAAATGGGATAGAATTGTAAAAAAAAATGTTTTTAAATGTTTGCCGTTGCACCAGGCAAAAGCTGACTGGAGGGTACATGTACTAGCCTATTTCTAATGGTGTCATGGGTCATGTACTAGGTACATTCTAAACTAAAATTGATTATGATGGCCATGCGTGACAAATAAAGATTTAAATATGACTAGCTTATATTGTTGCAGCCAACTGCCCAGTCACACAGCATATTTTCTGCTGAACTGTTGCTCTTTGTGTCATTTTAAACTGACACTAAAAGAAAGTGAAATAACCAGGGACTCATTTTCATTTGGTTTGAAAAGAGGTCAGATCTGCTGTTCATGCTAGAAAATGTGTGAGATGTGTTCACGTTTTGCTAATATATATATTAAAAAATAAAAATAAAAAGATATACATTTTGTGTGCGAATGCATATATGGTTGGCTGTATTAGAAAATGCAACAATGTATGTATAAAGTTGAATCTGTAAAAATGTAGATATAAATAAACAAATGTTATCTTTCTTATGTGAAACAAGTCTATATATCTAATCCTGTATATATCTAATAAAAACTTTTTTGGAGGTCTATGATAAGTCGATAACAGTTTGATAATGAACACTATAGGCATAGGCAATTGTTGGATGAGTTTTCCCTCTGCAAATAGTCCTTAAAAGGCAGATTTTATACTTGTTTCATAAGTCCAGCCAACATTTACTCTGGGTTTTATTTTCCCACAGAACAACCGTAGCTGCAGCCTTTCAAAATACAACACTGGGCATTCCCAGGCTTTGATGTTCAAATGAAATGGTTGGCAATAACCTTTTATAAGGAAATAAGCAATCACAACAGCATGGAGCATGACTTGTTAAATCTGAATGTGCTCTACCTGGCTTGTTCTAAGACTGCGATGTGAAGAGGTTAGCTCACTGACTCAGTGGGTGAGGCCGGAATGTGACACTTAAGAAAGGTAGGGCCAGGCCCAATCGTAAAATTGGTTTACTATTGCATAATATATCTGAAACGGTATAGTTCTCAAATCACATGGAAAATCTAAAGTGTCTGGGGTGTGTAATCTTCTGTGGGCTGGATGAAGCCATTAAGTTAATGCAGAATGCTGAAAATAAAATATGTAATCCCAAAAAGAGGGATTTAACCTCCTCTGGATGATAAATTTGGAAGCAAAACACTTTCATAACTGAAAAGATATTGCTAACTCGGTAAATAAAATAAAAAGATTTCGTTTACATATCGTCCTACATAAAGGATTGTTATAATTGTGCCAAAAAGCTATATTTGATGTATAAATAATACATTTTACATATCATTTGATGTATGAATCCAATTTCCTTGCTATGAATGCCAAAATGCTATATTCAATTTGACAAAACAAAGCTTTTTTTTTTTTTTCGAGACGCATTTTGCCAGAATAACTCAAAATATATTGTTAATCTGGTAAATAAAATGCTATGTCTATGTTAGCAATTTCAATTCCTCTGGGGTGTCCAAAATGTCTATAAGAAGTGTATTGTTAAGACTAATTATCCACACAAAGGGGTTCCTTAATTTCCTTTAATTTCAATTATGGCAGATATTTACTTCCATAGATGGGAACTTCCACTCAAATACAACACATATGGCAGCATTTAAATTGCAAGTTTGTGTCCAAGTTGTAGACATCAAAAAGAAATATGCATTTAGATGAATGGATAATGTCATAGAGGTTCAGCCAAGTTGGGAAAATGGAAAATCTTTCTGTTCTGATGTGTAAGCAGAACATTTGAAATGTTGTGGAAAAAAAATGCAATAATCCACATAGCAAATCTTCGCAGGGAGCCACACTCTCTTCTCTATCCCCTGCTTAACAAACCTATACTTGTACACTGTAAACACCGGTTCAGTTTGCTAAAATCTTCTGAGGAAACTAATTGCACCATCTGCACTATTGAACTGCACTATTTTAAGTTTTAAAAAGTTGTAGTGCCTTATGATAATGAACTACTTCCATTTTTAACACTGAGACTATACGAATAATTTAGAAAGATTAAGGTTGTTGGGTTTATTGTGTGTGTTTTTTTTCCCATGCTCACAATTGCTATGGTGACACCTGCCATCTAGTGGCCGGGCTGTGTATCATAACATCTACACAAACACATACATCAGTCAGTCATGTTGCTCATTTGTATGTACTTTACCTGTGCCCCACTAGGGTATATGCTGAACGTCCTGACAGCTAACATCAAGAGCATGGCTTTAATTGACAGCTGAAGAAAGTGTAGGCCTGTGACACCGTAAAAACACGCTATCTCATTGTTCACACACAAATCTCTTTAACGCAAATGAGCCTGGTAGTCTGTGACATTGAGGATAACTATCATCTAATGCTTGGATCAGAAATGTGTAAGTGTTAGTCCACAGCTATTATGTATTTGTTCAGTTTTTTTTTTGTTCATTTACCAAAGGGCACAGCAGACAGATACTTTCAAGATCCTGGCATCATCGTTAACTGAACAGATACATTTTTGCTATCCATGAATTCAGAAATTAAAATAAGCGATACAATTAATTCAATAGTTAAAAAATAATAATAATAAAAATAAAAAAGACTTTGAGGTAGGGGTTTGTGAGAGATCAATCTGGTCCTACCGAATGCAGTTGCGATTTAACCCTTTGAAGTGTAGGTTTTTTTGGAATGTCAGTGTGCTTTCAGTAGTGATTGTTACATCAGTCTTAGAATGTTCAGTTAAGAACATTCTAATCATATATTGGTGATTTTACACCTTAAAGGGTTAAGATAGAGTTACCTGCAGTGGCACAGGGCGAAGCATAGTGCATAGTGTCAGGTCCGAGTTTCGCCGAGTGCAAGGGGGTTTGCTGCAGGTTAAGCCTCAAACCACAGGCAAATAGCTGTACAGCTACTGTAAATAACTACATGTCCATTGTGCTCAGAACAGGTTGAGATCCAAAATCCAAATTATAACACTAACCTAAATATATGTGTTGATGCCATTTGTGTGTATTCCACGTTGACTGGAAACAGTGAACAATATCAAAAACCAGTGCCAACTGTGGCCCACGGCTCACGGCAACAAGAATGGTTCACTGCAGCCAGGCATATAGTACCGCTTTTTGTCACGGTGCAGATGTTCAGCCCAGCGCAGCGTACTCTTGGACCACCCCCAAAGCTTCCTGTCCCATCCTTGTAGGAAGATGCACTTTCTCAACTCACTCTTCAGCTTTGGCTCGCCTCGGTTTTTACAGTCTGGCGATAGAAAAAGGTGTTCAAACTGTGGGAATGTTTGCAGACCTTTATCAGAGACAAACGCTAAGCTATGCATTTTGCTCATCACAGAGACAATGCATGCTAGGGCCTTGGATTCAAGCACAGTGCAGATATTTGAATGAATGATTACAGATATCACATAAAACACTAGCAAAAGAGCAGTTATTAACAAGTGTTATCTTTGGATTTTTGACCCTTTCTTCAGGTAAAGTTTGTCCTGTTCGTTCACTATGTATTTACTCATTGCCAAAACAATGCATAGGCTACTAGTGCCTTGGAAGGGCAGGGTAGTTATTGGACTGCATAGCTACAGATGTCACCAGTATATGGCTTCGCTAGTCTGTCCTCAATGCAAAGAAGTGTAAATGTAGGAACGAACATGGCCAAACATATCTTGGTCAATATGAGTGAAAACACACTATAAATATCCAGATGAGCACACACAATAATAAAGGTGTGAAAAACACCTGTTGTTTTTTCTCTGCAGATTCTGAACACCCCAAAACCCTTGGGGGGGGGGCCTTCAACAGGGGTCTGGGACCTTGGACCCAGGGGGCTTCAGGGCTGTTTTTCTATTTGTTCTTACTCAGCATTTAATTAACCAATTAAAGCAGTTGATTACACAGTTGACTCACCTCGTCTGGTTTATTGGGCCTGAATCAAGCTGAGCTCTGTAATAAATTCCAGCTGAAGAACGTTGTGGTACTGCACTCAGCCACGTCATCACTGGCCAAATTATGTAATTAGTCTAAAAGAAGTAAATCATCAAACTGCACTGATATTTTGTTTAACAACAATTATTAACTGAAATAGGCTGAAGGAATTTCTTTATCTCATCTTCAGTTTAACAAACATGGCGTGAGCAGATATTTCTCAGGAAACTTTTAGTAACTGCTACAGAGCAGCTCAGAAAGGTGACCATGTACTGGCCTTGTGGTTAACTAATGTCTCAATAAAACCATGTGCATGTAGCATTTGTGAAGGGGTTGGAATTTATATATAGAAGGCAATAACAAGATCCAACAAAATGATGCAAGGGTTTTTTTAGAGCACTTTTAACCCTGAATGCTGTATGACACCTAGATCTATCACAAAACTGTACAACCTCCATCTCTGTCTAGGGGCATGAAATATACATCCATTCAATGCCTTAAACCGTGAACTCCTGCACCTCTGTGTACATGCAAGTTCAGCTTGTGTGCATGAATGGTGATGGAAGCTAGAAGAGCTAAATGTGCTAAATGTTAAGGTGAAACCTGTTTGTGAAGCCTTTGGATGTGGTTTTGTCTATCATTTAATCTGAATGTGATGTTGGGACATACGACCTTGTTTGTGTTAACATTACCGTTAACATTATCTTATCGTTCTTCATAAACACACGAATAACTCTTCAGATTTCATCAGTCACTAAAAGGAACAACAAGTGGTTGTGAATATAAAAGTAATGATTGCAATGTTTTTGTTTGACAAAGTTAACAACATACTGTAAGGATTGAATCCAGACCTTTACTGTATTTCAGTTTAAAATGACAAACTAATGCAAAGTTAAACTGAGATTCAATCCTTTTTTTTAGTTAAAAGAGATTGAATCCAGACTCTGTACTGAACTTCAGTTTAAAACTACAGACTGAAAAAGTCATGTGAAATCAGAAACTACAGCATATGACATGTACAGTACTTAAGACTCACTTGATGCTCAGTTTGAATCATGGTTACTGTGACATCTTTATATATGACGAAAAGGATATTCAACTACAAAAACTATTGGAATAAATAACGGTTATTTTATGCACCAGCACACATTACTGACACAGCATGGCACAGCGTCCAAGCAGTGAAAAACTTGGAACTGAAAATGAACAGGTACCAGGTACCAATAATGCGGCAGTGTAGTATAATGGTTAAGGAGTTGGATTTGTAACTGAAAGGTTGCAGGTTCAATTCCCAGGTAGGACACTGCCGTTGTACCCTTGAGCAAGGTACTTAACCTGAATTGCTTCAGTATATATCCAGCTGTATGAATGGATAAATGTAATTAGAAGTTGTGTAAGTCGCTCTGGATAAGAGCGTCTGCTAAATGCCTGTAATGTAATGTAATGTAATAAATAATTCTAAAAAAAAATGTAATCAATTTTTTAAATTACTCAGTGCTGAGCAATAGCCAATAGCAGATGTGGAAAGTCCAGGGGTCAGAAAGTAAAAGTCCTGCCATGTGTTTCTTCCAACCATGAGCTCAGCCAGCTGATTTCACTAATTAGTTTAATCTCCTGGCTGAACAATTGTGCTAATTAGCAAATCCATGTAATTAGAACAAAATACTGGGGAGGACTTTTACTTTCTGAACCAGGATTTTACACATCTGTCCAATAGACCCTATAGTTCTCTGAGCCCTGCTGTAGAGTTTAGCCAAATCTTAAAATCATAACTGCTACTGTACAGTTCTACTAAATTCTACAAAAAACACAGCTAAATTTCCCTGAACACTAAGAACGAAGCCAGTAGCGTTCTGCTAAATACTACGACCATAGCCGGCACTGTACATTTTCAACACCGGACCATTTCTTTTCCAGGGCAGCTCTCACTGTGCACTCCCTTCTCTTCCGTTAACTGATTTGTTCTGTTTGTATTTCTACCTTTTCTGTCTGCATGACGGCTGTTAATGTCTTCTGATGAGAGAAGCTCTGCAGGCCTCACTGACACCCTGTAGCATTTCCACACGTCAGAAAATTCCCATTGTTTTCTTTAAACTTGTCTAAACATACATAGAGTGTGATTAACGCCCGCGTGGGAGAGAGGGACCAACAGTCCACGCACAGCTGCCTTGACATGTTGAGTTATTGTACATTATTGAGAAATGTTCTTATACGGGGGGAGGGGGGGAGGGAGGGGGTACAACTGACTAATCACGTTTTGACACATTCGCCTTACCGCCCTGTAATGGGGGATGGTTGTACTAAATTACCCCCCGCGGGAGACTGTTTTGCTGCTGTTTGACAGAGGAGCAAAGCCAGAGGAAACAAGCAAAGTGCTGGGTGCTGATGACACAAAAAATGGCGGTGTTATTGGGGCGGTGTCAACTCAACCTTGCAAGAACAGTCCATTTAGCTTTAATAGGCCCTCGACAAAAAGGGCATTGTTTATGTCTACTTGAGGAAATGAATCTATTGCTAGCAAAATTATGGTTTTAATGTTAAACTCTTTTGTGTGGCAATGCTGACCACAGCTGCCCTCATTTGCATCTATTCCACCCACACCTGAAGACCAGCAGTTGTATATGGACTGCAGTGCAGTTCTGCAAATTATATTCCATATAGAACTGCAGGAGAGAATGAACGTAGATGAGAGAAAGAGGCGTATCTCTCATCTCATGTAACTGGTCAAACCGGCCAGTGGGTGTTTTCATTTGGAGAATGAATGCAATTTGTAGACTGAAGAACGTTGGCCAATGTAAACCTTTGGTGGGATGAGACCAATAATTGTGTCTGGCCACGGTGGAATCCCTGCCATATTTGGCTTATGACATAGCTCGCAATTAACGGCTGTAAATATTAGCTTGCGCTCCTGGTGAGTACATTGGTAGTGCCGACAATACAAATGTATTCTCTGCAGAATTTTTTTCTGGGAGAAACATGCTTAATAGATGACGGTAATAGATTAATCATTTTTGGCAACATTGAAGATACACAACAAACGCACCTTTGAAAAGCACCATAAAGCAAATAAGCACAATAGTCATTTAATGGTTAAATTAACATTTATTCTGTGTGTTCACACAAATGTCAGCTGTACAAAAAAAACGGACACACACCGCAGCACCAATCACTTCAGACGGCACTGTGAGTGAGCTCGGCTCGGGCAGGAGTTGCTTGGTTACGGCGTGTTATTAGAGCCAATGTCTAATGAGAACCGCTCTGCCCTGTTCTCCCAAACACTTACACTTCAGCTTGTCTCCCCTCCACGTCTGCGATTTTTCATTGTGATGAATACGCTGTTTAATCTTATTCAAATGGCACCTTTATCTGGTGCTTGGCAGGAACATGCTCCACCTTGATCACACGCACACAGAAATATTGCGATTAATTTTCCGAGAAGAAGACAAATGCGCCCTGCCTGCAGTTGGTTTAAAGGCCTGTAAACTCAAATTAACGTGACACATTGTTCCAATTTATATCTGAGAGACATGTAGCATATACACACTATACATAATGAATGAATTGCATTTTTAAATGAGTCAAGGTTTTTAAAAGACCCCATTATTGTGATGATAATACTAAAGCATTCATAAAAATGAGGTGAAACTGCACATCGTCATGTCTCTGTGAGTCTGAGGCCATCATTATATTACTTACTGGATAGAAAAGACCTGTGATGAGTGTGTGGCCGATCATACAGGCTTTACATGTCAGACCAGGTAATACCTGAGTTAGAATGTACTGAAAAAAATAGGCTGATCAAATTCTCTCTTTTTCTCGCACATTTCTTTTTTTTGGGAACGAAAATACCCATCCAGACGGGGTTCTAAATTCCTAAAAATTGGTCGTTCCACAGAGCGTATATGAACAAACAAATAGCCTTGTATTATGTTCATAACGCGCACCCTGCCCTGTCCTCTGTTTTTGAAATACTATATATGGTCACCCTAGATAAAATATCTCTATAAATTTCAGGGTTCCAGACCAGGTTGCCCCGCCCCCCTTCCCCTCTTGTTCTTTCTTGATGATTAACTCAAATAATTTTTCCGTCTTCAGTTAGATAACAGGAAGAGGTAAATCCCTGACTGTCAGAATTCAGAGTTGTGCATAACAACCGACTCCTACAGAATGGTTGCTTAGAGCACTTAGGCCTTAGGGTTTTTTAACCACAAGGTCTGGAAATGTTTAGAGTTGCGAAGTAACATTTATATCAATAAATGCAGAATATCACCAAATTAGCAAAAATTCTCACTGAAAAAAAATGTGTCATGGAAAGCAATCTGGTTTTTTTAGTGACATCTAGTGGTGCTAACTATACATTGCTTTGTAGCATTTTTTACGATTTATAAATGTCAGTATCAAGCTTTTACAGGCCTATTACTCTTCAGAGACATGTAGTAATTTATAATGAATATTAAATCTGTCTTATCATGTTTTATATCGTATATTACTGCTGAGTCCCATGAGATAGGCCAGAAATACAACCAATTTTTACAAACAACGTTTTTCCCAAAATATTGTTTATTCAACTACTGGGCAAGCCTGACTATAATTGCCTGGTTATAATAGTCTCCTTCTGTCTGGGAAGATGTGCACAAGTCCATGTGTCCTCTGGAATGCCGCACTCCAGAGGACACATGGACTTGTGCACTCCAAAAAGCTGCGTAGTTTTTTCCCCCCGAAGACCTGCGGGGAGACCTCAGGCACCCAATCGGGCAAATGAGTCACTGAGGCCAATTATGCATTACTTCATTACTCCATGGGATTTCCAATCACTGCACTGGTATGGTCAGGGGTTATATCTGAAACGTTTGGGAATCTGTCACTACACTGAGCTTTTTCCAGGTCTTCATATCAACATGGCAGATTGCGATAAATGCATAAAGTGCACTGCGCTTTAGAAAAAAGCACGTTTCTGCAAGATATCCGACCTGTTAAATTTCAATATGTGTGTGTTTGCTGTGTGTCGGTCATGAGCTGTAGTTTTCTCTGTCGACGCGTATGTTTCCGGAACCTTCCGCACACCCGGGTCACGTCGGCGATAGGAGCTTTCCGGACTCGGATATTCCCGATTAGCAGAAGATACGTCGTTCTATCACACCGGTGCAGTCTCACTGGGGGCGAGTGTGGCCCCCCACAGCACTGAAGGTGAGTCAGGCCCAATACACAATACAAGCCCTTCCTTTCAGTGTATGCACATGCACGCCTCTTTCCCTTTGCATGCCGCACAGCCATTTTAGGCGTTCTGAATCCCTCAGCGGTCAGTGAAATCAAATATAGCCATTCTTTCTTCGCCCCTACAGTACAACGAAAAGGCAGCTCCCAGACACAGAAGGAGACCCTAACCGCTAAGCTGGGCAAGCCAAAGAACAAGCAATTGTTGAGGATTCGTTTAACGGGGAGAATTAACTTTTGAAGGTTTTAAAACATGGTTGCAAATTGCTTCCAGTTGTTGTTTTTTTTCTTTTTTTTTCTTGCTCGCCATTGCACAAGCAGACATTCACAGAAGCGGTTGGATTTTCCCCTTTGACTGACATAATGGTGTTAATGGGAGCCATGAAGGGCAATTAAATACACTGTTTACATAATATCCATTAACATGAGGCAGAAATGTGCGGACAGCGCACACCACTTCATATTAATGCATCTCACAGAAGGTGTCAGAGTAACCTGCGGAGCTTCCCGGCTTATTGAGGGACGTTTTTTTAAATACTCGACCTGCTGCCAACAACCCCCTCCCTGGCCCGCTTTCCAACAGCCCAAAGGGTCGCTCAGAGAGACGATTAATCTGTCAAAACCTCCCTTTTAATTAATAGACTCGTATAACACAAACCACACATGGCAAAGTTGTGCTCTTTCAGTTTTGTAGATCCCGGAGAAAGGGATTAATGCCATACACATGTTCTGCACTGTGGTTTCTCAAACGGAACCGCTCTGTGTGATAGACAGTGACATCATCCTCCTCAACATACCGTGGAAATCAAATCTGCCCACGTGTAGTCCATCCAGGCACAGTCGGTTCTAGGCATAGGCGACATGGGGCCCGCCATCTTTCTGTAGGAGCCCCATCTTCCTAATCAACCCAACCCACCCCAGGTCCGCTATCGCACCCCAGGTTCACTATTGCTTCTGCAATGCCCCTGCCCCCCTCCACCTTTTCTCCCGTGTTGCCAATCGCAAAAGGGGCCCTCCGAAAACATTTTTGCCAAGGGGCTCCACTAATTTACAGCCAGTGAAAGCTTCAGTGAAACGGAGTTATGTTGCAAAACTACAAGCACTGTGAGTTTTCTCTATAAGGCATTACAGTATCAACTATCCAAACGAGTGATCAAATTATCTCTGATTACAAACATCATTGCGTCTTTAGTAAAGACTATGCTGGTGCAGTCATACGTGTAAGAGCGTGGAGGGTTACTAGGGTGGAAGTTCAACTCTTTTTTTAAGCCAGATTTAATCCTACGTTTTGCTGCGATGTCCTGTCAGTTCAGGAGAGTGCGCTCCTGAAAAGCATTCAGTCACCCAACACCTGCCATTCAACACTTCCTTTCCCCCATTCAGTCCACTAGCTAAGCTGCATTGTCACTGTGTCTGTAGCTGGTGCAGACAGACTTCAGGTGCCCGATCCTACAGAGAGCTCACTCTTGCGCCAAAGAAATGGGGACAATACTACTGACCGTAACCTTGCCACCTCGAGCCGCCTGGCAGCCCCGAATTTCAGAACTTTCCAGAGAGATGGATACCGTCGCTCAGCGGCATGGTGACAGTTGCTTCTCAGAGCAGCTCGGTGTTCTCATTTCCCTTGGATTCCTAATTAACAGGGGGGGGTTAGGGCCTGTCCTCCGGTGGCATACTGTAGCGCTGGCCTGAGCCGCAGCAGAAGCGCCGTATGGTTACGCCCCGAGAGATCGGACCTCCGATAACGTCAGACGCGCTCCATCATTCCTTTGCCAACCCCGCAACTGTTTATGTCTTGCTGTTGCAGAAAATGAATGGATGGCCTTTTTTGGGCCCGACTACCCAGCCCAGACAAAAAGCACATTCGTTTAGCTGACTAGTTTTATCCCTTGAGATCTCTTTGGGAAGTGTTTTACATGACATTGCATTGAAGAGAAAGGCCAGGGCTTGCTGCTCTTCCTGATTTATATTTGACAGGTCAGTGCACTCGTAAGCCTCCCTTCCTTTACCTCTGATCCGAATATATGTCACCCACTACGTTGCTTCTTTCCCCCATCCATCCTCATCCATTTCTCCATACTGACTATCGTGTGTGTGTGTGTGTGTCTGCGCACAGGACAGCTTTCCCTTTGACGCTCCCGTCCTTACAGACCCACAAGGTCAGCAGAGGACGGCTCTCGTCAGTACGCCACCTTCCTATTCTCCATCCTTGCCAGCCATTCACATGGATAACGGTGGCAGTGTATTGAGTGATGGTTTTTGGACATTAGGTTTTGTACCTGAGGCATAGGAGTTTATCCCGTCCTAATTTTCTTTATCTTTGTGATGTGATTTTTAATTCGCACTTTAGCCATTTGGCAGTCACTTTTATCCAGTGTTAAATACACAGCTTACATTATTATGCATACAATCCATTAATACAAATCCTGTTTGCTGAAGTAATTCAGGTTAAGTAGCATGCTAAATGGCGCAACAGCAGTGCCCACTCTGGGAATCTTACCTATAACCTTGGAGCCCTTTTCCTTAACCGTCATGCTGACCATACACTGCTTGCTAGAACCTTGGCAAAGGTCTATTAGAATGCCTCACAAGCTAAAACATGCAGAGATTGCACCAAGCAATGATATTCCACTCACTTGTACATCGCACAGACCTCACAAAGCAAAGACGGTTGACTCACATTGATTGCACGAAGCAATGGCATATGAACACATACCGTGAAGTCTGCATACTCACGAAGCAAAGACACTACTCACAGATACAGTATGAAGCAATGGCATATAAACACATACCGTGAAGTCTGCATACTCATGAAGCAAAGACACTACTCACAGATACAGTATGAAGCAATGGCATATAAACACATACCGTGAAGTCTGCATACTCACGAAGCAAAGACACTACTCACAGATACAGTATGAAGCAATGGCATATAAACACATACCGTGAAGTCTGCATACTCATGAAGCAAAGACACTACTCACAGATACAGTATGAAGCAATGGCATATAAACACATACCGTGAAGTCTGCATACTCACGAAGCAAAGGCAGTACTCACAGATACAGTATGAAGCAATGGCATATAAACACATACCGTGAAGTCTGCATACTCACGAAGCAAAGACACTACTCACAGATACAGTATGAAGCAATGGCATATAAACACATACCGTGAAGTCTGCATACTCACGAAGCAAAGGCAGTACTCACAGATACAGTATGAAGGAATGGCATATAAACACATACCGTGAAGTCTGCATACTCACGAAGCAAAGACACTACTCACAGATACAGTATGAAGGAATGGCATATAAACACATACCGTGAAGTCTGCATACTCACGAAGCAAAGACACTACTCACAGATACAGTATGAAGGAATGGCATATAAACACATACCGTGAAGTCTGCATACTCACGAAGCAAAGACACTACTCACAGATACAGTATGAAGCAATGGCATATAAACACATACCGTGAAGTCTGCATACTCACGAAGCAAAGGCAGTACTCACAGATACAGTATGAAGCAATGGCATATAAACACATACCGTGAAGTCTGCATACTCACGAAGCAAAGGCAGTACTCACAGATACAGTATGAAGGAATGACATTCTACTCACATATAATTTAGGTCTACCAGGTTTTACCATGGTTTTATAGGTGATGGTAACCATGGTAAATTTGGAGCAGTTAACTATGGTTTTCAATTACCATGGGTTATTATAACCATAGTCATAAACCATGGTAATTGAAAACCATGGTTAACTTTCGCCAATTTACAACTTCGACCATGACCTACAAAACCATGGTAAAACTTTTTTAATTATATTACTATGGTTAAATACTACTACCGTTTAGTTCTAGAATACCATGATTACTATAGCAGATATTCTTCAGTATATCGAACCCACAGCATTTCTGAGGGCTGTGCCTAAGACCTGCAGAGTGCAGTCACATCACCTCACCTCAGCCCCTCTAAGATGTCTTTGGACTCGATAACAGCCACGTCTCCGAGTCTGGCTGATACCATCTCTCTGAGCCGCCGCTCTCAGGTTGTAGGAAATGTACACCAAAACTCCCTTCTCCTTGATTGACAGCTGCACTCATCAATCTGTCCTGGTCTAAAGAAGCAGCACTCACAGCCAAAGCAGAAATGCTCTAAAAGAAACATTTTAATGGGGATGGGATCTGTCTGTATCCACTTCCATGTGTGCACGGGGATAAGATCGTGCACTGCACCGCACGGGCTCTTTGAATTAGGAAGAGGAATGGCGTATCAGATTAAAATGACAGCTCGTCCACCCATAATGTATATGATGAACTGCATCTGGTTTTAAAAGGTGAGGACGAGAAGGACAGTGACCTGCTCAGCTGCAGGGACCAGATTCAGAGCTGATATAAAACCCTAACAAAACAAACTGGGGTCTCGTGTGTTAGACCAGCGGTCCCCAACCACCGGTACCGCGGACCGGTACCGGTCTGTGGGTCATTTGGTACCGGGCCGCACAGAAAGACTGATAATCAATAAAATATTTTTTTATTCAGAATCTGAAAGATGTTTTATTTTGAAAAATGACCGGAACCATCCATCTGTGTCTCTTGAGATGGTGAGTTGTATTTTTTATGCACTTTATATTTGTTTTTATGCCAGTCGTATCATTTTATTTCCTCATATTTATCCCCCCACACCTTGAAGGACGGTCCGTGAAAATATTGTCTTAAGTGAAACCGGTCCGTGGCCCAAAAAAGGTTGGGGACCGCTGTGTTAGACGGTGCATTCGTACAAAAAGGATGCATATGCCAGTTTCCCTGTCAAAGGAGTCGGCTATTCCCACAGTCTCAACAAATGTGCGTACGCATGAGTCATACTCTGCGTAAACCTGTGCATGTTTTGACGTAAAGTATGTTTTCATGAATCCGTGGTGAAAGTTTTTCATCTCCTATGCCTCTTTTGTACGTACGCACCGTCTCTACATGAGGCCACTGGTGTTCCTGAAGGTGTACGTAGTTTTTTTACAGTGATGAGTTTTATTAAATACCAAAGCCCAGAAATCACATTTCAGTCAAGGCCTTTTGCCAGAGAAGAAAGTAAGCAGTTAATTTTTTTTCTTCTACTCATGTTCTAATTCAACATACACAAATTCCCAAATGCTTTCTGTTATGAGGCTGAAAGACAGAAAATGAAACACGCTGTTCTCTGTCTTTCCACCTCTTTCTTTCCTCACTTTGGTAAACCAGTCGCAAATTCTGAGGCCAGTTAAAATATTTTGTGAGCAGGAACGCCAGCCACAGGCGTAGCTCTGAACACAGAAATGATCCCTCGTTCGGCTTTGAAACAAAGAAGAAGAAAGACAGCAGAGTGCTTCTGCCTGGACTTCTTCCAGAGTAGGCTACTTGTGGGCTGAGATTTTCCATCAGCCTCCTCTTGGGAGAGTAAAATCAGAGTGTTGACGAACGCCAAGCCAACATGATTGGACTTGAAATGCTTACAGAGCCTCTGTTGAGAGGACATTTCAAACAAGTCAACAACGAGATACGGTTCATGCGCATCTCGTAGTCTAACAGTAATTCCCGCATGAAGGCCACTCAGACAAAGCTTCTCCTCCTGGCTTTGCAGGTATCTTACTCCTAAATCCCAATCACTGTGAAGTTTACATCCACCCACACATATTGGCCACGCTACCCTGTTTAGATTGCATGCTTTAATCTCTGGGCGCCAGTGAGACTTATTGGGCCAGGAGCATGGCTTGAAGACATGAGGCTGCAGGTTCAAATTCAGGGCAGAGCATGCTACCAGACCAGTATTGACAAATATCCACATATTAAGCGTTGATATGTAAACTGTGACTTCTCTGAAGGTGTTTGATGTGTTAAACATCATTCGATTATTCTATTCTAGAATTCAATTGTGATAATTGTGCTGATGCAGTACTATACATTACCTTTTCTTTTTTTGTGGCCAATCGGACGGATGAATTCCCTCGTTTCTGTGGAGATTAGGTTTCTTTCGGAACTGGAATTTTTAAAAGGAAAGCATACATGTAAGAATGTGCTGAATGGGCTGAGATATATACACGGGTTTTCTGGGAAAGTGAGTGCAGCGGCATCAGGGGACTGGCTTCCACAGGGGATCCTGAGCCAGCACCAAAAATAGGCCCACATGTCTCATACGGTGACCAATGTTGCATTCAGGGCGGAAAAAATTGCCCCCGATGACAATTCTGTGGGGACACCCAGGTCCAGTGCAACGCAACGTCCGTGGCTCTTTCTGACCAGCCTCCTGCATACCCCTTCACAGTTATTTCATGTCTGAAATCAAATCAGCCCGATTAAAATAGTGAACGAGCGTTTTTTCTTTGATGACAACTAGATGAAAGAAAACTGCAATAAATATCAGTGGCACCTTTTATATAATGAAGGCCTTGTTCTGCTAAAGCAACAGAGAAAGCTGCAAAGCTTCAGACGATGGTGAAATCGCCGTGTTGTGATACTTTTCCCGTTAATCTGCTGGGCTTGCCTTAGGCTTCAGACAGGTCTGACACAATGAGCCAACTAAAACATTCAAAATTACTACACCACTGCCCACGGTACAGTGAGATTTGTCATTGAAGCATGAACAGGGATGGATACCAGCATTAAACTGGGCCTCATGACACGAGGGAAGGTGTACTGGTGGGGCTCTTGTTAAAAAGTCTAGCCAGCTGCAGTATAGAGTTTGATTTGTGTGCAACCACCCTAAAGAACACGGATACACTCATTGTTTTTGACAACACTGAAACCTCCTGTTCTCTTTCACAGGTGTTTTATAATCAGATTAACCAGACAATATAAAGCAGTGAATCAGAGTCAGATAATATGTTAAAAGATTAAGGATATGCCACCTAATATAGCATAATGTGTGTAGCATAATGTTATTTCATTTAATTAAAACAGAAGCTATTTTTTAAACAGAAACCATCAGAAAACAAAACACATGATCCAGGTATCCAGTTAAGTTGACATAAAAACTGAAAAATACTATGTGATAGGGCTGCACAGTTAATCAAATTTTAATCGTGATATCAATATTGGCTTTCCACGATTACTAAACAAGAATTTTAAGATTTTGGAGGAACAGTCTGTTTACAAGTGAAAACTCTCACACAAAAAAATAGGGTTATAAAGTGTGAAAATATAAGCATTATTCTGTGCAATAAATGTATTATGTTCCAAAAATCTATTAATTATTGTGTTAAATAATTGTGATCTCAATATTGACTAAAATAATCGTGATTATTATTTTTGCCATAATCGTGCAGCCCTACTATGTGGTGTCTTGCTGATGGTCAATTGATCATATATAGAAAAGTCCTATCCTCTTCCCAAACATGCCATCTGTTCAGTATTGTATTGTGAGGTGCTGGTTCAGCAAGAGCAGCAGGGACCATTACATGCAGTACTGTGCAAGGGAGTCAAGTCCCATAAATCAATGCCAAACTCGGGCACTTAGACAGAACAAAAAAACAGGACAGCAACATTCGCAAAAACACACAAAAAAGGGATGCTGTGACGTCCTGTCCTGTCCAACATGAGAATATTTATTGGGCATGTATGTCTCCATGACCTACATGCCTCATATAATCTCAACAAGCAGGGTGGCATTCCACAAAGTCCCATGAAATCCCAAAAAAATTCCATGGGGAAATTGTGAAAAGGGGGATTTAAACAAGCCCCTTAAAATGTAAATCTTGAATAGGGTCGTGATCACCTTCAATCACCGTGAACACCTGAATCATCACTTGCCTGTCTGCCTTTTTAAAGGTCAAAATCAACAGTACGGCAAGACAAATTATGACATTTTAAGATGTGTTCAAGAGTCAAAAACAGCACATTTTTGGATGCAATTTATCAGTTGGCTCAAAATAATCACCTTCATTAAAAACAGCATCAGCGATCAAAGCTTAATCTGTCCACTTAACGCATAAATCACTCTAAGCCCAATGCACTTAACATACAACACCATTCCTCCCAACCTTCAGTAACACTTCTGAAAATACTAGCATCCTGACGGAGGTATGGCGTGGAGGAGGACAAGCAGTCAAACACAGATGGAAGCAGACTTCCTTGTTGACGGGGATTTATGGACAGTAACAGTGGACAACAGGGCATTGTAGCAGTGCTTTACAACACCAATCTAATAAAGTAAATACCCTGATATGCACTGCTGGCAGGGTTCTCCCACCCCGTACAATACTGGCCTGCTATTGTATACATGGTATGAAATTAACTTTTTCACCCAGAGTAGCATGTGGATTCTAAAAATCAGCAGCCGTTTTTATCATTTGACCAGCCATATTACCCTTTACAATATAACACAATGGTTGGTTACCGGCCAAAGCGGCTGCTAGAGTAGGCTACCAATTTTACCAGCCACAATCAAGCATTTACCAGCATTTAGCTGGTGGCTGGTGTTAATTTTACACCCTGGTCGAGTTAACTTTTAGCCTGCATTTAGCTATTTTATAATACCCTTTGCTGGTTCTCTGACAGAGGCATTATTGCGACTGTCGCGTGCGCCAATTAACTCCCTGTAGGATATCCACAGAGACAGAATTTCTGTTCCAGGAAAAATAAATACGCTTAGCCGCTGCGTGTGATTTGTAAAACATCCTCTCCGCTCATCTCTCTGCGAGATTCGTCGTCATACAGCTGTAAAATAAAGCAGGCGCACAAAAGTTCACAATCTGCATGTTGAACACCAGCCACACGCCCCAGGCAACAGTGGCAAACCTGCAGTGAGAACCAACACACACAGTGTTCTCTGCTGTCACTACCTCCTGTAGGAATTACTGCGAACATCACTTTTTTCTCTTCATCTTTCCGCGGTATAGAATTCCATGTGTATTGTCTGTATAGGTGGTCAGCCAGAATATCCGAGCCAAAGTTTACCTCACCTCTTCTTCTGCTCCACCGCGACTATCTTCAGAAATCTGAGAGTTTTATTTATTTTATTTTTTTTAAATGAGGAAAATCAAATCCAAATGACCCTCTATGGCAGTCCTGGCTCAACATGAAAAGCCCCACTAATCCAAGTGAGAAGCTAGTTAATTCTTCCTCTCTCATCACCTAAATTTCCAGAGACAGCAGCGATGTGGGATTGGCCTTCTGCTCTGTCTCTAACATTCTCATGCTGTTAGAATAGGTCATAAATGATTCTCTAATTAGCTGTCACATGCAGCCAATTCACATTGCCAGCTATGCGAACAGTAATCATCACACCTTTTTTAATAATCATGTTAATAATATAATTGAATCAATTGAAAACTGAAAAACAATTGTTCACAGAGCCCAGAATATCCCCCATAACAGCATTTGAGTTGTGGCGGGGGAGTAGGCTTTACCTCGTTAGGAAACCTTTAATTCAATCAGAGAGTATTACTTTCAGTTCTCTCCATAGCTTTTTTTGGGGGGGGGGGGGCGGTTAAGATAGGAAACCCTGCCATAACAGAAAATCTAAAACATGTGTGTGCTCAATGAAAGGGCTGCATCAAACTTTACATAAAGTTCAGGACCCAGAACCGAAAATTAGAGAAGAAATGAGGCGTGCAAAAATATGATCCTGTCATTAGAGAAAATACCTACTGAATGTATCGCTGAAAAAAAGAAATCCCAGACATCCGTCTTACTGCCTTGAGAGGAAATATCCCTTGATTGCCCTAACTAGTTTTGTAAGAGTCCAGCTCTTCAGTTCAGTTTTCATTATTATTATTATTATAAGTTTTTGTTTGTTTAAAAATATTACCCCAAATGTAAATTGGGGTGGTTGTGTGTCAGGGGTTAAGAACATGACTAGCAACGCAAAGAGTGCATATTCTAGTCCCGTTTGTAAAATAGAATGATGCATGTGGATGAATTCCTTTTTGTATGGCTGGTGCCTGCCCCTTAGATAAAGGTACGTACTTCAGCTTGCTTATGGAAACATCCACCTGTATAGATGGATGAAATGGATAATATAAATAAATATTTATAAGGTATGGGCATCTGCTTATCAAATATATCATATGAATAATGCCAGGTTAATAACACTCAATCAGATGATAATCAGATCAATGCTGTGTAAAAACTAACTCCACCTGAACTGTGGATTTTTGCCGTACAACATTCCCCCAAGTTTGTGAGCCATAACATTTTAGTTATTACCCACATATATTATCTAAGAGACTCTTTCATTAGGCATTCTGTTCATGGAATCAGTATGCTTCTAACCGCAACGGATATTCACCGTTTCACCGTGTTTTGTCAGTGACTAAATGATTTAAACATACGCAAAACTCTTGGGCATAATTAGAATAAGCATTACGTGTGTTACAATTTTCAAATCCTCCCGGATTCCCAACGAAACAATGAAACAAGCACCTGTGGTTCTAAACTGTACAAGGAATGACGTCAACCTCCATCTCAGAACAGTTCCACGAGGCCAGTGGTGATGTCCTACCTAATATAAATCAACCGGCCCCAAAGTCACCATTCCGCCCCCCTAAAGCACAAAACCTCCAGAGGAGACCCAATAGTGTGGTCTCTGAGAAGTCAAGAGAGGCCTAACGTTAATCAGTACGGGTGTTGGGGGGAGGGGTGGAGGATGGCGCAGTGTGGGTTGTTTTAACATGCGACACCGAACCGTAGCCGCCAAAGAGCGCGTGGCCGCGGCGGAGCGAACACAGATTAGCGTCTCCCGCTGTTACCGCGGAGTTAGATCGTCTTGTCCGCACCGGTTCACAGAGTCATCTGTAAATTCTGTCAGCTTACTGATCACCGGACTGACCTCCAGTGACCCTTACAAAAAGCCCGGTCATTTGGGGTCGCAGGCGGCGACATGTAGCAAATTAGCCTCTCGCCTTACGCGCTCTCACATGTTCACGAGTGTCAAGGGAGGTTCTGAATACACAAGGTCAAAGCTGCCTTGGATTGAGATAAGTTAAGCAAACATATTAGAAAATAATACAAAAACCTTAAAAGAATACATTTTATATTTTTCATTAAATTGCGAATATATGGGCCCCAGGAATATTCTATTAATATATTAAGAATAAATTGTTACATACTCAAAATAATCTCACGCACTTAACTTTGTTTCTTATTGTTCCAGCTATGGTTTTGAATGATCTATGTTTGATCACAATAGTGTTCATTCAAGGTTTGTATCCCTTCCCTCTATTCAAATCCAAGGTCACCCTCGGCAACACTGACACAACCACACAGGATCGCCAAATGAATCACTGATTGCAATGTTCTATGCAGTGTTGAAATGAAGCACCGCACATTTGAAATTCATTTTCAAGAAAGAAAAATGCAATAAGTAGTCCGGTAGCATTATGAAACAAAAGCAGATCTCTCTAGTCCCGGCCAAACGTTTTCAATGTCCAACGGTTTACAACGGCACACGTGTCATTATAATATGATACCCACTTTTTTTTCTTTTTAGTCAGCAAGACTATGATGTTATAGAGACGCTGCATTGACTTTAAACAGCACAGAACCAGAAACTCTCCATGCATCTCATGGCCAGTTACTTGGCTGCGTGCTTCTGGTAAAAAATTTAATGATATAAAATAAACTTTAAACAAACATCATTCACTGGCAGACTCCTTTTGACTCATATAGACTCCTATTGAATGTGGCATTGCATGGAACTTAAACACAGACGCTGCACGTAGACCTATTGCTGTGCTTATATAAATTATACTGTACCTGATAGATTGTAGCAATGCTTCGGATGTGTGTTCTTTAAAGTAATACATTCAGGTTCGTAATTCATTCCTGATTCCATTGTTTATAAGCATTATAACTGTGGATAATCTTGCAAATTCACTTCCTAAAAACAGCTATACTGGATGGTATCTCTTTGAATGCATTAAAGAATATTTGTATATAAATTATTTATTTTATGTTTAAGATCAAATGGAAGAAAAAGGAATATGCTTCCCGGTAAAGATGACATATTTAACCGAATAAGGATACATATGTTAGGTACGTGCTTCCTATTGAGCATTTGTACTATATAAATATTGGGACTTGTTTGCAGCACTTGAATCCTCATTGAATGGCTATATTTGAGAGTCGGATGAGTTATTATGGATGAATAAAACACTGGGGTTTTTCTATTGGATACACTCGAGAAAATTGCTGATATGTGACAACTTCCCAGACTTTCAGTCATAATCATATTTTCTGAACTAAGCCACTCAGGCAATCCAATCATTTTTCTGTTCCAGAAACGCATAGGAGTCATGCCTTCACCCACAATTAATTAATACAGCTAAAAAAATATATTTCCTATGAAAAACTGCAGTTGGCCAATATATTAGCCATTGTTGGGTGTGTGGATCTTAGCATTCTCATATCAGTCATTATTTGGATTGAATATGCTGGTAAAACATTTTCAATAAATGCTGATCATTCAGATGCTAGTTTCTCAAGTTGCAGCTGCAGTTAATTTGAGTTATAATTCTGCAGGTCAATGCTTACTTAATGTGATGTAACTTCAAATGCCAGAAGATTTAAGGCTGGGATTGTAAAGGTAAAATATACTAACACGGTTAGATAGAACTTTTACACACACAAATAATGATTCAAATTGACACAAAATTAATACCATGGAACTACTTTAAAATAAATAAATGTATATTTTTCACAAAATCTTTGTTATATGTAGCCTACACCAAAGTCTGCTTTCCTTCTGGTTTTTGTAAACACACCTGTCAGGCAATCTTGGACGAGCTAAGAAGCTGTTCTTTGCTATTAGACCCTTGGAAGGGTGGATTGTTATCATCAAATCAGTATCATTGGATCGGGCATAAAGCCTGTGATTTAGCTGGTTGGACGACCCCAGGCATCTGTTCCCACAATTTAACATTCCTACAAGGGTACTATCCATAGGAAATCACATCTGAAGCCCTCCATGACATTCTGTGCCAAAAACAATAAACAAGGGACACAAGCATATGGAGTTAAACCTGCAATGTGGCTCTGAAGAATACATTTCACTGTCATCTGTGAAACCAGGCAGAGATGATGGAGAAAAAATGGCAGTGCAGTACTTTTACAGTCACGGCCAGACTTCAAAATTTTTCAGTTTTTCGTCCCGTATATTTATTCCTAAATGCAACTTTACACCTTTGCTCTGTAATTTTAGTTTATTTCAAAGAGTAAATGTAACCAAATCCAGCAGGTGGCTAAATTAACTAAGTGGGAAATCTTTAGGAGAATTTTAGCGTCGTTTTAGGGCAGTGTTTCGTGCCTGAT
Organism: Ilyophis sp. 1 JC-2022; assembly: GCA_022702515.1. NCBI lineage: Eukaryota > Metazoa > Chordata > Actinopteri > Anguilliformes > Synaphobranchidae > Ilyophis > Ilyophis sp. 1 JC-2022. The sequence goes on from CM040405.1 coordinate 98,556,660, forward strand.
TTATATGTACATAATATACACTACCGGGGAATTAAAGAGAAAAATATCCCACACATGTATTTTAAAAATGATTGCATGAGCCAATGCACTTTTTCAGTCCGTACAGCATTCATCGGGGCACTAAATGTTTAAATAACAGTCATTAAGTGCACGCTAGCTTCTCTTTTCAACGAAACAATGGGCCCAGCAGGTTAGAAGGAAATCTATTCTGCGCTGGATGGTCAAGGTCCAATAATGATTCTTTAGTGACTCCATTTGAATATGCATAATAATATGCGTATTTTCTCAAGCTCTTTGTGGACAGCCACTGTCCACGCAGCCCAATCGCTGAGAACACGGCCGTCTGCATTCCTGCGAGAGAGGGAGTGATTAAATTTTCTCTCTGGTTTGCAGGCTTGTCTACCCATGACAAAAAACCTTGAGCACCCTGTATTTACCCTGCTGGGTCAAGAGCTTGCCGTCTATATAAAGACCAGACGATGTAGAATAGATGTTTCTTTCCTATAGGTTTTGTGGGAAAGGAGAAGTGTTGAATTCTTTGCGATCCCTATCAAATCCCCACAGTTACACCCCAGACAAAAAAAAAAAAAAGAACAAAAAAAGTTTATTATCTTTAAAAAGAAACTGCGACCCTCAGGAAAGACGAATGCTCCAGTCCAGATGCATGGAGACCAAGAACCATGGAGATCAGTTTTGGACACAAAAATAAAAACCTTTTCATCATCTGTTTCGGACCAAACTCTAGGGACTCCCTTCTCTTGAGTCGGTCACAAATCACTCATTGTATACTTTTTTGAATTACAGTTGAATAAATATTGAATCAAATAAATCTGGAAAGAGATTTTGAAATAAATCAGCACAGTTTTCCAGCTTGATACTCATTCACAATGTTAGAGGCTGTTCTGCACCCATATTCATTTTGTTGTTGTTGCTGTGATGATATAATGATATACAGCGCTCTCCACAATTATTGGCACCCCTGGTAAAGATGAGTAAAAATGGTTATAAAAGATTCACCTTTTGGTGAATTAGCTTAATCTCACACTGAAAAAATGAAAAATCCAACCTTTAATTGAAGTAAATTTATTCTGAGAAAAGAAAATCTCTCATCAAAAAAAGAATTATTTTTAACAAAACCATGTGTGCCACAATTATTGGCACCCCTAGAAATTATTATGAACAAAATGTAACTGAAGCATTTTTTCCATTTATATTTAACTTTTTAAAGTTGATCAGAGTGTTTAGGAACTTTCAAGCAGTAATCCATGACTTCCTGTTTCATATTCCCTTATTCATATATAAACATGAAAAAAATAAGAGAACACACAAATCAAATGAGGGAAAATTGTGTTGAGCTTCATAAGTCAGGGAATGCTATAAAAAAAAGCTACTCACCTGAAAATTCCCATATTTACCGTATTTAAAAAGTTCAAAGCAACTGGAACTGTTACAAACATGCCTGGAAGAGGACCCAAGTTTATTTTGCCCGCACGCACAGTGAGGAGGATGGTAAGAGAGGCAAAAAAAAATCCCCAAGGATCACTGTTGGAGAATTACAGAGGAAAGTAGCAACTTGGGGTCATCAAGTTTTCAAAACTACCATTAGACGTCACCTCCATGCCAAAAAATTATTTGGAAGGCATGCCATAATAAAGCCTTTCCTGTCATTTCACCACAAACATAAGCACCTGGAGTTTGCTAAACACTACTGGAACTTTGACTGGAACCATGTTCTATGGTCAGATGAAACAAAAATATAGCTTTTTGGCAACCAACACTTAAGGTGGGTTTGGCGATATAGACCAAAAATAACCTGATCCCCACTGTTAAGCATGGTGGAGGTTCCGTGATGTTCTGGGGCTGTTTTTTCCCCCCAAAGACCCTGAGAACCTTGTTAAGATACATGGCGTGGAACTCCATGAAATATCAGGACATTTTAAGTCTGAATCTGGCTGCCTCGGCCAGGAAACTAAAACTGGGTCATCGTTGAATCTTCCAGCAGGACAATGATCCAAAACATACTTCCAAATCAACACAAAAATGGTTAACTGAACACAAAATCAAGCTTCTGCCATGGCCATCTCAGTCCCCTGACATAAACCCCATTGAAAAACTGTGGGCTGAGCTGAAGAGGAGAGTGCACAAGAGAGGACTCTGGATGATCTGGAGAGATTCTGTAAAGAAGAATGGTCTCAGATTCCTTGCTCTGTATTCTCCAACCTTATTCGATGTTACGGGAGAAGACTCAGTGCTGTTTTATTGGCAGGAAGGAAGGTTGTACAAAGTATTAAATGCAGGGGTGCCAATAATTGTGGTACACGTGGTTTTTAAAAAAATAATTATTTCTTGATGAGGGATTTTTTTTTCTCCGAAAAAATTTACTTCAATTAAAGGTTGGATGTTTCTAATTTTTCAGTATGAGATTAAGCTAATTCACCAAATAGTAGACTTGCATGTGGCTCTTGGATGGTCCCTTACAATAATACCATTGTGGTCGTTCAGGTGCACTTTACACCTCAGGATGAAGGGACAGTAAAATAGAAAAGATTTATTAGCATTGGTCATAATTACCTGAACTTCTTCTTCAGAATGTGTTAATCATTATGGAAATACAGAACACACTAATGTGATTAAGGGTATCAATCATACACACATCCCATTTTCCATCAATAATGTGCCTTATCAAGCAATATCTTATTCGTGTATCTTATCTTGTAGCAGTGATTGAACCTGCTGTCATGCAGTAATTCAGTTCTGTCCTCTGTCCTGATAAATGTTTTTTTCTTTCTCTCCCCATTTCTAAATCTCTGCACTTGGTGCTTTCTATTCTCTGAAACATTTATGCATAATTAAACTTCATTACCACAAGCTGAACAGTAAGAAATAATTTTTCTGTAAGATAAACATATAGTGGTATTTGATTTTATGTTCATATAGTGGATTAATGGATGATTTCTAACTAAGTCTTACAGTGTTTTTATAAGTAAAAGCTTCATGGTTCAATATCCTCTCTCTCTCTCTCTCTCTCTCTCTCTCTCTCTCTCTCTCTCTCTCTCTCTCTCTCTCTCTCTCTCTCTCTTGCTCTCTCTCTCTCTTTCTCTCTCTCTCTTTCTCACACACACACACACTCTCTCCCTCTCTCTCGCTCTAGCTCTCACCACACACAAAGTTCTGAAAACACATTTTGCAGCAGTTCACCAAAACGAGCCAATTAAAGTACACTTGGCATGGCATACATCGGAATGCTACCATGGAAAAATGACTTTTAACTGACAGACATAGGCAATGAATTTGCCTGTCTGTGATCATTTACTAATGAGCCTGTCTCCCCCTGCAACACAGAAACAAAGGGAATTCCTAACCACAGATTGTTCACAGTGGGTTCTTAATTGACATGTCATAGACCCTCTGTTATAAAGCATAATCATGCTTTTTGTACAGTCAACACACACACATCTTCTTGGCCTGGATTGTGCTCTTAGACAAAGTTGTCTATTCCCTCACATGGTACAATGGATCTTTTTTATGAAGCACTTAGTTTCAGTGGCAAATATGCAAAGCAGAAATGATCTAAGCAAGGTTACACATTACATTACATTACAGGCATTTAGCAGACGCTCTTATCCAGAGCGACTTACACAACATTTTTTTAGCATTTTTTAAAAACATATTATCCATTTATACAGCTGGATATAGACTGAAGCGATTCAGGTTAAGTACCTTGCTCAAATGGCACAACGGCAGTGTCCTACCAGGGAATTGAACCTGCAACCTTTGGGTTACAAGGCCAGTTCCTTAACCATTATACTTACACTGCCGCCCGCACTTACGCAAAGAAGAGGCAGTTAAAATCATTCATATACCCATACATGTATATTCATATAGATTCATAATGTCAGAAAATGTGGTGAATAGGATTCATGAACCATCAATTTAGTAGGAAGTAAATTTATTTAAATTTTGGAAAGAAAATGTCTTTGGAATTTGGACCTTGGAATATTTATAAATATATATGATGACGTCACGTAGCGCTGTAATGGCGACATGTAGTCCAGCTCTCTCTCGTGTTCATGTTTGTTCATTTGAATGTGTTGTTGTGTCTGGCTTTTGTCTTTGTTTTTTTCATGTGCCGTGTGTCTGAAGTGGGACGGGGAAGCGGGCTAGAGATTTTGCAGGGCGCTTCTGCTGCTCGTTTTGATAATATTGACGAATTATCTAGTCGATATAATTTTGTTTGTGGTCGTCAGCATGGAGATGCATTCGCAAAATATGCTCGGGAATGTCCATTGGATCTGAAAACTGCAGCAACAAAGTTTACCATCGTTCTTCACCGGAGTTGAAGATGTCGGGACTGATTCGAGAGTGCAGGCAATCTTCAAAAGGCAACCAGGGAAGGAGAACATAATGTGAGGGAAGAGTGAGGAGACGACTGGGAAAATTAACGCAGTTCGGTGCTCCGTTTCGGTGGTGTACAGAGACCCCGGCGCTGCGTGTATGGAGGAGAGTCGTGGAGGCGGAGTTTGTGTGTTGGACTGCTTGGTGACACTGGACATCTTGGGACAGCGGGGGCTATTTTTAATCATGGCTGTATTGCACTTTAATTCACTTAATTCACTTGATTGATGTAATGATTCTATTGGATGTCTTTGTTTGATATGTTTGTTTGTGTGTCTATGTCTTTTTTGTTGTTGCTGGGGCTACAACTGAAGTTCCATAGCAGGAAATAAAAGTTATTCTATTCTATTTTATTTATTGACTATTGATTGACTGCATTCACCAGTAGGACTGTCGGCATTGTGTAGACACAAGCACACACTGGTAGAGTTTACAGAATGAAGCCTAGTCATTTGATCAGTTATACCATCACAAGATGCAACAGGCTCTTTCCAGTGCTGGGAACTCCAGGCTCGTATGCATATGAAGCCCCTGCTCCAGGTGCTCAGGTTAGGGCAGCTGGTGAGTAATGAGAGGATTTCTAAAGATGGCCATCAGAATATGAGTCATTAGCAAAGTCTATGGGATCCACTGTAGGCCTGTTTTTCATTCTAATTTACTCTCCCATCCCCACTTTTCCTAATTTGTCATACTGGAGCACAGCTGGAAAAAGTAGCCAGAAGTGGCGTGAGATAATATAAGGGCACTCAAATACTGATTGTGAGATATCTCAGTTTGTTCCCCTGTTCCAACTCATTAATATGAATGAATGCAGACTTTACTGTAAGAAACAGGGCAATTGCCAGCCTGCTCAAACAAACACGTAAGTCCTTCATGGGTATGAGTTCTCAGGAATGTTCTGAACCGATAGACCAGAGTGACTTCAAATCAGTGAAGTAGCATAGCACAGCTTAGCATAGCAGCGATACATTTCAGAGAATTTACATAAATTATCAAATTGTGCTTTCAGAAATATCAAACATTTTATTAATGGTTTGTTTCATTTATATTTTACATAATTTGTTTTGTCCTTTAGTTATATCTACTCTATATCATTATCTTCTGCCCATTATGTTACGTGTGCCTCTGGTTGTATCTGATCTCTTGCGTTTGGTTGAGTCTGAAAGAGAGCAAAATTGGTAATTCTGGTTGTGTGGAACTAATTTTATCACTTGACCTGAGAACGACCCGGGGGAATGTTCTGATTTAGATTCTGACTGAGATATATACGAGACAGATGTCTTCGTAAGCATGGTTAAATGAGAGAATCCATCCCTGGCACATCTCATCCATTGCTGTCATTGTGAGCACTGTATCAGATGCCAGGCTGCAAAGAGCAATGGCAGAGAGCAAGAATAACAGTGAAAAACTGTGCAGATTAAAAGATTTACCGTTTTTATGTGGTATCTTTGACAGCCGGCCACTTTCCCCAACAGTGTTGAAAGTTCTGGCGTCTTAATTGTAAAAAGCAGTAATCTGGAAATGTACAAGTGACTTTTTAATTTGTTAAAAAAGGTGTATGTTTATTTTTATGTGGCTTGCTAATGGGGAAAGGCAAGGTGACCATGTTGTACGGTGTTAGCAGATACCTACCAGAGCCCACTCAAGAAAGCGGAAAGCAACAATTGCTTGTTGCTGACATTTTTTCATACCCCAAAATAAAATATATCGGTTGAAATTATTCTAAATTTGCTGACCCTTAACATTTGTTCTCAATAAAAATCAATGCTTGAATTTATAGACGGACCGGACGATACAGCACCAGATGTCATTTGCTGTCCGCTAGTATTCAAAAACGTATATTTAGACAAGAAAACTATCAGAGAAAATGATTTACCCGCAAATGCAAGTGGTTAACAGAATTTTGAGTGTTAAATCAACTTAAGTAGTGTACAACTCAGTGTTCATTTTCTCTGATAGAGTACATTTTGCCCTGTTGGTGGAACTTTGTTCAGACTGAATTAACATAGAAAGTTGGACGTCATAGTGAAACTTGACTCACAAACCTGTATATTGATTTGTAAAGACTTCTGCAGGTATTCCTTGTGCGGTTCCCATGCGCTTGTCTGTCGGCAGTGCGGCTTGGTAAGCGAGGCGTGTACAGCTCCAGCTTTTCGCCGGGTCATGGCATGGGCTCGGCTGACAACACGCCTGCCTTGTTTGTTTATGTGTTTTTTTACAAGACTGTAAAATGCCACACAGAAGTTCTCACTCTTTAATGATGTTGAAGGGAGACAACTCCAAAACAGTCTAAATCATGTTTCAATTGACTCCAATGATGCAGTGTGTCTCTCAAATCCCCCCCCCTCCCCCCCCACCCCCACTGCCCCACCTCTCCAACCCAAACAGAAGGCGATATCTTTTTGGATACATTTTCCATATACATCAAATATCTCTTCTTTGAAATTATATATTTCATCCCTAGTGATGGGAACAATTCAGCAATCAGTAAATGAATAACCCTTGACATTGTTCTGTTGACGCAAATGCTTGACCTTTCCCAAAATACCTCGCGTGCATCAGTTTACAAAAGTGAGCATCCGCAAATACAATAAAATCTTTATCGATACTGACGCTGTGACTACATTCTAACCACGGGAGTTACGCGAAAAGAACGATGGGAAAACAAAGGAAAGAAGTGACCTGTGTAGGTAAATATACTAGAACTTGCATTTTTGTATTGGGTATTGGGTTTAAGCCAAAAACTCCCTCCCCCCCCTCTATGTTCAGGTTCAGTGGCTGCTCAAAAGCCACTCAGATAAACAAGGAAGGAATTCTCTGGGTCTGTTAAAAAACCCTCTATTTTCAGAGTGGTAAAACTGTCAGGCTGAAAGGTATCTTTTTCCCATCAGACAGGGAGAAAGCACTCATACCTCTCCCCTCTTGGCATTCCTGACCGGTTTGAACACCGGCTAATGGGCGATCCCACCAACAGACGGTTCGCAGAGGTTTACTGAGAGCCGTAAAACATCGGCGCGCTTCGGAAAAGCTACGGCCGTCTTCTTGCCATTGACAATTGGGAGCACGCTCCATAAAGTCAGCATTGTCAGCGCTCTGTCAGGCCCTGCACGCTTGATGAACCCAGGGCCCTCCTTCACAACCTTGCATATTTCCATGTTCGACGTTGGCGGTTCAGTGACCCCGTTGAACTCCATTGGGGCCTTGCTTTAGGGATGCATCCTAGAGATACTCTTGGTTAGACTCATTGAGGCGATTTCCTTCACCTTTGTACCGCAGACGTCGCCCACAAAACTGACAGTCATAAAAACGAGATGCCACGCCACATCCCGTATGTGACATCGTCAGTTTTGTCCAAGGTCGTTCTTCTCAAACCACCCCATGCGAGGAAATTAGTTGCACCGCATGAACTCAGATGACACAGTTGGGTCTGTTCGGGTTGCAAAAAGCAAAAGGTCTTCGGTCCCGTGGACGTAATAGACCCCAAGCTACTCATTTTGTAACATGGTAATGATGCATTGCTGAATCAACAGGGTTCCTACCATACATCAGTCAGAGAAAGTTTTTGCCTAGCGCAAGACGCCGGCACGAGACGCCCGCTGAGTTTTGTTTCTGTCTTTGAGATTCAAAGAGCAATGATTCAAAGTAATGTTCCCGTAGGACGTGTTTGTTGTTCTAGACTCTGCTGGGTCTGGAGTGAAAGACGACTTTAAAACTTCACTTAAAATTTTAAAAGGAAAACCTGTTGCCCCGGAAAAGTCTATCATTTCCTTTTGCAACCTTAATTCTTTAAAAAAGCTAGAATTAATAACCTGAAGGACAATATTTAATTTATCTGACATTTTTCAAAAGAAAAAAAAGCATTAAGTTGTTGGAATATTGTATATTTGATACATTTAACATTAATTTTTGTCAATGCAATGGCTAAAACCACAACCGAAAGGAGAAAATCTCTATATATATTACTGAACACATGTAATGATTACGTTATCAAAATACCATAACAACATGACATGTAAGCCATGAGGGCTTTTAGGATAATTGTGATTTAATGGGGTAAAAAAATTAAACTTTTTAAAACCATAATAATCAACACTATGTTAAGCATTACTATGTCATTGCCTTATCCATACATTGGGAATGTTAATAGGTTTTAAATTAACAATGTTTAGCTTTCTAAATAATCATAACATGCCCTTCCATCCTCTCTCCAGCTGCACAAATATGAATCAGATAACCCAGAGGGAATATGTATTACAGATTATATGTGTTTATTGTACGAATCTCTGCCAACAGATTTATCATTGATCCTGGAAGATGCTAAGTGTTGGGAAGGGCCCTTCACTGCTTTTGTGTGTGTGTGTGTGTGTGTGTGTGTGTGTGTGTGTGTGTGTGTGTGATGTGTGTGTGTGTGTGTGTGTGTGTGTGTGTGTGTGTGTGTGTGTGTGTGTGTGCGTTTGTGCGTGTGCGCGCGCGTGCGTGTGTGTGGGTTTATGCGTGTAAAACTGGATTCAGATTAGAGGAATGGAAATCCTACTTTTAACTGAATTTCCCTGATTTAATTAAAGTGGTGCCAATGGAATCGCATAATAGAACAAAAGATTGTCTCTTCGGATCAGTAAACTCCTCTGCCCATCTCTGTGTTTACTGGATGCTGTTATAACATGTGGCGATTCAGTGCAGGGGCATGAATCCCACTGTGTGTGATTCATACAGCTCAGCATTTACTGTGTGTCAGAATAGGAAAATGTTCAAGTTGCAAACTTACGTCATAGATTTCTTGAAAAAGGAACACTGAGGGACGTGTGTAGTTGGATGTAACACGCGCACGCAATGTAAGCTGCTCTTAGAGGTCGCTGGGTTTTAGTTTCTCATAGAACCAACTTAGGCGCTCTTAACTCTACTGTGCGACACCTTGGTGATGTCTTTAAGCCAATGCATTCCTCTTGTTGCAATAAGAGTGGTCACTTAACAGATCTGGCAGACTCAATTTGTAAGGGCTGTATCAGGCATGCTTCTATCACATTCACTCGACTCAGTGAGCTGCATTCTGTCAGTGGTGAAATAAAGCCGGAGGTGCACGTGGTCTGCAGATAAGGTGATGATCTGTTTAGGTGCATTGTCATTGCTCAGGGTAATTAGGCCACATCCTGGGTCTTTAACATTTACAGCTTGTAAAGCTGATAAGCCTAAATGGGTCCTAACCTCAATTGCAGATGTTTTTCTCCAGCCTGCTGTTCCCGAGGTACAGAACGCTTTTTGTCGCAGAACAACATTGCACGTGCTGTACTGGCAAGCCTAGTGGAATCGCCATTTTAGTCACCCAAGTGACTTTTTAATCACTCCACTGAAGTTCTGTGTTAAACTGCAGATGGGATTAATTAATTCACCTCAATTCAAACCTACATTAAAAAGAAAAAGTGTTCATTAGAGAAAGAGTGAGCACAAACATATCAATGTAGCGGAGGATGCCTCAGTCTTTTGGCCCTCCATAAAGAGGTTTCGTTTTCATGTTGTGTTAATAGCATTCAGTCAATGGATGTAAGAAAAATAATACACTTTCACAGCCTACGTTTCAAAGGCCGCCTTCTGTCGAAAGTGGCATCTTGTTATTCCACGGAATACCGCCTCTTAACGATTATAATGCGCTTAGCCGAACGTAATTGTCAATTAAATGCTGTTTGTGCAAAATGATAACACTGGGAGAGAGAAAAAGATGGGGAAGAAGAAGAATAAAAAAAGAGCCCTCATTGTATATTCAACCTTAAGCTCCCCAAAACCAACACCCAGCCTCGCTTCTATAAAGCCCGCCTTTGTGCTGGATGTCGGGGGGTTAACTGAATTCAACCGGCGTCCAGAGACGAGCTTTTTTAGACAAGCTTTTTTATACGTGAGTGAAGTGCTCTTCCTGTGTTTCCCTCCTGTGTTTTCATTCACGTCTTACAAGCGGGCCCCCTTCTTGCAGGCTGGCTAACACCAGCTCTCTTTCAGCGAAACCTGGCGAGGCAGACCCCCTTTCGCACCAGCCTAAATAGAGAAATCTGCTGCTATTCTGCTGCCACTGGGGTGTCTGTCTTTCCCTTTTCACAGTTTAAACGAAGTAGCCAACTACAGTCCTGAGAGGAGTTTGCAGTGACAAGCTTTTACTGACATTTTAGCTACCTCTTTACTCTCCTTCTGTTTATACAAATGCTGCCAATTCCTTTTATGGCTGATGTACTGTCGCTCATATTTATGAAGCTAATTGTTTAATAAAGTTATTGTTGAAATGTGTTAGCTCTGTGCCTGTCGGACAGAGATATCTGATGGTTTTGTAGACTTGAATTATTTTATTTTTTTGGTGTTGGCCTCATTTTTTGTGAGTGAAGGAGGGCTTCAGTCAACACACCCTGGTTGCCAAGTGGCCCCTTAATCCACAGACGCGGAGATGTGACAGGATTTTAAAGTTGCTTCGAAGCCGAAAGAAATTGACTTGTGAATTGAGCTTGAAACCTTTTCTTTTTTATTTCTGTTTTTTCTACTTCTGTTTTTTTCTTCCAGCTTCACTGGTGGCAAGAACAGTGAATGTTCATCCAGTATCGAATGCCATTGGGATGCTGTGCAGAATACAGATTCATACTTTTAAATACTGATTACAAAAGCGACTTCTTCATTAGGCATTAGGAAAAGTCGAGAAATACCAATGAGAGTGGGAACTGAAGTTGAACTCTTTAAGTTTAATTTAACTGTTTAATTTGAGTCTATTTTGAATTGCAACAATCCTGAACTTCACAGTGTCGACTTCTTTCACATTGTTTTAATAAAAGGCATGAGTCCAAGTCAGTCATGCACAGATTTATACAAATGATAATTAAAGCAAGGAGGTCTGGTTAACGAAATACACCTGGGGAATTCTAGAAGTATTATACAGCTGGTGGGTTGTGACTGCTGATGCAACAATGACTGTACACATTCCAAGATGTTGGCTCCATGAAGACAGGCCAAATGTTCCGCTGATTAAGACAAACAATATGTAAAATCTCTTGTTTATATGAATGGTCTTTTTCCTCTTTTTTTTTCTTCTTTGCATTTTCATTTCAAGAAATCACAACGTTTTTCTTTGTTTCCTTATAGCGGACAGGTCATTATTAGGGAGGTGCAGTTTGTATGGACGCTTGTTTCCATGGTGAGCTCTTAGAGTAGTTTACATAACTCCTGGTGGGCCTGAGAGCCCGAGGGCTATAGAGAAACGGTCGGAAAAGTTGGTGGAGCAGCAGGAAAAAAGGAATTCTTGGGTTATTAAGTATCCTACTCTCCCTCTTTTTGCCACTTAATCGAACTGTATGTTTGCCCTGAGAGGGGTCTCTCTTCCTCCTTTATAATCATGTGGATCTGGTAGATTCCTGCTCTCTATCATACGGAGATTACGTGGTTCTTGTGGACCCCTTTCCGTTGTAGTGAACCCAGATCACGATTCGATCATTTTGGTTTGACGGATCCCTGTCCTTTCTCTGTCACGATGATATTATGTATTATGTCATTAGACAGGACAGAGCGATTCTTCAATTCAGTACCTCCCACACCCACAAGTCTGTTTATTCCCTTTCCCTCCTTGAAAACCATTCAATTAATTATACAGTCCTCTCATAGTTATACTGAGAAACCTCATTGCCATTTCCCCATGTCAGTTTGGAACATTTAGCAATTCTTCCAACTGGAAACACTCATCGCATCCACAAGCATGTTCCCAGAGATATAAAGCCAAGAAAGACAGAATGTTATGATGATAGCCAAGATGGTCCCAGTGCCTTTCTTTTAGAGAGAAACCTGCTGTTCTAAAATTTTGTCTCAATCATATTTTCAATATTTATTCTGATCGAAAAGAGAAACGGTAGTGAACAAGTAATGAAAACCAAATGCCTATCTGGAATTACAAATCTTGTCAAAATTCTCCAGACCGTGTTATTAGAGAGAGATGGGTTGTACGTGTTTTTCGAAAATCTCTGGATACGTAGCGTTTTTACACAGACGGCTTTTCCCCGTGTGTATTTGTGACCTTACAGGGAGGGAGAGAAAAATCTCACTGAACTTAACAAAGAACAGGGTGCAGCTCCTGGCCTAATCAAATGCAGCTTTAAAATTAAAAAGCCACTATTCTATTCAGCTGGTCTCTCATCTTTTCCTAACAACTCAGTTCAGAGTTCAGTTTGCATATCCAAAAAAAGGCTGTGGCATCTGCTGCCCGGGGGGGGGGGGATTGTTGGGGGTGCAACAAAAACAATGCGATGCAGCCATGCCGTGCTTGGTTTGTTTTCAGAACCAAGCCTCTGAAGTCCTTATTTGCGTTTGGAAGTGTGCGGGTTGGGAACTGCTCAGGATCACAGTGGAAACACGTGCCGGTGCTCGCTGACAAGACTTACCTGGTCCACTCCCCAGCAGGCATTAAACTGGAGCCCAATGAATCACTAAAACCATTAACAGAGAGAGAAAATAAACAGCATGAGGGACCAGACCCACATGCTCCTTTACTCAATATGTCAGTCTGCTTGATGAATGTGGATTGATAGAGTCTTAGAGGTACCTGTGAGGCAAGGCTTTTGTCTCTAAATCAGGTGGTGTCATTATTTTTCATATATTCAGCCCCGAAGGAATAATTAAAAAAAAAAAAAAAATTCACTAAATGACATGATATGGACATTAATTAACGCATGTCTGCTGCATTTCATTCAGTCGTTTTTCTGTTAGATTCAGTTTATACTGACTGCAGTGGAATATCTTGAAACAGTATTGATTTCAATGATCTTTAATGCATTTTAGTTGGACTCCATGGCGTATTATTCATTGTTGCATGCGTGGTGAGATGGTGTCATCGCGGCTGACTGAAGCCCTCCCATCCCTGCATTTGTCGCCCTGCAGGGCTGCTAGCCACAGTCAGCCCCGGCATGATGTCGTGGGGCCCACTCATGCACTATAACAATGCCTTAACAAGATGGGCCACCCAGCAGCCGAATGTTGTTTACTCTTGAAAAAAATTGAAAAATTGCCTCAGTTTTTCTGTCTGCCTCAGAGTATTTAATTGTTGCATTTGTTGACTTGGCTGGTTCAGCCTTAAAATTGGTTCAGCCTTAATCTGTAAAATCACACTCTGACATCTACTCTTTTTTCAGTGGTATGGTGATGACCCCTGATGTGCCCAGAGAGCATCACAGGACAATTTTAAGTGTTAAATAAACTGTTACTCTGTACACTCGCAGTACGGACGTTTCACAGGCATTGCACTGGACACCCCCGGTAAATTCTTCAGACCCACGTTTTTCTACACGCAGCTGTAAAATGGCATTGCACTTAGCCTCCACAGTCTTGGGGGGATGCAAACGAGAAGCAGTGCATGGGGGTGCCAAAGTTAAAGAGATTCTCTTTTTTTTGACTGGATGGTATTTCAAATAAATGGAAGTGGAGCCCTATCTTTTTCCACTGACTTTACCAGAGGACCCTTGACATGGAAATGTCTTTTCAGTGTGGCCAGGATCACCGCCGCTGATGCCTATTTAAGGCAAATGCTATCTTTACATGTCTGAGCACGCATGGGGATTATTACAAATTAGTGTGAAGTTAAGACTCATCTAAATGGAAAATCTTTTTTTAAATGATGTTTATATTCGCTGTATGGGATGGGAAACAATGTGCTTAGTTGGGGAGTAAAACATCAATGAGCAATCATCTACAGGAGGCGTAGTGCCAAGTTCCCTCGACCGATTCTCAACTGGTCTGCCAAATTTCTGGAGCATTTACTGTAATATTTTTTTTCCGTTATTAGGTCAGGGCGAACTTTCTTAAGGGGAAGATATAAAAAGAACCAGACATCGGTTAGATAGACATCTCAGGTCCATGTACAGAGAGCTGGGGGGAAAAAACGGGAATTGGTGTAACACGGGAGACAATTGGTTAATCTGCAGTAATCAAAAAGAACATATTACAGGTGTGAACTCAAGCCTGGGTCGTGTTGGCCCCTGATGAGGTGACACTCAGTTCAGATCTACGAGGGCTCTTATGAGCAGCTGTTCTCTGGAAACAGATGACGTTTCTGGACCAGTGGCCTCGTTTATAAAAATGTTCTTGGATTTAAACTTGACCGTGATCTTAAGACCGTTTTCCAAATTGTGCTTACGCGTGACTGATAAAAATAAATAAAAACTGTGACCGAAAAAAAGTTGCTTCCTTTGGTTGAAAGGTGAACGTGTGCACTCTACAGCACCTGAGGTGAGGGAAAACTTGCGCGCCTTTTCGACAGCTGTAAACGGAGAGCAAATGTTTCTGAAAACTCGCTCTTTTCTAAATGCATAAAATGCAATGTCCGCCAGTAATGTGAGTCCAGTCATGATGGGATACTAGTTTTCTCATGCGGCACACTATTTTGTACGACAGCTTTTCAAGTCTGAAATATAACAATCGCCCTGGAATTGATCATGATTCTTGCACTCTTCATGCCGAAAATTGATTATCGATTAAATGCTAGTGGTTGTGTAGGCGCGTAGGCCTACACAACCACTTCGGGGATTTGTGTGCAGCCCTCAAACATGCAGTAGCCTACCACCACATAACCGGCAGGTAATTAACTTAGGTCTAGTATAAACTTTATGCAGGGATACGATACGATCATACACACGTCAAAGTGGGGTTTTATAAATAACACTTAGTTGCGGTTTTCTGCCTAAGCCACTACTTAAGCCACAAATTGATCGTAAGACCACTTTATAAATGAGGCCCCAGGACATTTATCCTTTCATCCGTTCCCAACTTTGGCTTCTGGGGAAATGAAACTATGTTTTTCCACCAAGCCTATTTAGCCAAATGCAAAACTGTGCTTGCAGTGGCCGGGCAGAGTCATTTCCTATGAAATTTGTTACAGTTTCAACGGGATAGCGAGGCGCAGGGCGCAGACCACCGGCCAGCCGGCTCTCAAGCCATGCGCGTATCCTCAGCGCAGTTTGGGGGTTCAGTCCCTGACCGTGGCTCTGTGCTGTAACCCCTTCCCTGTCTGTTACCCTCTCCGCTTTCACCATGTCTGAATAAAGCAAATATAAGAAAGGAGGGCAGACGCCTACTTCATAAGAGTTAAAAAATAATTTGTTCATATTTCTTATATGCTGATGAATGATCCAAAATTCACAATCACATACAGTATTGAAATTTCAAATTATTCTGCTTGAACAGAAAGTATTTTCATGGTATCCTTGTGCATATAGACTACAATCTTCTTTTTATTCTGCAAAAAAAAACATTTTAATTGCATGCCATAATGTTGCGGCGAATCAGCAAAGCCCATAATTGTGCACACACTTTTAGCGCCACAATGGGTCGTTTGTATGTGTTTCAAATTTCTAATTTCAAATTGATGGCAATGCTTACAAGGGCATTAGACTTGTCAGCACTAAAGATGGATGGGAAAAATACACAGCACTTGTCTAAAGCTCTTCCTTGCACATATATAATTTGTTTGTGCACTGATTGCTGATTGAAAATACATATAATTTGTAACTAAGGGACAGCCACAAACACACACACACACACACACACACACACACACACACACACACACACACACACACACACACACACGCACACACACATTTGATAAATGTTTTGGTCTGTTTTATGTCACCTTTTATGTGTCATACTGTTTTATGTATAAAGATTTATAGGGGGATACATTTTCATCTGGGACACATTTTAAAAATAATACAATGGGCAGTAAATCTATCCTATCATTTGACTGGTCGTGCAGCAAAGTGTAGGTTGTATTTCTGAAACCTTGCAATAAATTATGGGTATTGAGAAGTGGAATGTGTAATAAGAGTTATTAGAAGATTATGATATAGGTTCTAGTAAAGGTTATATGATTCACAGTAAAAAAAAAGATTTTTAAATGTAAGATTTGCATTCAGGTTGAGCCTTTGATCATTTGAAAGAATGCCTCAATTGGCGAACGCCTCAGTTATTTGTCTGCATTTTTTTAAAGAAACCTCTAAGCTGAAAGTACTAAAATTGTTTAATGAAAAATGCATGTTTAATGTTAAATGTATGTTGTTCATATGTTAGATGCACGTAAACGTGCATTTGAAATTAAATGTGATTAAAAAAATATCTCTGTATAGTCACTAGGTTATATACCCTTTTCCCTTTGTAGTGCACAGCTCTGCTGCATCACATAACTAACCAATGTTTGAATATCAGTGAGTGTTGGAAGGTGTGTTCACTTCACACAGGCATCCCTGCCTGTGCACAATCCCCCCTTTTTAAATGACAAAAGCAAAGCTGAGTGGGAAGCTCACAGGGGAAGCTGGCCCCTTATTGAGCAATATTTCAGAATGATGATGTTGTTTCTCATTCAGATTATAGAACCGAATGCTTTATTGTACTTTGATAGTATTATAGATTATAGTATGATAGATGCCAAAAAAACTTTATGCAATCCTGTGAAAGGCCATTAACCCTTCGAAAAGCAATATCTAAACTAAAGTAAGGATTAGGGATTTCACAAACTAATGTATTCTAAAAAATAATTTATCTTAAAAGAGCCGTTAACTGTAGGCAGTAGAATAAGTTTAAACCACAGATATATCTACGTATATGTATTGCATTTTTTCTACAATGATGTATTGCAGGGGTAGGCTGACGGTCCTGGTTTTTGCTGCATCCAAATCTATAACTACATAACTGGATTCAGTTTTAATGACTCAGGTTTAATGAATGCAGGTGATCATGTGCTGGAGGCACTCAATATTTCACCATTCAGAATATTCAGGGTCAGACTTTTAATTATTCATCAAACTCTTGTGATCAAGCTCAGATGGAACAAAAACCGGGAACGTCACCGGCACCCCGGGACCGGGGTTGCCTACCTCTGGTGTACGGCTTGAAACAATTATCTCTTTTTCCATGTGTCAAGGGTATGTCAGTGATTAAGTAAATTCAGGACAACCTTGTTAAAGAAAATGTCCTTCATCAAGCAGTTCCATTGCGTAAAGAGAGATTTATCCTGAACTCTAGAAAGGAAATTCCAAAGCATTTCCACGCAGACCTTATGGACTATCGGAATTATATAATAAGGAGAGGAAAACGGAGAGCGGGGGGAAAAAAGTAACACACACTCTTGGTCTTGTAAAAAGATAACAGAAGACACACGCAACATTTTTATTGCCTGCTTTCAATCTGGACTCAGATCGTATCACCGCAACAGCTATTTTATACACCCTTACGAGCTCTGCTGCACTTTCACCGACGGGGGAGTCTGATGAACCGCAAACTAGGTTCAGCTGTTTGGACACACTGTAAACTTTCTTTTTCTAGTACTGTATCATGTTCCCGTAATGCATTTGGGTTCTCTTCTGAATGAGTTTTTGCATATGTATAGAAAGTATCAGTGACCGTGTCATAGCCTTTTTTCCTGTCAAAAACAGTGAAATACTGCATAGCGCACACAAACAAAAAAATGTTAAAAAATTATGCATATATTACTTTGGTTACATGTACTTGTTTTACTATCCTAATTAATTCATACGTTTGATTGGTCAGGCACTAAACCCTGAGAGGTGGCATGTGTTTTGAGAAGAGGTGATTAGGTAATTTAACATATTTACAGCCAAATGAAAGGATAATAGCAAGACAAATAAAGGGACCCGCTCGTCAAAGAAAAAACACTTTTGCGCACCACTGTAATTGCGCCAGCTGGACTGAGTCTATGCGCAGTCTGAGGTGTTCAGTACCACACTGTCATTGCGCCAGCTGGACTGAGTCTATGCGCAGTCTGAGGTGTTCAGTACCACACTGTAATTCCGCCAGCTGGACTGAGTCTATGCACAGTCTGAGGTGTTCAGTACCACACTGTAATTGCACCAGCTGGACTGAGTCTATGCGCAGTCTGAGGTGTTCAGTACCACACTGTAATTGCACCAGCTGGACTGAGTCTATGCGCAGTCTGAGGTGTTCAGTACCACACTGTAATTGCGCCAGCTGGACTGAGTCTATGCGCAGTCTGAGGTGTTCAGTACCACACTGTAATTGCGCCAGGTGGACTGAGTCTATGCGCAGTCTGAGGTGTTCAGTACCACACTGTAATTGCGCCAGGTGGACTGAGTCTATGCACAGTCTGAGGTGTTCAGTACCACACTGTAATTGCGCCAGGTGGACTGAGTCTATGCGCAGTCTGAGGTGTTCAGTACCACACTGTAATTGCACCAGCTGGACTGAGTCTATGCACAGTCTGAGGTGTTCAGTACCACACTGTAATTGCACCAGCTGGACTGAGTCTATGCACAGTCTGAGGTGTTCAGTACCACACTGTAATTGCACCAGCTGGACTGAGTCTATGCGCAGTCTGAGGTGTTCAGTACCACACTGTAATTGCACCAGCTGGACTGAGTCTATGCGCAGTCTGAGGTGTTCAGTACCACACTGTAATTGCGCCAGCTGGACTGAGTCTATGCGCAGTCTGAGGTGTTCAGTACCACACTGTAATTGCGCCAGCTGGACTGAGTCTATGCACAGTCTGAGGTGTTCAGTGCCAGACATTTTTAATCTGTGATGATCTACCTTCTCATGAAGCAATCATTACCCCAAATCTCAGTTAGTGAATTCAAGGCTATGAATTATGTACAAATTGTGGAGCTCTTGCTCAAGGTGAAATTAATCGTTTTAAATATTCAGGCTGCACCAACTTTTGCGCTGTAAGGATGGCGGGGCTCTGCAGTCAAAGTGTTCAATGACCCAGTCTAACAATATTTGTTTTTAAAAATCTTATGTAGTCATTAGTTTCCTTCTGTATACAGCATGATTAACAAATAAACTGGCCTCCTTATTCATGTAAGCTATCAAGAGACTTCTCTGTAATATAAATAGACATCATCTTTCATGACATTTTCTAGACATATTTTTCTGCCCTGCCATTAAAGGTTGCTATAATAGCCCCAGTAGAAAGGTCGCCACAGTCCATTTTGACACATCTTGCTAACAACCATTGACAGTGTTTTATGACAATAGAGGCAACAGGGCCTCTTGGACAGAGATGCAAAGAAATGAGCAACAAAGGCCAAGAGGAACTATAATTACTTACATTCTGTAGTATTACTGTTTTCAATTCAGTAGATTAATTGGAATTGAAATATATGGGGTGATGTCTTTTTACAAGCCGCTCTTGTGTAAATCCCTTATCCATCTTAAGGTCCCAGGTTCCTAATTCTGTGCATTTGCTCTGCAACGTGTATTCCACAGGGCCTTGTGCATTCGACCCGCAACTTCAGTTGCCATGGTGCTGCCAAAAAAAGAACTAAATATGAGCTGTGATTTGTTCTCGGCTCTGAGGGCCAGAGTCAGTGTCAATCAGAATGTCAAAGGCGAAACCCTGTTTCGTATGCACATCAAAAGCATTAAAATGGCCGCCAGTTCACCCACCTTCGAACCCTCTCCACACCGTCCTGGGACCACACGCTGACGGGACCGGTCTGAACCTGGACCGCTCGGTTGCCTCTCTCTCAACCTCTAATCCTTCCCGTTGTATTTGCGATCAATTTCTTTTGGTCAGGCCTTGTCCTGCAGGATTTATGAAGAATGAGCGGCTGCCCCCCTGTGAGACTCCGACATGGTAGAGCACCTCATCTCCATTCCAGAGCGGCAGCTGTCCAGTGTTCAGCTTGGGCACAGTAAACAGAGCTCCAAGCCTTCAGATCTGTGGGACCATGGTGACAGAGTCAAACTATGTTCTCAATGAATCAAGTAATATGCCATTATAGAAGGGCTTAGTATACACTGTACTGTGTGTGTGTGTGTGTGTGTGTGTGTGTGTGTGTGTGTGTGTGTGTGTGTGTGTGTGTGTGTGTGTGTGTGCGCTAGGGGCTTGGAAGGCCTTGCTCTTATTGTTCTTTCCAAGAAAAAAAGTACTTTCATGGTAACAAGGTTTTCCAGACTTCAATGTGCATCTGTAAACACTTTTAAAATCTCAAGCAGCACATTTCTCATACTTTAGTACACATGATTTCAAAATATACAGAAGGCGATCTAGAAATATAATCATTAATGCAAAAGTGAACTTGTAAATTGATTCAAAAAATAATTTGGAAAATTGTGTATTGAGAGTCAACATAAGCAAGAAATAAGATGTTATAAAATAAGATGTTATGATTGGATACATTTTACTTTTATAATATTGTCCCAAGTTGCCATAAATAAGTTGCCAGGTCATTTCTAAAACCCTGTTGCACGTGAAATTTTTAAATATGATATACCACTGGAAGGCATTCTGCCATAACATTAACAAACTGCATTTCTATTATAGACATAATATTGTGCATTTAGACTTCAAATAAAAAGAGAACAAATATAAAACAAAATTGTTTGTTAACATGGGCCATCTATATTTATATAGTTTTGCTTTTTTATGAAACCTATGGACACTTAACATGAGCCAAATGGTAAAATAAAACAATATCAAAATAATAAAGAATATACCCATATTAAAAACTAAGCAAGGGTGTGGCTGATGGTCTGAATATGTAGCAAACTACCCACCCCTGTCAGTGGGCGTCCCCAGCAGGTACGTCTGTGACACAGATAACATACCCAGCCATTCCCCATAGTGATGCAGGGGGCATCTCATCTGGAGCTGAGAAAACACAGTCAAAGGAGACAAAACAAGTGTTAACTGATAACAAGACCTCAGTTCCCCCACTGAGACATCTGTTTACGGAGCATGGAAGTTACATTTGGAACTTCTTACAAAGATAATAATGCTCTTAATTCAAAGGAAGCAGGGAAATATAAAAAGAGATATGTGACAGATATTCCATCTAACTTTCCTTGCTGCTCCCTTTTAAATATTTTTTTTGTTTTTTTCCATTCACAAAATGTGTTTTCACAGTTATATAAGGACATGTATTATGCAAAGTTATGTATTTTGATACACACTATTCTATTTCTAATCGTGTTCTGCCTTCTTAGCCTTCTTACCATTTTTTATTATTTTAATGAGTGTTTTGCATTCATGGCAGCCACATTAAGTGGTGGGAGTTTTTGTTTATTTATCCAGCAGATTAATACTGGAGACCAGCAGGAAGGAAAGCTTTCATCTCAAGACATTCGGACAACATACAATAAACCAGAGTCCATGCAAACACAAACTCTTTACCCAAGCAAAATAAACCTCACATAGTCCTGAAATTGAAAAGATTTCAATGCCATGCATTTATTGACAGAGGAGAACAAATTGCAGATTAAAGGCTTTTTGATTGACTTTCTGCGCAGGACAAAGCTTAACTGCTTCTTTGGAATGCATATTCAACAAATTCTACTATATTTAGGTGCTGAATGACATTACAATATTTAAAATAAAGATGAAAGCCGTATACGCTTGTTTAAAATTGTATATATGGTTATATATATGACACATTAATTAGCTTCCTCTTTTCCAGCTGTCTCAACAGAGTAATGGCTTTCTTCTTTTTTCGTGTTCATTCTTAAATTTCAGTCGTGTTTCGAGTCGACGACAAGCTGTTTGCATTAACATTGCTAAGGCTAGTGGAACCCTACAAAGACACAGAAAAGGTTATTTTCCTTAATGTAACATATATACACTGGAAATATAAACATACACCGCAAAGGATGTGTGCCGGAAAATGAAAGAAAAGTGATCATTTTGAGCAAACATATGAGTAGAGACCGTTTGAAGTGAACTCTGTTATTTTTGCCCATAAAGACTGGATAAGTATGATGACTCCCAGGATTCGGCTTTCGGCTGGTGCACGGCCTGCATCATTGACAGCCTGAACTCTAGGGAGATCGTCGATTAGGAAAGCCCTGTGAAACTTTACACCAAACCATCAGACATCCCCCCCTTTGACCCTAAGTGGCCGTCCTGTCACCAGGGTCAAAAGAGACTTGAGGAGGGCGTTTTTCTCATCCTTCTTTCACTCTGATGAGTTCAGACCAGTCTGCAGATACTCGTCTCGGGTGCGAAACCCTCCAGCGCCTCCTTGTAAACAACATCTGCACCCCTCCCACCCCTAAAACAGACAGCGCTTAGAACCATGACACCACTTCCGAGATTCTGAGAATGCATCTGCTTTAGTGATTGTGATTACACTCTCAGACATGCTGATGTTATAAAATAATCACTGATAATAATAATAATAATAACAATAATAATAATAATAATAATAATAATAATAATAATAATAGCCATGTAATAATAATAATAATAATAATAAGTAATAATACTAATTTATATGTACTTTGCAATGGTACTACAAGGCTCTTTAACTTAACTGCAGAGAAAGAGAGAAAGCAGTAATAAGCACCAACTAATTCATAATTTTGGAAATTTCATTATTTCATAGGTCTTGGATTTTCACATCCTGGCCTAACTTTACAACTGTGTATTTAGAATAATTTTTCATCTCTGAAAATAGTGAACACACCACTTCTGAATTGTCTGCAAAATGATACATGCATGCTAGCTCTCGTGCTAGCTCTTCTAATCAGGTGGATTAGAAAACAAAACTAAACAAAGAGTTTCGTTTACAAGTGACTGGTGATGCCGTTTAAAAACACTAAATAAATAAATAATTTAAAAAGAACCCTCAGATTAGCTAAATAAACTGACTGCCACAATATTCAGGAATTCATGGAAACAGAGCACACATCTGCATCCCGTTATACACTCGGATCGTTCCATGCTATGAAATCCTTTGCCAGATTTAACTGGAAGTCTTCAGGAAACGCACTACTGGAGGGTCAGCCCGAGTGTTTTAGGAACTACTATACAGAGAACATATTTCTTAACATATTTTTGTTTCACGGTTTAATAGTAGGCTAATGCATTTGTTTGTTGGGATGGATTGTTGTTGTTGTTTGTCGTAATTGTAGTAGTAGCCTAGTAGTATTGAGGGATTACAAAACATACAATTTTACAGGTTTATATAAAGTTTATCTTCAACAGCACAATAATTGTGGGACGGGCTAATAGAATTACCGTGATTGACGCTCCTGTACAACGCATAATGAGGATCATGGCAAGGATTCATTCAACATTTGTTCTTACATTTGACAGTTATAGACATCTTTTTTCTTTGCAAACATAGTTTGGCGAGTAAATATAACTCACAAACTTAGGAAAAGTCGGAAGCCAAAGTTAAGGACAAATATAGATTGAATCCGAGCCCATGTCATATTTAAATATATATGGACCTCTGTATTTTGTTTATCATGTATATTTTAAGTACACGTTTTTATAGTTTTTTTTCCATATCTGCTGGTACTGGTAACATGATTCTCCTCACATGTAGTCAATTCATATATTCCAGTCTATTCTAAGCAGCATGTAAAATAGACAATCCATCTTTTAATTGCACAGATGTACACTGTGGCCTAGATAGCAATAATGGACGGAATACGGGTTATATATGGGCGTATGTGGTGGATAATGTTCCCAGCAAATTCCCAGCAAAAACAACGATATGCATGCATTTTTATCGGACGGAGGCTGAGAAATAGCGACAGCACAAGATGAAGTCCGATAACTGCAAAACACACGTCCCTGTAAACAATAACAGATCAGTCGGCTGAAATTAAACAATGCAAGGCAAAAAGTGGGAGCCCTGTTCTACAGATAGCACAGGAAACTTGCAAAGAGAAAGTTGCATTGGCAATCTAAACTTGATTTTATGCCAAACCCTTTAATCGAGGAAGTTTGTCGTGCCAGGAGCAATAAATCAGAGCTAGTCCACGCCCACTGTCTCCCCGCGAGAGGGGAGTCGCCTGCTGCTTGTAAATTTATAGCATTCGGCAGCGCGCGGTGAAGGCACAGTTGCCTTGGAATTTAGGAGAGAAAGACCCTCGAAGCCACCCATCATGGACCTCAAAGCGCTGGCGGTGATAACCCTGCTGACGGCGGTTATGTATTTCCAAATGTCACATGGTGAGTTGGCTGGGTTCTGAGTCTGTTGCTGGGCACAGGAGTAGAGATGCGCATTCCTGAAAATTATGTTTCGCCAATTGTGCGCCGGTGCAAAATGATGCCTGACGCGGTTGTCTATGGCATGCTTTACACTCTCGATGTTTTTTTCCATTACTGTCAAACTCGGATGTCTTCAAATAGCTTATTTTTTTCTGTAATAATAATAGCAACACTGGTTTACTGCTTTAGGCTATTTTTGTTTAATGACGGTTTTGTTTAGGCTACTCATTGTAACGCTTCACGCTGAAAATAAAGGTTTATATTATCATCACTGATGAGTTTCAATTAATGCTTTACAATATGGTGCTTTTCTTGGAACTGACAGGGTGCTGTATAGGCATATGACTCCAATAATACAGTGAAGACATTTTATTTGTGTGCAATGTATTTGTACGTTATTTATTGAAGTCTAAATTTAGTTTCACTACTTCACTGATGCATGTGAACTTAAGCACTGCAAACAAAAGCTCGAAAGCCATGCATTGCAAAGCGGAGTTTCATTGCATCTCAAAAGCTGATTAATGTGTGTATTTGTTTTCCCTCCATTGCTTTCTTTTAATTACCCACTAATTAGGGGATACAGCAAAATGACCTAATGCCAGTAGATGCCCACTTCAAGGAGGTTGTGTGCTGCTTAGTGACACCTATATTAACATGACAATAGCGGCAGATAAAGTGAGAATATAAAATTCGCATTTTTGTTTACGTTGCGGAGGAGGTGATCTAAAGTTTTATTCGAGTGGTATTTCACAGTTTTTTGCCTTTTAAGTAAAGCAGTATTCAAGATCTCAACGATTTCACAGATTGCTAAGGTGTTTTTACACTAGCTGTTTGAACGTGACATAATGTAAAATTCTTTATATTGCATTACAAATCGATCGATGAAAATGGCTATGCACAATTAATCTTTCTTTTATTTTAATCTGATTTTCTGTAACTGTATAGGTCTATTCAAATTTTCAAATGTAGATCACTTGATTCATTTTATATATTACTAGCTGAAATGCAGATATCTATAGCTAATTATGTTATTAACGATGTCTAATTGTTTAAACAGAATTAGCTGCAAAATTATCATTAATCTATTACTCCATACTTTTGCAAGTGTTTTCACAAATGATTGCAAACGCATATTGTTTTAGATGTGCGTCTGTTTCTTTCGTATAGTTTGACTAACTATAACTCATATGGGATAGGCTGCAACTATGTTCACACTGCTTAAAGTAAATGAGTGCAATATACAGAGGAATCAAGGACATATAATGTAAAGGAATTCTGTATGGTATGCATTAGTGAATAATTCCTGTGTACTTGCTGTGTGTATTGCAAAACCACCATTCCTTGACTAAACATTGGAATTTGCTAAAGAGGGCAGGGCTGCAGAAACCTTTATATATTTCTGACAGGATTTTAAGTGTTCAATATAATGAGAATAACAAGATGAGTAATCCATCTGCTGTACGTTCACATGGGAAAGCTGATCTTAATTATTATAAATGTTAAAAAATCATACAAAACATATATTGTTTATTCAGTAACCAAGCTATACAAATGTTATTTTGTTACTTCTGCCCAGAAAATGTTGGTGTAGTTTAAAGTATGATTGAAATTGTTGTCTTTAACTTCAGGATTCATTGCTTTTCAAAGCTGCAAACCACAATGCTTGCATCTGTGTGTGTGTGTGTGTGTGTGTGTCTGTATTTGTGTTTGCATGAATGTTGTATTGACGGGCCGAGCAGGGAGGACCGTCCAGGTTGTGGTCGGAGCAGGGTCCCTCTCACGTCCCTCTCTCATTCTTTTCCTCTCTGTCTTCGCCTCCAGCAAAGCCCATCAGTCTGGTGGAGAGGTGCTGGTGCCGCTCCACCCACAACACCGTCCCTCAGAGGAGCATCCGAGAGCTCAAGTTTCTGCAGACGCCCAACTGTCCCTTCCAAGTCATGTAAGTACTATGGAGGGTCGCCCGCTCGCCGCTGTTTGAAGAGTAACGGCGGCCGGTCCGTCGTGTTAAGAGGGGTAATCTTTGCGCCTTGCCCTTCTCCTCAGAGACAATCGAGGAGGGAAAGAGTGCACAGTGCTGTCTCTCTTCCCGGTCTGGGGAAAGTACAAGCTCACACGGGGGCAGGAAGAGAGATGGGGAGAGCTGGAAGCGTTTTTTTGTTTTTTTTGTTTTAAACAGGAAGCAATAACAAAGGGTCAAAATAATCAGCCCCTATGAAAATTCCTTCTGTAGTTTTTTTCAGGAATTATCCAGTCTTTACCATTTTGGGGGTCTTTTACGAAATTGTTTTGCTACACTTAGTTAAAAATTTTAATTCTAATGGTTTGGAGAGAAGCCAGTGTGGGTTAGTGAAAGAAAATGGGAGCTTAGTCAGAGTGGAGTAGCTGACAGTCAAGACAGGAGTTTCAGCTGAAGAAAAACAGCTGACCGGTGGGGCGCGGAGCCGAGTCCTCGGGTATCTCTGACTGCGCAGATGAAAGACGCAGTGATGCGTATCCCCCCCCCCCCCCCTTTTTCTTTTGGTCTTCACCTGCTGTGAAGTAATTACCACCTGCTGACTCCCTCCAACCACCCTTGGCTCAATTAGATAGGCATGCAGGCGAGACTGATAACCTGGAGACACACCAACAAACCTGATGGATTAGACACCCCCTCCCCTCCAAAAAAAAGTGTACGCCCCATTTGTCACACGTGATATTTAAACTGACCGATTTTGAAAATTCAGAAACCCCTTCAGCTTAAAAAAAACATGGGCCATTTGCTATAGGTACAGTGATACATTTGAATTAAAATGCAGTATAGCGAGTATTATGGTTTCCATTTCAGACTTTGCTTCACAGTTGTCCATTTTAACTCCGCCCTTTTGGCTGGGAGGGTGTGAAACCCCCCCCAGACCCCCCCATATGGAGCCCTAGTGTTCCAGTCGCTGAGATCACAAGCGCATTACGAGGTGTCAGGACTGCTGGAAATCCGCCACAGCGCTTTTATGGCGGCTCTCCATCGACGGTGAACTTCCTCAAGAGAAGCATTTGCTCCTTCGGCCCCTCGCTTGGTTAATAAGCGGAGTTTTAAAACCCTGTCAGATCCATGCCCCTGCTGGTAATGTAAGATAGAGAGGCTGCCAGTCTTCTGAATTTATTTTAGCACAGCTGTCGGTAAATACCGCGGGGGCTCATGGCTGTTGTACATAATAACATTCTCTCTAACGGTTTATCCTTCGATCACATCTGTAACTGGTCAAGATGACCTTTTCAGGGGTGTTTACTTGTTTTTTTGTTTTTTTTTGTTTTGAATGTAATTGATTGGAAATGCCAGAATTGAAGAAAAAAAAGGCCATTCGTCATGAAGAGATTTAAATCACTTCCATAAAACTCTCTTTTTATTGAATTTGTTTGGCTTTTATTCTGCTTTAATTCACTAAAATGCACTGTATGAATTCCAATGAAACATATCCAAAAGCAAACAAAAAAATTATCACGCATACACACAGCAAAAACAAACGAGGTTAGGTTTTCTTTGGCTATGAGCTTGAAATGTTTGCATTTATATGGAAAAAACTAGTTAAGTTCCTCAGAACTTTAAAGCAGAACAGCTGCTAACCAGAACTCGGGGACAATCAAGAGGCGATCATTTGGGTTTTTTTTAATAAGATGAAACTATCCACAAACCACAAAATGTCCCTGGAATAGAACTTGATCTGTAATTGATGGGAGAATGTTGTGTCTTCTGGTATAAATCACTTATATGTTTTGTGTTAGTCCTGAGAGGGGCAATATCATTTTAAACTTTTGTAGTCAATTAAACACTGCATATTAATTAGCAAAAATGTATATACTTCAACCCATGCAGTATTACACATAATATAAAACATAACATTATTGTTGATTGTCAAATTATAAATGTGTGTCAGGGCCCGTTCAAAAGCTGGAAATGCTAAGGGACCATTTTTTATGTCTTTAAAAAATAAAGTCAGATTCCATTATAGTTAGTGGTGTCTGGCACTTACAATAGAAATGTCAAGCTTGGTTCATTTGAGGTGGCATTTGTTGATTTTTAACTTACATTTAACCTTACACTATAAATTCCACTCAGCACTAACGGACAAACATACAGATCCAACCAGAAGTGTTTTGAGCTCTGCCATATCTGGGTCCACATGTATAAAACTCATAAAATGAGTAAAAGAATGCGTAAAAGAACGCTCAGGGTGAAAGTCGGAAACCTGCTTAAAAAAAACTTTTGCATTTTCTACTTCTGCCTTTCGGTCACGGTGTCGCCATATCACACGGACCCCAAACATTGCGTATGTATGGTGTCCATCGTGCGCAGAGGTACGCAGATTCTCACAGCACACGTTATATTATACATCTGAATTTCTGCGTGGAACCTCGCTTACGCGCCTTTCTGAGGACATTTTTCTGCTCAGCACTGTTAATACACGTGGCCCCTGGTGTGGACTCACGATTCATCAGTTGCATGAATCGTCAATTCTTGCTGCACTTTATGAGATTAGCAGGTACTGAATCACATTTAGGCATTCCAATCTCCCATTATTTACACGCACGTTTTTAAAAATGTATTTATTTTTTAGTAGAATGTAAGTAGATCAGAAAAGATTTTGATTGAGGATAAAGCTCAATGCAGTGATACTGAACAGAGGGGTAAGTGATCATATGTGAAGGGCAAAAGCGGTGTGTCATGGAGTCAAAAGAAAGTAGAGACACACACAACCAAGATGTGTGTAGTATTCAAACAGATCATCTGATAAGTGACCTGGGCAGCAGGGAAGGGAGAGGGCCTCTGTGAACCCTGAAATGAACCCTCTTTCTCTTTTACCCACAGTGCCAAGCTGAAGAACAACAGAGAGGTCTGCATTAACCCTGAGACCAAATGGCTGCAGCAATATCTGAAGAATGCTATTAACAAGTAAGGAGAAACCCTTCTTGACAAGTAAGAGAAGAAACGGGTAACTGCGAGAAACAGGAAATGAAATACGCCCCTGTTTTCATGTGCACCTCAGATTAAAAAGCAAGCAGCCTTTCTGCGCAGGGATGCAATTTGTGTTTGCTTCCAGGCAAGGCAATGCCTATGCAAATGCAAAACCCACTGTAAGAAGAAAGCAACACACACTCTCAGAAAAAAATGCCTAAAAAGGTACAAACGCCTGTCACTGGGATGGTGCCCTATAGGCACATAACATTGTACCCCTAGCCAGCAAAACATAATGAATATGGTCTTTTTTTGCTTGTAAAAAGTACTTATTAGTACTCAAATAGAACATTATCGTACTTTCAGGGTACATTGGGGAAGTGTGATACTGAAAGAACAAAACTGTAGCTCCACTTTGTCTTTATTTCTGAGAGTGCAGGGTTGTTTTCTACTCTTGCC
The DNA here is from genome assembly GCA_022702515.1 of Ilyophis sp. 1 JC-2022. Classification (NCBI taxonomy): domain Eukaryota; kingdom Metazoa; phylum Chordata; class Actinopteri; order Anguilliformes; family Synaphobranchidae; genus Ilyophis; species Ilyophis sp. 1 JC-2022. The sequence goes on from CM040405.1 coordinate 98,586,422, forward strand.
CATGAAGTGATCATATTCAGTTTTACCTCAGATAACACATTTGGAAATCTGGCATTATGTCGAATAATTTACTGTGTTTTTTTTATGAACATATCACATAAAAACAGGTAATCAAACTGACTCTCGTATTTCCTGCCTCCTGTTTCTCATTAATTAATTTCACTCAGGGTGCTCTGTCTGGTGGTGGGCCTGCCGATGTGTGTTTACATGGCTTGCATTATCGACATGCTCTATTTCTAATGAGCGTTCAGTGTGCTGCCAGCATCTTGAAGCTTGCTTTGTCAGTTTTGTCCACTTTGGCAGTTTATTCTTCTACGTTTTAAAGAATGCAAAATCGGTTTTAAAGTTGACATTTTCTGAAATTTTTGCAAAAATTAATCTCATCTGCCCACCTTTTTGGGCAGATTTTTTAAATTTTTTGTATAGCTTGTATTTATCTAAAGCAAGACATTGTGTAGTGATAGGTGGCTATGTAGATGATCCCTCCAGATTGAACGTATTCATGGGTCTTTACCATCTCAGTTTAGTCTCAGTGCATTGTTTAAGAAGTAGCGAGGCGCTAATGGTCCCTCCGCACAGTGTCACAGCCGAAACAAAGCAGAAAACGGTCCTTTTAGAAATCACAAGTGCTCAAATAGCTGTTTTCATTTTCAAGTGAATTTAGCACCACTGCTTAGACAGAGACGCAGAAGATGTGTGTCTAGACACGCTTTAAGTTCCCGCTGATAGCTGAACTGTGACTTCCCCAATTTTTTTTTTTGCGGGAAAATATTCATTTTTCTGTTCATATCTGGGCTTTTATTTGCTAAAAATCTTTTAGTTGGCATCATATTTATATAAAAAATTCAAAAGGATATTTGGAAAGTTTAGTTAGCTAAATATAAGGCATTTTCTACACAGCTTTACTGTGTCCTGGGGGGGAAATAATCTCTAAGGTTCTGCATAGTTAGCCTCAATTACGTGTCTGGTTAAGGCACATTAACTGCTTGTAAAAATGTACAGTGGTCTGTGGAGTGGTACCACTTCAAACATTAGGCTCCATTTGCAGTACTTATCACGTGGGAAATCTTGAGGGAGCGATGGGGAACGGGGACTACTTTATTTCATACAAAAATGTGAATAGGTAATGAAATATATCACGTCATGAATCATAGTATGTTTCAAGCCCAGTGAACCCGCCAAAGCCTGCAGCATTGATGCCTCTGTTTCTGTACCCAAGAACACAGGGCTGGCTCTGTTACTGTGGTATAAATCCTGCTGCATAAACTGCATATAGAATATTGAGGGACTTAGATTCGGTGTCCTGTGCGCTGCTGTGTCAAGTTGGCATGTGGTAAACTGGTCAACAATGAAGGTGCGTTTCAGTTTTAGACGGAGGTTAAAGATGTAATGCCGTGTGAAAGTGTCCCAGGATGCCGCATAGAACCACCGCGGTTGTTAATGAGGAAGGAGGAAGGAAAGAAGATGTGTAGTCTTCCTTCCGCAGACAAAGAACGAGGGTCAAAGTCTCATCCTGTGCCTGCTTTATTTAATGCGCTGCCTCTGGTCTCTAGAAACTGTGCGGGTGAATTGCTGTGCGCGTCACGCTAACCGCTCCCTCCGTCCGTCTTCCAGGATGAAGAGAAGCAAAAGACGGCCTAATTAAGGACCCAGCAGATACCCCCTCCCCACACCCCACCACGGCCCCCCTCCCTCCCTCCCAGGATGCTTGCTGAGCCAGCACTTACCTGCCAGACATGCATGCTTATCCAGCATTCAACCAGCCAGCGGCTCACCCCACTGAAGCGGACACTTTTCCTTTGTTAAGCGCAATGTGCAATTCTATTAAGTGTGAGTGTGACTTTTTACGTGTGCGTGTGCATCTGTGTGAGTGGTTGTACGTCCGGTGTATATAAAGTATTTTTTTAAACTAAAAAGCAGTAAAAGAGAGACTCTTGAGTTTCGCCGCCTCTCTTTCCGTCCCAATGATCTGAGAGGGGGCGCTCAGACGTGGCCCCAGCCGGGCGTTTGGGATTGCGGAACGCCCGCAGATGGACCTTAAGGGTGGGGGGGTGGGGGGGTGTTAAGAGAAAGACTGGTTTCACACTTGCGTCACGCCTCGCGACCCCAGTGCGCTTTTTTCTTCTCCTGACACTCAAATCTTCACCGCATGCTCCTATCTTGCGAAAAGGGCAAAAATCTTACCATTTGGGTCATGTGACATGTTTTGGCAAAGATATTCCATCAGCACTGCTAAAGCTAGCCAATGGACCTCTCTGTTTTACACGGCATTGTAAGGTTTATCTACCCACTTTATTCAAAAGGCAAGGCCTATGGCGCTGCAGAGGTATAAAATCCAGGTTCAGAAAGTAAGTCCTCCCCGGTATTTTGTTCCAATCACCTGGATTTGCTAATTAGCACAATTCTTCAGCAAGGAGGTAGAACTAATGAGTGAAATCAGCTGGCTGAGTTAATGGGTGGAAGAAACACATGGCAGGACTTTTACTTTCTGACCCCTGGACTTTATACCTCTGGGTAGAGTCTGTATTTTGAATTTGTGATCCTATGCATATTTTTCAAAATGCATTGAAAAGTGGGAACTCCTACCTAATCACAATCTTAAGTTGTTTCTTCTTTCAGATAAATCAATCCCTGTTACAGGAAGCAGAGCAGTAGATGGTTGAAATCATAACTCTGTGTTGTCATATTGGGTCTGTCGGCTGATGCTGGCTGCATTAGATTTATTCACATCTGGATTTAGTATGCATTCCTACATTTACAAGCTGCTCCCCTTCTTCCTCCACAATGACAAACGATGGGTTGAGAAACAAATGTAAGAACAAGTGTAATTCACATACAGTCACACGCAACTGTACTCCGTCCTCCATGATGCATGGCTCAAAAATAGATACCAAAGAACAGTAAATATGAACTGAAATGGACAAAGACCAAAAAGCTCACTTTTCAGTGATATCAAATTCAGACTGTTGTAATTACAAGAGAGTGTGGGCATTTAACACAAGATACAAAGCCGTTTTAGCAATGATATCTGATATACCCACAGTTCATTTTCTGACTAATGCACTTTATACATTCAGTACATTTGGTATAGCTTGACAAGGGAATGTGTGTTCAGGAAATATAGTGCATTTGTTCATTTTAAATGCAATTCTAATTAGGGGATGATTTCAAACACTAAAATATTGTATAGCCATTGACTTTTTTGTAATGGATTGTATTATTCTCTTTTGTATCTCCAGTATGCAATTTTTATTGACACAATTTACGTATGAAACAAACTTCCTCCAATATCCCTTCAGGGTTTAGCTGCTTTCATTTCGGTGGAGACATAATTATCTAATATAATACTCTATTTTTGTATTTTTATCTTGAAAAAATATGAATTGAATCAGTACAAAATGAAGGTATTCCCAGAATGTAGGCTACTATATTACACCACAATATATTTATATTATAAAATGTAATTTGTCTTTTAAAAAAATCAACTGTAACCATTCGAAATTAGGTTATACAACCACTGTATATTTTATGAAAATACAATGCTAAGCCCGGTGCTACTTCCACAGTCAAAACAGTTGAGTTTGAATAGTTTAAACAAAAACAGATCGGATTTTCCATTTGTAATAAAGATCTTCAAGACTAAATAACTTCTGACAAGTAAAGTGCACTGGAGTTCATTAAGGCATTAACTTTTGACATTGTTTCTTTAGCTGTAATTCATCCTCTCCCAAAACTATATAATAATAATAATAATATCACTGTCTTACGTAAACTCGCCACAAACTGAAGTCATTTTCTGTTCATTAAAACCGATGCCTCATGCTTAGACAATTAATATCAAGCCTGCTTGCTGTTCCGTGTTGTGAGGGAAAATCATACCATTTAACCGTTGAGTATTGTTTCCATTACCACTTTTCATGGATGACTGCATTTTTTTATTCATTAAAGCAATCGGGCCATTTTCAAACAGGTTACCTGCAGCGACAGCAGACAAGATCTCCACTTTCAGGCTCCTGTAATTATACAGAAGGTTGAGCATTAAATATTGTTGAGTGAAAGGCCACTAGCGTAATCTCGACCTCTGATTGCAGCCTTTGACTGTAATTTTTAAAACGCTGGGATACTAATGAGTAGGAGATGAGCATAATCTATCACTGCAGATTTAATTAGTTATTAATTTTGTTTGGAAAGCATTAGCGATGAAGTTTGCGACCTTTTTCGTTTCTGCTTCAGGGGCAGGAACTGTGACAAATCTCTCTTAATTATGTTATAGTACAGAAGTTAAGTACCAAAGTATGGCATAATAGTCTACCAGCGTTTGGCCAATGGCTGGATTTCTTTTTAAGTCATTGAAAAGAGTGTAATTTGTACAGAACAGTCCAGCCAATCAGAACTACTTTCATTAAAAGGTTGACGTGCACTAATTAATTGGCAATGGGCTGAGTTACATACCACAGATCACCATTGTAAACTGTATGTGGCAGTAGAGTGGGGCAATTTCTCAGTGAGTTGTGAAGGGTTGCATGCTTTATTCATGTGGCATCTGAATCATGTACATGTATGTATGTCACCCCGGGTACAGGACTAGCTGTAACTAAAACAAGAAAACTTGGTTCCTATCTAATGTATATTTCAGGAGAATCACTCAGTGCCATTAGAGAATTCACACACTAAAACACCTACACATTTTCAGCGTGTACCCATTTATGTATCTGTGTATGCTTTTTATGCTTTTCCCTCTCAATGTGAAGAAAACACTCTGTAAGGCAGCTTACTTGAGACTATATTTCACTGTTTGTATACCAACATGCATTATAACATTTTGTTTTTAATTCACTTAATTTTTCAATAAATGTATAAAAAAAACATTCCGGTCTTATTTTTTGTCATTCTTTGTTAATCTAACTCTTGTGTTTTGTTAATATCGCCTTTACTTCTTTATTGTTAGAGAACACAATGCTGTGCATGTAGAAATAATTTTAAAATTGACAATTTTTTCCCTCAAATATATATATATTTTTTTGACCTTATTAAAACCCAGTAGACAGGCAATTGTTTAAACCTTAACCACATACCTTTGCCACAAACTGGGCCTGCACATTTCAAAAAGGTGAGTAAACAAGTCAATGATGATAAAATATTACACCAAATAAGGAAATATTTCATATGTGCTGTGGCCTATGCATGAACAAATATATATTTCTGTTGTTTGCCAAAAAAACATTCAAAGACAAAAAAATGTATGTTATGCAGGATAGTAAAGTAATTTATGTTTGGGGTCAACTTGATCCCAGAAGGAACAAACTTATAAAAATGCAATAAAAAAAACCTAAATATACTATTGATCTGTCCAAGGACTTCTCCAAACAGGCAAACTAATTATGTATAAATTTACAATTTATACACACCCCCAGGCCAGCAGGACTGCTGCAGGGCAGACCCCTGTTTGATGGAACCCTGTTCAAAGATGCTAGCAAAAAGTCCCTAGCCCTGCAAGCCCACAAAGGCTAGGGGGATGGAGGCAACAATGAAGTCAAATGAGAAAAGCCTTGTAAGCGCTGACATCAATGATGTTGGAAAAAATTACCAGGGGCCAATGGCCAGTCTTTTGTCAGCAGCTGTATGTGGCAGTGGATAATCTTGTAGCGTGTGTGTGTGCGTTTGTGCTTATGAGTGTCTGTGTGTGCATGTGTGTGTGTGTGTGTGTGTGAGTGTTTCTTTCTGTGACTGTGTGCTAATGAGTGTGTGTGTGCATGTGTATGTGTGAAAGAGTGAGAGAGAGAGAGAGAGAGAGAGCGAGAGAAAGAGAAAGAGAGAAAGAGAGAGAGAGACAGCTAGAGGTGGTTGGGTGTGCGTGGATGTGTGCACGCACATTTATCTGTGCATGTGAGTGAGTGTGTGTACAGACTTATTTGGAGGTGTAATATTTAACTTTCAACAACAATCAGGGATTCAAAGCATATGAAAATCCATTGCATTTGATGATATTTTTTAGCTTGGGTCTCTGGGTCCCCAAACAGAACGTATGTGTAATGTTTTTTGAGCTGTTAAAGAGGGTTCGGGGTTTCCAGGACCCCAAACAGAACATAAGGGTTAACAGATGTGGCCGCGCACACACACACACACACACACACACACACACACACACACACACACACACACACGTGAGGACACACGCGCACAATCATTATTATTATTATTATTATTATTATTATTATTATGAATGCACAAGGTAAAAATGTAAACTTGCTAAAAAATGCACTTCAAACTGCTGTCCATCTTGAGAATACACATTTAAACTGTTTTGCTTGCTGGTGAAACTAAGCCACGGGAACGGTCTTAGAGGGGAACAGAGCCCCCTTTAAACATGTGAAAATGAACATTTCGGAAGCCCCAGGGCTGTAAATGAGCAGGGGCTTTGAGGCAGGTTGTCCTCCCCACCAGAATGTCAGCATTACCCCGGCAGATAGTCACAACAGCATAGCTGGCTGGTAATCTGAAGCTCAATGTGCCACACCACAGCAAGCCTCTGACAGCAGGAATCCCGGCAGGGGCATTCACGTCACTCGTCTTGCTCCTGCAGGCCGAGCGCCGTACATTCTTGGAGCGGCGGGTTACGGGCGTGGGGATTTACCCGCTCGGGCGAAAAAAAGCAGCGCGATGCCAAAAAGGGCTTCTATCTAATCGGATCCGACTCAGGAAACATAATGAATAAGAAAGGATTCTATGTTCCCTGTTTACACGAGCAAGATTTGTCGCTTGACAGTTGCTTTCTCACAATGAAATATAGTCATGATATACAGTGTTGATCCACCAAAAATAAGATTTGTGAAGTGAAGTCAATGTTCTAATGCCTGGGGTTTCATGCATTCATAATTATAGGTGCATGACATAAGGGGTCTACTACTACTACATTAAGCTGTCAGCCCATATCACCAGGAACCTCATTATTTGGATTTTAATTAGATTGTACATCTTACTGCTCTGTGCTTGAGACCATTATTTACAAAGCAAATGGGCACTTTAAGTTACATGCACATTTAAAGTGATTAAGTTAAAGTTTTAGCTTGCTTAACATACACTCTTATTTAGAGTGACCAGGTCACCTGTGTTTATGGTAGGGTAGTTGTGTTAACTTGTGTTGCCTTGCTCAAAGACTTAAAATAAGTGTGACTAATGGGATTTGATATGACTAGTCGTGGCATATATGTAGTTCTGGCCACATTTTTGCAGAACTGCAATTACATTCTCTCAGGTACTTTTTGTCACTGTTAAATGTCCACTGGGGGTGCTAAAGGGAAGCTCAGACTATAATTAATGTAAAATTACGTTCGTTTTCGATGACATGGACTAAAGTTAACTTTGTTATATTTTTAAGAAACAACATTATCCTGAAGCTATGAACTTTCACATCTTCTCCACAAAAAATAAATAAAACAACTTTTTTACAGTTGTCATTTTATATAACTTCCCCTAACAAAACATGAAATGGCATAAGCTACATTTGGTAGACAGCCCAAGCTCCGCATTCCCAAATAATTCTGTTATGGTTGTCATTAAAAAACACAAGACGTTTGACCCAAGCTGCAAGATAAAGTTGTTTCTTAAAAAAAAAAAATTGCAGTAAACTATAATCTATTTCATATTAAAGTCAAAGGTAAGATGTGAAAGATCCAATGGTTTGTGTCCTAACCACTACACCACAGCTCTGTGGTGAAACTGTATGATTATTAAGTGGTATAAGTAGGGTTAATGTTCTGGTTTGTGCACTATGCTGAAAAATCACAAAATATTCTATTTGTATTGACTGAGATGAAAAATGTAAAGAGATTCGACAGGCCGACATGATTATGTTTCAAGTGACCAGGGTAATTATCTGTTATTCAAAACCTTGAACTGACCGGGACAATTGTCCATGATTCTAATCCTTACGTCCTTGAACTACTCTTTACCAGGCCATTCCAATAGGAGTAATGGAAAACAGCCTGCCTGGGGTCCTGAGTCCTTTCTGTTAGGGAGCGATACTGTTAGAGCCAGGGACATTGAGGGATGGCAACTCATCGGGTTCGAATCAGCCGATAATTCAAAATGTCCTTCCTGTAACCACATTCCTGTAATGACCACACAGTGCATGGAGAACCAACGTATCATGTAACGTCGCCTTTCTTCGGGTCCGCCGCAATGTATGCCACACATAACAGGGGGTGAAAACAGGCCCCAAAAAGGACCTTGGCAAACTCTCTTTTTAATGTGGTGCATCACGGACGATTGCCAGTGATTTTGTGTGGAATGTTCCGTGAATAGATGTACTGGGGCCCATAGAAATGAAAAGAAAATGGCAAGTTGTGCAACAGATTCATTCAACACAGTTGTGGCTGGTCAAGAGACTGTTTCATTTTTTAACAATGCAGTCATGTATGATCACCTCCACTGTTAACAACAAACCAAAAAAACTAAACAAAAAACAGGTTTGTATGTTTGTTTTGTTGAGAAGAAAGGCTGAGATTGTGTCTGACTTGGTAAATAAACATGGTGCTGTGCTACCATGTTCTTACCTGTGCAGGTGCGAGTCAATAACGGAGAGTGGGACATTCCACAGTAAATAAGCATGAGGCAACACATTGTCTTGCAATAAATTGTGAGAAAGATGCCAAACAAATATAGTTGTATTACTATGTTACATGGCGGTTATATGTGTACACATTGGGCCTGATTTACGAAGACCTTTGGAGTGTGAAAAAACCTTTTTGCACACGCAAAACTAATAACACAACCAATGATTGGTGCAAAACAACTACCATGACCAATCATTGGTCATGTTATTGGTTTTGCGTGTGCTAAAGGTAAATCAAGTAAATCAAGCCCATTATGTACTCTATGTAAAATTGACATGGCAGCCTAGTGAATGCAGACAGAGTAGACTTGAGGCAAATTTCACAATAAGCTTCTACAACTAAAGTCTTCCATTGGAGCATGACCATTTTTCATTTTCCCTGGAAGACAAAACTATCAATCTTGAACATGACCCGCAATGAAATACCATGCAAAAATTGACCTATAATAATTAAAAAATGGATACAATGGACTTTAAGGTAGGTACCAATGTCATAGCCCTTGTTCAGGTTGAACATTACATATGCTCTGCTTTTCTTTGCTGAAAGTTAAGAGACATAATAAAGAGCTAACATTCTGAAGCTCTTTGTGAAAAATATAGTATAGGACAACACACTGGTTCAAACACCTTGGGATAGCCACATCAGAAAAGATATGACAAAAGAGGAGACATTTATCAAGTGAAATGTAGCCTATAGCAGACCTACTGTAACAGAAGAAAGAATGTTCTTCATTCATACATGAATCTTCTCATTTACTTTTGCCAAATAGCTTTCAGGGTGTAGACTGTACCCGCTGTTATGAAAAGAAATATATGAGAGGAAGACTTTTACCTAGTAAGTTTAAAGTTTAAAAACTTTCTGCGTTGTCCATCATATTGTACTTATCCTACTCATTCACATTTTTTTCTGTAAATGCATGTCTTGGGGGAATATATCTAGGGGAAACAGCAGAAATAGATACAGTTTTAGCGATGTTTTAAAAAATCATGTATTGGTCACACTCAGTTGAAGCTAAACTCTTTGCAGCTGGACTTGGAGAAAAGTAGGTATGGTGTGTTCTGCAGTAGTAAGACAAATATAATAAAAAATATTTCATACTCTTTTTTGACCAGTTTTCTGTTGACATCAGGTACAGCAAGTCATTTTACCAAAGTTTATTTCAAGCCAAGCAACAGCCAATCTAGCAGTTGTAGTTTCACGTCTTATTGTACGTGTAGAAAATAATAAAAGTTGCAGGAAGCTTTGTTCAATGTTGTGGTGTTGTGCCGAAAGCTGTTTACCATAATGAGCAAATTAATACACATCCAAGCAACCCAAATATCTACCAATGTGTGTGTTTAAGATCTATGTAAGCCTATATATTTGCTCCTTCCAAGAGAAGTGTGACTGCTTGTATTGCTCATTTTGTTCAAATGTGTGTAATACATTGTTATGGGAAACCAGACCATCCTTGTCAGGTATGGCAGTCAGTTTTGACCATGCTGGTCATTAAGATCTAGACCCTGAGCCGACCTGAGGAGAATGGGTTTCCCCCTTGAGTCTGGTTCCTCCCAAGGTTTCTTCCTAGTTACCTCAGGGAGTTTTTCCTTGCCACTGTTGCCTCTGGCTTGTTCTTGTGGGGGTTTAGGCTGGGTGTTTTATGTGAAGCGCATTGTGACAACTAGTTGTGAAATGCACTATATAAATAAATATTGATTTGATTTGATTTGATTTGATGTCCTGGTTCAGATCCAGCAGTGCATGGCGTGGCATGATTAAACCAGTGGAAGTCTTTCACTTTTTAATTTGTTCTCATTTCTAAATTTATTGTTTTCTATGTTCCTCAATTCTTCAGTTTGGTTCAGACAGGCCTCTGACTGGAGTTTGATCCAAATGTGATGCAGGTATAATGGTTAGTCTATGACACAATGTTACGCAACATTTTTTGGCGGAAACAAAGTGTACAATATTCAACACCAGTTAATTGATCACAAGTTATGTTAGTTCATTAAACAATTTATTTAATGATTTGCAATAACAGTAATATACTGGTATGAGAGAAGTATGTGGCCTATATCTAAAATTACCAGGGAAATTGCAGACTTGCAGACATTTTTTAATTGACTTATGGTTGTTATAATGTGCTCATTTCACATATAAAGGGTGGAAGTAGCAATTGCAATATAATTGCATTTTGACTCAAATTAAATGTAATCAAATTAAATGTTACGTCAAATTAAATGTAATTAAATTAAATATTAGTGTTAAAATACTATCAACAGGTTTGTCATGTAGGTAGAAAATAGCTAGCTAGCTAATCACCCTCTCAATCTCTACCACGGCTCACGCAACCACAGTGACTTTGACGTAGGCTAGGGAAATTTATTTTAAGCAAACTTAGATATTGCCATGATCTGGCAACAATAGTATAGCGCTGTTTCTTTTTGTTGCTTCTACCCCTCATATTCACCTGCATAAAAGGTTGCTGTAATCATTCATTTTAATGGGTGAGGGCTACTGCCCCGACATCATCTTTGATTTCATTCATTTTCCAGCATTTCTCCCAATTCTCAGCAATGAATGGGCTCTGATGGCATCTCCCATATAATGAAGGTCAGTTGACTAGGTCCTGCGTCTCCATACAAAAAAATAAAATCACAAGGTCCTCAAGTATCTGTTAAGTTCATTATGCATTTATAATATTCTCAAGCAAACCTCTTCAGCTGCCTTCATCTCTTGAGAAACTAGCGATGCCTTTTTGCCAGACAATATCACTGTCTGCTTATGTAGCGAAATGAATACAATATGGAGAAAAGGCGAGTCAAAGTCATGCAACACACCTATAATAACCTTTTAAGACCCACTGAGCAGTCATCTAAATAGAAATTGTGTACAACCAGAGTAATGATCGTGAAAAAGAGAAACTACCAGCGTTTTACATAGTTACTCATAGTAGCAATGTGCACTGCACGTAACATGTGGAGAAACTTTTACATCCATCCCCCAGTTACTATAATAACAGGGAACATCCCTGAAATTACCCACAAGAGACGCATATTGCATAAAACCTAGCATATAAAACTTTGTACTAACAAGGGGTAATATAGTTTACAGCTTAACAATACAAGTGGGTATAAAAGTATACATTGATTCTTGATGGTGGATATTTTCAGGTGCAGCACAGCCTAGGCATGGATCTGGGGAAAACCCTGCTGACTGAAATACACCCCTGGCTCCTGGTAAACGATGTATTGCCACATAGAGCTCCTAAACATGGCTGGCAGTGTCTGTTCAAACTGTGGGGGGCATAACTGCACTGAATTTAATGTTTTTGCTGAGATATCAAAACATTGGTCAGTGATCAGTGACTATAGGTACAGAGGAGTTTGACAACTATTAATTAATAGAAATATTAATTTCCATTAGCAGAGAATGCACTGAGCAAATTTTGCTGTATATAATAGTATAGCAAACACCCACAGTTGAATCGGTTGCAGGAACCTGTCAAAACCTGCCCCCCCCCCCCCCCCAAAAAAAAAAACCCAAACTGCTGTTAGTAAGGCAGCACCATTAATGTGTGTGTGTGTGTGTGTGTGTGTGTGTGTGTGTGTGTGTGTGTGTGTGTGTGTGTGTGTGTGTGTGTGTGTGTGTGTGTGTGTGTGTGTGTGTGTGTGTGTGTGTGAATGTGTTTTTACATTATAAACATCTGTTTTGCAATGACAACATTTCAGAAAAATTATGTTGAGTTTATTAAGGTGTTATGAATGCAACATAAGTCCTTCTTCACGTGAAGCATTACGATTCTTCATTAGTGCCATATTGGATGTGAAAACAAATTTATTTTTAAATTCGCAGACACTTGGTTCTGGCTATATATTTTTTTTAGTTCAGCAAGTGAAATTTGAAATTATTTCATGGGGATTTAGTTTCCCCTTCCTGTAGGTCTTGTGTAGTTTAGCCAGGCCTTTGGGCAAGCCATGAATGCAGACAACTTCAGGCTTTCAGATATAAAGTTAACACCAACATCAAAGTGCAGAAACATAAGAAATTGTTTGCTTTTCAGTGGATTCACAGAGCTGTCAGAAGCAATCAATCGGGTTTCACAAGTGATAGGTGAACCTATTGCAATATTCACTGTCTTCAGGAAAATAATAATCACAGTGTGGGACAAAGGGATCATAGTTTTACTACCGCATCAGTTTTACTTATGTCCCACAGCTTACTGTATTAACCGTGAGCATGAGCACTAACTGTAAACAGATCCACAATGTTCTCAAATTCATCATGACAGAAAGGCAAAATGTTGCCGTAAGTTTTATCATGGAATGAAAGGCTAATTAATTCAGAACATTATTGAAAACAGGTTGTTTCAAGCCATATTTATTAGCATGTTTTCTGTGGTTGAGAGAAAGAGAGGGAGAGAGAGAGAAAGAGAGAGAGGGGGAGGAACTGACATACAGGTAAAATCTCAGTCCTATGCATGGCATGTAGAGCAATACGACAAAATGTAATTTACCTTTGGGAAGCCCTCTGCCTTACTTCGGGCAGTGTTCAGAGTGCAGTAATACATACGGAAAGCTTAAAAACGAATCGAGCACCGAATCTGTAAGAAAAAAATTTAAAACATTTTTTATTTTAATCTGCTCTTCAATTACAATGACAAATTGCTTTTCCAAAGGCTATGACGGCAAATCTACATTTTTCCATTGTCTATGATCCAGTCATACTATAATTCAGCAACCTCACTTGTTCTTCAGAAAAGATTTCAAACATTAATTAAAATCTTTTTATAGAAATTCTTAACAAAAAAAAAATTACTTTTGATTTTGCACAGAACAAGTTAAATAAAGTTCAATCTCTGAGGGTCTTGAGTTGAACCTAAAGTAGTCTAATGCTTCCAGGAATTAAAAGTCAGAAGACGGCACATCAAACAGCCCTGTGAGTTAAAGTAAACAGAGAAAATATGATGTTTGTTCCTGTCTTTTCCGAAAGACAGAAAGTTTGTTCCCGTCTTTTCCAATTTAGCCAAGAGGGCTTTGACATAAACAAGGGTTCAAACTTCAAAAAAAAGAGAGACTGTTTTAACAGGGTTTTCTTCAAAAACTTGCCAACCCAAGTTCCTTTTTATTTATTTGGTTAACATTTCAAAATATCATGTTTCTTTGTTAGTGAGTGTATTTGTTTGAAGAATATATATGCATTTGCTTGTGCGAATATAAACTAATCTGATGCTTGGCCGAAAAGTAAGTAACATAAAATATACAAACAGGAGTTACATAATATTGGAAGCTGTTTGTGATGGTTTTGTTACATAATTTAATAGACAAATGCCTACTTCTGTCTGAACTCCACAGGATTGTGTCTGATATGTCCATTATGTAGTTCTAGTGTTTCTCTTTTTTTTAAATCTTGTTTTGAATGCCTAATTGTATGTACTCCCTCATAACTGGATCTCTGGATATCGATTCGGGAGAGCACAGACAAGCACATGCTCTTCTCTGAAACACGTCGAGCGTCACATCTTACCACACCACCGCCCGCAAGATGGGCTTGCGCAAAGATTAGCCAAAGGAAGAGACTTCATGCGCAGCGCAACAGGTGGACTTGCAATCCCCCCATCGACCAGTGTGGGGGTGGTGGACAACAATTGACCCGTCGATTTCTGCGGACTAAACACTCCCTAACCCTTGGCGATGCTACCTACAATTATGGCATCACCAAGTGGGGCTACCAAGCCCAGTCATTGCTGGCATGGTGGGAATTTGATTGTGGGCCATGGGGCTCTTCCATGTATCAGAACGAGAATGGTGCCTTTGCTGGATGAGACACCCAGCAGCCTCAGTGTTGCTCTTTCAGTGTAGTGTGTAGACACTGGTTTTTAGTCATATAATGATGACGTTAGATCAGACAATGATGACACCATATATGGTGATGCTGCAGACCTGGTGAATCTCTCTCAGTGATATTCTCCATCACTTACTGTACTGCGCAGTGGTGAATAATGTCTACAGCATATGAAATTATGGACATCTGTATGCTATATATTAAACAAATAAAACAGGCAGACTTTCCTAACAGATGCAATAAAGTCATTATCATCAAGATGGCTGACAGGACGCCAGATTTCATTTTTAAGGATCTCAAAGGAAACACTAATTTCACATACCTGAACAGACGAGTATGTAGCAAGCCTTATCTGTATCCAAGGCAAACACACTTTGGAAGTTAAAGATTTTGCTCACTGCCAAACATCGTATGACCTATAGTATTTCTATCACCTGCATATTCATCAATGTGCAATGGTTCCTCATTACAGAATTCTTTGGTGATGTAGTATAAAAAAACAGGCACAGATTTATGACTAGTTTTGTGATAAAAGAAAACAAAAAAGACTTTGAAAGTTTGGGCCAAACTTGCTTTCATAACCGATGAGGCATTCAATGCCATTAAAACCTTGGTTAAAATCTCATGGAATTAAAAACACTCAAGGGGCTCCACAGTAACAGTTTACACTATCCCCTCAACAATAATAAAAATAGGACACTAGCTCAATGTCAAAGGTCTGAATGTTCTAAATGACATTTTTGTATTATACTCATATATCCATTAACAAATTTTCCGATCATTTTCGCATATCACCGACATTTCTATTTCTAATGACAAAATCATTACAGTTTTTTCTCGCACACACTGTTTTACTTGTTACTCTTGGGCCCCGTTCCCACTTGCATTTTGGGGCTCGACAACCAAAGTTATTAGCTGGAGTCGCTCATGTTCTGTGTCCATTCACACACACATATTTAGGAGACTATGAACGCTTACAAGTATGAACGAGTAACAGGACTCGCTCCTGTATTTACAACGCTGTCAGTAAGTTTGTAATAGCACGATATTTGCTCAGAATGTAAATCTCGCATTTCAATTATTGCGCAGGTGTAAACGTGAAAACAAATTTGTGCTAACTGTTCCATGTTTTATGGAATCCAGGCCTAATTTACCCAGTCTGGCTGGTGGTACCCCTCAACATTAGCCTGTGATGATATTGGAGATGACAGTGTAATATTTTCAGTTTTTTGGAAAATGAGGTGCCACTTAACTGACAAGTGGCCAGATTTGAATTTAATTAACTTTCTATGTCAGTTGTGTGCATGAGACTTAATTGAAGATTTAGTAAAATTGTTTGGGCTTATTTTATTTTCTCAATGAAAGCCTTAGGTAATGACACAGACTAAAACAATATTGACAGATATCAAACGTGACTTTTAAATAACCCAATTACTCCATTTGTCACAGATATTGCCAGACATTATAGTTGTAATAGGGGATATCAAATTGCGATCTCATGTATTTTCTTAGAGTTGTCCGTAAGCCATCCGGTCAAACAAGCCAGTTTGTCTCAAAAATAACTTTTTTAAATCTTTAAATGTCTTTTGAAATTATGACCAGATTGTCATAGATTACCAACTTCTAGGGCACAATTACTAAAACCTTGAGATCAACATGCTTATTTGCATTTCCTTTACACAGCACATGTTCTCGTTTCAAATGAGAATGGTTAGCAAAGTTACTGAAAATACATTGTTCACACAACGTATCCAATCAGAGCTCCATGTCAGAGTAGGGCTCTCCCTCAGAGGATCGGTCAACAATCTGAAAGGAGCCACGCTAACAGATAAAGGGGTTAGTAAACACAGCTGGACAGTAAAATGAAGCATTATGAAAGGTCCATGTGGCAGGTCTATGGGTCTGTGTTCATAACACTGTGGGCAAAAGTGCAGGGCCAAGGTTCATGAGATGAAGTCTTGGGTGGCACAACTCCTCCCAGGGAGGCTGTGCTGCTGGTGGGAAGCCAACGCGAGGCTTAATATAGCTCTGAAAAAGCACAGATGACCATCAGGGGAGCGTGCGCATAGGCATTCGCGGTCCTTTAACACACAGTGCTGAAAGCAGGATGGGGGGTTTTCCCAAAAAAAAGGTTAAAAACACGAAGCCAAGAGTTACAATTTTTTGTATATTTTGTATTATCCTTGAGAATGCGTTTACTATTTGTGAGATTTTCCTTTCCCATGATTGCTTAAAAAGCTCAGTTTTGGTTGTGTACCTTGGATGTAGGCAAATAGCAAGGGTACACCTGGTAGATACTAGCAACCTTCTGGTTACAAGAAAATGTCTCAAAAATCTCAGATAGGCTATATCACAATAGCAGTCATTTTCATGGCATGGATTTCATGACATTTTTTGTTGGACATGAAACGGAGCAGCTTGCCATATCATATTGTAGAAGCAAGGGGTCCTGGGGTGTGCAAGACCAGGCTTGATAAATTACTAGAAAGCTTATAGACAGTAGACAAAAGATAAGTCTATATTTAGTGAATGTTCTTGTATTCATAGGTTCAACAGTGACTGTACAGTTTTTTGAATGAATGCGACTTCTGTAAATGTATTACATCACCTGTAAATTACATAGGAAATGTTTTACATGCTCCCCAATGGCAGACCATTCTCAGGCACCTGAGTATAGTGGTAGACCCTATGGCTAATGTTAAATAGGAACAGCAGTTGTGAGTCCTGTGTTCATATACAGTGCACTCCAAAAGTGTTAGGACAGTGACACATTCTTTGTTGTTCTAGCTCTGTCCTCCAGAACATTGGATTTGAAATAGAACAGTGACTATGAGGTAAAAATCTGCTTTAATTTGAGGGTTTTTACATCCATATCGGGTGAACCGTGTACACATAGTCTCCTCCATTTTATGGCACCAAAATTGGACAAATTAACATAAACTCAAATAAAGTCATCATATTATGAACGAACCTGACAAAGATACATCGAAACGCGCGTCGTTTGTTCTATTTTTATCTATTTCCAACCTCTCTGCATTTGAATGGATCTCTGTGGGAATTGGGGGGTGGGACTAGAATAAGCTGTAAATAACACAGGAATAGTATGGAACACATGGTTGGCTAAATGGCTGTACGTCATCGTGGGTCTGAGGTATCAAATGAGCCTCAAACCATCGCTCTGCTGCCATATATGCAGTAGATATGGATGGATCACTGATGGTTTGAGGCTCGTTTGATAACTCCAACCCTTGATGACTTAATGCCGTTTCAAAATACCTGTTGCTATAAGTCACAATTTGAGTATTAACACTTAATATTCAAATTCTAGAACAAATGGAGCTCAGATCATGGGTTTGTTTTTGACTATAAATAATCTTTACTTAAATGGCAAGACAACATTAATGGGAGCATAAAGTAACTGTACAGTCTATGGGGAGCAAGCCACAGTGAACCTTGAGAGACTGTGTAGAACTTCTCGGCATGCCCCATTGCCCTTGCTGGAGGGGGGGAAATGGGGGGGTGGTGGTGGTAGGGGACTCATAACCCATGGGTTTATGTGAAGCCACCATGAGAAACTCTCCTACCTGACCCCCATCGAACCTTGTGAAATAGGATAACCCAACCAGCTTTCCACAGCTGGTAGAGCTATGATGGTAGCTGGGATGCTTATGTGACAAGGCAGAGCACACTTTGAATAATGGAAGACGTGATTTAGTGGAGCAGCAAAGGCAATTCAGTCACAGACAGCACTGTTCAGAAGGAATTCTGAATGAATATTTGTACAGCGAGTGAAACAGAACCCTGTGGTAGAATGCCTTAATGTGGCCAGTCAAAGATTCACATGCAATTTTTTATTTTTTTCCACGCATTGTTTCCATAGCAAATGGTACTCTAGATCTTTTCTCGTCAGATTCTTGCACAAAATGGAATATTTCAAAATCATTCATGTGATCTTGCTATTTTGTTTTGTTTCCAAAAAGGCTTTATTCTTTTAATTCCATGATGAAGGTTTGTTGCCCAAAGACAGAGATGTAGGCCACCAGCTTTTAAGAAATTTAACAAATACTGCCAAGTGCTTTGACAGCATGTTGACATTGACGTTAAAGTTGTCCATTATTTAAGCTTCAATTATTTATATGTCATCATTGTTTTCTGCACTCTCATCCAAAGGGAACCTGGATCAAACTGAGTGGCAATACTTAATGTTTGAACACACGCTCCCTTGTTTCGTGATGTTGGCGTCATTATTATTTGTTTTATTTGTTAATTGTTTTTGCAAATACACATTTTTATCGTTTTATGTCTAAATTTAGTAATATCTTCAATTCAAATTCAAACAAGTGGAACATGTTTTTATTGGAGCTGACCAGGGCTTATTAAGTGGTGATTCATTGCCAGCCTGTGCATTTGAATGTCATCGCTCTTTTGTGTAGGGAGATTATCATGTTGTAGGGTTTATATCTAATAACTGGTATTACTGCATTTATGGAATAACTTGGGGATATGTTGGTATCGGCCTTTGCGCAAAGATTATTACCTACCAGTCAGCACAGGTCTGGCCGATGTGATGGCAAAGGATGTATTTTTAAAAAAAAAATCAAAGAGCAATTTGTGTCTTCATTTTTCATTATTTAATTTTTTTTTTTTTTTATAATTATATATATATTATATTTTTAATATGTGTTAAACTATATACATTACATCATTTTAAATTAATTTTTTGTTTTTTGTTTTTTGTTGTATTTGTCTTTGCCTTTTTAGATTGAAAGTCAAGCTCATATGAAACCATGAAAAAAAAAGCTAAATAAATATAAAAAAAATAAAAAAAACAGCTTATTTATTATTAACAAACAACTACAACTAATAATAATAATAATAATAATAATAATAATAATAATAATAATAATAATAATAATCTTTGTTCAAGAGTAGTTCTCCTCTTCTTCAGAAAGTAACTCATTCTTATTTTTTTGGTCTCGCTACAGCTGGTCTCACTGCCCCAGTTCCTTGTCTCTGTCTGAGATGTCAAAGACCGGAAGGTTGTATTTATTTATATGGACATGAATAAGGCTATGGGATGTACTCAATTGCCCATGATATGATAATGCTATCTTTTTATTTTCTCTGGGAGCTCTCCAGACAACAGGAAATGTTCAGTATGTATTAAAGAGGAGAAATTTTGGTTTCATTTCAAAATTTTCCAAAAAAATGCTCTGTCCGACTGATTCAGGAAGGAAGTGCTAATGTTTGTAATCATTTTTGCCAAAGAATGTTTCAAGTAGTTTTTATGTCGTGGCTGTATTTTTCCTATAAATGTGTGAGAGGGTACAGCAGATGAGCGATAATGGAGCCGCTAAGTGGCTCTGTGCGGACTGCTGCAGCTGTACGATGGAGGGATGGAGGAGAGACAGAGAGGGTGAGACACAGGGAAGAATGAAAACTAGAGGGCCTGAGATTACTCACTGGAAGCAAAGTGTTTGAAAGATGTTTACTTACAACCAGCAGCAGACTCGCTGAGGACACAGAAAGACATCTCTCTTTCCCCTAAGCCACACAGAATCCAGAACGTCATACCAAGAGGTTCAAAAAGGTTCAAACAGGTTCAAAGGCTGCGCAGCCCTGACGAGGACCAGAGGAGACGCGCTGACTGGTCCGATGGCCTGGTGCATCAGGGGACCAGTACTTTCTACTCAGGGATGAATTATGGGGATTGAGGGACATCTGCAGAATGCTGGGAATGTTATAATGGCTGGAGGAAGGCAGTGATGATTTGGTTTAGGTTGTAGTCGTCTGGACGCTGGTGAAAAGGGAGGGAAGTAAAAAGCAAATGGAAAAAATATAGGTGAAGAAGATTGGCCTCAAAATCCCTTGCGTTCCCTTTCCATTTTGAATTCCCTGGTCATCAGTGTCGCCTGATTCATTAACATGAAAATAACATGGTGGAACATGGTGTGAGATCTATTGTTATTACAAACTGGGAAACAGCTTTGTGGGGATGAGAGCGGAGAACTGACCAAAGCTAGCAAAGCCTCCGGGTGATTGCTGATGTCATTTCGGGAAATAAAGCCTCGGTAAGGGAGAAAAAATAGTACTAGCTAGCGTGTGGGATTCTGAAGTTCAGTTTCACCAGTGTCACAGCATGCCAAATTAATTACTCACCCCTTCAGGACTGATTTGGGATATATTGGGGTAAATTAATGGTTATCTTCACTCTCTTCCAATGCAGACTCCACATGCATCTGTTGAGAATATGTCTTGGTTTGCTTTGCAAGGACATATACTACAAATGGTATTACACCTGGTATGATCTAGGGGATTCTAGGGGAGGTTTCATGTAGTGTGATAGTTCATTCTGAAGTAGGCCTACTTGGCATACACTCTTAGAAAAAAGGGTTATTTGGCTTGTTTTTATATGGGAACACTAGTTTTTTATGGAACCCTCTATGGTAGGTGTGAAAAGTGTGAAAGCTCCCAGATTGAACCATTTTGCACAAAAAAGAACCCTTACACTAGACAAGGTTTTTCTATGGAGACATGCAGGAGTCTTTTGGAACCCTTTCTTCTGAGAGTGTACAGTATTTTAATGTAACAGAGTAATGTAGCTCTTATGGGTCATTGCTAGAAGCTCCATTAGGCAAGGTAATGCTGTGTTACTCTTATAGATCATTGTTATTTACTTTATCTATGCCATGTGCACACAGCAGTTCTTTCATGATCATTTCAAGCTCTGTGTATAAGCTTTTACACATTGTATACAAATATCTATGGCAGCATAATGGCTAATCACTTTCATGTAATTTGGTATTCTGAACACACGTCCATGTTCTTAGAGTTGTCATGACATGTATTATATATGTTTAGTCCCATAAGGGCCTTATAAATTACTCTGGATTATCTTGTCGGCTTAAAAGAAAAGAAAAAAGGAAGGCTTCAGAGGGTCTCAGTTTGTAAAGGTTTTGCCACAAGGGCAGGCTGAGCCCTACAGGTCAACATCTGAGCTATGCCATTGGTCAGTTATGACTCAGAGACTTCAGAAACAGGCCATAGCTGGCTTTGGATAGGTTGAGTATAAATCAGCCAGGGTTCCTGATGGATAAGTTCCTCTTAGCTGCTCACCAGATGTCTATAGGTTAGCAGCTGCCATTAGTAATAAATGTGCCTCTCCTGATTGGCTGTAGCTCCATTGTCTTACACAATATGTATTGTTAGTGCACAATCGTGAATGCATCAAGGTTGAATGTGTCAATGCATGTGCCTCAGCTGCAGTACCCCCCACACTGGGGCAGGTGACATAGCAGTGATTCAGTGATTCAACAGCACAGTACCAATATTGATTATATTATACATATATATAATATATTATATATTATATTATACACAAAGGGAGACTAAACAATAATGATAGAGCAACAGTGTGTGCCAGAAGGGCTGAAGAGACCCTAGCTTGTTTAAATGGGTGTATTTACTTTATTATGACAACTGTAATCGTAGCTCTTGTGTGTGTTCTGTCGTGTGCTTGGCTATACCAAGTAAGAGCGCTCATTCTTCTGATCAGTTCTTTCACCATTGACCAGACTTGCCAAATCGATCACTATAATTAAAATCACTCTATAATCATCTCATACGTATGGTGATTTCCACAGTTTACATTTGACATTTCATTTGTTTTAACTTAAAGCAAATTCAAGTAGCACCACACTCAATATAACCCTCAGTTTTCAAGTCCTCTTTACCCTGTTATATAATATATTATCATGGACCTCCATGCATTTCCATATTTTCTCCATGCAATATACTTGTGTACATGTGAATACACTTTGTTGTAAGGTAGCTGTCTGATTGGATTTCCGATTGGAGTGGCCTTTTTAGCACCCTGTCAGACAGAAATGTGATTAGGATCATTTTCTATATTTGCAACGAGACAAAAAACCTCCATAAAAGTCATATTGGTGATCATAAAAGCTAAACATAAATGTGTTGGTCAACGTAAACTGCAAGTCATAATGCTGCATAATTGATCAGGGGTGAGTTTCCTGAAAAGTGTCATAGTGCAAATATCTTGAAGTTGCCTATCTCTGGAAGAGCATCACACGGGAATAATCTCTTAAATGTGATAGAAATGTCATTCAAACAGGGCTTGACATTGGTGTTTCCTCAACACATCTCGAAATTACACAAGACACTTAAAGAACTTCTAAAAGACACATTGTGAACATGTGGCGTGTAACATTTTAGTTTTGACAGTCTTTAATTTCTGGAATCCAATATATTTGAACCAAGTATAGATTTATGTAGCCTGGGCATCTACATCAAGTAGATGAAATTATTATTATTTTGTGGGAAATTATAAAATATTGCATATGATACTGCAAATCAGTATAATGCTAATCAATACAGCTTTGACAGCTTAATTAGTCCAGTAGTAATTTTGGTTACAGCACGGGAAGGTGGGGTAAAGTAAGTGTATCTTAAAGTATGTCATGAGGTTGATGTTTTCAAAACATACTTTCAAAAACTCTCACCAAATGTCCACTATTTAAGTAGCTTGTGAAATCTCAAGATGTGATATTATCTGGAAGCCCAGTTACCATCTGGGTGAATTAACATGTCACACCTCTGTTATTTTATTATTTTCACAATGTCATTTAAGGCAGTCAGACAAAGTATGGGGGACAGCAAATAAGAACCTTGAAATATCTAAAAGATCCATGAGATTGGTTTGTTTCAAGAGAAGAAATTGCAACAAAAAAAAAGTAATAATAATCACACAGGGTCAACTTAAATCTGGATGATTAATGCCTTACTGTAATATCAAACAAAAAAATAAGCCTCTTGCTCTTACTAAAACATAACTTTTCCTAAATATATTTAGGCCAAAATGTTATGCTGTCTGAAAATACCATAGAAGGTCTGCATATCATTTTTACACTGGCATTCAAGATTTATCTTCGTCACAACTTCAGCCAAAAAAAGTAACTAACAAGACGTAACGTTTTCTGGACAATCTAATATAAAATCCTTCATTTTGAAAAAGGTAAAAAATGTTTTAATTCAACAGAGCAAACACAAGACTGTGTGAATCGATCCATGTTGTTATCCACAACCACATTCATTTAAATTATTTATTTCAGCTTCTGTAGTGACCACCTGTAATTATGAGTTAAATTTCCATGAGGGTTAGAATTGATATTTTGTATTGCCATGACAAAGCCTCCGAAGGTACTATGAGAAAGCCTCTATTTATGTTTTCTCAATGCAAAGTCTCCGTGTAAACATATGCACCACCAATTTGACTAATTTGTATTTAAGTTTTAAGTAAAAAGGACATTGGCTTTGGAGAGTTAACGAAAACGATAAAAAAAATTTAAAAGTTTCCATGAAGCCAACTTTATATGCCTGTCCTGCTCTGAAAAGAAAGAGGGAGATTAATGTCACCCGGATGCATTACAACACAATCCAAGCATAAAAAGGCATTTGAAGAAGGATTAAGATCACATTGTTCCACAGATACAATAACAGGCTCGGTATCAGGAGCGCTTTTTAGTGTGGCTGTTCCGGGAACTGGATGCTGCAGTTGTGTTTTTTGTCTGGAAGCCCAGATAGGAGTCAACAGAGCAGCCAATGAGACAGAAATGAGACACAGATGAACAGAACAAGATTATGGATCTCTGGCACAAGCGCCACAGCTGTTTGAAGTGGGCTCTCTTGAAGCACAAGTGGAAAATCGGTGAAAAATCCAGCAGTTAACAAATAATTTAAATTTGGGATGAAAGACTGCTCTGCTCCTCCACATTACTAATCAATGCTGGTATATAATGGAATCACTGACCTTGTATCCACATTACTAATCAATGCTGGTATATAATGGAATCACTGACCTTGTATCCACATTACTAATCAATGCTGGTATATAATGGAATCACTGACCTTGTATCCACATTACTAATCAATGCTGGTATATAATGTAATCACTGACCTTGTATCCACATTACTAATCAATGCTGGTATATAATGTAATCACTGACCTTGTATCCACATTACTAATCAATGCTGGTATATAATGTAATCACTGACCTTGTATCCACATTACTAATCAATGCTGGTATATAATGGAATCACTGACCTTGTATCCACATTACTAATCAATGCTGGTATATAATGGAATCACTGACCTTGTATCCACATTACTAATCAATGCTGGTATATAATGGAATCACTGACCTGTATATACCGGTATATAATGTAATCACTGACCTTGTATTTTGTGGTGTAGGAAACCCTCTGCCTCCCCATCTCCTCCATTATTTCACATTCCTTACCTATGAGATCAGAGGGTCAACCCTTGCAAAGCTCCAAGCTAAATATGCCTAGTCTGGTTTACAAGCCTTTCCAACTGTCTTCTTAACATCCAGTCCCCATCCAGCTCTTTATGATTTCCACTCTTGCTATTTCAATTTTAACAATACATATTAGATAATTGTATTCTTTTTTTTTTGCGTTGGCCCATACCATGTGAAATACTTACAGAACCTGCAAGGTCACAGTGAACAGTTTGATGGTGTCTTCACATGGACTACATTGTGTTGTAGCAGAGGAAACTCCTCTTTACAATAAGGCTCAACAACAATGTTTTCTGTCCTCAGGTTTGAATAATCTTTTATCCAGTTTTTATCCCGCTGTTTTATGTTTGTCTCTCCGTGTTCAACCGGAGCAGAACATGCACTCTTGAATGAAGATGCGTGCAACAGTTCTGCCGAAATAGTCCCTACCTGGACGGTCACACAGTGAAGTGCGTACCACCCAGCGTGGCTGCCTGCCAAAATTCAGGATGTGTTTTACAGGATGACTCACTCAAAGCCCACAGCTTTGATTGGTTTAAGCAATAGATATGTTTTTTGTTCAATGCCTCCAAAATACCATGTACTTGGCAATATCTGAAATTATTATGCTCACACTTTTTTTATAAGAATATCAAAAGAGTCGCTAAAAAAAGTGCACAGAGATTAGATTGAATCTGGGCCCAAATCATACAGCACATGGAGGATGATATGGATATTTTACAAAGCAAATTACTGTATCTCCAGTTTCAACATTTTCTATTTCTTATATTTCTGGAACATGATTTTATAAAAGCCTGGAATGAAATGGGATCAGCCATTTTAAAACACAGAACACACTTGTATTCCAAAAACAAGAATGACTGTGGCCATTGTTCTCAGTGTATGGATTAGAGGAAGATCATATTTCCCCCTCCAAGCTGTATGGGGTCAGATGGACTGTATGTTTGTTTTTCTATAAAAGAAGAGTCAATGGATGTTGTTAATCAATGCAGGCACATTTCCACAGGCAGTTTGAAATGTATCATCATTGACTGCAATACCTAGTGTGAAGTTTGAACTAAAGTTCACATATACATACATCATTACAGGAAGTACATTTAGAATATGATTGTATATGTATATGAAGCTTAGCGAAAAGTACATGGGAGAACAAGGTTATGAAATGAAATCGACATAATTTCATCTTCTCTATCATCGGTATTCCCATTGAGGGTGCGATATGTCCGAGAAGACACGGTGGGAAAACTGCTTCAATCTTTGAGGAGGTGGTTGCCTCTGGTTATATGCAGGCACCGAATCAAACGAAACAGTCTTCTGGCATTCCTATCTGACACATCTGATAGAAATGAGTCGCAGGGTAACAATCCTATGAGTGTTTGACATGAAGGCATCACCTGGATATCGTTAATATCAATATTAACCACAGGCGTAAAAATAAAATAAAAAACGTAAAGGGGAATTTCACCCAAAAACAACATTAACCTTATTGAACAGATCAAGGTGCAACTAATTAATATAAATGACATATCAAGTAGGCGGAGCCAGCGAGGGAAGAATTGCTGCCTGCATCTCACTGTTCTGAATAGGCTGTGGTAGGGATGCATCGTAGATCAAGCTAGCTATCATTGCTATTTTATTATAATGTCAGAAAATTACATTGATAGGCTACGTTATTTTCTAGAGATGTTTTGGCAAACTAAACCAAACAGGACTCGAGTGCTGTCAGTTACAGAGTGGAGCTCCTCCAGTATTCCCTGATTCCCTGTAGCCTACATCTTCCTCTGCCTTATTGAATCACCTGGTAAGGAACCATGTCAACTAACGTTACATTATGATCCATCACCATTAAGTAGACTAACATTAGCTAGCTGACATGGAACCGGGGTGCATAGCCTAGCTAAGTGTTAGACTTATGGCTATGGCTATGGCTTTTTTACGATACCAAACGTAGATAAATGAAGGGCCCCTGTTTTTCTGGAGACTGAGCTAATGATGGTGGTATTTTCTCAGTATAACTGTTATATTAGTGGCAAACCTGCCAGCGAGTTACGTGGCCTCTCTCGTCTCTAACTTAAAAACAGACAGGCAGACAGGCAGGCACTACACTAGCAGTAAAATGCCAAGCCCCTTGGCCTCCGCTTCTGTAACGTCATTCAGTGGGCGTGGCAACCTGTTGTCTTAACTGTAAGCTTTATGGCTGTTGTAGTTCATTCTTAGGCAAGTACCTGGTACATGCGCAATAGTTTGGGGCTATATCTCTGCTCTCACTACAGGTAGAAAGTTGGCTGAGAGCTCATTTTAATTAGGAGGAGAGCTACTTTTCTACAAACCAAACATCATTTTTGGGTGGAATTCCCCTTTAATTACAGAATACAGAATTCAATTTCAGTAATTTGTCATACTCATTTAGTTCTGCATTTCGGTACAATCCTTTAAAGACCTATTGTCTTCTTCATGGCAAATTTGTGATAGTCTCATGTCGTGCATCATGTTAGCAAAATTAGCCGCCGTGTAGCAAAGAAAACAGCTAAAGGACTATTAGGTCTCCCGTGAATGGAGCGCGTCTGTCCTCCGTAAGACCAGATGCTTCTTTTGAAAGCACTGCCTCCTGTCTCGGTACTTCAGACGAGTTCGGAAGTTCAGACGCCTACCGGCCGCTTTAAGATGCCCTAAGGCCACTCTGCTCAATAAGACAACTGACCTAGTCCAGGTCCCTGTTTCACACCGACACGCCCTGTCTAGTGAATTGACACGATGGGCAAAAAAGAAACAGGTTTTTTTGAGAGAAAGACTTCCAATAACGCCTGTGTGTTTCTCATAGGTGCGAAGGATAATAAATAATTTATTACGCTGGGATTAGTGGGGACTGGTCGTGTTTAACAGGATAACAAATTTCGAAGCCCCATAGCACACACCCCCCCCCCCCCAGTTCTAAAGTACTACCACTTTTCTCCGAACCAGCTGAGAAAACATCACCAAAGGAGGGAATCAAACTGCAGGTCAAAGGTTAAACTGTAGCGAATGGGGACAAGATGAGGGCAGTTTTTTTTTTTTTTAAATCAAGGCCATACAGATGAGTTGTTTGGTGTAAAAAGTTGTGTTTTGATGAACATGTGCATGCTATATGTGAACAGAGGTATTTATTAATCGTGCTTATATGAATGTACTACAAATTCAATTGAAATATTGTGTTACAGCATATTATAGCACATATCAGCACACTTTACACAATAACCGATGCATGGGACAGCAAGAGAGCTTGTTAAAAGGTTTTATATGAAGTACTGCGCCACTATTTCTATTTATTTTTCTATTTTTGTAGTCAAGTCAAGGACACATTTTGACTGAATCAAGGCCTGTGTCACACCACACATGTTACGCCTTTGCTCAATTGATTTGTTGCTGCGAAGCACATGAAGGCACAAAAGAATTAAAGCAAGTTTAAGGAATGCCTTTTTCACTTGTGAAAAAAGAATTACGGTGTCAGACAGCACAAAGTGATCATCGAGACTGTATATTCTCACCAGCGGTTCCCATGCATCTTTCCTATCGGAGGCAAGTGGGACAAAGCTATTTTTGAAGAGAATATTACGGCCTATATTTATACATATATTATTTATTTCTATGAATTTGTTTTACTGCGTGGGGGTTTTGGGATTTTTCCAGATCTCAGTATGGGTTAGAATTTATCTGATTAAGGCTGATGTATTCCACATGGAGACATCAAAACTTTCTCCCAAACTCCCCACTCTTTGCTGATGTTTTTTTCTCCTGTGTGTCAAACATAATGGATGGGCAATGTCTTTCCTACGTTTTAAAAAAGGACAATTACTGCAGAAATGGACTACCTACATTTAGGAATTTGAAAAATATTAATATAAAGAGCTGTTCTTCTTTGTGTGTCCGATGAAACAGCTGTATTTTTAGTAGATTTGTAAAATATATATATATGAAAATCTGTTATCTAACAGTGCTTTTTATATAATTTGAGTAAAAAAAGGCTAATCTGACAATTGCTTACATTACCTTACATTACAATCACTTAGCAGATGCCCTTATCCAGAGTGATGTGCAGTACTGGAAAACATCACTTCTAGATAAAAGTATGAAAAACTTAATCAAGTAATACATTCTTAAATGTTTCCAATTCCCCTACAATGGCCTCAGATTTCCATCTTTTTGGGGCTTTTTTGTTTCAATTTTCAAAAAAACAATTTTTATCCTTTATTAAAAAAAGATATATTTTTCTCAATGTGGAATTCCCATGAACAATGGCAAGATCCTCCTATTGGGGAAATATCCACAAGCTCTGTGTCCTTGTGCAGCCAGTAGCCATTTCTGTTGACTCTGCAGTCCAACTAAACTGTGCAGCCATTGTGTCAGAGCGAACACTTCTTACGCATATGTTTGCAGGTGCTTGGATGACCTAAGTTCTCATTGTGTGATATCCTGCCAAATGAAACACTCCATCCCTGGCCGACATTGTCGCTATTTATGCTTTAACCCGCAGGGCTTCCAGCACAGTCCGCTCGGACACAGTCAGTCTGTTGTCATGTGGTAGGGTGAGCAACTGCACTGAGAACCAGTGCTCCAGCTGGATGTAGGCCACCACCTTAATCTTCCGTCTCCTTCTTCCCCCCCAAAGAATTTGTCGACCTGCGTTGCGGCTACAAGTCCGATCGACATGGCGCAACCACTTTTGTACCTATGATAGACCAGTGTTTTGTTCTCATTCCCATGTTGCAATAGACCAACGTCAAAAAAAAACTTTAATTTCTGTCGACATTATATCATCCTCCATGACCGACATTGATTAGACTAAACAACGTCAAAATGTTTGGCGGGCTATACTGGGTGGATACTTTCACTTTAAAAGCCTGTCTGTTTGCTGCCTGTGCTATTACATGTTAACATTATTTTTGCAGCTGATTGAAAACACATTGTAACTGTGCATGCACTTCCAACTTGCAAAAAGAGCACAACATTTCAGCTTCGGGGCAGTTATAAACATTATGATCGGCTTGTGCAAGCAATGATTTATAAATAAAGGCAATAAAATAAAACTACAGGTTAGAAGACCCCAAGACACAGTGAATGATCCAGAACAGCTGTCAGTATACTGTGCCATCTGCATCTGTGTGCTTGGAAACAACAACCTTACTCTCAACATCAGACACATTCTATAAAACCGAACGTGAAGTTATACATTGCACTTAGACATTTAGCCTCTGTGCCAAAGGTGAGGGGATTTTATTTACTTTATCTTATTGCCAATGCTCTCAGCATCATGCATGTCTTCCATACATAATGGAACACAGACTGTATATCTGGTGCCTGGTCCATATGTTGTTGTCAAGTGATAAGTCTGTAAAGTATTTGTTTGAAAGTATTACATCATTGTATAACTATATAACAAGGTCTAATATTACAGGCTCATTTTTATGTTTTTTATATATTTTTATCATTATCATTTTGGTCTATCGTGTAGTATTCACACAGCATTCTCTAATGTGTTAAATTTACAGATGACAAAAAGTTTTTAAAAAATGAAATAAATAAAAGATCTGTAACATTTCAGTTCCCTAAGCCCTCCACGCTTGGTCTGTACCCTTCAGACAGTGAGAGTGAATGATGCTATTATATTATATTTCAGACCATCAATCAGCATCTATGTTCATGACTAAGACGGCTTGGCCCTGGAGGGGCATGTCATAATGGGTAATAATTTTACATTTTCTTTTGCAACACATTTCAACTCGACTTGACACGGGTTTGCCAAGACCCCACGCACATATACATGTAACTGCATGTATGTCCTTCCAACCCTCCAGAAATTACATTTGCGATACGACAAATGATTCAGTTACTTCGATGACGTTTCTGTATGCACTTACTGTATGCCGCTTTGGATAAAAACGTCTGCTAAATGGCTGTAATGTAATGTAATTTAGTTGGGGCTCGTATCCAAATAAATGCATACACTATGGAACCTCTGTTTTGTGAGAATGATATGCAGTCTGCGTTTGGCGGTAGTGCACAATATCAGTCGCACAATGTCATAATGTAGTACAAAGACGTAAGACGAACTGCAGTGTGAAATCTCTGCTGTTGTCTGATCTTCCACTTTGGCGGATTGTGTTCATTGATGTATGTGCGGAAATGTGCGCGTGGAAACGGCCTCTGTCAGACGCCGCATTATAGTATTAATGGCTTTTGATAAAAATCACTGAAAGAAGCTCACTCTCTGGATTTATGGTCAACCCTCTGCGTAACACCTGCAGGAACCAAGGTTCCAACTGGCAACTGGTAAGTAGACCCGGCTTCATAACAGGGGTATTGTATTGTGTCGTATTGGAAGGGTCCTATTTCGGTAGATGCCTCTTCATGGAAAATAGCAGGTGTTGAGTGATGGTGGCGAGGTAATGAGGGGGAGTAGAAAGAAGCCACACTGTGTTTTGGCTTCTTTTTTTGATATGGGAGCCTAATGGAGCTGTTATTTTATATACTGGCCTGCAGTTAATCCACTCACTGGAGTGCTGTAATGATTGAAGAACTACACTAAAAGCCTGAAGGCATCAGCTATGCTTCTCAGGTGGGACACCATCTAATATATTCCTGAGGTTTGCAAGTATGCTGATGGAAAATTGGATAATTATGAAAGGTGGCCCGGACCAAAGTAACTCGTGTCCAACATACACAGCTGGTAGTATTATAATATTTAAAGGAAAGAATAACAATATTGCAAGCAGCCCTTCACCTTCATCGCCTTAAAGAAGGCATCTGTTTCATAGCAGAATGTGTTCCCTTCTAAACGATTTCTAAACCAAGATACTTTCTGGGAGAAAACATTTCTATTGAAACGACACATCAGCCAATGGCAATATAATTTTGCCTCAGTGTTATCCAACTCACAGAACACTGGCAGTGACAGAGGTGAAAATGCCATATGGCCATGTCACATGTAATGCTGATATTTGTCACAAAAGTGTCATTTTCACTGAAATCAAGGTTTTTTTTTTGGGGGGGGATTTACCCATTTTGGTATAAACATATTTCTGTCAATACAGTCCAAAACATATAGCCTATGTTTCAGAGCAAGCTGTATTGTCACGTCACACACGCATCACACACAAAAACTGTACAAAAGGTAGCATGGTATGAATATGTTCAGCATGTTCAACATATATGTTCAACTACTGAATGTGGCTTATGAGCCATCAAGTAGCAGGTACTTAATGAGTAAGGCAGTGAGTGGGGAAGGAGTCATCTCACTGTACCTCGATTGGAATGTTTACCTACTGTACCAAGCATTTCCTCTTTAATATAGTCTATTCTTAACACACTGAAAAACAGCTTCCTGCAGACTGATGACTACAGCCCAAAATATTGTTTTGCAGGGGGAACGGGCCTTTCTTTATAAAAAAAAGAAAACCTCTTCTTTCAAGTGAATCACGTTTGCGGGCGGGGAATTACCGAATTGCGTCGGCATTGGCGGCGACGGCGGCGGCCTACTCACCCTGATTCACTCTCGTAAGGGAAAGCCTCCTCTCCTGAGACCAGTCTGATGGCTTTATTTTTGTTTTTGCGGAGAGGGGTAAACAGAACCTGGTTCACAATAAGGCGAGGGTGTACACCTCATTGCTCATGCAGCGCAAGGTTACTGTGACTGAGGCTCCAGGGAGACAATGGCGACAGGCGGCACGGTGACAGCGGGAGACAGGAACCAGTACAAACACAGGAACCTCCATTCCTGTGTACCGCGAGACAGGGCCAGAGTCCGACAGTACTGCGTATGCCCAAAAATGACAATGTAGGACATGTTTACTGATTAGCACCGTGGGGGATTATCAGTGCCAATACTGGGTTAGCTATAAAAAGGTTATTTGAATACAGGTTTCATTGTTATTTTTACAATGTTACAGTGGGACCAAGCTTCCAGCAAGTTAGCAACATTTTCCTTCTTAATCATAACTGTGCCTTAATGAAAAACTGTACGCTGTAATGGGTCTTAAAACAAATAAAAGCAAACTCTATTATCTTTGGTGAATTTTGCATCTGCCCAAATATATTATGGTAATATTTTCAGTAGGTTTTCTTCTCACAGTTTGATATCCAGCCACAAAAGTATAATATATGCCTATTCAAATATATATAGCATGTACTTTTAATATATAAAGCCTAGATACTTTTATTCAATGTGGTATGATTGATTTGATTATTACTTATGAAAAAACTATAACTATTATTTGGCCATGATTTACCTAAAAATATTTAATTTACAACTGGTCAAAAAGTACTATATGCTTAGCTCATATGTCTAAATAAAAGCCAACTGTATAATATGCCAATGAAAAATATTGAAGAATGTATGTTAATAGAAAGTTCATTTTCTCTTTTTCTCCCAGTGTCCCAAATTAACTTATTTTGCAAAAACATAATTTGTACATATTGTACATATTTATGTATATTATGTCTAATTTATATATTTATGCCTCTCAAACTAAAACTGATTTTGTACCAACAGTTAAAAACATACAGTTAAAGCATCATTCTATTCACCAGTATGAGCATCAGGATTTAATATTAATAATATAGAAATATAAATATGTCTCAATTACATAAGTATATATGTTTTCCTTATAAAATATAGCAGATACATTCATTTTCAGTTTTCACATCTATCACGTGATTGCAGTTCAGTTAGCCTGAACCACATATAGAAATGCTGGCTAACTTTTAATCATCACAAGGTATATCATTCTGCTATGCTTAATATTCTGCTTCAGTTTGCTTATATGTTCATAAATCTCAAAAATACATTTTAACATAAACATACACTTATAATATTGGCATACATTCAGGAAACATAATCCGTTCAGATAAGCTCTCTTAATTTTTGAAGAATTAAAAGCAAATTTGGCTTGGCTCCTGAAGATCACCATGTGCTCTCAAATTGCTTGAGTTGTTTTACAGTTTTGATGTTAAGACATTTTATATTATTTAAAAAAATATATATCCCTCAATTTATTTTCTAACTGCATATAGTGGAAATTATAACCATGAAAATATTTGTGTTTAGTTGCCATTTAATTTCTTGTGTCTTGTTTTGCATCATATACTGTGAAGGCCCTATTGGGGCATAGTAAAGATTGTACTGCAACATGCTATCCTTAGGAGCCAACAGTGGCATCATGAACATTATACTCCAGGTATGGAATGGGAAGATGGGACTTTACTATCCACCAGTAGATATAAGTGTTCTGGGAAGGGGACACCTTGGTATTTTGGCTGCATCCCAAGGAATATGTGGCATTATTGAATATTAATGTGTTTGGCCTGAGGAAATCCCAGTAGCAATTAAACGGAGCCTTATTGTCTAGGGGGCCAGAAGCCAAAGCAAACAGCGTGAATCAGCTGCCACCTGTCTGGAGGCGAAGGCCAGTGCTGCAGAGCAACACTCGTGGCTGAGGGCCCGGTATTTCAACTCCCCTGTCTCTCCTGCGTGGCCAGATTTCACAAAATCCAGGCCGGGTTCGGCTCTCTTCGTTTAGTTGCGCGGGAGCTTCACGGAGCGCAAAATATTTCTGCCGTGAGAACGTAACAGTTCTGTGCTCTCTCGCGATCTACAGGAGCACCTACAAAACATCTTTAGAAAGCTTTTATTCCATGGAATTATTCTTAGCCTCTGTCTTAGTACAGGGCAGACAGTCTCCCATCTCATGCATGTTTAGTCTTTCAGTGGCGGCTTGGAATTGCACAGACCCCAGAGCTGGGATTATGTATTCTATAAATGGTTGTGTGTGAAATGAATTAGCCATATATCACTGATTATGGGCTCTCCCATGACATGGTCCCCGCGTGTCTGAATAGGGCCCGCCAAGCAGACCCTTTATTCACAAATGAGACTTACTCCTGTTCCCTGGCAGTGAAGTTCTTGATCACTTTAGATTAGAGTGCCATGGAAAAAAAATGAAAACCCTGACTTCCCTGGTAAAAGTATGCAAAACAAGTGGGGGGGAAAAAACTTCCAGCTCTGTGCAAAATGGTATAAATTATGCTTCCAAAATTACATTTGGGAGATTTTTTTGGTTAAAGCAGAAGGGTTGTTAGTGGAGGATTGTCTTGCGGACCTGATGCCCCACAGCCCCCTCTGTTGGGTGAACACATTGTGGCAGGTTTCACTGGGAATGCATTCTCTGAATGAACGGGTCCATTGTCATCACCCTTTCATACGGATTTACCAGGGAGGTGTCTGTAGGTGTCACTGGCATCGTACCCGGCTGCTGGGTGTTGACACCCAAGAAGTATGAACCATGAAACAGCAGAAAGTGCATTTAAGAACAGCCAGCATCCGGCCCCACCTTAAGCATTTCCACTGCCAACTCGCCAGCTCACCCGCCCTTTCCTTTCCACCCGTTTTTATTTCTTAATTCATAATTTTGAAGGATTTCACCCTTTACAAAATACATAAAATATCGAAAGTATATTGAATGGGCTTGAATACTCACCTTCACTGTCTGAAATCAGACTATATGGCACATACTTCAAAAAAGTAACACAGCCACTTTCGTATTATTTTTAAATGATATATAATTTTTCTGGAAAATGTATCTGTATTTGAGGTATCTAAAGGTACATAAAAATTGCATACATGAATGTAATATTTTTGTACCATAATATTTGGCTGTGAAGTAATTGTTCTCGACATTCTGTTTGTACATAATGGACGGTGTTTGGCTTTGGCTGCTACAGAGTTGTGCCATACGAGTGTAAGGTTAATAATGTTTTTAATTAATGGTTTAAGTACAATGCAATGTCTTCTCTGTTAACATCCATTCTGAAGCAGAGGCAAATCAGGGAAAACATTCTTAGTTATGTAATTAACATTAATGCTCCACGCTTTAAAGGCCCTACACAACTCATGCCTACTACCAAAAGGGCAGGGCGACTTGAGGATTGATTGTAGAAAAACACATCTGCCACCATGCCGTCAAACAGTCATTATTCACAAAACCCTTCTCAGACAGCGAACTGCATCAGATTTATGGTCAACTGAGTTTTTCAGATCACGAGGCAGATATAGCTTTGAATGATGGGACTCATTAATAAGTCACAATAATTGCGTGTAGCTTTTTGCTACATTCAGCTAAAGGAAGGGCCTCCCGAAAAAGGCAGCGGATTACCGCAGGTAACAGACGAGGCTGATATCGAAGCATGCGTGATGTCTTACATCACGCTTTCTGTAATCCATTAAAACCAGCTGACGAACGTTTCATAAACAAAGGCTCTCTGCTAATTTGGGAGTCCGTAAATCACCCGCACGCTCTTGCTGCCACTTAACCGATTGTGTGTACAGTGCATTCCTGCAGAATGTAACGGGCATCCATCATACGCACGGATCTTCCGCAAGCTAATGAGTTAGGGCCTTATGTTCCATGCTCATTAGCTCGATTGTGTGCATCGTACAGTACATCGAGGTATGCGCCGTAGTAGAATGATCCTGCAATTACTGTACATGTCTACTCAATGCATACGCTTTCCCTCTTTTGTTTTACCATTACACAATGGCGACGTCTGTTTCCTGACTGACATACTACGCGTGTTTCTAATTATAAATGTGAGGTAGCTGCGTCGGCCACTGGAGTGGTGTCACTTGCGACACGCATGCTGCACCCGGAGTGAGACGCAAGAGAGATGTGCCTGTTCAATCTCAAATGTCACTGTATTGCATGTATTGATTCCCAAAATAATAATAATAATAGCATGTATCTTTTTTTTACTCTGATGGCGTATAATAAATTTTTACCTTTCAACACGTTACATTTTTTCTTCATGTACAGCCCTGAAATACCAAACCAGGATGCTTCAGTTAAAGAAACATACTTGTTAACAATAATTCACACTGACTTTCATTGCACTTTAAACATGTGTCAGCAGTTGGCCTGAGCCATTAATGCCTGCATTACGGTGAATGGGCACAGCTTTGTAATGACTGGAGCTTTGATGATGAAACACTCAGGACAAGAGGTTACGTGTGTTACTGTTACTGTTACTGTTACATTACATTCAAAATGTATAAAGCCAAAATTAGGAAATTAAAGAATGGCTGCGCAAGTCATATACAGTAACTTCCTTTAGTTAAAAACCAAATCCTTTTTTATGTCCCCAGACTTAGCCATACACAACCATCAGCAATCTTGAGCATACTGTGAGAGGATCTCAGATTTAAAAAATGTTTAACATAAATTTTTATTTTTTATTGTAGTCTCATAGATAGTGTAGAAGTTCAGTATTAATATGCATATTAATTATGCATATATAAGTAAACATAAAGCCTACCTTTTAACCATCCTGGTTCGTAATGATTCACAGGGTTACCCATTGACCCAGTAGAGTGCTAGTACCTTAAATAGATGCATAGTCAAAGTTGACTACAAGAAAAACACACATTATAAACTAATAAAGAATACACAAAAACCTCACCGTTGGACTGATAGAGACCATGCTGGTGATATACAATACAACGTACTGTACATTACAGCTTCTCATAGGTCGTGTTGGTCTGTAGTTGATTAGCACAATCATTAACACAGCGAAGTAGCACTCAAAGAGTTATTCTGAAAGTACATGGATGGTATTATTTTTGTCTGGTTGTTTATTAAAGAAAACAAAGGGAAATGCTCAGCAGACAGGAAAGGTTCTCCTTTGTACAATAAGATAAAGTAGTGCGCCAAAAATAATCAACCCGTAAACAATGAAGGACCCTGTAATACATTTTCACCAACAGGAATTTACGCATCATTCAACGAGTGATATGATATCAATGGTCACACAAGGAAGCACTTGAAGTAATTTCAGGAGAGGCAAGGACATTGGCATAAATATTAACATTTTCAGGGAAACTATCAATGTTTGGTTAAAAAATGGTTTTTACACAAGTCTTACATAAAAACCGAATTGCTTAAATAGGCTACAGCTATCCTAACTCCTGAATCAAGTCCTAGTTTTAATTTAATTCACAATTTAACATAAAAAAAGAAAAAGAAATGGTTGGGACATGGTTGTGGGGGAGGTGTAGGGTAATTGCGTTGGTGGACGGAAATTCTTCCCTGATACAATGACAAAATAAACACATGGGTGGATGTCACGGTGCAGTGGTGGAACAAGTAAAAGTGGACTTCCCATGGCAGAAACACAAAAAGCCCCGGATACATAGAAGGCCAGAAACCTGCCGGAGGCTCTCTCAATATGCGCCTGCTTTTTTACTGCCAGGGGGAAAGTATAGATACAAGGCCTTTGTTCCTTTGTTAATAGCTAAGTGTTGAACTGAAGGCTTGATTTTCTTGATAACAAGGACTGGAATCTAGGACATTGTTGGTAAACTGAGGCAAACATGCAGTGTGTGTGTGTGTGTGTGTGTGTGTGTAATGACAAGTTGTTGTGTACAGGTATATTTATTTAAAATATAGTAGTTCAGATATGCCTAAATAGTTTAATTACAGAGAAAAATTGTCAGTATTGAATTAACTGTGCTGTACCATAATTTGAGTCCACGTGTATGGAGTATTTTCACTGAATATTTCACTGTATATATTATAGGATTAATTATATTCTAATTATAACATATTTGTTTGCAATCACATTATTATGGAATTCTAACAAATTTAACACTGGCTTTCTTCACTGTTCGTATTCATTCACCTGGTCCTTTGGAAAACTTTGCAGAAAGCTTTGCAGTACTTTCATCTCCTCAAAGACATGCCTCCTGAACAAAGAGGCCTCTGTTATGTCATTTTTGTGGCATGCCGTTTTGCTCGCAGTCGAGTCCCAGCACTCTCTAGCATGTGTTCTAGTTTTCCCTCAAGGCCACTTCTGCCAAAAGGTGCACAAATTTCCAACCAGTGCCACACGTACATCATCTCTGACCACCTACACCACTTACCACTTTTACCACTACTGTAACTATACTTCTACAATTTTACTGCAGCTACCACTACTATTTGTACTTCTATTTTGACAAATATGACGACCAGTACTATTTATATTATACAACTTGTTTATACAACTCCTAATAGTTTCACTACCAAAACTACCGACATGCATCTACTAGTACAGCTGGTACTTAGTTTCCATTTTTAAATTGATACCCGTACCACAGAATTGAAAACCGATAAGTTGGAATGTACTTTTACGAAACCTTAATGAAAAGGCCCAGGAAGTATGGTTCGGCTAAGCAGCGATATCCACAGGCACATTGCTTGCAGACAGTTCACTTGCATATCCACTGTGACATAGTACAAGTGTGGTGTGTGAGTCTCCGCTACAGACTTTCTACAGAGTATGATTTTTGCATTCTCTGCATCCTTGCCTAGTGCACGGATGCCTGCGTCTGAGACGATAGGCTGTCTGCTGCTTTATTTTCTCGATCAGTAACATATGCATGGCATGGACAGCTACAGTTTTTGTCCGAGGGGGTGAGCGGCGAGGGGTGTCTTCCAAGTCAAATATTTACAATGGGGACCACAGTCCAAAATCATTCATCATGCTGAATGCTGTCAGGTGATTGGTTTCAACAGCATGTAACGCACTGTGTGGCACTGTGTCCGATTTGCACTAATGAGTAAGTAATATGAGAAATCTTATTCTTGGCTTGTGATTAATTACATTATGCGATGAAAAGTACGATGCGCCACATCAGAATTCTTCCCAATGGCAGGCGGTTTGTAATATCACTTGAATCACAAGCATTCTCTTGGTTTTACATCCCGTGATAGTATCTCTGGTAAGTCGGCTTACACAGTGGAATCTTAAAGGACGTTCACAGGGGAGAAGGTGCTCAGCTTTTGTTTAGACTTCTACGACTTGCTACGTTACACAAACTGCTCATTGTTTCTCTGGAAACTAAACGCTCAGCGTATACTGAAACTTTCAGGTTTTTGCTGGACGGACCGCCTTTCTCTGTCCAGTTCAATCCACCCTCCTCCAATTCACCTGTACGGATATGAGCTCAGTTTTCCATTTTAGCACCTTTCACTCATGAATACAGACGGGCCTCATTTCCTTCTTCCAGTGGGTTTCCCTTGCGGTATTTCTCTACCAGAAGACGGAATCCCGGGCATAGCATTACCAGTGGCCTGTTAACAAATGCCGCTTTCCATACCACAGGAACGACGACAGTCTGTTGGAACAAGCTCTTGCAAATTATTAGGTGTTGGCTGTTACGGCAGACCACAAGACACCCACAAGTGAATGTCCCCCGCTCTGTGTTCGGAGTTATGGGGGTTTCCCGGGCCCTCAAAGTCTGTTTATATCCTCAGCAGAGTAATTCTGGCCCTGTTCACCCCAGACCAATCAACAAACCACTGGAGGGAGAGAGAAACGGGGGACGGACCATGAAATAAAATAATGGCATGCTTTTTTTTTTGTCTATGGCTTTCTAAATGAAGTGTTGGGGATGAAAGTTACAGAAAAAGGTGTTGGCAGGGCAAACAGCGTCCAGAACCTCCTCACACATGCCATAAATCTGCAAGCCCCTCGTTGGCATTGATATACCGCAATTGTGTGGGGCAGATTTGGGGGTCAAAGGTTAACAGGCTGTCGGAGTGGCAAACGGGCGGGCAAACACTATAATCTATTCTCACCTCTATTGCTAACTCGGGAGCCAGGATCAACACACAACATACCCCATATGAGAGGGGTGGAGGGGGCATTGTTTTCTATCCAGCTGTAATGTATTTTTAAAAAATTACAATAGCCTTTTTTTCTGCTATAAAGTCACTGTAAAATTTTGGAAACACATAATACTGTGTAATAAATAAACATGAAGCTTAAAGGCATCACTGAAAGTTGAGAGTAGTTAGTAGAGAGTGTGTGCTTTACTTCATGTAGACGGCATACCTTTTGTCTTCCAAAACAATGCCTCATTTTCCAATGCACCATAGACAGCATAAGTCTAAAGGAAAGGCGTACTCAAGCGGTAGGTACTCAAGCGGTACGTATGCATTCTGTTTCAAGAATGCACTTAAAAGCAGCGTTTGCCCAAAATCTCCTGTGAGTACGACCAGTTAGATAAACATCACCACTTCAGGAACCAATTCATCATGGCTTTATTTTTTTAGAAATGGTACGAAATAGTGTTTAAAATACTCAAGATTCATCTGAGAGCAAACTTAATTTATCCCTGTAAGACTGTGAAATCTATTACCTATACTCACCTCATAAAGCTGGCAGAGACATTTGCTCAAAAAACAGATAAAGTACTATAATGGCAAAAACATGATGATAAAAACCTGATAACGGGCACGGTGTGAGAACAGAGGTAGTGTGCACACCTCCACATCTATCCTGACCGCAACAAGTATATTCTAATTAACAGAAACGACGTGTCGCTCGCTTGGCACAATGGATGACCGCTGCTCCGGTAGTTTGTTTGGTTTAACTTGTCTGCACCTGTGTGTTGACTGCGCTGCACAGAACTGAACCCCCCACCCACCGAGGACCCCGTTCACGAGGCCGGGTCACGCGAAGTGCGCTACGAGACGAGGGCGACCCTGACCTCAACCCCCTCATTATCATTTCAAAACCATACCCCCTGCATTCCTCCAAACCTATGAGTGTGCAAATATTTAGACTGGTCCCCCTGCTTCAAAAGAAGTTGGGAGAGAACCCATGAGAAATGAAAGAGATGGAGAGGGGGTTGAAAGGTGGATGGGGGGGGGGGGGCGGGGATCTCACAGATGTGCATTCGAGTTCACATCTGTTCGATGCTGCAGAGACTGTGAGTGGTGAGATCTTCTCAGTTGTTGTGTTTAGCCCCTCTGGGTCTGTGTGGACTATGCAGAGCTACACACAGCCTTGCTGGAAATAACCTGCAAGTCACAAGTCCCTTATTAATCACATGACTACAGTGCAGAATCCCATAATCCCCCTCAGTATGACTGAGACTCACCACAATTGTTGTTGCTGTAACAAAGCAATAGTACAGTTTATCAATGATACGCCCTAAAAAAGGCAAAAGGTGTTTCTCCCCAGACCCGAGTCACATGACCTTTATACTTTGGTATATTTTTACAAATTACAGTGTTTGGGAAAGGCTTTGGCCTATGACTGGGGCTACCAGTGAAATGTTGAAAATATTTTTTTAATTAAGGCCAATATTTGTTTTCATACATGAAAAAGGACCTTTTCATTTGGCACGGTTCATTCATATTTTTAGTATGTAAAAACATTAGTCCAGAATAAATTTAACAAAACAAAGAGGATGTGTTTTAGGGAAAGAGCGTTTTTTATGGAAAAAATTATGGTATCTGTATAAAGAAATAATGTAATAAAAAAATATATATATACACATTTCACCTCAAGCATGAACCAAATCAAGCTGAAAAAAATTATGTTCTACTCATACAATACAAATAGATTGAGTGCTAAACATGAGAATAATTTTCCTTGGTTCCCCCTGCCACTTTGGGTTTACCCCATTGCACACATGAATGGTAATTGTAAATGAGCAACTGCAAAGCAAAAAGAAAATAAATAAAAAAGGAAAAAATGCATGTTTTTAGAGTATGGGATACCTTGTCCCTCGGTTTACAGCTGATCGAAATAAAGGGATCAGAAGAAGAATAATTTTGTGAGAATCGCTGGGTCTCCGGTCTGTTCCTCATTAGAACCACTGTGACTCCAAAACACTACAGGTTCAGCTCAGTGTTGCCTTATCAAAATACAAGAAAAAGATGAAAAATGAAAAAATAGAGGGCTAGGGAGGAAAGGGGGAGAGGTTTGGGGAGAGGAAAACAGAAGAAGGCTTAACAAAGTCGCCCTCTGACCGGGATTCCTGCAGTCCAGTTGGCATGGCGAGCTGAGCCTTGCACGCCGGACAGATGATGGCCCATTTAGGAAGAACAACATGGTTTGTTTGGTGTCGCCTGTTCCATCCTTCAAATTGTCATGCCGCTGTTTGCTTTCCGGGGGCCCGAGAAGTTGTCCTCTCTAGCAGCCGGCAGTTCCCCTTTAAAAGGATGGATCCTATAGGGTCAGAAAGAAGTGATGGCACTGGTCCATGTATCATGGCAGAGTAGGAATAATAGCAAGAGACTGGAGAAAATGCATGTCCACATAACAGATAACGAAAGCCTTGGGAAGCAATTCATGTTTGCGCTTGTATTTTTTTGAGAGACTGTTTAAAATTTCACTATGGAAACAGTGTCTGAATCTCAGTGGTACATGGGGTCAGGGCCTAGTTCACAGGCTTGACACGGCTTGGCAAGTACTATTACAAGTGCAAGTGCAAGTACTATTACAAGTGCAAGTGCAAGTACTATGCCAGCCCAATGATATTACCTTAGTCCCCCGGGATTCAAATCATGGTCCCAGAGGTC
Source organism: Ilyophis sp. 1 JC-2022 (assembly GCA_022702515.1). NCBI lineage: Eukaryota > Metazoa > Chordata > Actinopteri > Anguilliformes > Synaphobranchidae > Ilyophis > Ilyophis sp. 1 JC-2022. Next base: position 98,629,577 of record CM040405.1, read on the forward strand.
CGAAAACTGCTGGATTTATAACCTGGGAGTCAGGTGTGAAGACAGTCTGACCAATCAGTGGTACTAATTGCTCAGATTACCTGGGAGAAAGAAAACCCGGGCTGGATTTAGATTCAAGGTCCAGATTTAACTGTCCATGCCTTAGTCCATCTTGGAATTATGAAAACATTGAGAGGCAACAGGTAGGCCGACAGACTGACTGTGTTATGGCTTAGCCAATTATTGCACAGGAATGCTTTTTTGCAGATCTGATTCTATAGACACTCCTAAGAACACACCTACTCTATATGCTTAACAATCGGTACAAGTCTATATTTCACATACTGTATGGTATGAAGATCGGATGTGCAGGGCAGCTTTGTGGCTGTGAGGACATTGGATGATGTTATATATGCCCATTGTGTTCATATTTGCACCTCAATTTATGAAGACCAACCTGGTCAAAATTCAATTGAATCATGTTTTGTAATCAGGCCTCCTCTGAAAAAGAGGCCTACCTAGCTGCATAAATAAAAATTTATAACAATACAAATAGGGTTTTTTCTCAATCAGAAAATGTTTTTTCTTATGATAATTATACTTTGTGTGGAATAGTTTTTCATTTTATTGACTCAAGATTGAATCTCACAACCTTCTGGTCTTAGGGTAGACAATGACAACTGCAAAATTCTGTGTAAAATAGGTAAGCAACATTAATTAAAAAACAATATCAAATGTGTACAGTGTAGTATAACGGATAGGACATTGCTCTTGTAAAGGTAGCAGTTTCAAATCCCAAGTGGGACACTGTTGTTGTACTTTTGAAAGATACAGCGCCTGACTTGTATTGTATTTGGCTGTAAAAGTGTATGCTGTGTTTATCTAGATAAGGGTATCTGCTAAGCCAACATAGTAAATAATATAGTAAAAGTGTCGAAAAGTAGAAATTTATTCTGTATTCTGACATAAACAGATACAAATATGCACATTATATTAAAGTATGCAAATGTACACAATATATAAATTGTGTCCTTTCTTATGGACAGTATTTAAATCATTTCTACAGTATAAGGATTCTGGGATGTCAGTACCATGTACCATGTACTTATGGTGAAACCCTGATAATGGCACATGGATGGCCAGCCTGTTTGATGTTGGGGTACACAGGGGGAACCGGTTTCACCTGTTGTTGAAACCTTGTGTCTACTTAATACATTTAAAATACAAAAAAAATACTCTGTTTTAAAACTTAAAAGGGTGCCTGTAATGTGCATGTACAATATTCTGGACTGGTGTAATTAACTGCATACTTTTAGAATCTAATGAGAGTGGGAACAAATGTTTGATTGCGGTTCGCCAAGTTTTTGTTCATGTTTGCACCTGGGCAGTACCTGGATCATTCGTCGCCTGTAGAACCTGCTAGCCATGGTATGCTAATGCCGTCAGCTTTTTTTGGACGTGGTGGTCTTTGTCTTTAAAAAGTTTTTACAAAAGGACTCATTTGCCATCACTAGAATTCAGGCTTATAAGCCTTTAATATGCATCTGCAATAGTTGGAGGTTCCAAGACTTTGTGAAATGTGACGCATCCAGTTAGATGCATGTTAAATTGTAGCAGTAATATAATAGTTTGCAAATCAAACGCGAAAGCTCTGCTACATGCACAAACGACAAAGACAGTCACGTCCGGCTAAACCTGCAGTGAAACCACTGATCAGCTGCTGGAGAAGCCAGAAAATATATTTTCTGAGCAGCAGGGGGCAGTAATGTCTCTCTTGGACGGCAGCCAAAAACACGGAGCCTTCAAAGTTGTGGTTTACAGTGCTTCTTTTCAAAATAGGATAACAAGGGGAGTGGTGGGCCACAGAGACAACATCACTGCGGGCACATTTTGCGTAGCATTTTCTGCATAATCCAATCATTTTACAATGCTGTGTCAGAAAAGTGTTCTAAATAAATAATGGAAAACAGCATCCTCAGACTACAGTCATCTCAATCTGAGCAGGCCCCAGAATTCATTACACTGCATGCAGCACCTCTAGTTTCAGGTGATGCAATGCAGCCTTAGCCTGCAGGAACCCCATACAGTGTCAACCGGCATTCAGTTTGTGTTAGCATGACTACAGTACTATATGCATAATATATTCCTTAAAGGAGGCCCTCTTGTGCTTATGCCAGAACGATAAGTGATCCCATATACGGATCTGGATGTGATCCCAAATACCTGCTGCCATCTTGCTCAGACAAATCACACAAGACACTCAAGCGTCGTGAATGAAGAAATTCTGTTTAAAGCAAATATCGCCCACCTGAACACCTGAGCTTTCCCACAATCAAAGGCCCAAACCCTTTACCGGGACTCTGTGTATTTTCTGCAGGACTATTCAATGCTTTTAATTAGAATGGATAATGGCATCCGTCAATGACAATGCGAGAAATAAAGAAAGTTTTAAACTTTCGGTCTGCAATGCTAACATTTTTCATTAAAGTCACAGTGCTACTATTTGAAAACATCTCTATAACAGATTTGATCACAACCACGCTAGCTTACTTTACAAAAAGATAACCGTATGCAAAGAAATAGGATATTTTATATCAAACAATTAATACTTGCCATCTCTTACAAAAAAAAAAACTAGTAAACTAAAGTTTACTTTTAAGTATACTCATTTTGATAAACTATGAATATACTTGTACATATACTATTTTATTTAACTATTGGGACTAAATTGGCACACTTTTTAAATTTATAAACTATACTTAACATATATTTAGAAGTATACTTTTAAGAATTAAAACAATAATATAAATTAATCCAAAATATATGTTGCAAACAAAAGGACCTAAGTTTATAATGGTATATTTAGAATAGAATTGTAGTAGAGCTGGTTTACCCACAGCTTACTGTGAATTACATTCAATGTTCATTACCAGGGATAGCTGCCACGTTATGGGAAGGATGTGCTTTATCTTATCTGTTCTGTAGTTACTTCGATGACGTTTCTGTATGCACTTATTTTATGTCGCTTTGGATAAAAGCGTCTACTAAATGACTGTAATGTAATGTAATGTAATGTTTTTAATTAATAAAAGTATACTTCTGAGTTTAAAAAGTGGGCCAATTTAGTCCCAATAAGTATCAAAATAGTACACTTACAAATATACTAATCGTTTATTAAAAGTAGGATACTTAAAAGTATACTTTAGTTTACTAGTTTTTGTAAGGGCTCCCACTAGAATGCATTGACCAAACTGAACGAGAATAATGCAGTTTGGTTTAATCTTGTTCTCTTGCCTCACATGAAAAACAATGCATTTATCAAACAAGTGGTGAATAAAATATATTTCCTGCTGTCCCGCGAGCTTGGAGCAGAGCAAGGTCCACGGACACTTAACTCCATTATGCGTGACCTCATACTTTATATTTGCTTATACCAGTAGCATCAAATGCATCGTGAATAGTTTACGCCGTAGATATTGTATGGCCGGAAGAGCTGATCCAAAATATATGTTGCAAACAAAAGGACCTAAGTGGGCGGGGAACAAGACATAATTTGAACTCAGTTCTGAGTGAGGTTGTAATGAGGCCAAGGTGCATTCTTTCCCCGCCTGTTAGTGTACTGGCGCTCTGCTTGCTGTTCTCGTGGGATCCTTTCAACCTGGCCCGAGATCTGGCTCCAAGCTTCCTTCCCTCTCTTTGTTAGCTTGCTCGCCGCACGGCTCTATGCAGGTGTGTCTCCCTGCGTTCCGACCACCGCGCCGCTCCGCCCCGATTTAACGCACCCAAACACACGGAGAGGACAAAAGGCTGGACTCCGGTTGGACGTGCATACTTAACGCTTTTGCAGCTAATAATGACATTCATATTTTGAGGTCTGGTGGTATTTTTGGAGGAAGAATCACAGGAAGAGAGCTGAATGATGGGAACAAGGGGGAATGTTTATTGTTAATAAGTGCTAAGTTTCTGGGTCTGATATGTTTTATTTGTTACAACTAAACCCTTATTTTGCGTCCATATGCGTCTGGAAAGAAGCTTACAGCAAAATAAATGAATACATTTTTAAAATGTGTGATAATGTTTTCGAAGGTTTATTTATTTATTTAAATCACATCAGTGTTGAAAACACTACACCACTTGTTTGCGTGGCCAGAATTATATTGATACCTAAACATAACTATAGTATGCTAATGGTTGAATGCACATTGCAATGCAGCATAATGCATATGTATTTATACATTTATAATGGTTTCAGTAAATATCCACATATAAATCACCATGTATATCTGTCTAAATGATTGATATATAAAAATATAAGCTGTGAAAGTCGCTATGCGCAAGAGCTTCTGCTAAAAATGTCATAAGAAATTTTTTTTTTTAAATAGCTTGTGTGCTCCATCTAGTGACCAATTCGCGCAATTTCACTTTCTACCTTTTCATAACGCTAAAGTGTTTTTCTGATCGGCTTTCTTGGGTACCCGCCAAATAGAAAAACAAAGTTTTAATGCATTTTATATTAAAACATATAATAAGTAACAAAAATGTAGAATCGATTGGAATTTATTGATTTCAATTATGTATTAAGTAATATCATGGGGAAAGTGTTTATATATATTTCAAGAAAATCACGGTATCAACGCAATAGCCTGTTGGTAAATTTGAGCATTTATCCCCTTTGAAATTTCAATACAAATGAAACAGTTTTCAACGTTAAGACTTTGTTTGATGTCCATTGATTAATCTTCTGGAAATGAAGCATGTTTGCAATAGAAATAACCTGACCATACAAATATGTAAAACATAAAGGATAGTATTACTGTAACTAGAAGCTATCTTAATAATATGAAAATGAATTTAATAATATAACATTAATTGTTAATTCAATATAAATTGTTAAAAATCAATTCACTGTACTTACCTAGCCGTGTGTGTGAAGAACAAATAACACATTTTAATGGGGGTAAACGTTCAGGATATGTTGATTGTTGGTATTATTTTTCCAAATGAAACAATGAGTTGAACAAGAATGGCATTAGAAACTATTGATGAACTGATTGTTATTGATGGATTGATTGCTTTCTTGACTGATTTTAATGCAGCTACCATATAGCTGAACCTTGTGGTAAATTATTTACTTACACGTTTCAAAGAGGCGACATGATTGTTATGCATATTAAAAATACTGAGAAATAGAGAAGCACCGTTCTGTTTTTAAAGTCCTGTTTTGCTGGATAGCGGATGATCATTGTCAAATTGTCCAAATATTCATGCCACAGCTTTCAAATCAGATCATGAATGGTGACTTGCAGGCAAGGCAACTCTTCCAAAAGCTCCCTCTTCTCCCTTCACTTTTTATGATTAGAATTCTAAAGTAGTTTTGATCAGTAGATTGATTATCCCGGAACCAATACCAAAGCTGCATAGCATAGAATGGGTTGGGATAAAATCATTAACCACAAAACAGTGTCTTAATGGAAAAGAAACATTTTCGAACCAGCAGATACATATATTTTAATAATGAACACATATTACAATATAACAACATTTCTATAAAATATATAGTTGCTGTTAATCATTTATTCGTTTTTTTAAAATTCATTTGCCATTCGAACACATGATAGCCTATGCATGTTAATTACTCTGAGACGTTCCATTAATGCACGTTTTTGAATAGATAATTCATGGCAAGCTTCACCCCGCGTATGACTGTCCCTTCACTGAACACAATGAAAACCAGGGGTGACCGTTTGTGTTTAGCCAGTGCGCTTCTCTCCTTACGTGGCACTCGTATCTTGATGCAAACTACGTGGCAACCAACGTTGTTTGATTATTTCTCGAGAAAAAGAGCACACATCGTCATGATGTTTAACCTCTTCTTTATCAGTGATCGACACATGTTGAATCCAAACATGTCCAGTGCTCCCACACGCCGCGTTTTATTGGTCCCAGATGTTTTTTTTCCTCTCTCTCAGGGCGCTGCTGACGCAACCGCGGGTTTCCCGTTTACTCTCGATTACGTAAATGCTCATCATCCCCCGTAGGTTCAAAGGGTTTTCTTTCAGATGTAAGACATTGCCAAAACTGATACACAGATATAGTGCCCTCCACAATTATTGCCACCCCTGGTAAAGATGAGTAAAAAGGGTTATAAAAAAGTCACCGTTTGGTGAATTAGCTTAATCTCACACTGACAAAAATGAGAAAAATCCAACCTTTAATTGAGGCAAATTTATTCTGAGAAAAAAAAATCCCTCATCAAGAAATAATTATTTTTAACAAAACCACGTGTGCCACAAATATTGGCACCCCTGCATTTAATACTTTGTACAACCTCCCTTTGCCAATAAAACGGCACTGAGTCTTTTCCCGTAAAATCTAATAAGGTTGGAGAATACAGAGCAAGGAATCTGAGACCATTCCTCTTTACAGAATCTCTCCAGATCATCCAGAGTCCTAGGTCCTCTCTTGTGCACTCTGCTCTTCAGCTCAGCCCACAGGTTTTCAATGGGGTTTAGGTCAGGGGACTGAGATGGCAATGGCAGAAGCCTGATTTTGTGTTCAGTTAACCGTTTTTGTGTTGATTTGGATGTATGTTTTGGATCATTTTCCTGCTGAAAATTCAACGATGACCCAGTTTTAGTTTCCTGGCAGAGGCAGTCAGATTCAGATATAAAAGTATCTGGTATTTCATGGAGTTCATAATGCCATGTACCCTAACAAGGTTCCCAGGGCCTTTGGAAGAAAAACAGCCCCACTACATGACGGAACCTCCACCATACTTAACGGTGGGGAACAGGTTATTTTTGGTATAGCCATCCTTCTTTTTACACCAAACCCACCTTGAGTGTTGGTTGCCCAAAAGCACAATTTTCATTTCATCTGACCATAGAACACGGTTCCAGTCAAAGTTCCAGTAACGTTTAGCAAACTCCAGGTGCTTATGTTTGTGGTGAAATGACAGGAAAGGCTTTTTTCTGGCATGCCTTCCAAATAATTTGTTGGCATAGAGGTGACGTCTAATGATAGTTTTGAAAACTTCATGACCCCAAGATGCTACTTTCCTTTGTAATTCTCCAACAGTAATCCTTGGAATTTTTTTTGCATCTCTTACCATCCTCCTCACTGTGTGTGGGGGCAAAATAAACTTGGGTCCTCTTCCAGTTGCTTTGAACTTTTTAAGTATTGCCCTAACGGTAGATATGGGCATTTTCAGGTGAGTAGCTATTCTCGGACTTATGAAGCTCAACACACCTTTCCCTCATTTGATTTGTTATTTTTCCCATGTTGGTGTATTTAAGGGAATATGGCCTCTGTGTCACCTCATATTTATACCCCAGTGAAACAGAAAGTCATAGATTACTGCTTGAAAGTTCCTAAACACTCTGATCAACTTTACAAAGTAAAATATAAATGGAAACAATGCTTCAGTTACATTTTGTTCATAATAATTTCTAGGGGTGCCTATAATTGTGGCACACGTGGTTTTGTTAAAAATAATTATGTCTTGATGAGGGATTTTTTTTCGCAGAATACATTGACTTCAATTGACTTTATTGATTTACGCCAAGTTCTTTCCAATGTGTTCTTCAGCATTAACCTTACACTTCCTGGAATCCATTACAGACAGAATACAATATTCTACAGATGTAAAATAGGTATATATAACGGAAATGTACGAACTGGCTGAAGAAAATATAAATCGACTCGCTGAGCAAACAAGAGATGGATTTGAGGACGAGGTTAATTTCTTAATATACTTTTCTCACTCCATACATATATACTTCTTCTTACTAAAGTATATTAAGTCCCTGGTCAGACTGGACAGACTGAGTCCACACATTTTGCATTGTGTCACGGTAGAGCTCACTGTTGTATTTCCATATCGCCCGTGTGTGAACTCAACCGCCTTCAGCGATCTGCGCTGGGGCAAGGCTTCTAAGACGCCTCGATCCATTGTGTTCATCCTCGCTTCAATACTTCCCCAATTACAAGTGAACATTCGGAAAAACCGTAAAGCGTACAGCCTGCTCTATTTTAATTCATAGTTGTGGAAAAACTGATGCCAGTGATCGTCTGCTGAAAGGTGTCGTTGCAAAAAGTACAACCATAATGAAATGCATTATTTAATTAAACAGTCTAAGCCCGTTATAACTTTTGAAAACATGTGGGTGTCCCATTACAGTTTTTTCATGATTCGGGATTCAGTTACATGTATCACTTAAGTGGAAATCTTAAAGGAAATATCTACTTGTTCTTTTGTGCGCGTTATTAAAAATTATCCATGTCCGGGACGATTAACATGAAAGTGAATATGGAAAGTAGTCTATTTGCATGAAATAAAGCAATTTAATAAGTCGAAGCTATTGTTGCGGAGTCGGAAAACGTTTAGAATGTAGACTCAACTGACTCAAGGTTATCTTCACTACAGTGCGAACTCTGTCCATGGTACTGAATTTAGCTTTCGTGTAGAGGTGTTCCCTGTAGGTTCAAAATTCATTGTCACTGAAATATAGATTGATTGAAAAGCATAGGTATTTCAGTATGTAAAAAATCACTATTTTGATCAAGAGCACGATCTCAAGAATGCTGATTGTAAAAATGTTTCCCCAGCCACTATGCATGACAAACGTGATTGAACGTAATCCGCGATTAGTTTAACTGCAGTGAAGAGATCATCGGATTTCTAACACCTACTTGATATCATTTAGCCATCCATTCTCTCAGCAAAACCTCCCATAGCGCCGGTACACCAGTGTCCTGGTGACGGAGAGAGACATGTTTGGCAGATTATTAGCACGTAAATCACTGTTTTCATCTGCGTCACAGATTGGTTTACCTAATTTTTATGAGTATGCTGGCTGCATACTGATAACACATTCAGAATTATACAGATATCACCCAGCACTACGTGGAAATAGTGTTTCCATGATTTCCTTCTTGTCGTCTATAGCCGATACGTCCGCACGTTTCGTTTTTTTTTTGTCTCTACTCAGTGTTCTCCAAATCACCATTTTTTAAATTCACATTTAAACTTGATGAAAAGGGTTAAAAAAACGTACAATACAGTGCGGCTTGTCATTTGAAACAGTCTTCGGGGTAAGCATGTTTGCATAGCTTCTCAATGCCAGTTGCTATGTCAAACTACACAATCCTTGAAGGGAACGGTGCTACAGAAGTGACAACCGACAGCCTTTTCAAGCTGAAAGAACTGTTGAATACATCATTCTTTTATAAATCTGATGTAGGCTATTGCCTACGCAGTGGGTACCCACCAAGCAAATAGCAAGGCGTCAGTTTTAAATAATGATTAAATAATTTACTCAGCAGAAACAATTAATAAAAGCGAGGGGGTATAACATATAAGAGACAAACACAAGATGGATGTGAAAGAGATTTTCGAAAGAATTCTGCAGAAAAAATGCGCGTGCGGGGGAAAAAAAACTGTTCCAGAGGCAGCAATGACCGAGACAAACAAAAAAAAATGCCCGAATACTATAGCCACGATAAGGGTTGCCCTGCCATTTAGTGAAGCCATCAATTAAAATCATTCATCTTGAGGAATTGCTCATTTTGTCAATGTCATAGGACAATGGCAGTATTTGAACCTGTCATATATGCAAAACTTGGGAAATTCATCCAGCCTTAAATTTCCTCGCTCAGGATGAATTCAGAACTGAGTGTGGGGATGAGCCTATACTGTCGCGTTAAGAGCAGGAAGTGTGTGAGTCGTTAACTCGTTAAAAAAAGTTGTACTCGGTCTTGCTAGCATGCTTTTACAGGGTCTATGGATTTTTTCTATCCTGTCGCTGCTACTACGACCCTTGTCTTTTTTCAGGGTTTCCTCACAAGTTATTTCCACTGAGACAGAAAGGAAAGACGCGCGTGTAGTTGTTTCGCAGGCACTTAAGAGACTACACGAGGTTTTTCACATTGGCGACCTACCACAAAATTGTATCCCCCACCGAACACCGCCACAGTTCATGGTTGACTTGTTCAACGCCGTGGCGGATTCAAACGGCATAACCAGGGATCCAAAGATTTTGGAAGGCAACGTTGTCCGAAGTTTCGAAGACAGAGGTGTGTATTACACGTTTTGGACTGTGGGTGAGATTATGTAGATAAAAATGTGTCAGTTAATCTATAATGGTAATAAACAAATAGAGCCTAGTTAAATTAAGCAAATTGTTCGCTTAAAATTGATTTTCTTGTAAATGCTATTGTGCCAAGTTTAAACTGGCAAGGTTTACTAAACACCTTTATTTTTTTCTTTCCACAGTCCAGTACGATCGGACTTTTCATTTCTTCAATTTGTCGTCCTTTGGGAAAAATGAAAAGATGATCAAGGCTGAGTTCCGTGTGTTTAGGCGCAAAAACACCTTTTTGTCCCGGAATTCGCTTGGACGTCATTTCTACAAAGTACGTTTATTGCGTTTTTCAGTATGTCCCAATATATATCAAATGTTGTAATTATGTGCATTAGTCCAACGTTTTATTTATTTATTTATGTATTTATTTATTTCTCTTTAGCTTGACCTGTACGAGCTGATGGACAGTCGAGTGAAGCCCTGGAGAGGGAATTTGATCACTTCAAGATTATTGCCCATGCACTCCCAGGGGTGGGAAGTGTTCAATGTCACAAATATAGTAAGATACATAGCCAAGCAAAATTGTTTATTATCATCATAATTGGCATCATATTTCATAATTTATGGAACTTTGTATGTCTCTCATGAAGACATTCTAGCCTGCCATATCCTCCTCCGATGTATTTATTTTCTCGTGACAGGTTTCCAAGTGGATTCTTAACAGTAATGCGAACAATGGTATTCTGGCTGTCACGTCTTTGCCATCGGGGAATTTATTGGAATATGTGCTACCAGGTCTTAAAAGAAAAAGCAAGTCGGATGAGAAAAATGCATATTTGGTTATTTTCTCGGACGATGAGAGAAAGACATCAAAAAGTGGTTCCTTACTTCCCCAAGGTAAGCTAATTAAAATGTGAATGTGCAGTTCAATAACACAAATTACATCATATTTTGTTTCTTTACTTGCCATATGTTTATAAATAATCTTTTTGTCCAAATGTGTTTACCTTTGCGAAAGCCTGTTGAAGTCTCATGAAACAACATACAGATAACTAACCGATAGCCTACGTACTGAAAAGGAATGTAAATTGGAATTATTCGATTGTTTTTAGGGGATGTGGCTTGATGAAGTCTGGGCCAGTAGGCTAATCCAGAAATGCTGTATCATTTGGGGGAAGTTCGATTACTTGTAAGGAGGGCGTAGCAAAAGTTCAGACAAGAGAGTATGTAGGCTACCAGAGTCTTGACCAGCACATAAGAACACTAGGGGACACTGTAGGCTACATGATATATTTGTGTATCTTGTTAGGATCGAGAAAGTCGCCCGACACCGATGCAGCCGTGGCGCTCAAGGCCGAAAACGCAGTGCCACTCACACGGGAGTACAAGAGCAGGAGAACGCGCGCAGCCCCATATCGCTCCAACAGACAACCAATCACGTGCCAGAGGGTTCCTCTCTACGTGGACTTCGAGAAGATTGGCTGGTCCGGATGGATAATCTCTCCAAGGGGCTACAATGCGTACCACTGCACGGGATCCTGTCCGTTCCCGCTAGGAGAGAGCTTGAGAGCCACTAACCACGCCACAGTGCAATCCATCGTCAATGCGCTAAAGCTTTCCAGAGAGGTGGATACGCCCTGTTGCGTACCAGATAAACTTCAGTCCATCAGCTTGCTGTATTTTGACGACGAGGAAAATGTAGTTCTGAAACAGTACGACGACATGGTGGCACTCAGCTGCGGGTGTCATTAAACGCAGACCCAATTGTATAATATGAACACGTTCACTGATATTTTGGAATCAAATACCTTGAATAGGCGTCTTTCCAATAAAATTATAATGTACATCTTAGCAAAATGAAATGACCTAATATCCAAATATTGCACTATTTTGCCAAATAAAGAATCATTGTTGCAATAATGAAGCATTAAGTTCCATTTTTAGATGCAGATGCTCTTTCAGAGCGACCCTAAACGTGGGAAACCATTAGCTCATATTGTTCAAATTTTCACATAGGCCTATTAGCCTACATATAGGCCTATTTATGATACATACATAATTTTGTATCAAATACAGGTTCCTGCTCATTGGTGACTACATCGTGTACTTATGTGGATTTTATTCTGGATGCTTTTGAGCAGGTTGAACATATTTGACATACAGTAGGCTATATGATAGTGTAATGAACATTCTAACGAGCGCGGTGGAGTGGTAATTGGAAGATTGCTCGTGCCTGGCGTCCTCGCATGGACTAATTAAGGATGATTCGCAACTCCCCAGGATCGCTTAACAGGGGGAGAGAGGAGGGGGATTTGGTTGAATAAAATTGGGTGTGTGCTCAGACAGGTTGTGCTCCCAGGGGGGAAGCGGTGGGGTAAGTTAAGTGCCGCTCGGGACTGTTAGAGCCTGCCTGGTGGAGAAGATAGGTAGACAGGGGGAAATGTATTTAGATATAGGACATTCTGATAGGGGAGCGTTACATTACTGAGCGCGGTGACCAAAGTGTTCGCCCTAAGGTGGTTCTGGTCCGCATGGGGTTTTGCCATACCCCCATCATCCAACACACACTCTCGTACCTGAGCGGGGGGGTTCTCATACCCGACGGGGGGGGGGGTCTCATCGGGGGGCACCAGGGAAGTGTTATTTTTAAACATTATTTGATTGTTCATTTTGTCAGGTGTACCTGTTTCAAATTAATATAAGTACAGCTAGTGGGGAGGGCGGGGAACTCTCCGGGTTGACAGGGCGGGGCCTACTGTGTGACAAGAGACACTGTATTGAAGCTTGCTTTGTACACATTCTTAACTTTACCGGTGTTTTGATTGCTTGCTGCTTAGAGTGAGGCAATAACTGCACTTATATAGCCTACTGCCTGATGTGGTGTGGTGTGTGAAACCCCAGCGGGCTCTGTTATTCCTTAGGGTGCTCTTCTGCATAGCTGGTGCTTGAATGAATTCCTGTAATAAAAATTTGCCATTTACTATACTGTCTTTTACTGTGTGTGTGTCCCGTTCTCCCAAACTGGACTTCACCAGTTATTAAATGTGGTGACAGCATTATATATCTCTGTTAGCCAGTTGTACTGCCCCCATGCCTGGGCATGGTCTAGTAGGTTCCTGCTCGTGGGTGAATAGACTACATCAAGTCGCCTTATGTCGATTTTATTCTGGATGCTTTTGAGCAGGTTGAACATATTTGACACACAGTAGGCTATATGACAAGGGAAGGTACACGACCTAGGTGCTGATAATTTACATTTTGTCGCAATTCTATGAATTCTTATCTATAGGCTAGCTGCTAGATTTACTTCAATTACTATATTTGTTATTAATCCCATAAGTGTTTGGAACATTTTACATGCAACTGGGCATTTTGGAGAATCAATTAACCTATTAAAAAGTTTTGTTTTGCTCTTCAGAACAGCCTTATCCAGGTGACTGCATGCTCTAAGTGCAATTGTTGCTTTCAATTGCGTGCTTTAAATGAAAGTCAATCAAGTTAAATTAATTGCATCGACATTATAGAGTTTCATGAAAATGGCAAACGCCAAGGCCAACATTGAACTTATGTAATTTACAATAGTTATGCCTGCTTATCTAGGCCTAGCCTATGTGATTTATTCTTTTGTAAGAGTAAGTCGATGATTACTGTTACAAATGTATACTCACTGGCTAGTTATGTGATTAATGTGTGAGAAACGATTTGTAACAAAAGTGCTGCAGTGTTTGGAAGGAGAATTGAGAGAAATACTGGCGTCAAAAGCGGCCCGGAGAGCAGGGCTTACCTGTAACTTTGCAACTCCCGGGCCAGCACCACTTCGCTCCTTTGCCGGACGCGATGGACAGCTCGCGCTATGTGCGTTCTTATTCTTCTTCTTTAGCGATTGGGTTTAATGGCAGCTGGACTTATGACAAAGGTGCATTACCGCCACCTACTGTCCTGGAGTGTTGATCAGATCAAGACAGGGGTCAGATCCTATTCTCCAACCCTGGCTGTGTCCGAATCAGCTCCCTTCCATACTAGAAGGTAGGTTTGCTGAGTAGACAGGACGAAAAAGTAATTATGTAGGCAAAATTTTCTCTAAATATAATATACTTAAACCCCTGTATGATACACTTACTTCTGGGGTTTCGCTGAGTATATTCGGGGGCACACTTTTCAAGAAGTTTTGTTTTAAAAAAATGATGTGCAGCTTCGCAAAATCAACACATGACATGGACGTGCAATGGTCGGACATCTTGCGACACTTCCACAATTTGGTCGGAAAATAGTATGGCGGATATTTATTGTGTACTGTGTGTCGCATGCTAAACAGTGCGCATTAAACAGCTCACTTCTGCCAGTGCACTGTATGCAGGAGACAGGGCGCAGTCGATGGGGCGCTGAGTCGGACACAGCCCCTGTTACTGAGAGGAAGTAAGACAATGCTCTGTACACCTCCCTAGAACCTTCCCCTCCCAAAATATCCCTGATGGTGTCTGCCTTACCACCACCATTCATAATTCTATTGAATAAATCGGCTCTTTCACTAGCATATTTATCATATCCCATCATCACATGTTCCACAGTCTCTGGTACCATACACCTTCCACACAGCCAATCAGCATGTCTTCCCACAACCCTCAGAGATGCATTCAACCCTCCGCGCCCCAATCTCACCCTAGCTAGTAGGACCTCCTCTTTTCTATGTCTCTCCCAAGCAGACTTTGCTCTGACAAATTCCTGTAGGCTAAAATACCACCTGCCAACTGTGCCCTCACTCCACTCTTTATGCCAGGTTCTGATCCTAATAATAGATTTTGCCTCCCCTCTCAATATCTCAATATCTATTCTTTCCTTTTTTAATGTCCGTTTAGCTGCCTCATCTGCTACCTCATTTCCTGTGACACCAACATGAACAGACACCCAGCAAAACCTAACTATAATACCCATATTATGGATCCAAAATAATAATGTAAAAGCCTCTAACAGCAAGTACACCCTGCCTGGCTTAAACAAACACATACTATGCAACACAGATTATGATTGCCATCAATTCAGCCGAGTATACAGATAACCCACCACTCAATCTGTAGCTCAGCCTGGTATTAAAGATTGTGATAAATACATCCAATCCAACGCCACCAGATACTAGATCTATGGAGCTCCCCATGTGCATTTCTCTGAGCTCATGAAGAAATCACATGAGGTAGCCCCACCCCCAGGGACACCTGGTTTCAGTTCATGTGACACCAGCAACCAATCATAAAAGAAGAGGAAAATAGAGTGTATGTGAATATGTTCCATCTACACTCATTACATTACACGTATGGTTCCTTTATGCAACTACACATATATTTTAACTGATATGTGAGAAGCCTTGGCTCTTTATAGAAATGATTACGTGGAAGTTAGGTTCCTTGTTGATATCATGACATAGGCAACCAAAGATTGTTGTAAAAAATCAGGTTTGTTAGCTATTTGCTATTACATAATTGATTATTATGACATTTTATTTCATACGGAACACACATGGTTGAAGAATGAATTGAGAAAAAAATTCACGAAAATCCTTTTCTGTGAAATATGAAAAAAATCAAGCAGAATGAGCCAACGTTGAATCAGATTGTTTATGCTGTTTATGTCCATTAGGGGGCCCCATAGTGCAAATCAGAAAGGAGCAGCCATAGAACCAGAGAACTGTCAATTTAATCAGAAGTGTAGCCATTTGACATATTTTTGTTTTGCTAATACCATTGAATATTCCCATTGAAACCAATTAATGTCAACCACAATTCATAGTTTTTTTTAATTTCAGGTCTGGTGCCAGGTAAGTGGTGACCCATACTGAGAGAAAACATCTGACACAGAGTTTGATGCTTTCGAAATAAATGTTTTAGCCGCACTACAAAGATATACTAACCATACAGGTCTTCTTCGGGCGCAGGTGAAATATTTAACTTAGGAGTATTAATTATATGAAAAATTTAACAAATCCTTCAACATATCTTGTGTACCAAGTGAGATTTTTATTATTATGATTGGAATGGTTTAAAAATATTTTTTTCAATTTAGCACAAAACCTTGTTTCAATAAATAGCCCTGCTTTATCTAAGTATTCATCACAAAATCAAAACTGTTTAAAAAAATGAAACTTCAATTTATCAACAGATTTTACACATATCACAACAGAACTGGCAATGCTTAAAACATTATGAAAATTTTACTTGCATATTTACTTTAATACTTTATACCATCTTTTTCATATGATGGCTTTACAGCTATATTTTCTCCTCTCATTTGTATGTACATATATACTGTGCTTCCTTTTTACTTTAATCCAGTATCTTTCATTTACGCTAAAAAGCATTTACAAAATAAACAAAACAGTGCATTTTAACAACCGGTAATCCCTGAATTCAAACATTGTCTACAATAAATCTGTCACTCACAGCATTCATATTTCTAAAGTCTATGCTGTCCTGATCTTCCATGTATAAGGGTTCCTCTGGAAATAAATCACATGGTACACTTTCAGGCTCAATGTATGTTTCTGCTTCTTGACTTTGCATCTGTTGACAGTCCTCCTGCCTACAGGGGGCACTCCTGCTCTGTAGTATTTCTTGATTCTCCAGCAGAATTTCTGAGGCTGGAGTCTGAGAAGCAGAGCCCCGAGGTGGTAAAGATGAAATGGGGACAGGCACAAACCCAGGGTACAGCAGGTAAGGCGCGTTCAAAATTTCCATGGATGGCGGGCGCGACGAGACGACCTCTGGGGCCTGCACCGGAAGCTGAATGTACTTTCCTGTTTCAGGGTCGAAGAACATTTTTGTCTTGACCTGCACAG